>OY740775.1:10978305-11688499 GCA_963513935.1 Aphrophora alni
GTAAGAAATTGAAGAGGTAAATAAATAAATACAATTTCCAGAGTGTGTCATAAAACTCAATATTCAATTTTAAAAAGTACTGTACCGTTTAAAAAATAAGTAAATATTGAATTCTCTTCATTTGAATAAAATTTTGTATAACAAGATTTTTGGCGTACTTTGCACTAAGTGAAAATAAATTAACTTATTAATTTATAATCGTGCTCCTCTTACTATTTTCCACACTTATCAATGTGTCTATAACTCGACGAATTTTAGCAAAATCAGTTGTGGAATTTTAAATAAACTGTGTCTAAACAATTTTGCTTTTAAATAAACTATTTGAGCTTTCTATGCCATGGTTTGTTTTTACCGTTTGAACGATGTCTCCCAAATTTGGATTATCTGGGAGATATTGAAAATTTATGGTTTTATTTCGAATATTTTACTAATTTTAATATGTTTTATTAAGTTATCAATAAAAAGTGATATTATATTTCATCAAAATTGTTGAATGTTTTTCGAAACGGAGGAGGGGACGGAGAGGCAGACTGTGTTAATTTCATGCACCGTGTGTTCATTCCACTTTAGTTTAAATAAAACAAGAAGATAGGAATAAAAAAAAAATATGATTGACTACATTTCCCATCAGATCGAAAAATAGAAAAATTAAATTACAGTTCACATCCCTATAATTTGTAAAAAAAAAAAAAAAAAAAAAAAAAACCCATTATAGGTCGAGTTTTATTTTCGTACTTTCCAACACGAGCAACCGTTAACTTTACTTGAGGTTTGTCACATTGATTTCCATAAAAATTAAAATGTCACCATAATATGATCAACATTGCTTTGCTGATTTTGAGTTATGCGAACTTTTAGAACTGCGTTTTTGTAGAGATTGATTTCTCTTTTTGACAAACAACTCCTAAACCTGCATTTTTAACAAAGTTGGTTTAGCCCTTAGACGTTATATTTTAGAAAATTTTGATTGACATGTTCAGGAAAGCGTTTTTTAGTTTTTAATTTAGCAGTAGCTACTTTAAAATTTTGCCTTTTGTTAGATTTATGTATTTAAATTTTGTGTATGCGTGAGGGAATAAGATTGTGTATCGGTTATTGTGAATTGCTGTGCAAGTGGAATACCAGAAATACAACTTGCATTCCAAGTATTGTTGTAAGGAGGAAAATCCATTATAGCATTTACTTTATAAAGGATGTTAACATTTGTACAAATGGTTAGGAAATAAAATAAATTTTAATGTAATGATTTAACTGGGGACTTTACCAATCCAAAACACTTAATTGGCTTTTAAAGTAAGAATTACAATGGCTGCATAAAGTTGTAAGTTGGTATTGGCGCGTGAGGCGAAAAAGTATCGTAGTTCTGCTGGGTTCGAGATGTCAAGATATTTTTTGAGAAATGTAGAAAATAAACTATAAAACAAGTAACATGTCAAGATGATCTACATAACTTTTAATTATTTTGATAGTCTATGTGCTTTCTTTGAACATTTTTAATGTTGATTTTAGTCAGATTGACTTATAGCATAATTTAATTAATTTTTGTGATGTGTGGATGACACGTCTGTTGATTTCGGTACCAATAATGATTCCAAGTTGACTTGTAATGAAAATATTTGAAGTTTGCGAAACAGTTTTGACATTTTGGTAATAGAGTCGTCTTTGTGGGAAGAGTGGTGCATATTATAATTTTAACTGAAATAAGGATAAACGAAAATTAGCGTGATTTAGATCACTTACCGAGGTGTAATTTAGTTTTTAATTAAGTTTTATAGAGGGGGTATTTGAAATAAAATTTATGTACATGAACCATTCAAATTTATTTCAGTTTTAGTTATGATTTTTTACTATACTGAATACCTTTTTTTGCAGTATACGTATGTATTATTACACTTACATTTAATTGAGTCTTTTTTAGACGAACTAAGTAATTATGTATAGAAATCTCAAAGAAAAAAATCCCTAAATATGTTTGAGTAATTGCTGATATAAACATTAATTGGAGGATTATAAAATTTCAAATAATTACATACTTTAATGAGTAGTAAAACCGTGGTAAATCTACGTACTCGAATTTTAGACGAATATAAAACTTACTTTTCCGTTAGAGTTTTAAATAAAAATAAGAACACAAGTAAAAGCACGAGCAATGAGTCGCATATTATCGATCATTTCTTGTCCCTATTGACATTGGACGGAGGAGAGTCGGTATCTTTTGGTAGACAGCCAGTTTCTTATTGAATAATATCCTTGATTTATATTGTAAGTTATTACAACCTAATACATCTTTTGCTTATTTTAAATTTAACGAAAATTTTTTAGACTTAATAATAAGAATAATAAGTTATAAACAACTAATGACGTTCCTAGACGTATTAAAATAACAGATAGAAGCTTAAACAACGCCCCTATGGTGCTGATCTGAAGATAACTTTTAGAAATTACATGTGCCAACTAAAAAACAAGTACTTTATTAAAATTGTTGATAATTGTAAACGTTATCAAAAGACGTTATGAACTAAATTAAGTTTCAGAGGGTGTTGAAACTACATCCCCCCCTTTACTTAATATGTAATACTTTTAATATTATATAAACCGTGAAAGGAAAATGAATGAGGATACCGTCTTCAAAGGATGTTAACTTATCTATACAAAAACTATATTGAACCATTACTCTTTATATAGCAAAAATGTAGGCTATAATGTTGTTTTTTAGTTTGTTAAATGACAGCTTGTTGGGCTTAATTGTGTCTAACAACAGTTTATTAAAAAAAGAAGTTAATTGTAATTTTTCTAAATGACTAAGCTTAAAACGTTGTGTCATTTATAAACCTCATTAAAAATCAATTATGTTCTTTGGCTGAGAATACTTTTAAACGACAAGTCATTCAATTCATTACCTCATTAAAAGTCTACTCCAGATTTGAAATAATTTGTATAGCCTACTTATTTATTAGGTTAGGTTAGGTTAGGTTAGGTGAGGTTAGGTTAGGTTAGGTTAGGTTAGGTTATGGTTATGGTTAGGTTAGGTTAGGTTAGGTTAGGTTAGGTTATGTTAGTTACGAGGAGATGCCACCTTAATACAATCAATTTAAAGGCCGCATGTTTTAGTTACGGTAATCCAAATAATTTAAGGATTACTCAAGTTTTTGTTTGTTTAAAATAACCTGTTTCCATGTAGGTCTAACAAGTGCGTGTGTGCAAACGACTTAACGCTTCTTGACTAGGATCAAGGACGTACAAGGTGCCTCTGTGTGTTTATCAACCATTCTAAATGCTCAACTTTCCGTAACACTTTATCCCACTGAACACGAATATAACAACAACATTCTGTGAATGTACTGCAACTATTAAGCCCTTTTGATAACGTTATTACAATGATAAAATAGTGGAACGTTGTAGCATGTGTTAGTTACACTGCTTTCAAACTCTTGCAAGAACATGAGATATTACATCTGGAAACTTTACTGTTAATTTTAAACAAATGGAGGCAACGAAAAATATTGAAGGAACTGCAATTTATAATTGGTAGAAAATATTAGGACGTTTTCCTATTTTCAACTACGTAAGCTTAAAATAATGTTCCTCCTCGCCATATATAAAAATGAAGTAATATTAACAGTGTCAAATTTGTCTTTTCAGCAAATGATACTTTGGATATTCATGGATGTACATTAGTTTATATTTACATTCGATATTAAAGTGGTAAGATACAGAAGTTGAACAGTTCAGTTTCGACTTAGTTCTGAGCACCCTTCAGAAATGTATTAACTGAATGTGATTATGAAAAGTAACATTTTGTATGATTATTTTTTGAGATTGTTTCGGTAGTTAATTAAAAAATATTAATAAATTAAGTATAATGTCCACGTTGAATTCTTCATGTGATGATTTTTTAACCGTGTCGTTATAATTGTAAATAAATCATACAGTTTATGTCTGTATATACATACGTCAGTAGGCCATTCTTATCGATAATTTCTAAGAAGAAAAAACTAGATTTTTATAATTATAATTGTTATTTAAGGAGTTTAGTACGATTATAACAACAAAGGTCTCGTGTCTTTTATTTGAAGAGGAATTGACGCATTCATATACAAAAGGAAAGAATCGAAAAGCTGTTAAAAAGAATCATATTATTAAAAGAAAACTTTACTAATAACTAAACGAGAGTTACCTTTTTTTTGGAAAACAACAGATACAGCACTGACATCAGCGAGGATAAGCTGTTTACTCAAAACATTTTTAAACAGAATATTGTCGCTGTAACGGACAACAATGTAGTATTTGTGTCCAGGAAAGTTCTCTTGTCCAGAGAATTTTCTATGAAATCTAACTGTTAATTAAATAGAATGCAGCAAGTGTAATTTTTTAAGGATTGTTTTAATTTGAGTAATAAGAAATGTTAGAAGTGTAGTTTCACAGTTCTTTGGCAATGTAAAATTTACCATGCTATTAGAAGTTCTACAAGCATCGGAGCTCTTAACTCTCGAGCAAATAATTGAACAATAATAAGCTGAGGTAAACTGACGCTTAATAATCTAGTTCTGCTTATAAATTAAAATCAATTTCTCTTGTCCATGGAGGCCTTTTCCCTGTTGGTATTTCCTGAACAACCTGCTTAACTTTCCTTGAAATGTACATATCAAATTCCTTGACGTCGTTTAGCTTTTGTTATTGTAATGAAGTCTGGCATTTCAATAAAACACACAATTTGTTAATAAGGTTTGTTAATTATACCCAGCGTTTAATTTAGGTTCAAAAATATTTCTTAGTATCGTTTGTTCGAAAATATATTCGATTCTTTCCCCCAGGACTTAATTTTTCATAAGGGTGTAGTAACCTAACCTAACCTAACCTAACCTAACCTAACCTAACCTAATCTAACCTAAACTAACCTAACCTAACCTAACCTGACCTAACCTAACCTAACCTAACCTAACCTAATCTAACCTAACCTAACCTAACCTAACCTGACCTAACCTAACTTAACCTAACACAATTTGTTAATAAGGTTTGTTAATTATACCCAGCGTTTAATTTGGGTTCAAAAATATTTCTTAGTATCGTTTGTTCGAAAATATATTCGATTCTTTCCCCCAGGAGTTAATTTTTCATAAGGGTGTAGTAACCTAACCTAACCTAACCTAACCTAACATAAACTAACCTAACCTAACCTAACCAAACCGAACCTAACATAATCTATTACTCTTTCATTTTTCCTTTCATGCCTTTCTTGACCAACTCTTATTCTTTTTCTGAGACTAACACTACTACAGTATTCGAAGGCTATGGGTGTTTATTGTATGTTTTTTTTCTCATTTTTTAAAATACGATTGACACGAAATTTTCCGCTGTTAAAAATATTCGATTCTTACTTTGTTCACGTTGTTGAAGTATAATTTGAAATTTGCAATATCATGTTTTGTACTTATGAAGTTTGGTAACAAATAAGTAGAAGGAATAATATTTTTGATTTAAGTTTTTCATTCCGAACTAAAAATTTACAATTAGTAGTCACTATTTTGTTTTATTGAGTGCATGTAATCAAATAATTAAAAAATATATATTTACCTTATAACCAGTTCCAAGTAGAACACTTGACAAATCTAAAGTGAGGTGATCTTGTTGTCCCAATAAGAACTATTTGATCCGAATATGACGAATAGGACGAAATGTTAGGTTGTTATGAAATATTCGGAAATTTGATGTTATATAAAAAATAACACGGCGTTTCGTGAGTATGAATCAACTTTCGTTATCATGTGAAAATCTAGAGCTTGACACATATAAAACATAACCTGGTATTCTGTGGATATTATGGGAAAATTCGTATTTTTTCTCATCTAAAATACTGAAAATAAATATTTGTTGAACGTAAATGTAGGAAGAACTGCAAAGTCAAATAATGTAGTAGTCACATGCTCGTTGGACTAGTAGTTGGGATATATATATATATATATATATATAGTTGGGATATATATATATATATATATATATATATATAGTTGGGATATATATATATATATATATATATATATATATATATATATATATATATAGTAGTTGTAGTGTCACAAGGTATTCACTTTTCACTATATAATATAGATTAGTAGTGGAGTCTTTTATGATCGACAAAACTCAGTTATTGCTCGGTCTGGAAAATACAAGCTATTTTTGTTTCTTGTTTGGAGCGTTAATACAACTATATGTATTCAATCCGTAGTGGAGGAAATGTCCGGAACATTAGTTTACAGCAATCTCAGTGAAAAATAGGGGTTGATTGTATCTATATATATATATATATATATATATATATATATATATATATATATATATAAGGTTATAATGGACAGATTTTAATAAACTGGCGTTAATATGTTAGTCATGAGCTCTAGAATGTGTCTTAACAGTTAATTTGCCGGTCCAATTTTAATTATTGTTAAAAAAGGAAAAGGAAGAAACAAAATCGACAATTATAAGCTAATTGCTATATCTTTACATCCTACTGGTAACAATGTTTGTCTCATTAAAAAGAAATAAATAATTCATAAAACTTTATATTTTGTACGTTGCTTGAATACGTTTATTAGACAAAAAATATAGTAATCGAAAATTGGTTTATAGATAATTTTATAATTTTAGAGTTTGAAAGTTTTTCCGATTTTTAAAGAAATTGACACAAATATACAGAATAGTTTGTACTTATAAATACTTAGATGAGTAGTTTGTGTTAATAGCTTTCTAGTTTGTGGAAAAAATCAAGAAAAATGTGCTGTTTTCATGTGGACTCAATGAGAATTAATAACACTTAGTGAAATATTACAACAGTACGTCACGTGTTTATAATTTTGTGTATATGTATAAGAAAGACACATTCGTGTATCACCAAGTTTTGTTAAAAATTGGTTTTGCCTTGAGAGAATGCAAACCATTCCTAATTTTCACGTAAAATATTCTTACGCCTTTATCAAATCGTATCTAATACGTTATATAACATTACGCTACAGTAATGTGTTATTGCACAATTACGTCAAAACATATCACATAACCTCAAATAACGTACAGATAATTTTGAAATACCTGTTGTGTAAATAAAAAAAAAAACTAATCAGTTTTGTAAGCGACTAGATTCTCCACAGTTGGATTCAACTTTCGCTAGAAGACCTTTTGCTTCTATGTTTACTTTCACTAGCAGACTAACCTAGCTCATATTGGATTTCAAATTACCCGGTAGACGCCTAGTTACGACACTGATCACGTAGTGTTTCTCCGTCTCCTTATTCGGGTTCCTTACGTAAGTGAAGTAATTAACTAATACTCTCTCTCTCTCTCTCTCTCTCTCTCTCTCTCTCTCTCTCTCTCTCTCTCTCTCTCTCTCTCTCTCTCTCTCTCGAGTTTTTTTTCTCTGATAAACTGGGTTGAAGAGGGTTACCCTCAATGAAGACAATCTTTCTTGTACATCCTATATAACAATAAAGATTAAGATTGTTATATAATAATTGTAAATTAATTGTTTGCTTGTAATTTAGAAGTATTACATTCTTACCAATATTACACAAACGTTTTTAAGGTTCAAAAATGCATTCGATTCTTTTCCACCGTCAGCTCATTTTTAGTAAGGATGGGTGTAGTAATCTCAGGGTTGCTATCTGCCTATGCTTTTCATCATCTTGTCTAGAGTTAGAAGTCTCTTTTTTATCTTTCCTTTTATCTCTTTATTATTTTTGTAAATAATGTTAAATGTTGAACACTGTTCAATAGTAATTTACTACCTGGAAGACCAAAAGGGACCTTGAGGGCGTCAATATTTTATATTTTGCTATTGTATTTCTAAAAACTGCTATACTAATTCAAAATCTTGAAGATTGATAGTGTAAGACAAATAAATGTCACTGATATGATTTAACCGGCAATTTGCCGTCATTTTATGTATAGCTCAATGACGTGTCGAAAATATATATCAACTCCCCTTAGCGATCGTGTATTATTTTCATAAACACAAATAATGGCAAACGTCCGACTAAGCCATACCAATGATATGTACAATCATTATCAAATAACTGTAAAACCAAAATTAGTTATCAGTTTTGTTTAAGAGTAGATTATGATTGAGCACTGTGGTGAATGTGAACTCTTTAAAACACTGAAACCCCCTACCACAAGTTTGGTACAATAACACAAACACAAATAAAATAAAATAAAATATTATGTCTAAGACATAAGGCAAATAAATATTTTATTTTATTTTATATGTGTTTGTGTTATTGTACCACACTTGTGGTAGGGGTTTCAGTGTTTTAAAGAGTTTTATTCAAAGTAAGAACTTAGGAAACAAAATTTTATTATTGTTTGTACATAAACAACACAAAATTATATATTATATAAGTAAAGACGAAAAAACAACGAACAAAGGATAACTTATGTATAGTTAAGATACATTGAATCATAGCGTGCCACACCACTCGGTCGTGCAATGATAATAATTGATTTTCAAGGTTTATATTCAGTTTACTTATATATGTGCAATGGGTCACTAGACAATTTAAATTGTCGCATAAGAGAGGGCCCAATCGAGGGTTAAAAGTTGGTTCATTCATGTATTGTTTCGTAAATTACTTTTTGCTAGAATTGTAAATGCCTCTTGGATTAATTTTATTATTAGTATATTATTAGTTCGTAGAAACAAATCTGATTATCTTACCTACAAAGCTGAAATCTAGTTAAATCAATTTCTCGGATCTGAAAACGACATATTTATCCCATTTCTACAAAATATTTGGGCTCGTTTTCAAGTTTAAAGTGAGATATATATTAAGGAATGATACTTTAATAGTATTTGATTCGGAGCTTCTGAGTAAATATATTTTACAAGTTGAAGAAACATTTTCATTAACACATTAAGTAACTAAAAGTGACTATAACATTTAAATCACTTATTCTTAGTTTTAAATTGATCCTTAGAAAGCAGATTTTTTTAAAACTCTTAACGATGTCACAAAGTGAGTTTTACCAAAGTCTAGACTAAATCGCTTTCTTGCTCCTGAAAACAATTAATTCACTTTGTTTCCTTATTAATAGTATTCGATTTATTGGAACTTCTGAGTAAATTTATTTTACAAGTTAAAAAAAAAAACTTGCAGTAAGTAACACTTGGTGTAATCACTCTAAGAATTATTTTTAAAAAGTAGAATATACGTACAGTCGAGAGAAGAGGGTGATCATAACAATAAAGTTATGTTTGTCCCTAGAAGGGTATATTTTTCAAAGATGTTTAACTCACTTAAATGAATTTTCACCAAGTCAGGACTTAGTTAAATCACTTTCTCGCTCTAAAAAACAATAGTTCCACCTCATTTGAGCATCTGAGTATGCATGTTGACTTGGAATACATAACACTTGGAGTAAACACTCCAACTTAAATGTCAGTTTCATTTAAAATTTATTTAATTAAATACATTATTTATTTATATTAAAATTTAATAGTAATTTTAAATAAAAACTATGTAGTGTCGAAAGAAGAACAATAACAATAAAATCATAGAATGTAATACTTTTTATTGATTCTATGATATAAAGCCGATTTTCTTAAGTCTTAACGAAATATGGTTATACAAATTTCCAAGATCAGTACCCAGATAAATTGATTTTTCACAACTGAAATCGGTAGAATAGTTTCATTTCAACAAATTCTATTGCCATTTTTAAAAATAAAATTTATAAATATACAGAATTGCTTTGTATTTGCTGAAGTTAGTCTTATCTAGTTCATTTAACGCAGAAGTCTACTAAACCCAATTATTTGATACATTACCCTGTCCATTGCTATCAGTTACAGTAAACAAAATTAATCATCCAATGGACGGAATATCAAACAGACCTTGAAATCTAAAACAGGTTTACCACTTGTCAAATAACAAAAAATAAAATTATATGTCGATATTTATAAAGTGTAAATTAGAGGACCGAAGGTCGCGTTAATCGATTATTTGGTGAAGTGGAAGGTATTTTGTTTCATATGTTTTGACTACTAATTTTTTTTTACTAGATTTTGTTTTTGACTACTAAAAAACATTTATTTTAGACTGTACATGCCATAGGAGACAAACCTCGTAACCGATTCGCTGCCGCAATAAGACGGAAATTTATTGTGTTGTTACTTTACCTCTTCTACTAGTACTATAGAAGAAGTTATGTATTGTTCAAACAAATAAAAAACCAACGTATATCATTTCAGATATCCTGAGCCCCAAAAAAATAGTTTCTCAAAAAATAGTAATGAAATGATCCCTGACTGTTATCTGTGCAGTGCTTTACTAAACTATTCGACTGAGTTTTTACAATATTTCCAATATTTTGGCATAGCTGCCATAAGACAAAACTAATTATATCCAATTTTTCAAAATACACTATTACGATTTTGATGATATGTTTTCTCAAATTTAGCTTTTAATAACCCAAACAAAACAAAAGTATTCGTTCTCAAAAACGCTTATTCAGGTGAAATTGGTTGTTAAGGGAAAATGAACCATGGTTTCATTTCTAAAAAGCTAATTTTGGAAACATATGTGAGAATATTTTTTTGTTTTTTTCCAAGTTATTCATGAACTTTGTTTTGTTGCTTACGGTTTAGCACACGCATTGGTTTATAAATATTAGCATTTTAGCAAAGTTTCACCTAAATCTTTTGAATTATTTTGTGATATTTCGACGTTTACGACGTCACAACGATCGTTTCCTATTTTAACGAAAACGGGAGTTTTTTAATTCGTCTGGGTCCGTAGGGGCTACAGTTGAGTAAAATAATTAGAGCTGGTTATTATAATATAGTAACTTTGTGTTTTTTCTTATCTCTGCTACCCCCAAATTTTAATAAAATCGGTCTACTCGTTTGGAGTATAGCATAGTTGCACATATGACGGACTAACTGATAGACATACAGACATTATTTCAAAAACCACGCTTTTGGACTCAAAATAACTCAAAACGGATATATCCTAAAAAAGTAGACATCGATTTTTTAACCTGTCATGATTCTATGAAACGTATATGTGAAAAGTTAAATGTATTTTGAGTGTTTGTTTTTAAATAGCAATTTAAATACATTTTCAAACGAGCTATTAAGACAAATTTGTGTTTGAATTAGAGTCTTATAAAATTGCTTGCCAAAAATTATACACTTAGACTTGAAAGTTTAAAAACGATCCGATTAATTATTTACGAATGTAACTCCAGTACTTTGACATTGAAAGAAGTAATAATTGAAGTATTTACAAACAATGAACAGTTCACAAACGGAACCGAGTCACGCTCACAAAGGAAACTTCAAATCTGGATTTATTTAATATTTTAACTACTTTTCTATATTTTCTATTTTTCTAATTTAGATTATTGGAGAACACCCGTCCAGGTAGAATGGACGTTGTGAAAATGTTTTGCTCCAAGATAGAGCAAAATTAAAAAGTCAAATTACATTGCTACAATTACAATATTTTTCTCGTACGTTTAAATTTTACTCCTAACTTTATATCCTCCAAAATTTACAAAAGGGAATCTATATATGAAAAGAAAACCTGTTATTGACCATGGCTCAAGGATTGTGGGTTTTTGTTTCTCTTAATTTTCCAACCGAACAGTTTTAACTGTAAACTCACTGTGATTGTGCATTGTCCATGAATACAGAACCATTCACGTATGAAGTCCAGGTTACACTGCGCACTGTCCATTCACTTCCTATATATATATATATATATATATATATACTTTGCCTACTCATATAAATAACTAAGATACATAATACTCTAGCTAATATTGTGAACTATATCCGATTTCATTACAGAATTCTGGTTTTTCTTTTTTGTTTCTTTTGTAAACAGTGATAATAGATTCTGTGAAATATTCATAGATCAAACGATTTAGTATGATTTAGGCTCATTTTTGGCTCTTTTTATGGAAAAAATTTCGCCATAACTGTTAATGAAAAAGTAAACCACCCCCTAAATCAAATAAAAAGGAACCAAAACTAATCATCACCAACACTGTCAATTGAAAAGTGAACAATCCCCCAAACCAAATAAAAAGGAATCAAAATTAATCATCACCGAAACTATCAATGAAATAGTGAACCATCCCCTAAACCAAATAAAAAGGAACCAAAACTAATCATCACCGAAACTATCAATGAAAAAGTGAAACATCCCCTAAACCAAATAAAAAGGAACCAAAACTAATCATCAACGAAACTATCAATGAAATAGTGAACCATCCCCTAAACCAAATAAAAAGGAACCAAAACTATAAATGAAATAGTGAACCATCCCCTAAACCAAATAAAAAGGAACCAAAACTAATCATCACCGAAACTATCAATGAAAAAGTGAAACATCCCCTAAACCAAATAAAAAGGAACCAAAACCAATCATCACCGAAACTATCAATGAAATAGTGAACCATCCCCTAAACTAAATAAAAAGGAACCAAAACTATCAATGAAATAGTGAACCATCCCCTAAACCAAATAGAAAGGAACCAAAACTAATCATCACCGAAACTATCAATGAAAAAGTGAAACATCCCCTAAACCAAATAAAAAGGAACCAAAACCAATCATCACCGAAACTATCAATGAAATAGTGAACCATCCCCTAAACTAAATAAAAAGGAACCAAAACTATCAATGAAATAGTGAACCATCCCCTAAACCAAATAGAAAGGAACCAAAACTAATCATCACCGAAACTATCAATGAAAAAGTGAAACATCCCCTAAACCAAATAAAAAGGAACCAAAACTAATCATCACCGAAACTATCAATGAAATAGTGAACCATTCCCTAAACCAAATAAAAAGGAACCAAAACTAATCATCACCGAAACTATCAATGAAAAAGTGAAACATCCCCTAAACCAAATAAAAAGGAACCAAAATTAATCATCACCGAAACTATGAATGAAAAAGTGAACCATCCCCTAAACCAAATAAAAAGGAACCAAAACTAATCATCACCGAAACTATCAATGAAAAAGTGAAACACCCCCTAAACCAAATAAAAAGGAACCAAAATTAATCATCACCGAAACTATCAATGAAAAAGTGAACCATCCCCTAAACCAAATAAAAAGGAACCAAAACCAATCATCACCGAAACTATTAATGAAAAAGTGAACCATCCCCTAAACCAAGTAAAAAGGAACCAAAACTAATCATCTCCGAAACTATCAATGAAAAAGTGAACCATCCCTTAAACCAAATAAAAAGGAACCAAAACTACTCATCACCGAAACTATCAAAGAAAAAGTGATCCATCTCCTAAACCAAATAAAAAGCAACCAAAACTAATTATCACCAAAACTATCAATGAAAAAGTGAACCATCATGTAAACCTAATAACAAAAATAACCAAAACTAATCATTACCAAAAGTGTCAATGAAAAATTGAACCATCCCTTAAACCAAAAAAGGTACCAAAACTAATCATCACTAAAACTGTCAATGAAAACGATAACCAAAAGTGTTCGTGTAATGACAGTAGAGATGGTTAACATTTCAGTCGAACTTGTATTTTAATATCCAGCATGAATGTTTGGTTAAGAAAAAGCTAGCGGCAAGATGGGTTTTAGATTTGTTCACCAAAAACGGAACCGCGTAAACATTTCTAAAGCAGTGTTTGAACATATTCAATCGCAATCCAAGTGAATTTTTGTGGGGTTATGTGATTTATTACTACACTCTGGAAATGAAAGAGCAGTAAAAACAGTGAATTTCAACTGGCGAACGTACTCCGAAGGGAAAAACAACACCATCAACTATAAATGTCATGGCCACAATTTTCTGGGATTGGCATGACATTATCGTCATCACCTAGTTGAAAAAAGAAAAAAACAATCACAGCACAGTGTTATGCCTCTTTATTGAATCAATTTCACGGCGAATTGATGAAAAAGCATCATGAAATTAACCTAACCAACTTGGCGTAAAAAATATCTAGCACGACAATGCACCAGATCACAAGTTTGCAACTGCCATGGCTAAAATTATTGAAATCGTTACGAATGGCTCACTCATCAACTCCATTATCTTTATTTGGGCCTAATTTTGCAGAGCTACATCGTATTTTGGAAGGCTTAATGGTTTTGAAAATTGATAAAGTGTACCGAGCTAAAAAGAAATTATATCGAAAAATAAAATAAAATTTTGGTAAGAAATAATGTTTTAATATCAAAGTCACACAGTTATGAAACAGCCCTCATTATCTAAGTATTTTGGTGGATGTAAGAGTTGAGGATGTGTGTAAACGTTCCAAAAATCCCTCTGAAAGGAAAAGTGAAAGGAAAGTGAAAAGTCAAATTTGTTAAAATTTGACTTTTAAACTCGGTTTTACAAATTATTACTCAAGGTCATTAACTATATTATTGGTTGTAATTATGAAAATAGTGACAGATTTCTAAATTTTAAAAAAACCGTGTTTTCGAATATAAATTTTTATCTCTTATAGCTCATTTTGCCCAGCTTAAAATCTGCATTCAACGCCCAAAGTTGATGCAGTACAAATTCTTTAATCACGTAACTTCCAAAGTAAAGTAAGACAAAGAAGATAAAAAAATCAATCTTAAAATAAATGATGTTTTTCTACATATCAAAGAACTGTTTTTTAAATCTTTATTCTAAAGGTTGTCCCTAATTTTGTGGAGTTTGACTGTCAACCTACGAATAGTGATAAGTTAAGTTCGATGTCGGAATCTGAGATAAGCACAAAATAGCAAATTCTCTTCCTATCATATTACCGTATGAGATATTTGCCTAGTGT
The DNA here is from genome assembly GCA_963513935.1 of Aphrophora alni. Lineage (NCBI taxonomy): Eukaryota > Metazoa > Arthropoda > Insecta > Hemiptera > Aphrophoridae > Aphrophora > Aphrophora alni. The sequence goes on from OY740775.1 coordinate 10,993,112, forward strand.
ATTTTTATTACCAATGACATAATAAGCCTATGATTTTGAAACCTTTCCTCAAGACATATTCCCGAGGGACAAAACCTCCGTTGGGTTGGAGTGCCCGTTCCCGTGGTACCATTATTAGCTATTGCTGATAATAATCTTCACCAAGATGCACAAAATGATCAGGTACCCGTGATCCTAAGGAAGTGCATTATCTAACCTTTACGATTTCATCTGACCCTCCAGACGCCCTTGGACTTACCGTGTCATTTCAATAAATATCTTCAATTTGGATATAACTGGAAATAGGTAATAGTGGAAGTAATAGTGAGATGAATACTAAATTTAAGAATATAATGTTGAAGTAATTCATGTGGCCGTTAAACAAATTGTATCAGAGTAAAGAATAAGAAGAATGCACGCATTTGGCTGTGTCATTAAGATACACCCCAAATTTGAATATAATCAGACCAATTTTGTGATTAGTAAAATGCACTAATCTACTAATTTCTTTCTCACATATACATATTATCGAGAAAGTTAAGTGAGGGGTCAAAAATTCGATGTTGAGTTTTTTAAAATGATATCTGACAGACGTCGTATGCTTTGCTTTAGACCTCAAACGTGTGGACCGATTTTAATCAAATTTATTATGTGACCGTATTTTGGCCATATCTTGGGACTTTTTAATTTTTCTGGTAGCTTAAAATTCGGGGATAGATGCCGTACGAAAAATAAGATTTTCTCAAAATCAACTCTAACGATTTAAATCAAATTTTGTTCAAGTGTAGAGGTAAAGATCTAAATAAAATATATTGGTCGCCACCTCTTAAAACATGCCGCTTCGTCAGTTACCAATAAAAAAGAAAATAAAAAAATCGGAATTGGGTTTGCTACGAAATTATTACCGGTAATTTATCAAAATCCGCTTAGTTTTTTTTTTTTTTTTTTTTTTTTCAAATTTCAGTGAAACATGAAAAATTACTGCTCAGGAATAATTGACAAAAAACAAAACGAACCTTAATCACCGTCATTAAAAGCTTGTTTTTAATGATTTAAGATTTATGTTTGTGGTACAACAAAAACAAGTGATTCATATGTTTCACTTTTGATTGACAACTAACGAATTAAAATTTTCGGTGGCTGTTAATTTTGGTTCGTTTTTATTTGGTTTTTGTGGATAATTAACGAGATGTTTTTTTCAATATTTTTATAACATTTATTTGTGATAATTTGTAGGTTATAACCATAGTTATAGCGAAAATTCCCATATTTATTATCAGAATTTCAAGCTGTGTGGAATGCGCGTAGCAAATCATTGTTAAACCAACACTTATGAAGTGATTGACGGAAAACAACTTCAAATGGCTGCCATTTTCAATGGAATTCATTTGTGCAATTGACCATAGGATATCTGTGACGGATTCATTGAAATAGTTCTAATAGTTTCTGAGAAAAATTAACCACAGCTGATCGGATAGACAGACACTAAGTTTTTTCTTTATAATTCTAACGAAAGTGGGATTTTTCTAATAAGGAAATTAATGAGTTGATGTGACTAGTGTATGAATTTCGTTAAATTACAAACAATTTTAGGTTCAAACTTAAAGCAATAAAGTAAATTTCAGATTCATCAAAGTTATTAAAGGTAATTCTATCAATGTTTATTTTTTAAATTTTGTACAAACCGATTAAGTACGTACAAAATGATAATTAAATTCAACTCCTACACAAACATAAATCGCCTATTCTAAGTTTTTTATAAAATGAGTTAAATTTCTTTTCTTATAAACTGTAAGTTTTTAGGGTATATCATCTGGTGTCTAACTCGAACTTGCTTTTTATTGCAAATCAATAAAAATAAAATTCTATACATTCTACGTTGATTTTATAGTATACAAGTATGAGACATAAAATGTAGCTAAGTGCCAACGCTCCACAACACAAAAATTTTGATTTGAATAAAATCTGACTTTTAAAATAAAATTTTATAAAATTGAGGTCAATCCCCATATCTCTACAACGATTTTGACCGATAGTCTGTGGAGCCCTTTCTTTCTATCAAATTGTAAAATTTGCCACTAGATCTTACTTTAACACGTGTCAAAAATATTAGAAACAAACAGAGTGACAATTAAGGTAAATAATAACTCATAAGTAAAATTTCACAATTCAACATATATTGTGACAGCTGTTTCGCAATTAAGTATCTTAAGACAATTGTGAACTATAATTTACAAAATCACACTTAAGTACCAACATACTTGAAAGTGGGGGATGGAATACAAGGAAGAAGGACTGAGCCAGGACTACCTGAGGAGGTAAATGACCTGACAGGATATTTCACAATGGGTTTTAACAAAGTAGATGGGGTAAACACTTGTTTATTGAAGTTGGAAGCATGGGAATAGATAGGTCAAACAGGTAGATCCTTTAAAACTAGAATTAAATAACATGTACATTGTTGGAGGTATGGTAAAACAGATTCATATTTTGCTAATCATTTATTAGATTCTGGTCACATTCTTGATCCCCCTGAAAAGGTCAAAGTTTTGAATATTGCAATAGTAGAAATTTAAATTATTAAGAAATTTTAGCAATCAATAGATGCTCAATTGCCATGCTTTCAACCTCAATGAACAAGTGTTTAACCCATCTCCATTGTTAAAACACATTGTCATACATCCTGCCAGGTCATTTACCATCTTAGGTAGTTCTGGCTTAGTTCCCCTTCCTTCTATTCCATCCCTTACTTTTTTACTATAGATGTTGGTAATTAAGTTGGATTTTGTAACTTTTAGTTCATAGTTGTCTAAAGATGCTTAATTGCGAAACAGCTGTCATAATATATGTTGATTTGTGTAATTTTACATGTGAGTTATTATTTACCTTTTTATGGAATTTCGCCAAGTACCGACTGTGTTTACACTTAGTAAGACTGCGAATTGTTTAAAATAATCATCGAAATTCACTTACAAATTTTAGTACCATAAATTGTGCTTACTTCGTACAATTTTGCTTGAAAACAATTCGACGATTTTGATTTTGAAATGTCCGGATAATAATATGGCCTAGTTGGCATCTTGGGTCCATCGTCTGTGTTTCATTATCTACTAAAACTATTCAACTAATTTTAATGAAACTCAAACATATATAATACATAGGCACTGCATTAAAAGAATTTGAAAATTAAAATGACTCATTCAACCCGTTTCAAAATGCCCGAGATTTAATACAGTTTTACGTATTTTTTTACATAATAAATAAATGTTTATTGATAAATTAAAATGTTATAGATTTTTTTAAACAACGTTTACAATACATTATAATTTGTTGTGTAATAACAACTTCTGTGACAGTTCAAGTAGACTGGTTGCAGTTGGCAGAATCCAGAACATCAAATAAAGTAGAGATATGTGTTCGGACACATTGTAGTCTCTAGAAGAAAGGTTCTTGCAACAAAATTAATTAAAAACAAGATAATTGCGTGCCGGCGGAGTAATTTGGTTTCGTGTATTAATCGTATAAATACAGTTATACCGATCATTAGTCAGTTTTTTAAATGGAGAAATGTTGAAAGATTATTGATTATAATATATCCCGGTCACCCACCGCGGTTAGCAGATTATCAGTGTTATAAACGGTAACAAATATATCAGGGATAGCTGAACTACATTTATTGTTCATTTAATATACTTCTCGAAATGGGTTTCCTTTTGCAAATACAAAGATAAACGCAGATAAAGAAAGTTAAGGCAGATCAATAATACTGTACAAAATTGTATTTCAACTTAATTTTAAAACGAAAATTGAATATTTAAGATACCTTCACAAATTAATTACAATTACTTCCACGTCTTTTCGACTATTTAACATTTTTACACTTATTACTTATTTTTCTGCAAACATCTGGTCAAGCTTAGAGGTGCCTTATTGTTGTTCTTTCAGCTAAAAGTTTATTTAGTTTTCGAAGGAATAGGGAAGGGACACGCCAACAACAATGATTGTAATTATAAAATTTTTTTATAATTTAGTTTAGTTTTACATACAAGAGTTGTCGTAAAGTTTATTTTTAAATATTAATGTTTAGCAAGTTATGTCAGATGATTTATTATATTTTGTTCTATAATTTTATTTGATATTGTTGTTTTCTGGAGTATTTTATAATTTATTTTATATGTTATGGATCTGGAGGAGCAACAGAATTAATAAATGTTCTCAAAAACTAAACAAGTTTACTTTAGTTGTACTTTAATATGTTTATGATGTCCCTTCAATCATTAGATTGTGGAATAAAAACGTCATGATAACTGAGATATGAATTAAAAATATTTTTAAACATTTGAAATCTGTGAATGGAATTAGTTTTTTAACGTCTTTTAAAGTGATTTTTATGAGATAAAGTTCTAGTAGAATATTTTGTCTTTTTCATTTTAATGGAGGAGTCGAAATTTCCTCAGAAAATTCTTTTCCAACTTCCAGGTGGAGTCAGAAGAGCAGGACGATCCAGGAAGAGATAGCTGAATGACGTGGGGACCTATTTGATCAAAATGGGAGTCAGGGCATGGTAAGAGAAAGCCAGAAAGAGAAGAGAATGAGCTAGAATTGTTAAGGCCAAAGCTCTTCAAGGCTTTAGAACCACGGGGTAAGGTAAGTAGATAGGCTGTAAGAACTGTTTTTCACTCAAATTATTTAGTTTTATATAAAAAAAAGAAATAATGATATCATATGTTATGATTAAATATCTCGGTATAATAAAAAAAAAATTTTTAATTAAAAAACACTAGCTTTTGTAGAATAATTCAGGCGTCCTAGTTTTTAGCAAGATTTGTTCAGGTTTTTGTGAAATAATTATGACAAACCTAAACACAGTTTCTTGATCTGTGTATCAAATTAATTGTTTCAATGTAGTCTATTATAGATCTGTACTATCTCTGATCTATGTGTTTGTGTATAATTAGTTGTAATGGCATTCAAACAAATAGCACAAACTTGTACAGGAGATGCGCAATGAAACATCAACGTTGGAAAAGAAACTATACTTCCCGGTTAATTTGCAAAAGTTCAAAGTTTGATAGAGCGTGATGTCACGACATACGAAAGACGGTCAGTTGGAACCGTCTCCTTGTCAAACAACAGATTCGTTTGCTCTGCTCTAAATACTTCCAAATACCAAGGTCATTTAACAATTGTAATTCTCACAACATCCTATTTGCATGCTAACGATGGGAACTATTAACAGATATTTTGTCTATGGGAACATTAATTTGTACAATTTTATGCGATGTAAGATAACAGTTGAGCCTGGGAGAGTTGTCGCACCCGCCCACCGCCCATAACTTAAATATAGATTTGCTAATATTTCCCACGTTATTGTTTATTTTACCCATATGAGGAGTGTTCTAACAAAAATTTGCTAATTAATAGGTCAAATTAAGATGTTACGTACTTTGGTAATCCTATTATGTAAAATTAAATATTGCACAAACTTTTTCACATATTCTTTCACACAATCCTGGTGCGGATTTGAGAATCACAAGAATCTTCAGTGTTGAGAACAATTTGTTACATAATTATTGTTAAAATTTGTACATATTAGTAGAATAAAACTTTTAGAATTTGTTCTGATATTATGATGGGGGGGGTTGAATCCTATGGAAGAGAAGAGTCGTCCAAAGGGTGATACGGAATTTCTCACAGACTTCACAATTATCTTATCGTTCTTATAATGTTTAATTGCTCAGATTTTACAGAGAATCTTCTAATTTCATATTTCTAACAGTTTAAAAAACTTATCGCCAAATTTTAATTTTACATAAAAGTTCGGACTGATATTAATGAGATATTGTGAGTTTATGGTCGGCTTCCATAGATAAAAAAAAACACCTTGAATGAACTTTCTCACACATCTACAGTAATGAACAAAAACTCAAAATATATCTAGGTATTTCAGTAAAAATGCCAGCTGGCAGAATATAAAATGTTATGAATTCCTAATGAGCATATAGATTTTAAAATATATAAAATAAAAAAATATTAGAATATACACTTGCACACAGTTCATTGCCTTTGTCGTTGATTTCGTTGTCGTAGTCTTCGTCTTGTTCTTCATTTTTAAAAATTTTATCTCTCTTCTTCATGAATTTTCCTAAATTTTTCAAATTTATAATTTTTTATTTATTTTTCAATTTTTAAAATTATTTATAATTTTTCAAATTAATTGTTTTTTCCAATTTTTAACTTTTTACGTTTTATTTATTTTTTATTTCAAAAAATCCTCTCTTCTACGTCTTCACACACAAACATTAATTTGATCTGAGAGTCATGATAGTGCCCATTTAATGAACTCAGGTCCCAACTTTACCCTGAGGGTGGCTGTGCTTGCAATATTTCCAAAGAAAATTTATTTATAAGTTGAAATCTTAGTAAAACCTCTGTTTGATGTTAACACCTTAATGTATTCATAAGTTATCATTCTTTCACAATAACACGAAGTTGCATAAATACACAGGATATGTTAAAATACAAGACCTCCCCCCCAACAATCAAGGACAAGCAAAGTATGTCTCGTTGCGTAATAGATCCTCTGATGACAATAAAATACTTGTAAATTCACAAGCTGTAATCATGGGAATGTTCAGCATTGAAGAAACGCAGTCAAGCAATTCCTTTTTAAATGCTACTCTTCCGGTTTTAAAGAGGTAAATTTATATTTTACATCCGTTTCAACATCATAAAAATTAACATATAAATTTGATAATGAAATATGTTAGGTATACAACGAGGATATGTTGTAAACATTTTCAAGAAAACATCTTTAACGATTTTCATTAGACTGTGTTTCTAACGATTTTCGAGTATAACTAATCCATTGATCTATGGAATATCTTCTACTAATTCACATAGGGGTGCAATCGAGGAGATAGCGGGTAAAATAACATCCATAGCAGCCAATATATACTTATCAATTCAAAACTATTAACTTTAATAATTGTTGGGAAATATAATAAAATTCTTTAGAAATGAGTAAACACTTTTAAAATTTATTTTCGGTACAAATTATAGCAAAGTTGAATAAAGGTTGCCTACTTCTTAAAGTCGACAATATATTCTTAATACTTCTTAATGTTTTATTATATTTATTTCTAAAAAGGAAACAAATTCAAACCCACAATAATTAATCATTCGACGTTCATTTTTTTATTTAAGAATAGAGGTGAAATAATCATTAACTTTATGATGAAAAATGGAAATTTTGTCTTCAAAACTACTCAGAGGATTTCAACAAGACTACATTTCTAAAAGGTTTCGGACTTGAGGAATCTATTGATCTAAAGAAAATTCAAGAAGTGAAATCGGGGGTGTGGTGAAATTATAACATACGAATTAAGTTACCATAGCAACCAACATATTAATGTAGTCTTAGTTACCATAGCATAACAATCACCCTCTTTAATAACTCAACACAAAGATGTGTTAGGCGAAGATATAACATACAAATTAAGTTACCATAGCAACCAATATAATAATGTAGTCTTAGTTACCATAGCATACCAATCACCCTCTTTAATATCTCAACACAAATATAGGTTAGGCGAAAATATAACATACAAATTAAGTTACCATAGCAACCAATATAACAATATGGTCTTCGTTACTATAGCACACCAACCACCCTCTTAAATAACTCAACACAAATATAGGTTAGGCGAAAATATAACATACAAATTAAGTTACCATAGCAACCAATATAACAATATGGTCTTCGTTACTATAGCATACCAATCACCCTCTTAAATAACTCAACACAAATATAGGTTAGGCGAAAATATAACACACAAATTAAGTTACCATAGCAACCAATATAACAATATGGTCTTCGTTACTATAGCATACCAATCACCCTCTTTAATAACTCAACACAAATATAGGTTAGGCGAAAATATAACATACAAATTAAGTCACCATAGCAACCAATATAACAATATGGTCTTCGTTACTATAGCATACCAATCACCCTCTTAAATAACTCAACACAAATATAGGTTAGGCGAAAATATAACACACAAATTAAGTTACCGTAGCAACCAATATAATAATTTAAGCTTATAACAGCTAATTAGATCCATCAGCCTTAATAACTCCACACAAAGATAGGTTAGGCCAGTGTAAAACATTTTCGAATTTATTTTTAACTTTATTTTTGGCCTAAAATATATTAAACTATTCAAATCTGTTGAAACGAATGAACTTCTTGTGATGTTACTTTTTTTTACATGTGAATTACTTTTCTAATTTTTTTTATCACGGTAATTGTAGACTTTAAACTTTATCAGCCGTAAAATTTGGTGCTTAACTCCAAAAACAAACCACTCCTATATTAGAGTAAATGTCTAAAATCAGAAAACAAATTAATGATCTACACAAAAAACTATTATCTCGTACAATAAATTTCTAGATAAAAATTACATAATTAGTACATTTAATAAATACATTTTTGTAAGAGTAATTGAAAAAAAAAGTTTTGTTATGTTTAATTTACTAGTACTGTACTAGCGTTTTCAATAACCCGATGACCATGCCACCTATTAAATACAAATAAATATATTCAAATACATTGTGTTTAAAAAGAGTTTGATGAATAACACTATATAGTTATAATTATTAAAACATTTTATGGAATATAAATATATTATGCTAACAAAAATTATATTACATTAAAAAAAAATTGTTTCAGTTTAAAATGTTACTTTTTACCAATTTTGTTTACTTGAATCTAACTACAAAACATATTTTTCCCCTTCTCAGGCACAAATGAACATTGCACATAAAGATAAATGTAATAACTATTTATGCTAAAGACCGTAGGTACTTTGTGGTATTATATTTAAATAATAATAATGTTTACACGATTTTAAAGTATAACCAATAGTTACGTTTTATTTCTACATATGAAATGTGCGCTGGTCAATAATCTGTAAAACCATCTACAAATGGTGGCAAAGTTTCACACGAAGGCATGACCTAGAGTAGACTAGGCTGGAAAATATCTAACAAGCCACAATGACTCTTTAGAACCTAGATCACGTTTTTGTACCTTGTCAAGCCAACTAGATACGTGTACGTAAAGGAGGACAAGTTGAGGTTAAGATCGAAATTTGCGTTCGTCCTTTGTTCTGAAGATTGTCAAACAAATCGGTTCTGATGTACTGATTAATGGAGAAACTATAAATTTAATGTATTTAAATTGTATTAAATTATTAATGGTTTATTACATTCCAGTTATAAGTACTAATAGTACTTACTATAGACAACATTTATTTGATGTTTACATTGTTATGTTGAAAAATACAGTTGGAAGAATCTATCTCGAGAGTTTTACGGAAATTGAAAATTTTAGTCGAAAACAGGATTTCCTTTTTTGCTCAATAATTGTCGTCGTTATGTCCCAAATATTATGATAAACAAATTTAAACCTCAAAGTTGTTTATCAAAGAACAGAAATTGTTAATGAATTTCAAAAATGAAATGGAAAACAAATTTTTACAATATACACTTTATTTGTTCAAGACAATGTTCCACTAAGTCCAAAGCCTCAGTAGTTAAATGCACACAAATCTTCTTGGCACTGAAGAAAGATTGTGTGCATGTAATTACTAAGGAAGATGAATTAGTCATTTAAAGAGTTTATTGTGGAAATTTGTGTTTTGTATCACTTGTTAATTGAAGTTTCCACAGGTGTGTAGGTGTGAAAAAAAAATGCATGCGTCATTAATATAATACTAATACATCATAAGTAGAAAAATGATCAAATTTATAGTAGAAACTCGCTAATTCTAACTAACTTGGACTGAAGCCTATTCCGATTACTAAAATATCGGATTATCCGAAATCATTGAATGAACATAGTAACACCACATAGTATATATTACTGGCACTGTAGAAGGGTTAAAAATCTACCCCCTATGTTACTAAACCATTAAATCTTGCAGCCCACTTCTGCATATTTACAGTTCAGTGAAACGGTAAATATTAGGTGTTTTCTACACCTTTGAGGGAGGAACTTTTGTTCTGGAATTAAGAATATTTATAGTACCGTTGTAAAATTTGTAAATATGTTTTCAGAGCATTTAAATTTGTTAAAAAAAGTAACAAACATTATGTTAGCTGTTATTCAGTTCACATGACGTAAAACTAAAGGACAACCAAATGTCTTTTTCACTACACTACTATGAGTTCAGCTGTTTTCAACATCATCTGCTAGTGCAGAAAATAACATTTTCCACTCTAGAGTGGGAAAATCAGTTGTGGGAAACTCGGCTAAAGCCTCATTTAAATTTCATGTTATTGTTGTTTGGTTTTTGTTTGATTTGTTGATTTTGGTTGTATTTTAAACTACCAAGATCCGTTTAAATTTTTTTTTTACCGATGTCTCGTAAAATATCTTTTAACGGATAATAAATATAATATGATAAAGAAAAGCTCTTGTGTATTCGAGTAAATTACCAAGTTTAAATTTAAAAAAATTAATTTAATGCATAATAGCAAACCAATATGTCCTCTACAATAAGTCCGCCTGAATTAAATTTTACATAGAAAAATAATCAGCTGTAAAATATCTTTTAACATATAGGCCTAAAATATGATTTAAATAACCTCTAGTGTGTTCTAGTAAACTACCAAGATCCGTTTAATTTTTTTTTAACGATGTCTCATTTTTATTCCGTAATGTAGTGAAAAGTATCGTTCAAAACACGAGCGAAATTGTTATGCATATTCTCGACCATATTTGAAGTGCTCGATAAATCTCGCACTTCAAACATATGCTCTCGAACATGCAAAACCCCACTTTCTACTCTTGTTATGAAATATATTATTTCTACTTTCCGAGATACGTGGTACTCAGAAAGATAGGCAATGGGTAAAAAAAGTAGTTATTAAATTATGTCTGTCTAAAATCTGTGGTCTACAACCCAAACGTGTTAAGGGATTTTAATCTAATTTGGTCATATTTCGTGGCATTTTTCATTTTCCCGTGAACTCAAAATTGTAGTTGTCAAACCGAAAACACAAAATTATGATTTTTTTTCATTATTAGTGATAAATGTTGCTAAAGTGAAGGACCCCAAAAAACGTATTAGTCGCCATCTCTCCAAATATAAGTTATCAGTTAAAAAAAAAATCGAAAAATTGCCCATAGGTCTGCCATTAAAGACGTAATTTTTCAAATTCGACTGTACCTAACCTAACCTAACCTAACCTAACCTAACCTATTTCGTTAAAATGTTAGCGAAATATAAAGATTAACGACCCAGACTCGTGGTCAAAATTTAAGTAACAAAATTACACAATAATTGGCGAAAAACATAAATGATGATTAACTTCCGATAAATATATTTTTTAAAAGTGTTGATTTTAAAATATTTTTGACTGACAATTACAAATGTTACAAATACTTACTCTCAATAAACCCAACTTTACTAAAAACACCATTTAATGATAAGTAATTCAATCTAGAATAATTCCATCTATGTGAACTTATTACCTACGTACTTACTCTTCTACATTACACAAAGTCATGGGTAGATCCTCAACGACGGTGTGCACACGTTGCTGTATTAGAAAAAGTATACGGTAATTGTTGTGTTTTAACTTGTGACTTTGTGTAATGTACATTTGTGTTGTGTTTCTAATCTCTTAATGTGAAAGCGACCTCCATAGAGTGATTTTCCGATGATGGAATAGAATTCACTTACATAACTTTTTTTTTTTAAATTAGTATTTGAGAGAAAGTAAAAACTAGAACATTAAAATAATTCGAAAATTAACTAGTAATAAGTATGATAAGATAAGAAGAAATTATATTCTAAAGAGATTACGAACAGATTGTCGTTTATAATTTTGAAACTGCGACTCAGAAAGTCTTTTGCAACAGTCGTTTCGTATCGCTAATGTATTTTTCCAGATATCTTGTTATGTTTTATTAAGTGTAGATATGTTATGCAGTTCTATACATCATTTACACAAGAGAATGACTGTGTCAGCCTTGTTTTAAATATTTACGACCTGAAACTGCACCCTTTATATCTTAAAGTCAACTTTCCTCTCACGTATTGGTAACATTCAAAATATATTTCCTGTATGAGAGAACGTATTGCGACGTATAAATACAGTTTTCTGTTAAAAATAATGTTAGGAGTGTAACACCAATCGAAATGAAATTATCGTCTATTTATTCTTGAATGTTTAAAAAAAGAAGAATATGTTTTAATGAAACTTTTGCCTTAGATTTATATGGGCAATAAACTTATATTGAAAGCCCATTACGTTTAATATTTTTTATTAACTACCTAGTAAGTATTCACGACTCGTATTAATAAAATAAAATAAAATAATTATAAAAATCGCGGGGTATGTTGCGATACCGTGTTTTTGATATTTCTCAACATTTTGAGTTCTAAGAACATATTTAAAATATTTACAGTTTGTCAGTACATCTTTCTATAGCATTCTTTTGAAGTATTAACTCATAAATTCATTTAGAAGTTTGTTAGGGGAGGGGTGAAGTGAATAGACGAAATTCTTTAAGATTTGAAAGTGAAAATAGGCTGAGGGTAAGAATATATTACGCATTATTTTATGAGGGAGTTGTTCTGAATGGATCAAAATTTAAAGTTTAATGCGATGTAGATGCTTTAAAATTTAAAATTATTTTCATTAATATCACTTAGGGATTAAAGATAGTAGTTGATGTATCTAATTTAAGATATTAATATTTAGATTTTTATGAAACTCTTAATATTTGTGTATTTTGAAGTACTGAGTTTGATTTTTACATCAGTGTGTACTCACACAACCATTGAATAACCTATAAATAATTTACAAAACTCAAAATAATGTTATTGATTTATTGGTTGATTTTGAAAAATTAATGTTAATTTTATTTTTTTTTTTAATAATTGGTAAGTCTTGTGTTAGTTTCATGAAGTAGAAATACATAATTGCTCAGGTATTTAAGGGAAGTCCGTCCGTCATAAACGCAATGTTAACTATATGTCAGAGATCGTAAAACTACTATAGACAGACCCCCTACTGTTTTGTATTTTGAGGATGGCTCTTTTTCTACTTCCCCACACAGTATTTTTTGTTTGAATTAAAAATTAAATAATCATGATTTCATAAAAAAAATTCGTGTTTTCATATTTTATTTTGTTTGTTGTACAAATATCTTAAAATCCCTCCACAAAGAACTAGTTTTCCATACCAAATAAGTTGACATAAAGATTTAGTCAAGATATCTTGAACGGTTTTTGAAATATATGACATCTAAACTAAAAAAAAGTTGATTTCCGGAAAATGTTGAAAAATGAACAAAATGTAACATAAGGCAATTGGGTTATTTTTTTAATTAAAAGTATAAAAACTTTTATAACACCTTCATAATTATACAGTATAATTTAAACTATACAAAGTTGCAAGACATTCAGCTTTATTTAGAGATAGTTTGAAGTTTTATTAAAACTCTGCATGGAATAGTTAAATAATAAATGTCTGGGTAAGTACCATGATTACCTATTATATCGTTTTATGTGATTCGTTCAGCTTGAAATCTCCGCTCTTGGGATTACTATAAGAATTTGGAAGTTAGTTTTATGACAATTTGTTAATATAAAGAGAACACTTTTTAAACACTCAAACCTAAATTCTCTATACATTCCACAAACCCCTCACTTTGGACTGGATTTCCTTAGACATTAATTCTCCCAAGTTTCTAAATATGTGATAAAAACAAGGACATCCCGCTCTCCGAAGCGTTAGGCCATGAACAGGTTTATCCACATTACCGCATCGGCCACGCCTACTCGTGTTTTGCTGCTCCAGTTTTGTGTCAAAATTAACAACTTGAGTTATTTTTACACCGAGGAATACTCGTCGTCTTGTCCTAGTGCGTATTCAGTTTAAAAAAAAATTACATTATAAAAAAGGAGAAAAATAATATATAAACTATTTCTTTGTTAATTTTTGTGATGAATTTAAGTTTTCTCATATGACGGTCAAAAAATAAGATCGAAATACTACATGCATGACTTGTTTCTTTAGATTACTTTAGAATACCCAGTAATTCTCTTTGTTGGTAATACGGTTCTAAAAGAAGGAATTCACATTTTATTGGAGCCTTCACTTTGCTGCTTTTTGTCAAACACATGGTGCAAATTAAAACGTTCGGCATCCTACCAAATGTGAACAAATTCGTTAATTCTTTGTAGAAATGAATTTATTTATCACAGACAAAAACAATAAAAATACCAATATTATACTGCAAACAAAAGAAACAACAAAACTAAATAGAAATATAATAACAAAATTTCTATTTAGCAAAAAATTGCACCCTCAGGGGCTCACTTTAGTGAGTTCGGACTAGAGTATTCCGAAAAAACCAGCTGGATCTACACCTTCTCTTATTTAGTCTTGGGTTAGATCCCCTTCTTTCATATTTCCTATCAAGTCTCTATGATCAACTTAAGTTCTTTTTCGACCCTGAGTATTCAAGAGCTAGGGGTCTTGATTTCATGTTTTTTTTTTGTTTTTTATCACCGAGAGTTCTTTTACCTGTAAAAAACAAATGAAAAACAAATTTATAAACTTATGAAAATTATACTTATAAATCCTAATATAAACGTTATTAATTTTTTTAAATACTTGTTCTGCGTAAAACAAGCACACACACAGAGAGAGAGAGAGAGAGAGAGAGAGAGAGAGAGAGAGAGAGAGAGAGAGAGAGAGAGAGAGAGAGAGAGAGAGAGAGAGAGTGAGAATGGTATTTGACATGTGGTTTAAACGTGTCCCGCGGAGTCATCTATCTTTAAAAAATCATTCAGGCACACTAACAACAGACTGACTGTGATTCAATAAAGAAATAACTGTAAAGAAATAACAATAAAATAATAACATAAATCAGATCTATTGCCCTATTGACACTTATTCGTATAGCACACTTATATATATAAATATTAAAATAATCACTACTCGTCATTTGAACTACTACTCGAACACTCAACTTGCCAGTTGTACTCGACAATTTTGAACAATGTTCTACTGCCACTGGGTAGGAGATTTTTTAATTTTAACTTCATAATTTTGTGTAAAGTATCCTGAAATAGTTTTCCACTATTTTTTTAAATTTATTTATTAATTTTTTTATTATCTTAATTTCTTTGTTTCTTTCTTCTATTTACAGTAACAATGTTTACAGAAATATAATGACAATTTATAAAGTTGATACAGTTTATAATTTAAACTTCATTTACAGATAAAAATTAATTAATTAATTACTTAATTATTGCACAGAAATACTTTCTCCATATTTGTTTACTTCAAATTAGAAAGTAAAAGTAACCATGACCATGAACGAGACCGTAACATCTCGGGTCATCGATGCAACCTGCGACAGTGTTGAAGAATAAGTGTATTGGAACTAATAAGATTCTAAACAATAGCTAAGCTGCATACCATTGGTTAATTATAATCAAGTGTTAGAAAGAAAATGCACCGTTACTCACAGTGTGAGATCGCAGCATCGTAGTGGAGTGGTGTCCAGGTAACAGCAACAGAAAATACAATTAATTAAATTTAAAGAATTCCTTCTCATTGTTACATACCTAGTATACGATGTGTTGGTTTAGTGAGCGTCAAAACATTTCTACCTCTGTTTTTTGCTCATTTGTACGTTTCATTGCCTCAGTAAATCGAAGAAATGATTTTGACAAGTCGAGTGTCATTGTCGTCTTAATGTAAGTCCGATAGTGGCCACAACAATTAAGATAAGAACATTAAATTGATAACCTAAAGTGTGTTCATGTTTCTATTGAAATTTAGAAAAATTTAATCAAAAATTTCAAAATGGCGGACATTTTAAACAGTTTTTGTTTATATCTCGTTTGTTATTCAACTCATAACACACTAAATTAGATTCTAATTTGCAGATTCTTCATGCTACAAACTCCAACTCCTTAAGATGAAAAGCGAAGTTATTGTAAAAAATGTAATTTCGAATCCTAACCTTAAAAAAAATGGAAATTACGTATACATTTTTTTAGTAACGGCTTTGATTGTACTATAAACTCGTTTTGGGTGCATATTATATTTAATTGAACACAATTTTTAATAATAGCAATCAAGATTATTTTAGTTTTTATCAATTATTCATGAACTAAACCTCCTTGGAATGTGCACAATTCATCAAAATGTGACTAAATCGGTAGAACAGATTTAAAAAAAATTTTTAATTAGGTACTTTATATTCAGCTTCGGCGTTGGCATTTTGTTTTTGTTTTTCTACAACTCCTGAACCAGAATTTTTAGGAGATGGCAAAAAATTCGACACTGTTGCGAGTTCCGACATTGCCGAGTTCCCAACTTAAAATAGTAAAACAGCGTCGAAGCCTGCTAGGACCAACAAAACAAGTGGAGACACACCTACGAGGACTTCCATAGTGCCTTACCAACGTAAGGAAAGTACATAGTGATATACACCATTACGAGGTTAAAAAACCCGTGTAACAACTGTTGTAAACAAATTTACCTTAGTAGATTTGGTTTATCTACCAATACAATTTAACATTTCCTACGTGGCTCAAGAAAGCAACTTTTAGAATTTTATTTAGATGATCTTTTTTATTACATTATACGATAATGCTGGGTAAGTACCATGATGGCGCATGAACTTCTTTACAAATTTCTGTAAATTAATATCAGTTAGTTTTATTTTTTCGCGTGACACGAAGGAACAGCATTGTTTGTTTAAAAATTGTCTAGACGAATATTGTATTTGTTGAGAGTTCAAGCATGGGTTACATGTTGTCGATACAGATGGTTGACTAGGGAATTGGTCGTAGGGATGGGATACTCCTCATTGTACGAATCCTGTTGCCGCTTCCAGAATCAGTAAACCACATTACATGTCAATTTCCAATCTGTCAATGTCCGTCTTTGAATAGACCGAAAGGGAATTTTATTATAAAACTATTTGATATACTTCTTCACAGTTCCTTAAACGTTTTTTAATACATTCTTTACTTTAAAAATTAGCTTTTTTTTAAATAATAAAACAATTTAAAAAATTTAGATTAGGTTACATTACATTTTATCTGATTTTTCTTTTTAACTCATATACTCAGACATTATAGTCATTATAAACCTTAAGTTTTTTCTGTGAGTAAAAAGAGAAAGAAAAATAATTTCATGCGTAGTACAGTTGATATACGTAATAGAATAAAACTTGAACACAAATAGTTCGTGTATATATTCAAACGCGTTTCGACAACAAAGTCGTCATCTTCAGTGGATGCACGAGTTACAATAGGTAAACTCCAACTGAATTTGTTTTCAGGTTTTATTTTATTAAGTATATAGCATCTTACAAGTCAAGCTCAATGTTTATTTAAGGCTGAGCTAATATTCTTAAAAGAAAAATTGTTTTTAAATTCTGAGGATTTTTTCGTTTCTAAATTTAAAATCTCTACCAGAATTCTCGAGGATGCACTCAATCAAATGAATACAAGGATTTCCGGTTGGTTGAATTATTAAACACTAAAAAAAAAGAGGAAGATATAACTGCAGGGGATCAGCGATGTGGAGGTCATTCAAGGTGTGTTCAAGGTGAAGACAATAGTGTCAAAGTGATAATTGGAATGCGTTTCAGAAATTTATATGTTATGCCATAGTAGCAATTTTCAAGGTCAGTATTATGTATATACAAACATTATCATCGACGTATCGTTGTTATTAAAGAAGGTATTGGAATTTATTTTAGTTTTGTGATTTGAAACGTATTGCTGATATCTCAATAAATACTGATAAGAAATTGTCAAAATAGTCACTGTAAGAAGTACACAAAATAATTTTAAAGCTGGCTTTATTCATACTAAATTCCAAACGGAATTCAAAACTATGTAGGCTAGTATGAATATTTGTTTTACGGAAATATCTTATTCCAATTTCACTTTATTTTTTCACATAATGTTTAGTTGATCAAACTGTCGATGTCAAGTTTTTTTGTTGATTATCCCTTTCGAAGACTCTTGAAACTAAATAATTTTTTTTTTTTTGGAATCGTGTCTAAGTAGTTATGTTTTGCAGCCCAAATGAGTGCACCGAGTTTTATAAAATTTTGTATGTATTAATATTTTAGACTTATCTCTCTTGACCTCACACCGCATTCCCTTCTACCCATAAAGACAAAACTCTAACATACAATTTGATACATTTTCCATAATGTAGTCTCCAAGGGCACAAAAGTGTTGATTGCCATCTCCTAAAAATTCTGGTTCAGGAGTTGTAGAAAAACAAAAACAAAATATCAACGCGGGAGCTGATTATAAAGAACCTAATTTCAAAAAAAAATCTGTCCGATTTTGTCACATTTTGATGAATTGAGCACAATTCCAAGGGAACGGAGGTTTAGTTCATGAATAATTGGGAAAAACCAAAATAATCTTGATCACTATTATATAAAACTGTGTTCAATTAAATATAATATTCACCCAAAACGAGTTTATAGCACAATCAAAGCAGTTTAACTTCTAATAAATAATTATAAAACTTGATAAGAATACTTTTGTAAACTGTTTTATTTCCTTTAAGAAATATACCTAGAAAAATTTAGTAACATTTTACTCTGCTTAACTTATACGTTTTAATAGGGTGATGGCGACAATTTTTATATTAAGTATTTGGTTTCGTGAATTGTCTGACAACGTTAGTGCAATGTTTGTGTATTTATTAATTTTTTCGTTCTTTCTTTAATATACTGACCATGGTTCTAATAAATTCTCTTGGATGTAGATTAAACGATGATCCAAAATATCTACCGAAAAGAAATTTAGTTATAAAATCTCCCTCGTGAAAACTTTGAAACCCAACATTCTAAAATGTCACCTGATTTTACCGACAATCGTAGTAATTTTGTTTAATTTTTGTCTCATAAAGTCCTAGGGCTGTGTCAACTTCTGTTAATAAAAAAAATAAACTTTTTTAAAAATATTAAAACTGAAGATTTTATTTGTTGTGAAGACTTTTTGGCACAAAACAATTGGTATAGTCCCACTCTCTAAAGAAAGTATAAGAGGTAAACTCACATGCTAAAAGGGATTGTATGATGATCATGATAAAGATCTTGTAAAGTATAAGAATGAAGTAAACAAATCCGTTTACCGAACTCAAAATAGTCGCGTTAGAACGTTTAAAAACAGTACTGTATATACACATTTTTGTAACAGATAAAGCAGTTGTAACAAAAGTAAGTATGATTAAGGAGTAATGTTGTAAGCCTTTTGTAAGCCTCAATGTTAATTTTCCGTCATTCAAATAAGAAAATTTGAATGATTATACAAAGAATTTATTTCTGATAGTAGAATAAAATTAGTAGAAAACTTTAAAATGCCCTTACTCTCAACATTTGGGATAAATAAAACCTATATATTATATTATCTTACATTATACAGCATTTATGGCGTATTGTGTGACACGCGTTTATATTCTCAGGCGTGAAGTATAACATGAACTTTGTAACGCTCATCTTTAAAATAAAAACATCATATAAAAAAAGTCCATTGGCGTGAAGTCGCGAGCCTATTCTACCATAAAGAATCATCTATTCTACGACGATTAATCTACTTTTCAACAAAATTCACCGAGGTAGTTTTCTCACTTGGAAATGAAATAGGAGAGGAACTACCTCTTCAACCATTGTTTAGCGAGAACTTCTTCATTTACAGGAATAATGTCATGTTGGAGCACCTTGTGGTCTCTCCCATTTACAGCATTACCGGCATAAAGGTGACCACAATCCTATCGTGTAATATGTAATATTCCTGCACGTGCCGATGCTGGTTGAATGCCTCTACGAATCAATGAAAATATTGATCTGATCAACATCGGTAATTTATAATATTTTTTTTAAGAAAAAAAAAATTCCTTCATCATTCACACGCATACAAAGAAATCAATTTCATTTCATCGCCCTTAAAAACAAAACTGAAGCCTTCGTTTGATTCCAGTCTTTTAGTTAAGTTGGAGCAGAAGTTGATCTTTTTCGGGTTTTTGCACGACACAAACTCTATTAATTTATAAAAAATCGCGCTTAACCTGTAAAAAAAATATTAAAAAATCTGAAAATTACACTTCTTTTCTTTTGATCAGAATGGTGACTTGAACGTTCTTAACAGAAAAGCTTGGATACCCATTTAAAATTATAATTTTTTTTTAAAATACCAAAGTCCTTACCTTTCTCAAAGTATCTAATTATACTGTTTATGTCTACAAATAAATTATTCATACGTCCAATTAAGCCCAAACGTAAAATTTTAGAAACGATATTTATCATAATATATTACAGTAATTACCACTTTTTTTTAAACGGTATAATCTGAAAATTAGAAAACAAATTACTAATAATGGAAAGATGCTTATGTATTCAGTTCTCCATATACATATCTGTTTCTTCCAGCAGCTGGTAGACCAACAAATTAAAATTGGAAATTTAGAAAATAATATTATTAGAAAACAAGTCTTAAAAATTTACAGTTGCTGTGATACAGTGCTTCAAAATTAAATGTACAACATTGTCAACTGTCAAAGTTATCAATTAACATTAATTATTATGTTTCAAATTCATCATCATCTTTTGACGGTTTCGCCTCGGCAGATCGTCTGGCACAACCTCTACCATTCCCGGTGATCTCTTTACAATCTGTACCTCTTCGGTCAATCTCCAGTCTATTCCTATAGGTTATTGTTCCTTCTCCTTTCTATAACGTTTTATATCTTTAGTGAATATTTCAAATACTGTATACATTTGTAACCTGTATAGCCTAGTTATACACGACTATATGAAACTATATAAACGGTCTTCTAATCCTTATTACAGTTATACAACGGCCCTTATACAACATTGTACAGTGTTACGGGAGATGTCGAATTGGGCCCACACCTCTACAATCATGACCTACAAAATGGAATGCTCGCATCCACCTTAGGTTAGGTTAGTTTTTAATTCTATCGTACATCAAAATAAAAACGAATGTCTGATCACCTAACTAATGATAAATGTTGCCCGACTGACCAGGGGCCCAATTCAACTCCGACCCTTCGAGGGTTGACGGTAATCCCTCTAGGAATGTTTTGACCGTGTCCAGTGTTACAATGGGTGTTTCACAACGTTTTGCAGATAGACCACGTTCATACACAATATTTTACTGTTATACAAGGGGTCTCTTACATCCTTTTATTTTTATAGATACGGTTTTACAAAATGTTTTATAGTTATACGACCAGGATACATAGCATTTTACAGTTATACTACAGGTATAATCAACAAATTACAAATATACAAGGGGTCTTTTACACCCTTTTACTGTTATACAATATTCTGTTTACACTTTACACAACATTTTCACAGGTATATACAGTAATACACTATTTCACAGTCATACTACGTGTTCTATGAACTGCTATAAAATTATGCAATTAACACTTTTTACAGTTTATACATCGGGTTTTATAAATATATATTAAAGTACAGTAAATTTTATACACAGTACAACCAACCTTACACACTTTTCTACAATTATACATTAGGCAGTATACGTCATTTTACAGTATAAAACGGGTTTTATTCACCATTCTATACTTGTACAACAGGTCTTGTATAAGTTACACTCTGCTACAGTTTTACAATGGAACTTTACACTATTTTACAGTTATAGATCAACCCTTTTACACCATTATACAGTAATGCAATAACAACACGTTATGTGATACCACCATGTTGAAGACTCGGCTCTACGAACATGTAAACACAGACAAGTAACCAATAAAACGAGTTACATAAATTTTGAAATAGTTAAATTCGAAGAAGGTTTTTGGGGAATATATTTTCACATTTTGATTTTACTAAGTCCAATTACAACTAATTTTTTACAGCTTTATGTAAATCCATCGACGTTAAAACTTCTTTTCCGCCATGGAAAATAATAAAAAATTACCCCTAAAAGTTTTTTTTTTAATGCACTTCTTAATCTAAACTTTAGAAACAAATAAAAAATAATAGCCCTAGACGTCGAAATTTTGATTGGCATTCAGTTCAATTATTTCTATGTAAAATATGTTTTACTATTGTTTAAATTTGATTGCTTCTAAAAGATAATGGTTATAAAATTTTGAAATGGGGAGGTTTCTATTTTTTCAGTAGGTCCTTCTTATGTATAACTCCTGCATGATTCTTGTAAAACCCATTTGGTAAATTTGGAAATCTTCATGAATTAATATAAGTTTAAAGTAGACAAGAGACGGAGCCACAAAGAACAACATATTGAATTCGTGTTATATCTCGGCAGCATACCAGCTGCGTATTTAATACGGTGATAAAAATTTAGAGATCGAATAGGGACAAAATGGCAACAAGACAGCTTGCAGGTTACAGGTTTTGAAAGTTTATTACTTTTTTTGTTTTCATTTATTCATAACTCACGACCACCCGTCTTACCCGTTCATTCAATTCACCATAGCTTCATTTAGACATTATAATCTATGTCATACGCAAACAGCCTTACAATAGGGAAGGCCTTCCATACTTCATCAAGGTCGTAACCTTGATCTCTATAAACTATCTCTGTTATTAATTAGGTATACTATTGTTATCAATATTTAGAGCTAGATAATAAACAAAATGGCAACATATATCATCAGCTGTAACAAGGCCTTGAAAAAGTAATAGATTGTGTTTTAAAATGTATTTAATATTTGAAGGTCACCTGTCCTACCGTTCATTCAATTCACCAACACGTTATTTATATTATACAGCTACATCATATCTAGCAGCCATAGGGCATAACCTTATACTGTCAATCGAGGCTTTATCCTTGATCTCTATAAAAAATCTCAGTTATTGTTTAAGTATGCTTTTATGATCAATATTTAGAACTCCATTAAGAACAAAATGGCGGCATAGGCTTTGTATTTACCAATGCTGACATTCCGGGTGTATCTGAACAAATTATGAAAGCAACATTCCATACCGGCAGGTAATTCTGTAGGCTGTGTCTATTTGGGTAAACAAAAACAACTTTTTCAATAACAATGAATAATGGAAGGAATTATAAAAGAATAGAAGAAGAGTAATAGTAAAGGAGAACTATAATAATATAATCCATGTGCTTTTTCGTATTAAACCCTTTTCTTATTAAATACGAAATAAGAAATGTTGCAAAACTTTATCTCTCATACACCTACGTATTCAAAATTAATAAAACTAATTTTAAAAATAGATAATGTATTCGGATAGGTTTAAAAATTTGATTTTTTAAAAATCTAATAAATAGTGAAAGATGCAAACAGGAGTAATTTAAAACAAAAGCGTGATGTAGCTGATATAAAGCTAAATAAATATGGATTTTTCTTTATGTTTTCTCTTTACCGGGTGTTTAAAAAAACTGAATGCGACATAAATGTGCAGTTTGCAGGAAACGTTATTAAATCCAGCAAATGGTTTTATGGAATCAAAGTAACCCTTCCACAAACTCCACGCATTGAAACCCCGACTTAAAAGATTCAAATGGCGACCTACCCCCTTGTGCAACCGTTAATTAAACGGCATAAAAAGAAATTTTTCTATGAAAAAAAGTAATCAAATTTGATTTTTATATCGGTAAAAACGAGTTGATAGGATGGAGAGTTTAGTTCAAATATTTAAAGTTTATTAACTAATAGCAATAGAGACTGGCCCTATTTGTGAATTAACAAAAGATTTAATTTCCTGGTTATTAGACCGCATTCTTACATTTTCTTCTAAAATTTCACAGATGTTCTTGCAGTATTGTTATCGCAGCTTCTTTAATAATTCTCATCTTATGTATTATTAGCAGTGATATTTTGGAATATTTTTAATTGTTCCGCTTCTTAATATTTGGACAATTAAACATATTAATTTTTTATAATAAGCTGTCCACACATAAGCTGCTGTCACAGTGACACTTTTATGGAAATTTTAAATATTATGAACTCCCTTTACTCATCATTATTACACCAGCAGTTAATATAATTGCATACTTATATAATATGTATTTTATTTATTTATTATCTTAATTTCTCTGTTTCTTTTATTTACAGAAACAATATTTACAGAAATATAATTACAATTTATAAAGTTCATACAGTTTATAAATTAAACTTCATTTACAGATAATTTTTGAATTGTAAAAATAAAATGAATGGATATGTCTCATTTTTATTGCATCACAACTAGTACATTTAATTAAAACACTTTTGTAAATTTGTATATACAAGAAATTTATTCAAAAAAATAATAATTTGGGTATAAATTTTAGCTAATAAATAAAAATCTGGGTGGATTTTAAAACGCTACTGAACACTGTTGTAGTAAATATAAATATTTAGGGATTTCCTTGAGATTTAAAAAAAAAAAAAAAAAAAAAAAATACTATTTAATTAAAAACCTATCAATGATACATGAACTTTCACAATTATCCATACCAAAAGCGCAAAAAATAAAAATTCTAAGAAATATAATACACTTTTGTAATATGATACAAAAATGTTAATGACAGCGGCTAAAGTAATATTTTTTTCTTATTTT
This sequence comes from Aphrophora alni, assembly GCA_963513935.1. Classification (NCBI taxonomy): domain Eukaryota; kingdom Metazoa; phylum Arthropoda; class Insecta; order Hemiptera; family Aphrophoridae; genus Aphrophora; species Aphrophora alni. The sequence continues at coordinate 11,017,740 of OY740775.1, forward strand.
TTTCTTTTTGTTCTTTTTTTTTACCATTACTCGTTACCACATATTCAAAATACCTGAATTTTACTCCATACTAAATCAATTTTTGAGACATATCCTACATAAATTGTCTTCGATAAAAATAACAATAATTTTCAGACAAAATATTTTTGAAATAACACTTATTTACATGTTACGTATAAATTTTTGTCTTTAAATATCATACAGTTATACATACAAGAGATTTTTTACACAATTCCAAAGGTTAAATGAAAACTGTTTATGTATATGAATTAACTATAAACAATATACCAAATCGAATGTAAATGTAAATTTGGGTTCTGTAATTTTCAAACCTCGAAGTTAAAAGCCTAAAATCATTACAAAATGCATTTTCCCCTTTAATAATAGTTATAGTTCAGCTATAATGTGTAAATTTCATCCGTTAAATTAAAGTAAAGACATAAATAAATATTGAGCTTGACTTGTGAGATGATATTAGATAGAATAAAACAGGAACACAAGTTCTCACAAAAATTACGTTTAGTTATCAAACGCGTTTCTACGACAAAGTCGCCATCCTTAGTGATACATGAGCTACAATATCAAAACTATAATATAACTGTAATTTTTGTGAGAACTTGTGTTCGAGTTTTATTCTAAAAAGTAAAAATTTAAAACAATAAAAATATTGTCTACTCTTTTAACACAATATGTTTGTATGTATGGGTAAAGTTAATACAAGAAGGCTATTTGGAAACATATTTAAATTATACAAGAAGAGATTGACAGTTTTGAGACGGACTGTACATAACAATAGATCATTGCGGTGTGTAGGTGTGTCGGAGCCTATCCTCTTCATTCTTCAATATGTGTTTACTAGACTAATAACAATGGCGAAGTATTCATGAGTTTAGACCCTTTACCGCCATAAACCAAGGAGTGATCGTAAATGTCGTATCTGACCGCTGCTCTTCGTGTGCTCGGGTTACTTGTTCTCTGTTTTGCTTTATTACAACATAGGATCAGTGCAGACCACCCAATACTTCGGCTGTTGTAAACAATTATGTAGATTTAATGGTCACAAATCCAAGCTCAACCCAACGGAACTTTTACTGCCAATGGTTTAACAATCGTTTTTACAAATAAATAATCGATTCAAGCATCGGAGAATTTTAATTGTATAAACAATGTTAACTTTTATAGTCTACGTTTCTATGTGTGCTTGCACCTGAACAAAAAAAAAATGAAAATACATTACAAAAGAATTTTTTTTAAACGCTTTATAGAATTTAGTTACGGTATTTATCTTGACCAGTAGGCAATTACATATTATTTCACTGCAGAATCAATACAGATACAAAATATTAACACATCTATTACAGCTATTTTATACAATAGTAATCAGTGAGAGAGAAAAAGAGAAACAAAAACAAAAAAAAATTAACAAATTCTACAATAGACAAAGTGTACATTGACCTGTATCATATTCTTAAATATATACACTTACGCCCAATCATACTTACACACCTATAAATAAAACTAATATACATAGCTTATAACTATATCATTTGCTTATCTAAACTAAAAGTATTTAAAAAAAACATTTGCTTGAATAGAAAATATAATATAGTTCAAAGAAAACCACCCCATTTCTCTGAAAGAGAAAAAAAACAAAGAAAAAACACCCGGCTACCCTAAAGGCATAGCCCAAAGGGATTGATGTTAGAAAATAAGAGCATCCAATGAAGGAAGAGGGAGGAAAAAACATTTTTTCTTTACTCATTTTAACATATAAGTAATTAAAATTTATGTATTGACAGTTCCAAAAATATAGGTACTGGTATTTTTTAAATTTAAACCTTCATAACTTTAGTTTCAGTACCTAATATTACTGGAAGTGTTCGGAATAGGCGAGGGAGAGGGATGAATTTCTACTTAGGCGAACGAGGAGGTAATAAGTTGTTATGGTGAGGGTGTTAGAAGCAAAGAATGACCAACCAACGTGTAATAAAAAAAACAGAAAATAATTTATTGTAAAATTAACTATTGTCTCAAAGTTATTAATAATATCTAATCATTTATTGTCCGCCATGATGATTGCGAGATACACAAAGGAATGATACAATGTCGTGTATTGTTTTCGACCTTGACAAGGTCACCTCAGTCACCAACAAAAGCACATAATATAATCATCTTCGCAGGTGGTATAGACAACATTAAGGCGGTTTCTTCACTTCCGTTTCCGTCTATGACTAACATTGAGCAATTGTTAGGTATTGCAGTCTAATTATACATATTATATACTGAGTGTCCCAACAGTCTCGACAAGTTATGTTGGCTACTGAACGGAAGACAAAAGTCTTTTAAGTTTTTTTTTGTATACAGTAATTTGTAATCCTTTTCTCTAGTTCTAGGATAGGAATAAAATATTTGAATCATACTAGTCGGTGAATGTTTGAGTCCAATAACAAATATTTAAAGTTGGATAAAGTCTCAGATTTAGTGACTACAGGCTTTGAAATCCCGAGGAGATCTACTGGATGTATGCCTACTTTCATGTAGTCTTTCTTGGGTTGTATCCCTCCCTTTTTATCTATTTTATCAGGTCTTTATGACTTTCTTTCTTTTGACGCTATTAGACTATTCTAAAAAAGGTCTTTATTTTATGTTTTCATCTTTTTTTATCAGGTCTTTATGACTTTCTTTCTTTTGACGCTATTAGAATATTCTAAAAAAAAGTCTTTAATTTATGTTTTCATCTTTTTTTATCAGGTCTTTATGACTTTCTTTCTTTTGACGCTATTAGACTATTCTAAAAGATGTCTTTATTTTATGTTTTCTTTTCCTTTTTTTACGAGCGAGATTTTTCCCTTAAACAACTAGGGAAGAATAAAAGACATTAATATTTACCTTCTTACATGCATATGTAGTAAAGAGAAAGTTATATGTTGAGTCGATAGTGGGTGGAAATGTCCATTTTGATGTTCATTATCACCAACCCAAAACATAACCCATTTAATCAAAACCCACGCCACTGTAAATAGAAATATCATTCATATTTTGTATCTCCATGTGATATAATTTGTGCAACATTAACAGTGACAGAATTCATATATGACATGAGTTTATAACAAAAATAATAAAAAAGAGAAAGAAAACAATCACTTAGGAGAAAAATACATCTTTATTGTGAAGAAGAAAAAAGAAGGTATTTGGGATATTCCATTGAAATCATAAAAAGAGGCAACTACATTTTTTTTTATTTTTAAAGATTCAGTGTTCAGTGAAAGTTTATGTAGCTAATTTATAATATTCCAGGTTTGGAACTTTGGCCAGTGGAATATATAAGTTTGTTTATCCCTCCATGAATTGTTTCAATTTTGTAAATTCACTTTTCATAATTCATCCACATTATATCTAGCCGAAATTAACCTACAAAAATTGCAACTCTTAAAATTGTTTACACTGATGACCGACGGTACTTGATAGAATTCCATTTTAACAAATAAAACACAATTTTTCTTTTGTATGTTAAGTTTTAATGATAGTTAAAGGTTTATTTCTGTGAGGAAGTGTGTGAGAAAGTTTGTGCATTTTTAATTTAAAATGACTTTTTGTTCAGTGCTGATCACATCCCCGACTGAAATCCGTCAGAAAATCTACGTTTGACCCTGTACGTTGCTGTGACTTAAGTTTTAATGATAGTTAAATGTTTATTTCTGTGAGGAAGTGTGTGAGAAAGTTTGTGCATTTTTCATTTAAAATGACTTTTTGTTCAGTGCTGATCACATCCCCGACTGAAATCCGTCAGCAAATCTACGTTTTACACTGTACGTTGCTGTGACTTAAGTTTTAATGATAGTTAAAGGTTTATTTCTGTGAGGAAGTGTGTGAGAAAGTTTGTGCATTTTTCATTTAAAATGACTTCTCGTTCAGTGCTGATCACATCCCCGACTGAAATCCGTCAGCAAATCTACGTTTTACACTGTACGTTGCTGTGACTTAAGTTTTAATGATAGTTAAATGTTTATTTCTGTGAGGAAGTGTGTGAGAAAGTTTGTGCATTTTTCATTTAAAATGACTTTTTGTTCAGTGCTGATCACATCCCCGACTGAAATCCGTCAGAAAATCTACGTTTGACCCTGTACGTTGCTGTGACTTAAGTTTTAATGATAGTTAAATGTTTATTTCTGTGAGGAAGTGTGTGAGAAAGTTTGTGCATTTTTCATTTAAAATGACTTCTCGTTCAGTGCTGATCACATCCCCGACTGAAATCCGTCAGCAAATCTACGTTTGACCCTGTACGTTGCTGTGACTTAAGTTTTAATGATAGTTAAAGGTTTAGTTCTGTGTGGAAGTGTGTGAGAAAGTTTATGCATTTTTCATTTAAAATGACTTCTCGTTCAGTGCTGATCACATCCCCGACTGAAATCCGTCAGAAAATCTACGTTTGACCCTGTACGTTGCTGTGACTTAAGTTGTAATGATAGTTAAAGGTTTAGTTCTGTGTGGAAGTGTGTGAGAAAGTTTGTGCATTTTTCATTTAAAATGACTTTTTGTTCAGTGCTGATCACATCCCCGACTGAAATCCGTCAGAAAATCTACGTTTGACCCTGTACGTTGCTGTGACTTAAGTTTTAATGATAGTTAAATGTTTATTTCTGTGAGGAAGTGTGTGAGAAAGTTTATGCATTTTTCATTTAAAATGACTTCTCGTTCAGTGCTGATCACATCCCCGACTGAAATCCGTTAGCAAATCTACGTTTTACACTGTACGTTGCTGTGACTTAAGTTTTAATGATAGTTAAAGGTTTAGTTCTGTGTGGAAGTGTGTGAGAAAGTTTGTGCATTTTAAATTTAAAATGACTTCTCGTTCAGTGCTGATCACATCCCCGACTTAAATCCGTCAGCAAATCTACGTTTTACACTGTACGTTGCTGTGACTTAAGTTTTAATGATAGTTAAATGTTTATTTCTGTGAGGAAGTGTGTGAGAAAGTTTATGCATTTTTCATTTAAAATGACTTCTCGTTCAGTGCTGATCACATCCCCGACTGAAATCCGTTAGCAAATCTACGTTTTACACTGTACGTTGCTATGACTTAAGTTTTAATGATAGTTAAAGGTTTAGTTCTGTGTGGAAGTGTGTGAGAAAGTTTATGCATTTTTAATTTAAAATGACTTCTCGTTCAGTGCTGATCACATCCCAGACTGAAATCCGTCAGCAAATCTACGTTTTACACTGTACGTTGCTGTGACTTAAGTTTTAATGATAGTTCTGTGGGGAACTGTGTGAGAAAGTTTTTGAATTTTTTATTTAAAATGACTTCTCGTTCAAAAAGAATAATTTCTAAAAGAAGATGAATATGCAAAATGACTACCGTTTCTGTTGTGCAATTTTACATTTAAATGAGCCGTCTCATGACTTCTTTGTATTCAGAGTTGTAAAGTTGTAATCAAGATGGAAGACGGTGCAGAAAGCACAGAACGTTTCACAAACGTAATTTAAAACCGACTACAAAACTACGTTGGATTTATTTCACTTTCATCCTTATTTTCTTAGTATTTAAAAGTTTCCAATTTTTTTACTCCAAAATTGTTACACACAATAATGATAGCATATAGTAAGAGCATTGATTTATAGTATTCACGATTGATTACCGAATGGATTGATGTATCGTTCAACACAACTCCCCATCGGGGGCCTTTACTTAAGTTCAATGGATTTGAAATCCCTTGAAGGGTCAAAAGCTTTTTGTCAATTGGAAAAAAAATATTTCAATTGATTTTATTTGTTAGTAATAATAATTGATTTGAAAAACACAAAAAAATATAATAGATTATTTGGAACATTAGTTTTATAAAACTCATTGAAATATTGCACATTTTGACTATGCCAGTTCGTAGATAATCCTTACAAGTTATGAAATAAAATAATAATATTATGTTTCAGCCTAAACTAACTTTGGAAAAATATCTGTTAAATTCTCCTTTGCCAAACTACGAATCTTCAAAAAATATTTCTTAAACAAATTTAAACATATTGGGGTTTAGTTTTTGCTAAATAATAAATTATTTTACTCAATAAATAAATATTATTGTGATAATATCTATATAAAAGACTTAGTATTACTTTTTTCGTAACAACATAATTTAAAATTTTCAAGGACTTAAGAAATCAGTAAGTTTTCATTGCAGTTTTAAATTTCGTTGAAATCCTTTAATGCATTTAATTATATCGACTTGCAGGAATTTATACCATATTATAAATATGATTTACTAAATTTGAATAATGATTTGATTTTTTTTTTGTCTTCGGTAAAACTAAATGGGGGTGGAAAATATAATAAATACAGTATGGTATCGTTTCTGAAAAGATAGTAATTTGCTGTTTAACTTATTTTAAATAAATCTTTTGAAAAAAGTTTGCTGCACAGTCTTTTAAATTTTGTTCTCTCTATTTTTTTGCGATCACCAACGATTTGTAGATCGGGATCGATTGAACATTTAATATATACAGTTAACAGTTAATACCATACATTTTCCGTTCGGATGATTAAGTTATATATATATATATATATATATATAAATATATATATATTAAAAAATCAGAGGGTAATTTATTCTACTCTTTCGTTTCAACTACAAATCAGAAGTTAATTACATAGATCCTCATTCAGTTTCCGTGAGTTATTTTCTTGTTTTATTTCTAAAAAGATAGCTAATACTGACAATGTAGTGTGTGAACAAGATTTGAATTGGTGAGTTATTTAATTCTGAAATAGATAAAAAAATAAAACCTAATAGACTCATGTACTCCTTTGTGTTCACCTGTAGATCATAAGTCACAATTGTTTAATTACGTTTGATCAATTGTCTTGTAACCTTTTGGAAACAATGTAAACCAATTGACATTCTCATCTTGTTCATATTTCTCCACATTATCTGGTATTACGAATTCCATATGTAGCACGAACTGACACACCAATTGGAACGGAATTTTGTGCGTTGTACAGTGCGTTCAAGAAGTAGTTATACACTTGCGAGATCACGAGTTTACAATATTACTATGTCATAAATATAGAGTTGCAGACTTATTGTTACTGTCCGTAGAAATGGAGTACAAGGCGTAGGAAAAAATATTTATCGGTAGAGATACAAAACGTTGAGGTGTTATATTAGTTCTCTCTCTGTTAAGTATAGTGTTATTTTTAGAACAAAAATATTTCTAATTAAATACTTTTTGAAGATAATAGTAACTACTTATAGACATGCAAAGACCATTTGTCGTTAAGGTTTCAAGATACACCATCACATCTACAAGTGTATATAATCTATAAGTTAATTGAAAAATTTAGAAATACTGACCGTCAGTAACTAATAAAAACTTATGTCTGATGCTAGGTCTCTATGAAATATATTCCGAAATTGGCCCAGCTGGAAAATATGGGACTTGCAACGAAAAGCGAGTACGCTATTTTAACTGTTTCCAAACTTTTCAAGCCGGTAATAAGGATTAAGTTACGGACAATGTATTGTATACAGGTGATGTTATCATATGAGGATATGTCAACTTACAAAAATCAAGTTTGTAAACTCCTGAAAACCTCTCAAGATAAATAAAATTCTAAAATATCCAGCAGAATAACAATAAGTTCCTTATTCTCTACTCTGATCATTATTGTAAACGTATCCTTTACTAGTTCAACGATCAGATAATGAGGATGAAATTAACAGCTCGTGGTTTTGTTGCCACGACACAAAGAGCGAGAGTGTCAATGAACATCCTGAGAGAATTTGTTGGTAATAAAATCATCTAAGCAGCCATTTTGCGCCCAGTTGACTTTAACGTTTGGGAAAATTTGAACATCAAAATTACGAAAATAACCACGTACTTTCAGGAACTTTAAAAGTTATTACTGATTTCGTGAGACAGTTTTATCAATTATACTATTAATTTGTCAATTATTATTATTATTATTTCATTTTTTAATTTGTCACTATTATAGAAATTATTTTAAAGTAAAAAATGAACGTACAAATATTTGTTCGTTCGTTTGTGGGCAATATTTACAATACAGTATAACAATCACACAGAACACAATTCTCATAAAAAAAAATACGCCTAAGTATCAGACGCGTTTCAACGACAAGGTCGTCCTCTTCAGTGATACACCAGCTACACCAACCAAACCACAACACAATATATTATAAATTATAGGCTATGGCTTGGGTAATGATAAATCTTTTAAATTAGTTAAATGTACTTGCCGAATGCAAAAACGAACATCGATGAGTAATAGAAGTAGTTGAACTGAACGTAATTCAGCAAGCACTTATTTTGTCACACATCCATTTACTGTTAGCACATGGTAAAGTACAAAGATACCTCCCGTTTCAATAGTAACTGTCAATGTCCTTCTTTAATACACAAACAAAAGTTATATTTTTACACCGACTGTGTACAGAAATTTGATATGCGTACATTTTTATCGTACCAAGAAAGATCTCATAATTACACTGAAAAAAAGAAAAGAAAAGTAAAGCGAAAAATATATACAGTATAAAGGCTAAATAACGTAAGAGTAAAAAGTTGACACCAATTTATCTCCGCAAAACACGATGTTAACACCTTATAGTAGTAATTACTAATTAGTTTGTTAAATTAACTCAGAAAGAGCTAGAGGGGGAGAAAAAGTGAGTGAGAGGAGAGTGCTTGAATTTAGGAAGGCGTCCCTCTATAAAAGTCAATCAATAACAACATAAAAATCTAAATTAATATAAACGTGGGTAACACGTGACTAATCTTCTATCGGATAATTGTAAATATAATAGAGATAGGTTAGGTTAGGTTAGGTTAGGTTAGGTTAGGTTAGGTTAGGTTAGGCTAGGTTAGGTTAGTTTTGGTCTGATTGTGAAAGTAAACACCGACTGTTTGGTAGCCTTTAACAGAACATCTCTCCGAGCGAGAGAATAGCAATTATAGTAATTACATTACGTATAATCTTCTGCCAATCATAAGTTTGTTTTCTCACTTTCGTAAATATAGTTAGAAATTTTAAACGATTATAATCAATGTAATTATAGATTCTGGTCCAAGAAAGCTTTTACTATTATAATTTAAACTCAACAATTATCAAACGCATAAAATTTAATCATATCTATAGAAAAAGTCTGGTAGTTTTAAAACAGTTGGCAATTGATGTCCTTGTTGTGATTGCTATGGTGAAATAAGATTTGTTTTTGCTTATTTACCTTTTGGTGGTGGTTAGTTGACAAGTGTATTGAGAAAACCTACGCGATATTAACTTATTAGATGATACCTAAAGAGCTTTTCGGATTGTCTTTGGTGGTCGGAAAGTTCAAAGTATGTCAACAATTTTATCGATCACACGAAAACTAGAAACAATTCAATGTCTTCTCGGTAAAAGTGGAAAAAATAAAAATGGTCTTCACCCACGAACTGTTTATTAATGATCGAAATCGTTCATTAAGCTCTTCGCAAAAATTGTTACGCTGATTAAGTCAATGAACTAAAAAACCATATAGGACGTGCCAAAGAGCTTTCATGGAAGCAACATTCTACCCTTACAAAGTTCATACCCCAAAACTAGTGAAAGAGCCAGATAAACAGAAAAGAGTTTGGTACTGCCAATGGTTCCATATTGTCAGGATATTTTGCCCATCACATAGTTTACAGATGAAGGGCAGTTTCATCTATCTGGATATGTGAATTTACAAAAATCTAATTATTGACCTGCCGAAAACCCACATGAAATCAATGAACGTCCAAACACCCAACATAAGGATTCATCTTACCACACCACACATCTGGTGCTTTAACGGTTCTCATAACAAGTAACTTCAATACGAGATCGTATTATTTCAAAGAATCTTTGGCCTTTCAGATCATCAGAGGTCATCCTGATTTTTATCTTTGAGTTTTTAAAGAGTATTATAAATGCAGATCTTGTAAGAACACATGCAGGACTTCGAGACAACGTCACTTGAAAAATCAACAATATTGACTTCAACATTTTTCTCAAAAGATCTGAAAATATGAAGGACTATATTTGATTGCATGAGGAGGACACTTCTAACGTTTATTTCAAGTGAGTTATGTTATAGATAAGAGAATAACACATATCACTATAGTAACCACAACAATGTCAACTGATTTTGGATCTTCCACAGTTTCTATAGATTTTATACAGTTTTATTTAATTTATGTATTTAGTAAATATTTAATGTTAAATTAAAATGAAAATGGTCTATAGTTCGTTGCAGGAATATAATAGATAATAATAATTACAATTAAATCCTAATGGTTAGAGGGTAATATCATCTGTTGGTAGTTCCATTATCATACCATAGAATGTATGAGTAATTATTCATTCTCATATTAATTTCAAAGCATTGAAACAATCAGAAGAGGAGGGATGGATAGGGATGTAAGGAGAGACGACGTTTATGAGAGGAAGAAAGAGATAACGAGATAGGGCGGGAAGAAGAGACAAGAAGTTTTATGAGAGATAGAGGAGGAAGAAGGGACGGCGAGAATGAGAGACAGTGACGGAAAAAGGAACGACGAGTATGAGAGGAAGAAAGAGATAAAGAGATAGGGCGGGAAGTAAAGACAAGAAGTTTTATGAGAGATAGAGGAGGAAGAAGGGACGGCGAGAATGAGAGACAGTGACGGAAAAAGGAACGACGAGTATGAGAGGAAGAAAGAGATAAAGAGATAGGGCGGGAAGTAAAGACAAGAAGTTTTATGAGAGATAGAGAAGGAAGAAGGGACGGCGAGAATGAGAGACAGTGACGGAAAAAGGAACGACGAGTATGAGAGGAAGAAAGAGATAAAGAGATAGGGCGGGAAGTAAAGACAAGAAGTTTTATGAGAGATAGAGAAGGAAGAAGGGACGATGAGAATGAGAGACAGTGACGGAAGAAGGAACGACGAGTATGAGAGGAAGAAAGAGATAAAGAGATAGGGCGGGAAGTAAAGACAAGAAGTTTTATGAGAGATAGAGGAGGAAGAAGGGACGGCGAGAATGAGAGACAGTGACGGAAGAAGGAACGACGAGTATGAGAGGAAGAAAGAGATAAAGAGATAGGGCGGGAAGTAAAGACAAGAAGTTTTATGAGAGATAGGGGAGGAAGAAGGGACGGCGAGAATGAGAGACAGTGACGGAAGAAGGAACGACGAGTATGAGAGGAAGAAAGAGATAAAGAGATAGGGCGGGAAGTAAAGACAAGAAGTTTTATGAGAGATAGGGGAGGAAGAAGGGACGGCGAGAATGAGAGACAGTGACGGAAGAAGGAACGACGAGTATGAGAGGAAGAAAGAGATAAAGAGATAGGGCGGGAAGTAAAGACAAGAAGTTTTATGAGAGATAGAGGAGGAAGAAGGGACGGCGAGAATGAGAGACAGTGACGGAAGAAGGAACGACGAGTATGAGAGGAAGAAAGAGATAAAGAGATAGGGCGGGAAGTAAAGACAAGAAGTTTTATGAGAGATAGGGGAGGAAGAAGGGACGGCGAGAATGAGAGACAGTGACGGAAGAAGGAACGACGAGTATGAGAGGAAGAAAGAGATAGGGCGGGAAGTAAAGACAAGAAGTTTTATGAGAGATAGAGGAGGAAGAAGGGACGGCGAGAATGAGAGACAGTGACGGAAAAAGGAACGATGAGTATGAGAGGAAGAAAGAGATAAAGAGATAGGGCGGGAAGTAAAGACAAGAAGTTTTATGAGAGATAGAGGAGGAAGAAGGGACGGCGAGAATGAGAGACAGTGACGGAAGAAGGAACGACGAGTATGAGAGGAAGAAAGAGATAAAGAGATAGGGCGGGAAGTAAAGACAAGAAGTTTTATGAGAGATAGGGGAGGAAGAAGGGACGGCGAGAATGAGAGACAGTGACGGAAGAAGGAACGACGAGTATGAGAGGAAGAAAGAGATAGGGCGGGAAGTAAAGACAAGAAGTTTTATGAGAGATAGAGGAGGAAGAAGGGACGGCGAGAATGAGAGACAGTGACGGAAGAAGGAACGACGAGTATGAGAGGAAGAAAGAGATAAAGAGATAGGGCGGGAAGTAAAGACAAGAAGTTTTATGAGAGATAGAGGAGGAAGAAGGGACGGCGAGAATGAGAGACAGTGACGGAAAAAGGAACGACGAGTATGAGAGGAAGAAAGAGATAAAGAGATAGGGCGGAAAGTAAAGACAAGAAGTTTTATGAGAGATAGAGGACGAAGAAGGGACGGCGAGAATGAGAGACAGTGACGGAAAAAGGAACGACGAGTATGAGAGGAAGAAAGAGATAAAGAGATAGGGCGGGAAATAAAGACAAGAAGTTTTATGAGAGATAGAGGAGGAAGAAGGGACGGCGAGAATGAGAGACAGTGACGGAAAAAGGAACGACGAGTATGAGAGGAAGAAAGAGATAAAGAGATAGGGCGGGAAGTAAAGACAAGAAGTTTTATGAGAGATAGAGGAGGAAGAAGGGACGGCGAGAATGAGAGACAGTGACGGAAAAAGGAACGATGAGTATGAGAGGAAGAAAGAGATAAAGAGATAGGGCGGGAAGTAAAGACAAGAAGTTTTATGAGAGATAGAGGAGGAAGAAGGGACGGCGAGAATGAGAGACAGTGACGGAAAAAGGAACGATGAGTATGAGAGGAAGAAAGAGATAAAGAGATAGGGCGGGAAGTAAAGACAAGAAGTTTTATGAGAGATAGAGGAGGAAGAAGGGACGGCGAGAATGAGAGACAGTGACGGAAAAAGGAACGACGAGTATGAGAGGAAGAAAGAGATAAAGAGATAGGGCGGGAAGTAAAGACAAGAAGTTTTATGAGAGATAGAGGAGGAAGAAGGGACGGCGAGAATGAGAGATAGTGACGGAAAAAGGAACAACGAGTATGAGAGGAGATAAAGAGACGACGAGTAAGAGAAAGGGAGATATAGCGAGGGAAGGAGAGACGACAAGTATGAGAGGATGAGAGAGATATATGGAGGGAAGGAGAGACAACAAGTATGAGAAGAAATAAGAGATAGGGAGGGAATGAAGGACGAGCATGAGAGAAAGAGATAAAATTGTTGGTCACATGCACGACTAATTACAAACCTTTATTTGGAAAACGAGCTTCATCCATTGCAAAAGCTTTGAATCAGCTAACTGCAGTAACTAATTATTTACTTACTGGGCTGGTGAAAGTGGTTCCGTTGTAAAATAAGAACTTTCTCGCCAGTCATGTTTGTTAATGAATAAGTACAGTAAACATCTGGAGAGTGATGAAAATATGAACACAACAGCAGCTTAGTGTAGGACGTAAACAAAATGTAAATTGCGTTTCATATTTAAACAACCATTATTTATAAATATCCCTATATTCAAAATAATAATTTTCTGTATTCGAAATCTCTATAAAAAAAAAAGGTTTAAAATCGTTATTACTGAAACATCAGAAAATATGGGATAATGGGTAAATATTATTAACGGAGTTTATACCATACAAGCAACGTGTTAGCTGCTACATCTCAAAACACTAAATCAATCAAAACTTTATTCAAAAATCTGAACCAAAACTTGTATATTATGCGTAGTAATAAGGAGCTAAACAAGTACAAAATAGTTCGTGGATTTAAAATTTGTTATCACGTTTTTGTCTCTGGCAGCTTCAAAATACAGTTTTAGATAAGGTTTGTTTGGAGTAGTACGACACAATTAACATTTTAATACTTAATATAAAAACACCAACAATGTTAGCTTCAGTTCATATTTGTACTTTATATTTAAATACAAGACAATAACAATGTTGAGTAACTAAAGCAATGTATTTTTTTATTTGCGCAAATATATTATTTTAAATAAATAAATACATACTTATATTAACACATAATTCGAGTTTCCTTTTGACTTATTACAATAACAAACTGAAGGATTACTATAGAAACATATCAACGATAACAATTAGGCTGCTGATAATATTATATTAGCCTTTAAGTTATAATTATTACCTTTTATATAAATATGGGATAACTTTAGTATTAAGCTTATAATACAAAAATGTACACAGATTTCTGCCTACTTAAAAAAATAGTATAAAATTAGGTTTAAAAAAAGTACAGTAAAATTAATAAAAGTGGGTTTTTAAATACAGCACCATAAAAATTGATATTTTAATGAAATAAGATTCGATAATCATTGTTTAGCCTTCTAACTACTTATATATTGTAGTATATAACTTACCTTGTGATAATCAATAGTAGTTATTTTTGTGGATAAGTGGCACAGGTAGGAGAATTATACCTGCTACACTTAGTATCCTCTACTATTGTATACACATTACTATCACATATTACTATAAAACTATTACTATTACATATACAACACAAACTTCACGCGAAAACTACAGTTGACAAATTAATATAAATATTTTTTATGTTTTTGTCCCAGTATTGTGGCCACACGTTGACTCGATACTCATAGACTGCTGTTTAAAATATGCACGTCTTTAAACCATATAAAGTACAAACCAGGTAAAAGGTAGGCTTTTTGGTTATAAAACCTAACATCCTAATTTTATTTCTAGTGAATAAAATTAAGAAATAATGGTTGTAGTGAACAATTATTTTATTTAAAAAAGTAATGATAACAAATTTTGTTTAAGTGAAAAAAAAAAAGTTTTTTATTTAATTAACATTAAAACACCATCAGAAAGGACCATCAGAAAATGTCTCGCTTACCACAATTTGAGAATCACTGCTTTAGAGTCAAATTGGTACTCAGCAAACAAAGATTTTTAATTTGACGCTAATTAATCCAAAAAAATTTTTTTTCCAAATGTTACATATCGATGTTCATTTTGGAATGTGTATAAATTGTTCCTATTTCCTTGATTGTCAAAATTCAAATTTCTATTTTGAACTTTTGTACTAACATTGAGCTTAACAGAATGACACTTGTAAAAAAATAAGAATTTCGGGGGGAGGGGTAAATTTAATGTAAACATAGAGATCAACATCTCTTTCTCTTAAAAGCGATGCCTCTCCTTCCCTCTCTATCTCACTCATTCTCTCATACTCGTTGTTTCTCCCTTCCTCTCTCATACTCGTCGTTTCCCTTCCCTCTCCTATCTCTCTCTTTCTCTCTTCCCTCCCTATCCCGAACTCTCTCTCTCTCTCTCTCTCTCTCTCTCTCTCTCTCTCTCTCTCTCTCTCTCTCTCTCTTCCTCTCTAACTGGTCGTCTCTTCATCTCGTATTCCTCCCCTCTCTATCTCCCTCTTCATCTTGTACTCCTCCCCTCCCTATCTCTCTTCATCTCATACTCCTTCCCTCCCAATATCCTCATCTCATACTCCTTCCTTCCCTATCTCTCTCTTCATCACATATTCCTCCCCTACCCACCTCTCTTTATATCTCCATATTACTTCCCATTCTCTCTCTTCATGTCATACTCGTTGTTTCTCATGAGTAAGTCATGTTCCCGTCATATGTCATTTCTTCTTCCGTCCCTATCTCTCTTACTCGTCGTCTCTCCCTCTCTCCCTATCTCTCTCTTCCTCTCTAATTATTTCAATTCTTTTGAAAATTAATGTGGGAATGTATCATAATGGAACTACCAACAGATGACCTTACCTCTAATAACAATTAGGATTTAATTGTAATTATTATAATCTATTATGTTACTGTAACGACCTGTACAGAGTGATCCTGGAAAAATAGTTCCATTTTAATATAATATTAAATATTTATTAAACATAAAAATGCATAAAATCTATAGTAACTGTAGAAGATTCAAAATCAGTTGTCAATATTACTACAAAATCAGTTGTCATTGTTGTGGTTACTATAGTGATATGTGTTATTCTTTTATCTATAAAATAAATCATTTATGTAAACTTTGGAAGTGTCCTCCTCATGCAATCAAACATAGTCCTTCATATTTTGAGAAAATGTTGATGTCAATATTGTTGATTTTTGTCGTGACGTTGCCTCGAAAGGGTGCAAGTGTGCAAGATCTACATTCATAATACTCTTTAAAAACTCAAAGATAAAATCAAGAAAACTGACGTGGTATGATCTGAAAGGTCAAAAATCCATTGAAATAATATGATCTCCAATGAAACTTGTCATGAGAACCGTTGAAGCACTGGATGTGTGGCAAGTTGCACCATTATCCTAGTTGTTCCACAAATTCTTCAGTTGTGGAACGAAAATTGACGTTCCGTTCATAAACCACAATGCCATGTTTTTCATAAAACAAAATCTGCCCAACAATCATCATGCCAAATATAGCAATCCAATAACAAATCTTGTCGGAATACAGTTCATTGATTTCATGTGGGTTTTCGGCTGTTTACTATTTAGATTTTTGTGAGTTCACTTGACCAGATAAATGAAAATACGCCTCATCTGTAAACTATGTGATGGAAAAAATGTCCGGATAACATTAAACCATTGGCAGTACCGAACTCTTTTCCGTTTATCTGGCTCTTTCACTAGTTGTACGGCATGAACTTTGTAAGGCTAGAATGTTGCTTCCATGAAAGCTCTTTGGCACGTCCTATATGGTTTTTTAGTTCATTGACTTAATCAGTGTAACAATTTTTGCGAAGAACTTAATGAACGATTTCGAACATTAATAACCAGTTTTTGGGTGAAGGCCATTTTTATTTTTTATTTTTTACCAAGACGACATCGAATTGTTTCTAGTTTTCGTGTGATCGATAAAATTGTTGACATACTTTGAACTTACCGACCACCAAAGACAATCCGAAAAGCTCTTTGGGTAGCATCTAATAAGTTATTATCTAGTAGGTTTTCTCAATACACTTGCCAATTAACCATCAGCACAAAGATAATAAAAAAATATTTAACCACAGCAATCACAACAAGGACATCAATTGCCAGTTTAGACTGTATGTGCTGAAGTATGGTTTCGCGGTGGTAGAGGTATCCTTGGTAAATTGCTCCCAAGCACCTTGTGGGGTTGGCGTTGAACGATTACAAATTCGCCGGCCTTCCTAGTTCCCCGGAGCTAGTTAAGTTTTTAAAGGTTAAACTCATTAGTATGTATCATACCGTCATTAACGTCAGTAAAGGACCGGACACACAATCGAAAAATTCGTATTCTATGACGTCAGCGAATCGATTGTATTCTTTGGTTAAAAAAAGGTGTCGACTTAAAACCTACCACTAGTTTTTAAAATACAGACATTCGTTGTTTCAAATAGTGTGAAATAAGATGTGTCATATAAAATTACCTTTATTTACATTATATCTTTTGTAAAGTATCCTTATTTTGAGACCTAAATGATAAAAACTCAATAATGTTCCAAGTATTCTTAATGAAGGACATTGTTCCGTTCTTGATCGATCTTACAAATAGTTGAAGTTGAGTAAATTGCTACAAATAAGTGTTTGTAATTCTTACAATACATGTCAATGGATGCGAAACAGGTTTGTGGGAAATAATGTAAAGATCGCAGTCTTAACCTTCCCAACATGAGAGAAACCGACCCACTCGGAAGCATACATTTGTAGACGGACAGAATTCCCATTTAAACCGTTAGATTGTGCCATTAAAATATATCTACCATTTCAATAAATGGTGTAAATAATCTGGTTATGTCAACGTTTAAATTAATACAAACCTTATCATATTGTATTTAGTCATCGTCGATTAGTATTTTTTGAAACTAAAGTACTTAAACATTTTTTCCGTACCTACTAATTAAAAATCTGAAAATTACCAGCTTAAATGATAATGATTATAGTAAAATGCCACTCTATGCATGTAATTTGTGTGAGAGAAAGAATGAGCAATTATTCTAGTCCGTCACATACATCTTGTAGGTTCAACACTGTACGGAAGCAGACCTCTGACATCTGAACTCAGAGCTTAGAGGCTGAAAACACAATCTCTTAATTATCTAGACACATATTAATACGGCAGCTGCTTTCTAATATTGACAATGAACGGTAGGTACATTTTCAGTCACGTATTTGGACGCTTTCTCCCGAGATCTGTTTACGTGCTTAGGGTCAGCAACATTTACAATGTTCTCTGATAGGTTAGGTTATGCCATTCTTTTATAATTGTTACATGAACTACTTCGTGTTTATAGCTGTTTGGATCTGTGTTTATCGTAATTGTTCCACGATCATTAACCTCGCTAAGCATAAACGACCTGACTGACTTTTGAATTTTATTCTAATACATTGATGCATTTTGTAACTCTAAAAACTCGAAAAATATTTAATTCATTTGGAAAATAATGATTCAAATTAAAGTGGAAAATTCAAAACGTAGTAAGCAAGGATTTTTAATCAGGTTTGCGAAATGATTTTAGTTGACGTTTTTTACAACCGGCCATTAAGTATCGTGTTCACTATTGCACGCGTTATATTCTTATAATCGGAGCAATAGGCGTTCATGATTTCGTACGATGGAGTTTTGTTACAAGTGGTCGTCATTTTAAAAAGAAAAATAGCGGAGAGGAGTAGCTCAGTTGGTTTAGGCGTGTGATTATCTCGCTACGGTTTGAAGTAGTAAACCGTCAAAGGTTACACAGGTTCGTGCCCGCTTGACGTCTTAGAGTTTTCGTTGTCTTATTTTGTCTTTGACGGAGGGGTGGGGGGTTAATTAGTCAAACGAGTATAAAGATAAAAAGGTTAAACAAATTCCGTAACTATTAGTAGACGAGTATGGTATAGTATAACAAAAAAACAGAACACAATTCTCACAAATAACGTCTAAGTATCAGACGCGTTTCAACGACAAGGTCGTCTTCTTCAGTGATACACAAGCTACACCAATCAAACTATAACTGAATCTAACGTTGCGCCGAACCCCATATTTATACAAACTGAAGGGGGCGTGGCTGAAGGGGAGTATGGTATCATCATAATTACAGACAAAATCCTGCCTTCGCTTATTCAATTACTATGCAAAATAACTCACTTCAAATTCTTCTCACTTCTATTGTCTCTTGTAATAATGTGTAATGAGGTAGACAGAAAAAGAAGGTATATATCTCATACTTCCTTAAAATTAAACCTTAGGAGGTCACTTATGTGAGTAGGACTTGTCATTACCGAGGGAGTCTACACCTTTTTCATCTAATCTTAGGTTAGATCTCTCCCTTTCGTCTTTCCTATTATGTCTCTCTTGACCACCTCTTGTTCGTTTTTGATCCTGAGGCTATTAGATTATTCGAGGGCAAGGATTCTTTATTTTATGTATTTTCTTCCTTTTTTATAAGTCTATGATCGGAAAGTCTTTTACCTTTAAACAAGGGGAAAAAATTCTTGAAATTATATTTAAATACTAGGTTACTTTCGTTAAGCAGCAAACATTATTATTATTTACAATTTTTTAACTAATTATATCGAAGTACTGTAATTTATCATATTTGTTTCATTCGTAATTCATTTTTATTCAAAAGAAATTAATTTATTCAGTTTTTGTAGCGTTTGAAGGTCCTGCCACTACAGATAAAAGGTTTGACTCAAGATTTTATTCCTGTGAAACTCTAATCATCACGGTATCGAACACTGGTTAGCTCTGTTTATCTTTTTTCGTTTCTCATTTATACTAGTTTTGAAGGCTTTAATTATGCACAGAAAAATGTATTCTACAACATATAAAATAGTTTATGTGGATAAGACATGACTTTCCAATTACTTACATTTAAAACCGATGATAAATTCGAAATGTGACAAAATTTTCCTAACTTAAAATAATGAAAGTTATGTAGGAGTAAATATTACTTATTATAAATCATCAAAATTTTAAATTGTCGATTTTGTAATGTTTTTTATTTTTATACGAGGGTAAGTATAACATCAAATTCAAAATCAGTGATTAGAAAAAGATAAGTAAATTGTGGAAAATATTTCACAGTCTTTCTCACTCACTCACCCCAAAAACTAAATAAAAACTAGCCAAAATTAATCGTCAACAAAAATATTAGTTCGGTAATTGAATATAAAAGTGAAAATGAACAATAGACGGGGTTTAGATTGGCGTCGTTTTTTCCAAGTCCTCATCGTAATTAGTTGAAATCTAATAAATAATGACGGTGATTAAGATTTATTTTTGATTTTGCCAATTATATCTGAACCATAATATTTTTTACTTGCGATTTCACTTAAAGGTTTGAGTTATTAATTTTCACATTTCACTAAAGTTTGAATGAAATCGGTAAAGCTGATGTTGAGAAATGACGTATGTTATAACTGCTCCATGACAGATTTTTTTAAACTCACAATCAGGTAGAGTTGGCGACAATACGGTTTCTTTGGGTCCTTATACACTTGATCAAAATTTGATCCAAATTGTTGGAACTAATTTTGAGAAAATTTTAATTTAAGTTTTATTGTTATAGCAGCTGTTTTGTCTCAAAATATATCGAGATAGGATCAAAAATATGTCCCCACTCCAAATTTGATTTAATCGGTCCACGCTTATGGGTTGTAGAGCTGGGCACATGCATCAAACACTGGGGATCTCAAAACACATAAATCCGAAAAAAAATTAGACAATGGTTTTTTGACCTGTTACATAGCTTTCTTAATACTACGTATATGTGATGAAGTAAAAATATTAATTTAATAATTGTCGCGTCATAATTCCAAATTTCTACAAATTATGATCTATACTTCAATCACTTTAAGTTATTTTGGTCAAAATCAAACCAACCAACGAAATTCTGTCTTACACGAAACTGTAAAAGTTTGAGTCAACCACTCGTTTTTCAGAAAGTGAATGGCAATCACGTTATGTTTAAGCTAACCTACAACACTTTACATTATTTTGGATTCAAAAATCAAACCAACCTCTCTTTCATAAAGTTTCTTCGCTAAACCAGACCTCTCACTTCCCACGAGCTTTCGAGCAAGACGCTTAATGCTCATCTTAAGAGATCTCCAGACTGCAATGAATTTATAGATTCAGACTGGATGTTTATCAGTAGTCTATAATTTGAATTGATAATTTCCTGCCAACATAGATCCAAGAGGTTTACAACCTCCGTGGGGGATCCCGTTCATCGTGGGTTAACTAAATCTCGTCTTGGCCCGTGGGTAGGCAGGGACCTTGTGACCTACAAACCTATTGATAGCTGATAAACTTCTCGTGTTGACGCCGTTTATTGAACTCATCAATTGCCAATGTACTATATTTTTTGTGTGGATATGTTGGTATTGTACTTGCCTTATTAATGAATCTTCATATTGGAAATACAGTCAGTGTGATAAGACTATGAAATTACTACCGATCAAAGCCCTCTAACAATATTGACACTCTTTAATAGGTTGGTATTTTGTACGATTTTTTATTAAATTTTATACCTTTATTGCGAATTTTTGAAGACAAAATAAGTTAATCCGATCTTCCCATGTTTGGTTAAAAAATGTACGAGAAAAACTTAAAAATATACTGTAAAGTCATTACAGTTATCGAATGTATTTGTTAATAAACATAACTATAAAAGTATAAATTGTTCTCACGTTAGCATCTAAAGATAATGATCAATAATTTTAAAATTTTATGAGGGAATGGATGATTTTAACTCCTCGGAAATGGCTGTCAGTTAAATAATTGTAAAAATACAATCAAGTTTTAAAGTAAGTTATTAAGATTCTATTTTTAAAATATTGACAAAATATTTCATTTTCGTGATCAGAGAAATTCAGATCTATTCTATTAGTATATTAACAAAAGTTTGATTAAAGTGTCTAGAAATGTTTTTGAAAAACGACGTTTTGTGATTTAGTCAGTTGTTCATGTTTAAATCAAATATTGTTTAGTATGGTAGTTTATAATTTCTTCATAACTAGGTTCCACTTGCTTTGTCGTGTCATAAAATCGACCTAAGTGTACGTGAGTAATTGTTTTAAATTGAGTTTAGTTTTTAATGATGTCTGATTTTACTTGCGAATTAGCTCATTGGTTTGGATTTTCTATCGTCATAAAATTTTATTGACATCGTTTGGTCTGGTTTTGAAAATTTATGTCCTTTTATAGGCATTTTTAGTCTCTATAGGCTTTCAAAAAATTCTATTTATCAGTAACTTCAAAACCAGCATTTTTTGGACGATGGACGACCAGTGTTTATTGTGACTTTCTTATATTGACAGTCATATATTGACCAAAGTTTAATGAATATGACTGGAAATGTTTTCTTGAAAAATCTAAGTTATTTTTTTTACAATTGCAAATTTACTCCTAAAACAATTTTTAATAAATTACTGCGAACATACAGAGATTGTATACAAATTTAAATCATCAGGAATAGAGAAACTCAAATTAGATATTATTCCACAAAATCTAAATTTAATTAGTTTTATATGCATAATGAGTCAATCTAAGCATGACTGATGTTATCTAGAATTACATAGTATTTAGGTCTATTAATGTATGAATCATTGGTATTACGCAATTAATGTCAAATGAAAATAACATTGAGTGACTTGATGATGTCAGCTTATGTAAAAGGTTATCAGAATGTAACATGGCTGTGTTTTTGTCATTATATATTGATAAGAACAATAAAGAGTCATAGAATCGACAGTTTTAACGGCATTGGAATTAATAAAAGTCAAAATTTACGCATGTATAATTAGATATTGGAAATGACTATGGAATGTTCGAATAAATGTATGTAATATGTTTTATTGGAAAAGGAGATTTTAGCAATATTTGAAGGAACACATATTGTTTGACACCGAGTCTTTAATGGCGATTGTCTGAATAATTCTGGAGGGATATTCTAATTGTGAAGGCGTTTAATTATGTCGACAGGAATTCGATGTACTGATCAAATATAATCCGAGTGAAAAGCCAGCGAGCAGGCCTCTAAGCCCTTCGCGAATTTTGTGCTAAAAGATTATTTCATTTGCTTTAAAGTAATTTCCAACAAATTGTAAATAATGAAAGTTACAAATGACAAACTTTCTTTTACGATCATATGCGTAAAAATTGAAAATATCCTGCAGTACCACTATTATAAAGGGAAAAAAAATTCTTCAATTTTTAATGACGGCGCACAGTGGCACGAATCGTATTTTTTTCATACAAAATTATCTAGACTCTAGAGCACTTGTTTCACAACCAATTGGGATAATTTTGTTTTAAATGCTCGTTATAAATTTCCAAAAACGTAAGAGAACAGATTTTTAAATTATATTAACCAAAATTATTGAGCTTTGCCAAAATGGTCATTTTGTATTTAATTCTTAATAAACTTACAAAAAAAACTTTTTTCTTTTCCAATTTACATAAATCTTGTTGCTCGGGAGTTTTTGAGGTCGCTGATTACTAATCTGATGTCCAAATTGTCATAAAACAACCTGGAATCAATATGGCGGCTATAAAATACTAAAAAATTATGAAAAATGAAATATTTTTGTTTAAGTTTATGTCGAAAAGTTCTGAATATTTCTGATAAATACTTTTAAGTTAAAATAGACTAAATTGTATGATCCCTGGAGAAATTCAAGATGGTAGATCCAATATGGCGGCAACTAATATGATAAAACTAACTTAAAAATAAACGAAATACATTCTTAGAATAACCTATTTAGTTTAATGCATTTCATTTATGTTTAAGTTAGTTTTATCATATTGGTGCCAACATCTTGAATTTCTTCCGGGGAACTTAAAATTTTAACTTAAAAGTACTTTCTCAATGTAATTATGAGAACTCCCAAGCTAGTGAAACAAAATTTCAGTTTACTGCGACTAAGTTGAATTTTCAAGTACCTGTAATTTAATTAATTTTAAATTTTTTATAAAAATAACCGTGTGAAAATCTATATTAAGTATAAATTGTTTTATAATTGGGCATCAAAGAGAGCAATGTGTGACGCCAAATATTAACTTCCCACAAAATCAAAGACAATTTAGATTCATAAAAACAAGTGTTTATGTTTCAATAAAAATGTATCGTTAATACAATCAATTTCTTTTGTCATCAAAATTAACTGAGAACTAAAAAGTTAAAACTCAAATATTTCAAATTTGTGTGAAGGTAAAAACTGTTTTTTTTATTCCTTAAACTATTTTACGTGCGTAATGTTAACTGGCTTTAATAGGAAAGAAGTATATATTTTGATAATTATCTTCCCTAAAGTTTAAACAACCTTACATTGCATCGTGGAATTTGAAGAACCCCTTGGGGACAAGTTCACCTTAGCGAAGACATTCCAACGATCCAGACAAACAGAAAAACAACGAACAAACAAGGAAAGTTTTAATTAGGCTTGGCTCGCCTTAGAAATTCTGAAACGACCTTCACAACGTGGTCAAGGCTTTATTAAAATGGTGGTTCTATGAATAAATCAAAAACGATTAAAAGAAATGAGCTATAATTTATAAATATTTATAGTTTCATATTAACCTATATGTGCTTAGAATTCTTTAGTGTTTATTGTACATTTTCCTCAAAGTGATTCAAGGAATGTTAAATCATAAGGCGGTCATATATGTTATGTCTAAAGTATGTTTTATACTTGGTGTTTTAAAACGAAAAACCTTTTTATAGCCTTATGAAAAAAAGAAGAAAAAAACATACAATAAATACCCTTAGTACAGGAATACTCTAATAGCGTTAAGGTCGGAGGAGAAGAAGTGTTGTTCAAGAGAGACCTGATAGGAAAGATTAAAAAGAGAGATCTAACAGAAGACAAAAAGGATCCTTTGGGGATTGTCCAGCCCTTACTCACCATATGAAAGAACTAGAAGATGTTACCGAAGTAATTAGGTAATGTAATGGGATATGAATACATTTTACAAAATGTAGTAATATATTTTGTTAACGATATACACACATAAGAAAATAAAAAGACAAGTGCAAAAAGTTACTGACTAAAACAGGCATGCCTAAGGATAAGACAAATGTACAAATAGTGAGCAGGAATCTACACACACTTTAGAAACATACACTCAAAAAAATATATAAATACAAAATTTCTGAGTGTTCAAGAGACAATGAATACCTGAGGTCCCAGAAAACACACGCAAAAGGTTGATAAATTTGTTTGTAGGATAACAGACAAGAAATTAAAAAGTATTCTCTATCTCTCACTAAAATTTTCTAATCAATGAAAAAAATTAAAAGACAAGTTTTATATACAGAGTGAGGCAGACCACCCGTGCAGTATTTATAGCTGTCTTACTAACTTACTTTAACACTTTTTCTTTCTCATTTCCCCCTAATTTGGTCTCACAGAATCCAATAAAATTATTTTCAATTTTGAAAAATGCCCCAAAAGGGTCCAATTTGGGGAGTAGGGGTGCTTATTATTGAGCTATTCAAAAAGGAAACGTGTGGTAGGGGCATTTATCACTGGATTTTGTAAATTTTAAAAATGCTCAAACTTGAAGAATGCAAAAAAGCTTAAAACTCAAAATTCTTAAATAGCAACTAATAAAAATTTTTATACATATCAAATAAAAGGTCTATTCAAAACGAACATTTTTTGTATTTGATCTTTTTTCTATCTCTTACTATTTTTAAATGGCAGCCGAAAAACTTAATTACGTATGTCAGTTCACAAAATGTATCAAATTATTTTTAAATGATATTAAATCAAACATTTCCCTCCAATGTTTAACTAGCTTCATAGCTCTGAATGTCCTCTGAACTAGCCATAATCTTACCTTTCACTAGAAAGGCTACTTCACTTCATGGCATTTTTTTATAAATAACTTAATAAATGACTTATTTGTTCAAGAGTCCAATATTGTATTTTAACACTACGACCTATACAGCTGATTCAGCCATTTAGTACGTTTAAGCACTGGAACTACGAGCCGTATTCTAATTCTAAATAGGTACTCAAATGTGTCCTTGTTTTAAATTTATTGTGTTAATTTGTTAAGTTGCATGTACATGCAATTTTAATTTGTATAAATTAATTAAAGAATAGCTTAATATCCGAAACGGCCTTAGGGTTAAAAGACATTACTTATACTATTGAAGACTTTAAGTAGTTTACAATCAATTTTAAAAGTTAAACCTGGACGTTTATTAGTCATTACAAGGAAGTTTGTAAATTTATAAATGTATTAAACCTGGAACTTGTGACATAAAAGATGTTTTAACAAGTAAGTTTAGTAGTAAATACAATCTTATTAGTTATAACTTTAAGTGCTAGTCTGCTAATAGTTGTCTTGAACCATACAATGTGTGAGTTATCCGATCACATAATGTAGAATACTGATAGTTAACAATTTTCTTAAAATTAAAATTTTATGAGTCATTAATTGCCTTAAACGTAAATATATGTAAGCCAATAGTTGACTTTACTTACAGGTTTGCGGCTAGATGATTGTTAAGCATGAAAGATGTTGTTAGTAGCATCAACTGGATGTTTGCAAAGTCAATAAGTGTAATATTGGAAGCGTGTAATTGTTTCAAAATTAGTTTATGGGTTGCCTTAAAGATGAATCTCTGTGAGTCAATGGTTGTCTTATTTCTTAGATATTAGTCTACCATTAGTCACTGTAATAAAGTTTGGAGTTAATCTTTGCCGTTATGTTCAACATGTAAATGTCAATTTAAAAAACTTAGGTTCTTTAAGTTTTAATGTTTACGAATCAATAATATTCTTAAAGCTTTAATTTTCTAAGTCAACAATCGCTGCGTACAACATATAAAGAGTAACATAATATAAGTCAAGCCAAGTGAATGTTGTTTTAATCATACAGGAAGGCGAATTATCGCCAAACAAGACTACATTCACTGGAGACCTTTCCACTAAACAAGCTTTACGAAATATAAGTGCTTTATATTAAGTACACATTGTACATACGTAATCACTTCCTTTCATTGTTATTTCTCTTAATTATTTATTCTTCCTTGGACTCTGACTTATATTTTAAATAAATCTACTAAAAATATATAAGCTAATAATTAATTATGATTTTTTTTTTAAAACAAATGATATTTATATTTTTATAACTCCCCAAAAAAGTTATATCACATGAGATATATTTCAGACAGTAAACTTGAAATTATAACGAAAATTTATCAAAGTCGATTTTGAGAAAAATGTTTTAATGTCGACGCTTATATTATATTTTCATAGTTATTGCTCATTACATGTTATCTAGAAGTATACTAGCTACATGATAGTATTACCCAGGAACAATTCTCAGAAATAGTTGAACCGATTTTTCATAAACTTTGCGTATGCAGGGGTTTAACAACTAAAAGTATATAAAATATGATTGTCGCTTCTCCTAAAAATAATAATAAATTTTGACAAATAACGTTTAATGAATAAACGTGTTTCTACAGTAAAGTTACCATCATCAATAATTACCTACAATAGACAAATTATAATTTGTAAGTTAGAATTTTCTTGTTGTAACAATTGTAAAACTGAGGATAGTGCATTATCGTTGAAACGGATATTTAATTATTATGATTTGTGAGCATCTTTGTTACATCTATTATTTTTAGAACCCTTATACAAATTCAATTCAATTTTTTATTCATGATTATCGTAATTCTATTTGTGGTTATATCTTTAACATCTACATTATGTTAAAAACAAACAACAACAGTCTGTTATTAAGTGTTTAAAAAAAGTTAACCTAAAAGAAGTATTAAACGAAACGCATGAGGAACAAACGCTGACTTTTCTCAATATTTTGAATTTTGTATTCACGGAACATAAAGTAGTTTTTCCTTGTGTAAAGGCGAAAATCTCCCGGTCATTATCGCCTTAAAAAAAAAAAAAAAAAAGGAAAAAGAACATAAAATAAAAACTGCTTGACCTCGAATACTTTAATAGCGTTAAAGTCAAAAAAGAACAAGAGTTGGCAAAAAGAGACCTGATAAGGAAGATCAGAGAGAGGGATCTAACCCAAAGCTATTAAAAAAAAAAAAAAACGAACCGTCGCCGGATGCCTGGCAAATGTGAAATATAAAATTCAGTTTTATGAAAATGTTGCAAAAGAAAAAAAATGGCATTTGAAGGAAATAATGAAAATAAACAAATGTATAGATTCTGTAATTATACAAATTTATTTAAAGAGTGTTACCATCGTAGGACTGTAGACAGAAGTGAAAACTTTAACTATAAATTTTTAAAATTAATAAACTTTCAATAAATGTAATAAAAATATTAACTATATGTCATGGTTCATTTTTTTATTATTTATTACATATTTAAGTTAAAACCGTGTAATAAAGAGGGAATAATAGGAGTGTTCACACTCTACGTGTATTTAGAATACCTTAAAACCAAATGAATTCTGTATAAACTAAAATTTATTTCGGAATCTTTATTTTATAAAAATGAACTTTCATTTGTTTTAAATATTTATTTAATTCTGAATATGTTGTATGTTTGTGTGTGTGTTCGTGAGGGGTGAAGTTGAAAAATCAAATGTTGATTAAATAGATCTGATCACAGAATAGAAATTCACAGTTTATCTGCCTTTCGGGTCTTGTGTCATTTATTCCCTTCAACCCTATAATTGTTTTTATATTCATTGCCACAACAAATCGAGAGCGCATTTCACACTTCTACTAGCAATCATTATCAAGAGTAGAACAGATGTTTTCACGTAGGATAACAGATGACTGTTAACAAATTGTTTGTTACAAAAGTAAGAGGTTTAAATGTAGGTTGCTAGAGAATGGACCGAAACCTAATGTACAATCCAATGACCCGTTACGCCATGGCACAAGTTTGATGCTGTGTTAATTTACACATTAGACTATGTTTTTAGGGCAACGGTAAGATGTATGACAATTTTATTATTTTCATAATAATTGACTGGATGTTAGCGGGTGGGTGAAGAGAGACCAGATAATTTCGACAGAAAAAGGATTTATATTTTTTACACTCATATGTGTAACAAAATTAGATTTTACAATATGCCTAAATTTATGTTTTCGTTTATTTATTTGTAAGTAAACTTGATTTTATTTATAAAACTTGAATGTCAAACTAAAAAAATCGGCTAGAATAATAGATGCGAAAACATTCCCAATCACCCAACCCTAAAATCAAATAAAAAACGAAAGGAAATTAATTGTCACCAAAAATGTCATTTTGTATTTGTCAATCAAAAATTTAAAAATCATCCATGGACGATGTCTTTGACAGAATATATATATATATATATATACATATATATATATATATATATACGGTATATACCATGTGTCCAAAAGTCCCACCCCCTCTTATTTTTCTTATTAATGGAAATAGACAGATTTGCTTTGGGGAAAGTTTAGATAACCAAAGGAGGAGTTTTTTGAAGTATCAAAAATTTTCAACCCTTACCCCCAAAATGGGGTAGTTTGGGGTACCGTCAAGAATTTTTAATAGCAACCCCTATTGAGTGATACCTCATTTTAAAGGTCTTTTCAAAATAAGAATAATGGCGCAAACCAGAGGTCTCTAAGTTCATCTTAAACATTATAGCAACCAATCGAATTGTGAATGTTAAACTACAAACTCCGGTTGTTTTTATTACATTACAAGCTACTCTATGTTGGTAAAATGATGGTAAGAGCCTTACATTGTTTTTTTAGCTCATATTAAGTTCTTGAAACGGCTACCATTTACTTTTTGGCAGAAATAGTTTCTGGACTCAAAAGCTTGTTGTACATTTCGTAACATTTCTGGTCTAATTATTAACGTAAAATTTACAATTCGATTGGTTGCTATGTTGGGTAGGATGAACTTAGAGACCTCTGGTTTGCGCTATTATTCTTATTTTGAAAAGACCTTTAAAATGAAGCATCACTCAATAGGGGTTGCCATTTAAAATTCTTGACTTACCCCCAAACTACCCCATTTGGGGGTAAGGGTTGAAAATTTTGATACTTCAAAAAACTCCTCCCTTGGTTATCTAAACTTTCCCTAAAACAAATCTGTCTATTTCCATTAATAAAAAAATAAGAGGGGGGACTTTATGGACACATGGTATATTAATAAGGGGCTCAATATGCTTGGCTTGTGTTATAATATCGTCAATGTAAGTCGTATTTGATTAAAATAGAGCTTTCAATGACAGTGGTTAAGGTTCCCACAACTTCTAATTTGTATTATTTTTAGATTCCTCACTTGAACATATAATAACCTTACTAATTAGTATACTATACTTACAATTACAACGTAAGTTTTTATATTGTTATATTCTTTACTTAAATATATGAGTATAATAGATACTAATTAATAATAATATAATAATTAAATACTAGTTAGTAATGTATATTTATAGTTACAAGTTTGTATTATTATTAGATTCCTTACTTAAACATATAAGAGATTACCTTACTAATTAGTAAGCTATACTTACAAATATTATTCTTATATTATTTAATTTGATATACAACAGACCCTTATCGCTATACATCAATTTCTAATACACTTTTTTTTATGATGTAATTTATATTTCAATACTTTACTAATACTTTTTTTTTTAATTGTTGTTGTTTATATTCAGATATTTATTTTAATGAGGGTTTTACTAATGTTAAACTGAAGTTATAAACATGATAAATGTTTTTATGTCGTCATATATTATAAGTAAAATTTTTTTTTCAATATTGTTGATTATATATTTAGATAATAAAGACGCGTACTAAGGTCGTAGAATAGAAAACAATTTTTATTTTGGTTGTCCAGAGTAAAAAAAAAAAAAAAAAAAAAAATTGTAGAAATCACTCCTGAGTCTATCCTTACACTGTGGTATGTTTGAAATGAGTATATAGTGGTATGTTTTGAAAATTTGAAAGCAGAAATATTTATTTTTAAACGATAATATATGTTTTTAAAGTAATAAATGTTATGGGCTCTACTGAAATATTTAATGTAACAGCAGATATTTCTTGTTGAAACTCCAAAACTAAAGGATTAAATAAAGCAATAAAGCTAAAGTTTCAAAATAATTTTGAAATTTTAGATTTATTGCTTTATTTAATCCTCTACTGAGATATAAAATAAATGATTTTTACTAATATTATTGGTTTTGTTTATGCATATAATTATGTTATTCCACATGATTGGTATAGTTCAAATCCCTAATAGTTCTCTTTAAATATTACTGTTATACTTACAAATCAATGTTATGTTTTACTAATATTGTTGGCTGTACAAAGATATTTTACTAAATTTTATGGCTTAAAGACATCAAAAATGTTCTTTTTTTTTAAGTTGTTACCTATACTCTAATATCATTATCTATTAGATATTTTCTTTCGTATCATTAGCTGTACTTTGATATTTAATAAATGGTTTTATAATGTTGTTGTCTAGTGAGATTTTATTTTCTACTTATTTAACTTAACCTAATAGTTAATTGTATGCGTGACGTTTATTTAGGTCGCCAACTAAATTATTGCTAAGAGAGGTTCTTCCAGCTCGATTTGTAACGCCACTAACGATGTTATAACTAGAAACAAATTTAAAAGCAATTACGACATTATTTCTGATTTAGTTACAGATAGTTAGGCTATGCCACTGACTCCCGGTAAAGTATAGTGGAGTGTTCCAGGTTATAAGCAAGTTAAAATCTAATAGTAATTGTGCGCTATTTTTTTTTTTAAATTAGTTATTTAAGTTGAGTGTGAAGATTAGCCAGAGGACGAAAAGAAAGAGTTGGTCTTAGGTTTTGATTTTTGTTTTATATATTTAAATTTGTAAAATCTATTAGGAATTCTAACTCTCTTGAGTATAGACTTAGCTAGATATGTTTGAAATAAGTTGAGGTTCTACCATCTTTATACCCTAATGACCATATTGACCAATGTGCGTCACAAGAAATTAACACTAATATTGCAAACGATACTAGTAGTTAAATGACTCAGTATAACCGTTGGTGTGTTATACTGTAGAATATTTTCTTAACTTCAATTTTAAATTATAAGTTACTCCCAAAAGCTACGAATAATCCATAACAACTAACGACTTCGCAATTTTACATCGATTGAAACAGATGTTTTTTACCATTATACACATATTATTATTCCAACAGATCTTTTTAGCTGATCAGATTTTATAAATTTATTAGTTTATTTTGAGGTTATGTTTCTATCATTGCAGAACGATTGATCATAACTTCTGGGCAGTGTATGCTAGTTAGGAAAACAGGTTACGTAGAAAAGCTTTAAATTCGTCACCGTTTCGGAAGATATTATTTTTTACTAAATTTTTACATTTTATGAGTTATGATAGATCTGGTAGATTAATGTATAGATTCCTTAATTTGGTTTTCTCCATAATAGTAGCTATTGAACAAAAACAGAAAAAAGCATCGAATATTTTCATGTTGATTGTATCAACTCTGATTTTGATGTGGTATTTTGAAAAGACTAATAAATACTCACTACATATTTAAGTAAATTGGTAAATGTTAGGAATAAAAATTAATAAATTTAATATCTCTGACAATAAAAAAATAGATGAAAATTAAATAGTTTGTTTTTACAATGCATACATAACTAATATTTTATTCAATTTAAAAACTATAAATTAAAAACAATTAAAACAAATAAATGTAATTAAAAGGAAACTAACAGAAGGTATGATTATATTAGAATACAAATAAATTGTTAAGAAATTAACAGTAACAAAATATAAAGTACAAATAACACAAATGTTTAAATACAAACATAAATGTTGATTCTGAAATTAGATATCCCAATGAATTACCTGTATCAGTGTTACCAATACCTATGAGCAGCACTAAGGTCAATGAAAAGAAAGAAATAAGAACTAAGCTGTCCCAATTAATGCAGATAAAATAAGACCAATAAGAAGAAAGAATAATAACAAAAAAGTAGTGAAAGAACACAAAATAAAATCAAAATCCAACTGAAAAACAATTTAACAATAATAATTTACGAAAGGTGGAAAATATCGTATTAGGATTTCCCACAAATGTTTGTAGTGCGTTTAGAGATGTCTCCTCGTCAGTGGAGACTTCCTTCTTCCAGAATAAGGACGACCTTTCGTCCAGTTTTTACTGTTTTTAAATTTTGTGGGTTAGTTTTAAAAACCCAAATTTGGTCAAGATCTGAAAACAATTAGATGGTCTAGTAGAACCCAATTCTTTGTTCGTAAGAAATATGTAGGATTGGAACAAATTAATTAAATCACAGTGTCTTATTTCAGTTTTTTATTTCATTCACTTCCTTCACGTTTTTGGGAACCCTAAAAAATCCTCTAACGATAAATTCTAATTTAACATTGTTTTTAATCACTTGTCAATAATTTATGTTTGTATAGTACTAGTAATTTTTAAATTACTTTGCGACTTATTTTACTCAATTTTTAGCCAAAAGAAATAGAAAATAAAGTTTTGAATAATTTAAACAAATTTCCACCCAGCCTTGCTCCATAGTATTTTTGACCCAGTAAATAAACTTATAAACCTAAACATTTGACTCGGTTGTTTTATATTACAAAGAGATTGGTATTTGCACCTCCTATTCCTTCAC
Organism: Aphrophora alni; assembly: GCA_963513935.1. Taxonomy (NCBI): domain Eukaryota; kingdom Metazoa; phylum Arthropoda; class Insecta; order Hemiptera; family Aphrophoridae; genus Aphrophora; species Aphrophora alni. The sequence continues at coordinate 11,051,189 of OY740775.1, forward strand.
CTTCTCATTAGAGCACTCTTGTTAAATGTGCTAGTTAACATATTCCAATCAGCTGACTGGTGAAGACGCAATTAAGCTGGCTAACATATTGTGCGATAAGATGGGACTTGTATACTGATGGGTTTTCTTTTCAAATTCAAATTTGAGTAAAAAGATAAATGAAAATAGTGGTGGGTCACACAATAAATACTTAATAATTAGTACTTTTGTATGAACCACAGTTCAGTGCGTAGTTTCATTAGATACTTGCGTTCTATTTTCTCTGTTTTTACGTAGAAGTAAATTTTTGATAAATATATAATATATACAATTTTCGAGATTATATACCTATAAGAGATGCTAAATTATAATAATATTAGAACAGTTTGTATAATCAACTCTTCTGTCCCTAAATACTATAAAATCATTTCTGATCGGTTGCCATTTTTAACAATAGTTTGCCCATACTTTTACGTAAATAGTATTTATAGCATTTTAAATTAAGTCAACTTTTGAGGATTTAAACTGCATCTAATTGTATCAACTCCGACGCTCGATGTTAAAGAAAAAATATGATAATATTGCGAAAGTTATTTTCGTCCCCAAAATCCCTAAAAAATATTACTTAAGAATAACGTTTTTTAATACAAAGCGAGAGTACTAGAAACAAGACATTGTTCGCTCAGTTTCTCTAAAGTTTAATAATTATTAGAAAATTGAATACTAATTTTTAAACAACTTTATGGAGGTTATAATGGTACTTATCCAGCCCGATCGTTACACATGCAGGTCCTCTAAATGTAATATCCAAAAAGTTTGTTTTTGGGGCCTTCTCGGAAATATAAAATTATATTGGTAGTTCAAGGGGTCGTATCTAGAAGGGTTAATTTGTTTAAAACATTTATTTCACTGATTTTCTGAACCTAGTAAGTCTGATTTTGTAACAATATGAATATCACATATTGTCAAGGGTCGAAATTTCAATTTTGACAAAACTTACAACAATATTTTTTAAAGAACAATATAATAGCCTACAATTTAAAAAACGAAACATAAAAGAACGAGATATGAACGAGATATGTTTTATTGGTTAAGGGTTACATTTTTATTATTTTTTATTGTTGTTTAAAGGTGAAAAACCTCACGGTCAACATCACCTAATAAATATGAAGAAAAGAACATAAAATAAAGACTTTTAGAATTTGAATAAAATTAAAGAATCGGTCAAGAGAGAGCTGAAAGGAAATATGAAAAAGAGGAATTTAACAACACATTCGCTTGAAAAAAGGTGTAAATTGAGCTAAGTCTCCTAGGGATTGCCAAACCCGTACCAATGACTACATAAATACTATGACACGACATAGGATAGGGAAATAGTCTACGCTTTACGGGTGCTGTTCGTCACAAGTTTGACACACAGCTATCAGAAAGCGCTAGCAACAGGTGCTTGACTGTACGCATCCCACTTGGTTGAGACTGTACAACTGTTAACCTCTCTCTCACAAACCTTCTCACTTACTTCCGTCAGCATAGTCAGTGTTGTCAGTTCGTGCGCTGAGATAAGCGATTCTCGACCTTCCCTCGCATCTCTGGTCCCATATGTGGCATCAGTGCGTTTTCTCTTACCCGCCTGAAACATTGTTTGACCGTAGAGCCACCTAGCGCCAGTCACATCAACTTCAGATTCTCTAGTAGAGCGACCAAGCGAGTATTGGTCAACTCAAGAATAAGCGTAGAATATTTAACATGGCCATGTCGTGTCTTATAGTATTTATGTAGTCATTGCCCGTACTCACTAAATTCAGCTCTTTAGGGTGATAGGGTTTTATATGAGCACCCTATATTAAATTTTATGTTTTTATATTAATTTTCAGTCGAAAAAAGGAGATTAATTTTTTTCACGATTGCCTGGGTATTGTGTAAGATTTCTTACACCATGAAATCTTGTTTTTTACACTATGAAATTACTTTGTCTAAACATTATTCGTACCGTAAGTTCAATCAAATCAATATTCCCAATTTTCGTGGTGGTCCTAGAATGGTCCTAGACTTATTATTGAGCCTCCTAAGGAATGCACTGTGGTTATCCAATCCAAGTGCATCAGAGAAACTTCCGAAACACCGCTGTCCCTTATTTTTTTAGTCGAATATAGTTTCATGCTAAAAGTGAGTTCATTTTTCTTGTAATGACGTAGTAACAATGTGACATATTTATTGTAAACAGCTGACACTTAAATCTTCCAAACATGTGTTAAGTTTACTCTAATAACAGTCTCAAGGCTAAGTTTAACTTGCGTAAATCCTAAACACGTCGGTTAAGTTTCTTTTTTAAAGTTTAGTGTATTGCGAGCACTTGTTCTTGCAACGTGAGTCACCGTTTTAAACTGTGAATTATGAAAATAAAATGGCTCTTTGTTTACAAAATTACATGCTTTGTGTGTGTATGAATGCTAAACAGTCGTTCATATCGCTAATTTAGGTCCGATAAGTTGGTGTTTCGAAAGTGTGAGAATAATAGTTTTATATTATGTTCCATAACCTTCAAATTTAGTTGCTTTAATAACGATGTGTAATTCAACATTTGATTACTGGTACACATTATTTGAAATGTAATTTATTTTCTTTCAGTTAACACCGTCTACGAAATGAGGTTAGTTTAGATTCTACTTATGTAGTTATACAGTTTACGCTTGGTTTCATTTATACTTTTCATTATTATTTACTTAAATAAATGTATTAGCCTAACCGAATCTAAAATGCTTAGAGTTAGGTCGTTATGGAAAAACACTGTAACATAACCTAACCTTACCTAACCTAACCTTACCTAACCTAACCTAACATAACCTAACCTTACCTTACCTAACCTTACCAAACCTAACATAACCTAACCTTACCTAACCTAACCTTACCTAACCTAACATAACCTAACCTTACCTAACATAACCTTTCCTAACCTAACCTTGCCTAACTTAACATAACCTAACCTTACCTAACCTAACCTTACCTAACTTAACATAACCTAACTTAACCTAACATAACCTATCTTAACCTTACCTAACCTAACATAACCTAACCTAACCAAACCTAACCTAACCTAGCCTAACTTTACTCTAAACATCTTGATCCGCATCTACTATTTAATTCTTCTGGATATACAAAATACATAGTGAGGAAATTCTCTCTGAAATAATCTGACGTAGGCTACGTTATTGGCAAGTACATTGTCCAGTATTCATATATAGTTTTTATTTTTCAATGGCTTATTGTAAATCCCGAGAAAAATTTCGAAAAATCTTTTCACGTTTTGAGTAAACATATTTAGACCATTTTCGAAACGAAGTATATTTGAGACGTTTTTGTCAATTCAAGAATATACACTCCAATAAACTATAAATTAATTGAATAGTGTGCCACGTAATAGTTATTTTAAGTAAATAAATATTGAGATGACAAAAATACAACTTGAACACCATTTTTCACAAATAATACGTTTATTAATTAAACGCGTTTCAAAGACAATATCACGATCATCAGTGATGCATGACCTACGCAATAATATTATACCTTTTAAACTACAATAATATATTTATAGTTTGATTATAAACGTATTATCTGTGAATTTTGTTTAAGTTTTATTAAATTTTATTAATCTTTTTGACAAAAATAGCTTAAGAGAAAATGTTCACTAGAATTAGGGATAAACAATGGTTGTCAAGCTTTATCTTAAATATTTTTGAATTTGATGAAAAGGTTCATCGAAGGATTAAATTTTGGTCACTTAAGGTACTGAAGATGACGGAAATAAGAGTAGGCGATTGGAAATTAATACAACTCGTCCGTTTTTATGTTAATAATAACATTTTGTAGTATCGAGTTTTTTTACATGAGGAATTAAAAGTAATGACTTGGTTTGGTTCTAATGTTATTATGATGAAAAACAGAAATAAATGTTTTTATTTGGTGGAAGTTATTGATAATCATTTCTAACTACTTATTCATAATTTAATTTTGTCGTACACAAAGTTGGTTCCAGTGGTTAGTCGTTTTTTGCATTGTCTAAAACTGTTCTTTGTTTTAAGAAATATGACTTATATCCGTCACCTAATCATTGTATTCATGCAGCCCACATTTTTCTGTTCTTAGTAATATCATTTTATTTGGGGCTCTAGGGGCCAAATTAATCAGCTTAATTTAGTTTTAATACACTTAAACTCTATAAATTATTCAATTTTTCCCAGTCACGTTCAAACCCTAGTTCAGTCTCTCTCTCTCTCTCTCTCTCTCTCTCTCTCTCTCTCTCTCTCTCACTCTCTCTCTCTCTCTCTCTCTCTCTCTCTCACTCTCTCTCTCTCTCTCTCTCTCTCTCTCTCTCTCTCTCTCTCTCTCTCTCTCTCTCTCTCTCTCTCTCTCTCTCTCTCTCTCTCTCTCTCTCTCTCTCTCTCTCTCTCTCTCTCTCTCTCTCTCTCTCTCTCTCTCTCTCTCTCTCTCTCTCTCTCTCTCTCTCTCTCTCTCTCTCTCTCTCTCTCTCTCTCTCTCTCTCTCTCTCTCTCTCTCTCTCTCTCTCTCTCTCTCTCTCTCTCTCTCTCTCTCTCTCAATCTCGGAGTTAAGTTCTCTCAATCTTGGAGTTAAGTTAAAAGGAGAGAACCTAATCGCCCTACTCAATAAATTAATGTGTTAATCAACAATGTTCTTCTCTCTCTCTCTCTCTCTCTCTCTCTCTCTCTCTCTCTCTCTCTCTCTATCTCTCTCTCTCTCTCTCTAACACACAAATAAACACATACAATAGGACGAAGTGAATTGCTTTTATGCTTTTAAATTTAAAAATGTCATTTAACAAATTATCAATGAATTCAAACGTTCAATTACGCAATCCATTTCAAAACAAAATGTTAAGTGGAATGTATAATATCAGGGAGAGAACCACTTATCATAACACTATGATCACATACCGAGAGTAAAACATCAGAGCGAGCGGGAGAGAGAGAGAGAGACGCCACAAGGCGAATCTAACGGGAGAGAAATTCAGTCGCCACACCGGACTCTTCCCAAGACAATCAGGCCCTCAGTTGCCCGCGAGCTTTGCTAGAGAAAGCATCAGACTTGTGTCCATCTAGTGATTCCCGCTTTATTTTGTGGTGCGGTCGAAGTGATAACAGCTTGTGAAAATGTAGACTTAAAACTTTTTTGTTACAGATAGTGTAGCGTTGGTGCCATATTTTGTTTCATTTATTGGAATAGTGTTAAAAATTTGTTTAAAAAAGTATTTTGTGTTTTATTAACTCTTTTATAGTAAATTATGTGTTAGTATTGTACAGTTTTTAAGATTTTAAACTTTATAAAAAAATTGGAATATGGATGACCAAACAGCACTAATTCTAGCAGTACAGCTGATAGCGCTTTCGGGGATTGCTGGATCCCTTCTTCTTTATCTTCTGTGTAAAATAAAAACAAAACGTCACACGTACGATACAGAGTTCACCACTTTGAACGTAGGCACAGGAAGATCTGTTCTTATAACGTGTTGTGATTCTAATTTCGGTTTACAACTTGCTTTGCATTTGACCGCTTTGGGTTTTCGGGTGTTCGCCGGTTTTAAGCCGACGGTTGAGGATGAAGTGTCCAGCGGAAGTGATGTGTTGAACTGTGAAGCTGGAAGGATCTTGAAAGCTAAGCTCAAACATCGGGAAGTGTTAATCTCTTCGGCGACTTCTTGCGGGGAAGAGGATGGGATTGTACGGGGTGTTACTTTTGGGAGTATGATTACATTGCCTTTGGATGTCACTAGAGAGGATTCTTTGCATGAAGCTGTCAATATTGTTAGAAAACATCTACCTGCAGGAGAAGACGGTAAGAGATATATTTCTTTTCCAACTTTGAAAATATTGTCTTTCTCAGCTTACGAATTAAATAATCTAAGATTTTTGTTAGGGTAAAATATTCTCATTATTTTAACAAAAATATCTCTGAATACAAAAGTGAGTTTCAGGAGATGTTCGTCCTTTGATGCAAGGATGGATTTTCAGTAAACAAAGCATTGAAAAAGTAATTTACGAGGCAGGCCTAATTTGGAACTTATATCTTAATTAAAAATTAAGCATTACATAAACATAAATTAATGTTTTAAAGATAAACATGGACAACTACTACCAAAGTATTGAGCCACATTGAAAAATAAAAACAAGTTGAATTTGGTCTTATTACATATCAGAGACTGTTTATTTAATCATAAACACCTTTTTGTTCAAATAAAAGTTATTTGTTACATTTTGTAAACTGGCATAATTAAGTTTTTTGGTTGCCATTTTTTAACAGTAAGAGACAGATAAAAAAATAAAATACAAAAAATGTTTGTTTTTAAAAGACCTTTTACTTGATATAACATTTGCTATAAGTTGCTATTTAAGAATTTTGAGTTTTAGGCTTTTTTAAATTCTTCAATTTTGAGCATTTTTAAAATATTCAAAATCCATTGAAAAATGCCCGTACCACACGTTTTCTTAAAGAATAGCTCAATAATAAGCTTGGACAAAAATCTGGTGCTGTTCCGTATTGTAGTTAGGATAACACGGTATTTTATTTTAAAGTCCAATTTCAATACGTTTTGGTATACGGATAAAGATAATTAACTTTTGATTGCGCCAAAATGTTCAAGGTAATTAGACTTTTAAAATGATGTATCACACAACCCATGTTTACATTTGAAAATTCCTCAAAAAGCACCCCTACCCCCCAAAAAGGGCCCTTTTGGGGCATTTTTCAAAATTGAAATTAATTTCATTGGATTCAGTGGAGCCAAATTAGGGGGAAATGAGAATGAAAAAGTGTTAAAGTAAGTTTGTAAGACAGCTATAAGTACTGCACGAGTGGTCTGACTCACCCCGTATAGTAATACTGCAGTAGTTTTAGTACTAAGAGCAAGTTGTAACAGGTATTTAATAAACACTAATAGAAGGCCCCTATTACTGTTATAGGTTAACCTCAAAACGCATAGCAACTTTCCAAAGTCCAGTTTGTTAATTTTGTAAACGGCCTTGGTTTTATTAAGTGTAAAAGGTAAAAAAAAGACATTATTAAATCCTTCTCCTCCAATGTTCATTACCAAATCATTCAACTTGTAAAAACTACTCCTTTTTTTAATTGAATTATTTTAATAAAATACTCTGTTGAATTTTTTTGATTTTTTTTTATTATTATTAGTTTTTTTTTAACAATTGAAACTGAACTTTGTCCATCTATCATTATTTCTATAAAATGAAAGTGTTTGTTGGCTGCACATCCTACGACGCACTCCAATACACAAAATCACTCTTGTTCTTGTGTTATTTACATATTAGTCTTGTCTTAGGCCAATCTGTTTGTCTGGTATGAGGCTTAAAAGTCTGTTGAAATATTGTAAAAAAATAATATATAAATCAGTGACAGTTCTAATTAATCTTGTTTGTTACAACTTCAGTAGCAAAACAGTTTATAACGTTTTCAGGAATTTTCTTTTCTTTTCGTACTCTAGTTACTGTATTTGGGCTTCATTTTACAATTTCGGTTCTATTCAGCCCATAATATGAGCTTTTACAAGTAAAACAAAAAGTTAAAGTTTGTAGGTAGCTTTTAGAATTTAAAAAAAGTCATAACTTCTAGTATCAGCCCTATTCTGCAGCCGGATGCAACTAGCCTATATATTGTTCAAAAGGCTAGTTTGATTTTCAAGCTTCTTCAGCTGTATTTTACCTTTGTTTCTCCTACAAACCACGAATTTAACAATTTTGTTTCATGACATTGAAAAATAAACAAACCTTAACATCTCAAAATGTGTGTGAGGAAGGAGGCCTTTTTACAATTTTTTTTTCGCCTACTCGAAACACATCGGAAAAAATAAGAATTTTTCTTTTTATAAAATTTTTCTCCTATTTTGATATACAATTAATAATGGACAACAATTTGGTACATACTCTATCGTTTTACTACAAAATATACATGAGCAATTTTTAATTGTGACTGGTTTCATTTTCTTCATTAAATTATTTACATTTATAAGAAATTTGATATCTTCCAATTTCTTTTTAAGTTTTATTTAAATAATAAATCAAATAACTTTTTTTTAAAAACAGGATGTGAAATGCATTGGGAATTTCTTATATATGTCCCTGTCAGAGTCTCGTCAATATATACAAAACCGATTGAAATCTTTCACCCGGACATAAGACTAAAAAACAGAAAATAATAAATCAAGTAAATTTTTTTTAACATACCACGTTTTTAAAACGGACTAAAAAGTATAAAATAATTTTTCATGACCCTTCTACAATTTTGAGGGAGGATTGTTAGTGGCTATGGATATATTTGGAATACTTGGATAGAAAAATGTGGGGAGCAGGCAATCTATGTTAGTTAAGGAGGAGTAAATAAATTTAAATTACAGTGAATCTCATTTCCGGTTCACTGAAATTAGCTGTGGAAAATTCATCAGGATTATTTACTGTAACTGTGCCCCACGTTTTTCTCTCCAATTATTTCAAATAATATATCCATAGCTACTAACAATCCTCCCTCAAAATTGTAGAAGGTTCATGAAAAATTATTTTATACTTTTTAGTCCGTTTTAAAAACGTGGTGTTAAAACATTTTTTTTATTTGATTTATTATTTTCTATTTTTTAGTCTTATGTATCGGTTCATTTAAAAACGTGGTATGTTAAAAAAAAAATTTAATTTGATTTATTATTAATCCAATAACTCTCACAAGCCATGAAAAATTTGCCTCATCCTACTTCAATATTCCGGTTACCATTCAAAAGCGATAATGCGGTTAAAAAAATCTATATCTCACTGACCAATTTTTATTTGTTTAAGTAACTATTGTTTAAACAAATGTAGAGACAAGAAACCAACTGAATATTGTATTGTCATCAAATTCTGACCTATGTTCAAAATTTCAGGTCTCTAGCTTAATTCCAGCCGGACAGACTGACAGATATGACAGAAACCGAACTAATAAAAACGTGGTAAAATTGGCAAATTTACATTTTTCTCAAAATTTAACCCTCGTAATGAAAAAAATGCTTATAGTAGACATAGAGAGCGAAATTTGAACACATTTTAGGTCCTACGTTCAACATTAATTGAATTAATCGATATGTTTCAAACTTTGTATTTGTCACTGTGATTCTTGAAATTCCTAAACTAATCTATAAAAATACATAACGGAACAGCTACTCTAAATCTGATTGTTAATCCTTGAACAAATCTATAACATGACATGTGAAAGTAAATAAGTATTATAATTGAAAACAACATGACATATAATAATGTTAATATCTGCAGAATATTATATTTTCAGATCTGAGGTGTATGTAATGTGAGAAAGTGTGTCTACCAATCATATTGTCATATTGTATCACTTATGTTACTCCTAATTGAACAAACTATGAATGACATTGGTGACAATCGTAAAGAATTATTACTCATTTATTACCTATTGCAGATGACTACAAGATAAATTCCTGAAAATTTTGAAACACCGTAATATTTGTTTTACCTTTACCTATAGGTAAATATGAAAAATGGTGAAATTATTTACTCAAATTTCATGTTCAGATTACTTTTTTTTAAATATATTTAACTAATTATTTAACCAGAAAGATCGATTTACAGTTTCAAAATGGTGATGGTTAAAACTATTTTCTTACTCATTGGGTTATAATAATTCAACTTAGCACTCGTTAAATTATTTCACTAAATTTAATACCAAAATTATAATTTCGGAATTTGATCTCTCAAATATTTTAACATAAATGTACATTTTTAGTCCCGTTATTAAGCCTCGAGATAGTAAGCATATGTACATTTATAGCTCATCCATAAATTTCAGTTTAAATACAAGTGTTCAGTTTTAATATTCAATTACGTTATCAGCAAATTAAAAATTTACTTTTAAATAAACGCTTATACGTTCATCTGTTGAAATTATTTGTGGGAGAAGTGAACTGAGTGTAGTGTTCTTATCACAGTGAGACTTGGCGTAGGTCTATGGAAAGTTTGAAAACACATTAATTTGATATTAAACCAATAACTCTTGTACTGGAAGTTTTATGTAACAGGAGGTGACTCCATCTTCACATCCATGTTTTCTAGCTTTCTATATATGCGTAGTGTAGTTAAGTGGTGGGTCAAAAAATGTTTTTCAAATTTTACGCTGATCCCTTGAGGTCCAAAAATGTGTTTTTTGGAAAGATGTTTGTCTGTCGTCCGTCACACTGGTGTCTGTCTGTTGTATTGTGTAGTGCTCTTCACCCCCAAACTCTTAAACCGATTTTAATCAAATTTGGCAAGTGAACGTATTTGGCCATATATCGGAGTTATTTTTAATTCAAAATTTAGGGCTAGCTGCCTTTTAAAACACAATTACAATTTCTTTAAATCGGCATTTTATTCATTAGTAGCATCTAAGGTCTGTGTAGATATCTTATTAGAGAACACAATATTATTTTACTTATTGCATAGTCTTCATATGTTATTCCACTAAGTTTGTGCTTTACAGAGAAATATATGTAAGGAAAACTGTACTTTCTATGTTGTTTTGAGATGGAAGAGATTTTAATATTAAAGAACATTAGGCCCTACAGCTTAAATATCACAATATGTGTTTTAATTTTGAATAATAATTAAAAAGTTGTTTTATTATGTAATTAAATCACAGTTAAAAGCTATCCCATAATTAAATTCCTCCTCCCCTCCCCTCTCTCGATTCTATTACGTAGCATAGAAAAACACTCTCTGACTATCAGGGAAACACATTACCTATTGCTTCCTTATTCTTGTTGAAAGAGAAAACTTTGTAAAAAGAGAAAACTAAAGTCATACACTGCGATTTGGGGAAAAATTTGTATTTTGTGAAATAATAAACTAAGTTATATCACCTGGCTTCTGCTAATCCGTTCGACTGTGAACGTTTTAATCAGAAACTACAAGTTATTGGCATACATATTCCTTGGATTATTAGTTAAAAAATGAAGACCACCTTTCAATCTGTTTCAAAATGGCAGCCGTTTGATTTTTGATTTTCATAAATAACTTTGTTCCCCATAGGAGGCAATAGTATGTTAAATATACTTTATTCAGACTGATCTTCTGCATCAAATGATAGGCATATCACTAGTTACAATCTGTAATCATATAAATATACATAAATATTTATAAATACAAGAATAATTCCTCACCGAGAGCCGGAATTTTAAACGTAAAATCTTCAAACTATTCAGAAATAAATAGCAGTCTCAACAGTCCATTTTTATTCACATTTACCACAAAATTTAATTTAGGTTTCACAAAATCTGTTAGTATATCTTCCAGAAAGGTGTACATTGTACCTTTATCTCTAGGGTTTTATTTATATCCTTGTAAATTTGAATGATTGTATTATAGATTTCGAACTATAAAAGTTTTATAATATGAACTTGTAAACTTTTCTGAAACGGAAAGTGACATTAAATCTTCTTAGATTCATTGACATTTACCAATCTGTTCTAGAGTTTATTTATTTTGTAATTTTAAATTTAATATTGTCGTTAGAAAATATATCACACGTTCATGTTTCGAAGAAAAGCTTTTACCTTTTGCTCCTAATGACAACGAGATATAAACTATTTATCCACTAACGTAGGGATCCATTAAGATACAATATTTGAAGATGAATCATGAGTAAGGAACAGGAACTATTAAAGTATTCAATACTGGTGTATTTCAGTTGTAAACAGCTTTATTATATTCGAGTCTTTACATTAGTATTTGAGAGATATGAGTTTTAATCAGCTGGTTAACCGATGTAGGTTATGCTTTTGGTTAGTTAAAAACCCACAGTTTATGACGTCATACCTGCTTGCTTTATTAAAAGGAAGAAATCTTGCTTAGGTTAGCTAGTGATCTCATCTTATGACTCCGGTTCTTATCTGACACAAAATACTAAAATGTCAAATAAATTATGTTGATTTGGGATATTTATTTTGTTAAAGGAACTTCCTTCTCTATTTGAAGGGGTATGGGTCTAACTGAATAAGAAAATATATCAAATTAGAACTCAGTGTCCCATAAATATATAAATTAGAAGTTGAAAACAAATCACTACTAAGAAACATTGACCAATTGTTGTCTTATTTGTAACATTTTATTACAAGGAAACATGGTAGTTTAATTTAATTTTTAACTCAATATACTTCCAGTAGGAGGTTTTAAGTATTATCGCCCTCTAAAAAACCTACATGCTTCCCCGCATTAGAAACTGGGTGTTACTAAACGATTTCAAAAATTCTAACTTATCCAAAAGTGTGACATAATTTGCATCAGTCATCTCTCTCAATTTTAAATTATAACAATATCTAATGCTTGTACATTCGTTTTTATAAAATTTATTGAATTGATCTATAAGGGACTTAGTTACAAAGATAATAATTATATGACACGGATATCCGAGCGGAGTGTACTGTTTGTTAAAAAAAAAAATAGCATGAAAGTACAACCAGAAATTCGTAGTAAGCTATTCCTGTAATTGCATAATGTTTCAAAAATAACATATGCCATGTGATCATGTACCAAATCACATTTGCATATACATGATATCATGAAGTAATCTTTGAAAAGATTAAAATATAATATTCAAGTTACAAGATAGTGTTGTTTGAAGATATTCACAGGTGGTTAGGAATGAAGCTCTGAAACATGTTTAAAATGTTAAATGAATTTAAAATACGGAATAAATCCATGGTGCAATCTTTGAAGATTTTTATACATAACTTTTAGCTGTGTGAAATAATAATAGTAAACAAATTATAATGTAAAACCAAAAGCAGATTCCATTCGGATTTTTATCGTCTGTACTCTAAGTAAATTGTCATAACATTTATGTAGAAAATATATTACGTACAAGCGTAAAAATACATACATATAGGCAATGAAAATAGATTAAATACAATCGTATTTATATATATATACTGGCACAGAAAATATATTAAATACACAAGTAAAATATACATACCTCATACATGCAAGTAAAATATATTATATTATGCAGGCGTAAAAATAAATACACACCGGCAAAAAAAATAAATACACACGTAATTATACATACATACAGGCAAGAAAAATATATTATACAGGCGAAAAAATACATAAACCGGAAAGGAAAATATATTAAATAGATACTTAATTATACATACATACAGGCAAGAAAAATATATTATACAGGCGTAAAAATACATAAACCGAAAAGGAAAATATATTAAATACATACGTAATTATACATACATACAGGCAAGAGAAATATATTATATTGTACAGGCGTAAAAATACGTAAACCGGAAAGGAAAATATATTAAATATACGCGTAAATATACATACATACAGGCAAGAGAAATATATTATATTATACAGGCGTAAAAATACATAAACCGGAAAGGAAAATATATTAAATATACGCGTAAATATACATACATACAGGCAAGAGAAATATATTATATTGTACAGGCGTAAAAATACATAAACCGGAAAGGAAATAATATTAAATATACGCGTAAATATACATACATACAGGCAAGAGAAATGTATTATATTATACAGGCGTAAAAATACATAAACCGGAAAGGAAAATATATTAAATACATACATACAGGCAAGAAAAATATATTATGCAGGCGTAAAAATACATAAACCGGAAAGGAAAATATATTAAATATGCGCTTAAATATACATACATACAGGCAAAGAAAATATATTATAAAGGCGTAAACATATATACATCCAGGGACAAAAATATATTATGTATAGGAGTACAAACACATACATACCGTGATGGATTTTTACGCGGAACGTATGAATATTCATTTTGTTCGTTACGCTTCCTTCTATAAAGAAAAACCAATATTATAAGCATATTTTTGTCGAAGACGTTCATCATTTATTTTAATTTTATGATTTAAGCTCACATTATATTCTCTCTGAAAATTAATAATTAAATTCTATGGTTTTTGTCAGTAATAATGTCTTTTCCAATTTTACCAACATGACGCTAAGTAACGAAGGCTGGACTATATCATGCCCAAGTAATTACCTGGGTGACATACATAATCGCGTCAGTAACGGCTAGTCAGTAGTTAATAGCCTCCTATTACTTTCGTAGGCCGGAACCTGGGACATTGACTGCACATTTTATATCTCATAGGCCTGATTGTTAGCGATGTCATTGATGTAGGACGTTTCTTTTATAGGTTAGGTCAAGTTGCCTATACCTAAATTATTTTTTAAATAATAATTTCACAAATCTAAAGTTGAGAGAAAATTATGTGATTAAAAATTTAGTTTTTTGCGGAAATATCCTTTTATGTATTTTTTTGTGTCAAAATTTGGTTAATGAGACGCCTGTTGTCCCTGAAGTCCTCTAAAACTTTTTTGCAATCCGAAATTAATCAATTTTTCGCCCTGCCTTGAATATATCAGCGTCGATTCATTACCCAAAGATCAATAACTCCCGAACAAGCATTTTCCGGAAGATAGATAAGAGTGTTTTTTCCTGACCGAATTCTGTGGTTTTGTGTACAGTTTGTGAGAATGTGAGTATACTATTTGTTCAGAGTTTATTTTTGTAAATACTAATTATGGCTTTGGGCTGTTTTATTACAATTTTTCTTCTCCAGCTTTCTTCATGTTTACTATAAATAATTTGTAATCAAACTATTGATAAATATTCTCTTAGGCAAGTATTTGATTAAACTCAAAATTAAAGAATAACTATTTTTATGATAAATATTTTTGGTTTTGGAAATGATTGGGATTAGTGCTCATTTTCAAATTTTACGCTATTAAGCTTCATTTTGTTACAATAAATTAACAAAAATTACTAAATATAACATCTTTCAATTAAGCCTCATAGTATTAATGTTAATATTCGGTTTTAAATTAAAACAATAAAATTACAAATTTTCAAAATAAAAGTGTATTAAACGTTTGTTTTGGGATCTTATTAGTTAAATCAGTGAATTTAAGGATCTTAGAGCTGGTGTGGAGTAAATAATATTTATTGTAATTTGGTCATGATAAGTGCATGTAAAGTTATATTTTATGAACAGTCACTCACTCCTATATACAAATAATACTCTAGTAAAAACTCGTTTAAAACAATTTCAAATCTTAGTATTTTAAATAATTTCTTGTTAAAACTACTCAGAAAAAAAAAAAAGAAATTCACTAACTTGTTTCCGTTTTATGCTGTAAT
Source organism: Aphrophora alni (assembly GCA_963513935.1). Taxonomy (NCBI): domain Eukaryota; kingdom Metazoa; phylum Arthropoda; class Insecta; order Hemiptera; family Aphrophoridae; genus Aphrophora; species Aphrophora alni. The sequence goes on from OY740775.1 coordinate 11,066,424, forward strand.
TAATAAATAGGAGCAGTTTTAACTTGTTATACTGTAAACTTTCTTTTTGACACAGTTTAGGATTTGGACAACTTAATTAAACGCCGATTTAACTTGTTTCTTATCCAGTTTTGGGAAGTTTTTTTGAGGACAATTTTGTTTGTCGAGTATTAATCTTTTTTTTTTTAGTAGAACAAGATTTTTAATTATTGTTTATTCTATAATTGATGAATACAGTTTCTGCTGATGAATAGGCCAGCCTGTCAGTCATTGTAAGAAGGTTATATAGGTCCTATAATGAAGCTCTGTAATTTTAACTTCGCAGCGGTATTTAATTTAGAAATTCTTTACTCTGACTGGACTTTACTAATTGAAACTTAATTCACTCGAGTTGCTATCAACCGATAAATTGAATTGAAACATCGATAAACAAGAGTTCAAGTCCGACATTGAATGACAGTAATTATCTAATAAAAAAAAATCATAGTCTATTATCACTAACTGACTGATAAGACATTGCATAAAATAACAAGCTGTTTAATTAGAACACATTAGCATGAACTGAATAAGACCTTGAAATATTTTGAATTGTTTTACATAATCTTTGGTGTTGTTTGAAATTTTAATGAGTATGGTTTTATAGCGATGTTAGCCTGTAGATCGGTTTTAGTTTCTGTTATGCGAGTTTATTGGTGAAAGTAATGAAAAAACAATACTGTTTTGGGACATATTAAATCTAATAAAAATATTTTAATTGGTTTGAAAAGGTCAGAAAAGGTGTTAAATCGGATGTGTTATTTAAAGGTTTTAGTGTATGTTCACAAAATTTGGTATACATTTTTTTAAAAATAAATCGTACTTGCCTAATATCCAAATTATTGTTTCAAAATATTTTTTTTTGTTTTTATTATTTAATAAAGGAAGATAAAGTAAAGCAGTTCGTGCACCTTTTCAAATTCCCAATTCTCAAAAGATGAATGTGCTTTGCTTAAAGATATTTGATAAAAAGAAAACTAGAAATTGTTTTTCGTTTCATAATAGCATCTGTACTATACGCATATTCGTCTTTTTGGAATTCATTTTGGTTTTTAGAGAAAAATTCTATATTTTTCGAACGGTATTTCCGTCGTTAAAATTTTTGAACATCATGAAATTCGTCCTTTCTCTTTTCACCTCTCCTCTTTATGTTTCTCAGCAGTCAAATGGTCAGATACTGAATAAAGGAACGGAACAGTACTCTTTATGTAAAGTAGGTTGCCACAGATGAGGTTAACCGTCTTGTTGGCAACATAACTGATTTTTTGCTACTGATAAAATTATCATTCTACCGACAACAAAAGAGCCATTGAAATGAGTGTACGTGTTTTTTTACGCACGACTGATAAAATACTTTGAAAGAGGTGTGTGATGCGGAACCAAATAAGACGTGAGCCAACATTCTGTTGGTGGTTTACCATTACAGCAATCAGAGTCTTGTACGAGCTGGGGTGGAGCTAGATGGAACCGAAATAAATAAGAAGAGACTATACTTTATGTTTTTCAGACTAATCAGGACTAGAAACCACTATAACAGAGAGAAAAAAGTTCGGTGTTATCCAAAGTTTGATTCTCACTCGGAGATGCCCATCGTGGTCTTAGAACTCTCCCCTTTGTTTGCGTAAAACAAAATTATATATAAAAATATGTATTTTAATTATTACTGAATTTCCAATATAGAAATCTAATAACATGATTTTTTAAAATAACCTTTTACTTATAAAAGTTATATCTCATACTTATAAAAGCTCCAAAATAACTCATTTTAAGAAGTTTTAAAATTTGCATCCATGTTTAAAATTGTTAAAAGTTAAAATGGGGTCCTTAGAAAAGGGTTGTTAGTTGTTTCTTTTGACTCGTGCAGATTTAATTTATTGCAACATCTGCCTAAATTAATATCTAGGTCGAAGACAGGCAGACGAACAGATATTATAAAACTGCAAAAATTGTCACAGTTTGTAGACAAATTTCGAGGAAACTTAATACCTTTTCGTTTCAAATCCAAGGCCAAATCTATAAATAATCGGAGAATGTCTAGATGTATTGAATCTGCATTTATGACCATGTTGATCCTTTTTCCAATCTCTTTCTTTGTTGGTATTGTTCTACACATATATATTTTTTTAACCAATAGACTTCTTAACATTCAATAATTTTCTAAACATTTGGTACGTAGAAAAGACCCTTCTTATTCCTATAAGAAAGAGTAGAAAATGAGGTAGAGAATAAGTATGTTTTCCAATGATAAAATTCTCCATTTCCATGAATATTGACACTTTCAACATAGAAGTTATTTGGCATTAACTTTCGACTATTTCTATTTCTGCTGTAAAGTATATTTTCACGTCAATTATTTTTGTATTGTAATCCTGTTATAAAAAAAAACATAACAAAAACACATCAAGTTGTTACTTTTGTTTTAGTAAGTCTTTACTTACTAATCAGCTTTGTAGTTGACATTTGTGGGTAGTTTTATCAATTTTATCCTACCACTCAAGTTTGAATAAAATATACTTTGAATTGCTAAAAACCAATTCATGAGAGATAAATGATATGGATTGAGATTTTTATTTGTTGAAAAAACCTCACTGTTTAATATGAAACCTGGTATTTTCATCTGAACGTTTTCGTTGTTTTGAAGACTTAAGAAAAGAATTCATTTTGTTGTACTCCAAATAGAAGTCCAACGAGACATCAGAAATTTAATTTAATGACTGTATTTTAGAAAACACAATTGTGATATCAACAAACTGAATTGTATTTACGTGATACTTGAATACCATGACGTCAGAGCTATTGTAAATTCATTATGAGTCATCTTTATAAAAGCGTGTTGTGTTTGTTTTTTCAGTATGAAGATAAAATTCCAAATCCGTTAAATTGGTAAAGTAAGGTGAAGAACCTTCAAGAATACTTTAAAAAATAGCAACACTACTTAATAGAATAAAGTCAAAGTTAAATTATATTAAGACAAATTATAATTTTAAAATGACAAACTGATTTATTGAACTTTTCAACACTAGGGCCTATTTATAACAAATGAGTTGACTGTCACAATTGAAAAAAATAAAATAAAATAAATAAGCAATGCACCAATTTCGGCGGAGACGGTAGTCATCTTTTTGGTATTTTGCCGTTTACACAAAACTTAATTTTGTTTCACTTGTGACCTGCGATTGGTTTGGGTTATAAAGTTAATAAAATTTGGTCAAATTGCTGAACCGATTTTGAAATAGTAGACCTTTTAGGACGCTGTCCATAATTCATTTTCACTTTTTGACCAATAATTCCTGTCACATTTTTTGCCAAAGTTTTATTTGTTGTTTTATTTTCTTAAATGGGCGTGGAGAAAGTTTATACATTGTTTGTGTATTTAATGTGACAATTATTTTCTACTTTACAATATTATTTGAAAGTAAACTTTCATTGGAAGAAACAATGGCTGTGTTTGTAAATTGTCAAGAAGCAATCGCTTTCTAATAGATATTTTCTTCAGCGAAAGGTCTAAACGTTTAAATAGAAAAAAATATATATATACAGTACAGTAATTCGGAAGAGAATGTTCAGTGGTTATAATAGCATCATAGGAGTTCTTTTTGTTTTTACTTCCAACACCCTGACTTCTATTTTTAGAATCACTTTTATGAATCCATGTAGTGTCTACATTTTAATGAAAGTTTTTAAAAATCGTTCAATATGATATCTTGTAATACTTTCTCACATGTACGAAGTATAGGGAAATTTATGCGTAAAAAAAAATGGCGTCGATTTTTTTATAGATATATTTTCCCCAGTTTTGAAGTCCCCCGAGCACAAGAAAAGTGGTTTTTATAAGTCTGTTTGCAGTCTCTCATGTGTGCAGTACCCTTCAGCCCAAACTTGTGATAGATTTTAATCAATTTTGGGAATATTTTAGACGTACAGGGGTTTTTTCATTAGTTAATAGTCAAATTTTTGGGTTAAAACCACAAGTAATAACACAAAATTAAGATTTTCTCAAAATCGCCTCTAACGATTATGATCAAATTTTGCTCAAGTATTGTTTCCAACGGCTCAAATAAAACTTATTAGTCGTCCCATTTATCAAAAAATATAGATTTGTGAGTTATCGCTAAAAAACAAAAAATAGGGCATAGAGCTATTTTAAAATAAGCTACTTTAACCTTTCTCAAAACGTTTTTAATTCCGTGGAACGTAAATCAATAATTTTGAGGTAACTTATTCATCCCTCTTAAGATAATGGGTGATACAAATGTAACAGGCTAGAACAATTTAGAAAGGTCTAAGTAGAAGCATCACCAATTTCGCACAATAAATACATTTTAATTACAGTACTAGGAAATTTGAAAGTAAGACAAAAGTAACCGGACAACAATAACTAAATAAAGCGGCATAGAAACTTTCTCAAAGACTCATTAGCATAGCTAAATAAAAAGCAAACAAAAGTATTACTCATCAATTCATCCAAAATTCATTTGGGTAAAATTTTATGATCTAAAATAAAGTACTGGTCTAATTTGATTTTTTTTTAAAAACCCAACAGTTTGGTATTTTTCCAATTTAATAGCGAAATTTAAGGATGATTTGGCGTTTTGATTTTTACCCTGAACTAAATCTTCTTACAACTCTCATGTCGACTGTCAGTCGACATCTTAGATTTTTCATTCCGTTCGCCTGTCGACCAACCGCCGACAATAAACAATTCAATATTTTAACGCTAATTTTCAATAGTTTACGATATTTCGTTATTTCGAAATTGTTCTATACACATTGTTGATTTATTGTGTAACTATAGTTACTAAATTAAAATTAGGAAGAAAATACATTGCTTTATTTTATTTTATAAAATATTTTTATTAGCTCTATTTCAGCTATAATTTTACAACAAAAATTAGATCTGAGGGAGTGTTCAGTGCAATTTGGTTAAATCGAAGTTGTTCTACACATTGTTGATTTATTGTGTAACTATAGTAACTAAATTAAAATAGGGTGAAATACATTGTTTTGTTTTATTTTATAAAATGTTATTATTAGCTCTATTTCAGCTATAGTTGTACAACAAAAATTAGATCTGAGAGAGTGTTTGGTGCAATTTGGTTATATCAAAGTTGTTCTACACATTGTTGATTTATTGTGTAACTATAGTAACTAAATTAAAATAGGGTGAAAATACATTGTTTTGTTTTATTTTATAAAATGTTATTATTAGCTCTATTTCAGCTATAGTTGTACAACAAAAATTCATCTGAGGGAGTGTTTGGTGCAATTTGGTTATATCAAAGTTGTTCTCCACATATTGTTGATTGTGTAACTATAGTAACTAAATTAAAAGATGAAGAAAATACATTGTTTTATTTTATAAACTGTTATTATTAGCTCTATGTCAGCTATAATTGTACAACAAAAATTAGATCTGAGGGAGTTTTCAGTGCAATTTGGTTATATCGAAGTTGTTCTACACACATTGTTGATTTATTGTGTAACTATAGTAACTAAATTAAAAGATGAAGAAAATACATTGCTTATTTTCTGAGGGAGGGTTTAATGCAATAAGAATGATAGTGGTAAGGGTTAACATTAAAAAATTTGAGGTAAAAAGATTGATTTTGATATATTAGACCTTTCACTTGAGGTCTTATTCATTGAATATTTTATTATTTCTATTAACACCTTCCCGTAAAGCGATGGCGACGTTTCGAATTAATACTTTAGGACTACGTCTTAGTAAAGTTAATTAGATTCGATAGAATCGACTTGGATTAAGTCAAACTTTGTGAAAGTTAAATAGTCCGAAGATAAGACTAATATATACTCATACCAAAAATAGATCCATGGTTTCAAGTCAGTAAACAAACACATATATACACTGAGGTCTTGGGACCTCACGTGTGATATTGCCGTGCACGCACGCGTATGTACCTTCTCACCCAAGACCCTCGGTAATAAGCATGATTGTTACTATCAAAACATTTATACTGTACTGTCATGGTTCATAATTCTACAATAACATACTTTCACATACACGAACGTCATCAATTTACGATTCTATTGATTTGGGTGAAAGAGAAACACAAGAGCTAGGGTCACCGACCTGTTGGTGTTAAAGTGTGTCATTCTCTAAACTCTGCTGAAGAGTATTTTAAATGTAATTTGAAAAATCAGCATGTATAAAGTCGAGTAAACATAAAGTATAAGGCTATTGATATATTACAACAAATGATTATATAATGCATACAAATCGTTAAATGTGTGGGTTTCGATTATGTAAAAATAGAAAAACAATATTGTATGATCAGTTTTTCCCTTTCATATAAAAAAAAAACGTATTGTGATAGAACAAATTTCGATTGTTGAGATTGTCTTGGTCATATTGGATTTAGTACCATTGAATCCACAATCACAGAGATTTGCTGTTTGTCTCTTTAAATATCTGCAAGTATTTTGTCAGCCTGCAGTAATTTTCCAGAAACTGTTTGTTGATAAACAAAAATAGTCTAGATAGAGTTGTTAAAAAAAAGAATAATTTCTTTGTTAACCTCAAAGATTGACATCATAGATTTAAAAAGTTTGCTGTGATATGAAGGTTAATAACCCAAATAAATGTGCCAAAACCTAATAAAATTTTCTAAAATAAATGGGGGAAAAAAATCAAATTAACCTAAATCACCGAATTTATAAATTCTATTTCAATAAATTAGTAAACACACCAAGGACAAAATTTTTCGTCACCAACTAAGAGCTAAGAACTCTCTATTTAGATGCCAACCTATTTACCGACAAAAGAAAAGCTTGTGCATGTTAGTTAAAGAATGCTGCAGTTAGTCGACTCGCTAAGTACTAAATCAATTTCTATTTATTTTCTTTGTATAAAGCCGAAAAATCCCCCGGCCATTATAACCTTACGAAAGACTCCTAGTCCACGAATAAGATAACACTGTCAGATCGTAGGTGAACAAGATTTGGTCAAGAAAATTTCTATTAAACAACTGTGTTGCTAATAAGGGTCTAATGGCGGACTAGTGCTTAGCGAGTAAAGGCTTGATTTAGTTTCACTCTACCAAGCAGCTAAAGTTTGTTTTAAAGTTTCTGTCTTTGAAACATTTTAAATCTGAGTGATATAATGCACAGTCTACTGTCAGTAGGGTTTGAGTACATGTAGCAGCTAAGGATGACGACTTGTTCGTTGAAACGTCGTCTTGTATTTGTGTTACATTTTTAAAAACTGTTTTCATTCATTTGTTTATTGAAGTTTTCGCAACTGTAGCTCATTACAATTGATTGAGTGAGAAAGTTGTTTTTACGATGTTTCTGCACCATTTATTTGTAAATAGGAAATTTCAAAACAGTGCTATCAGGGGTCTTTTAAAATATTCTTTTCACAGCAAACAACTCGAAGTGTTTGTTTGTGACAATGTCGTAAGAATAAATAAAGGAAAAGATTTGCATGTTTCGTTCTCAGTCGTAGTGAGTGACGAAATATTGTCAGAGTGGAAACCTGAAAGTGAATAAAAAGTGTAAACTGCGAAAATTGTACAAACTTGGCATCTTATGGCTTGAGATAACTCACTTTCATTAGTTTCATATTCCCACGCATATAGGAGTAATTTGTTGTACATATTTGCCCTTTATAAAAGGAAAATATTTGTGTTTGAACTCTAGCCTTTAATGACAGCAATTGTGTCTTCTTTTTCTTCAAAGTATATACATTATTCTCTAAACTTAGTTTTCTTGACTTTGCATTGTGGTGTATTTGCGTTCATTATAATCTTCACCAAGGGCGTACCCAGGATCAAATCTAGGGGGGGGGGCAAGCCATGGTCATTCAATATACAATTGATTATTAAAATAGTTATTTCAAGAATTGTATTAAATTCCAGCAACAGAATGTATAATAAAGATTTATTTTTTTGCTTCCAGGGGGGCTGCTGCCCCCCTGACCCTCGCTGGATACGCCCATGATCTTCACACTTCGACAGAACCAATTAATTTGAACACGTGAGTTTTACAACTGTGTGTTTTATTTGTTAAACCATACACCTTATAAGGGGAAGTAATTTTGTTTTTGGAATGTTTTAATTTGTTATTGTTGCTCATACCTAAACAATCATTCTATTACTTTGAGCTTTTTCCGTCCGTCTACAATCTTCTTTATTTCATTTAAAATTACCGGTTTCATCAGATCACTGTCATTATCAGTTTTTTACACTTTTTTGAATGAAAACATGTATAAAAGTAGAAATAGTAAAGCACCAAATGAGACCAAAACATTTGTGTACTTTGACGTGAATTAATTAAATTCAAACTTTTTTATATAATCCTTGTACTTGTTTTAGTTACAAAAAGTGTAAAAGTCTGATGATGACAGTGATGTGTCGAAACCGGTAATTTTTAAAGAAATAAAGACGATTGTAGACGGATGGAAAAAAATCAAGATAATTTAATTTAGACAATTCTTGGTTCCTATTAATCACAATGAATGAATCATTTTATCTCAGGTATTTTAAAAATATTTTATTTTTAACATTTTTCATTTAAATAAAATTAGAGGAACAGATCTATAAAATTAAGAATCCAAATAAAAAGTATTAGTTTCAACATCTGAAAAAAATTAAACAAATATACAACCATTGGCATCATCTTAGAAGGTTAGAGTATCTCATATTTAAGGGATTTTGATCAAACTTTTTTTCCCAAAGCCACAGGTTTGGAAAATTATGATTTATGATTAAATAAAACAAAACTCTTACTTTCTTCCTTCTATGATGACATCGCATTTCACTTCACTTTTCAACCAGAACTAGCGCATTTCATATTTCTGGAGAGAAATATACAAAACCTTTCAACAATCCCTTATTGGAAGAATTCTCATCTTCCCCTGTCACTCTGTTTTGCATTTTCCACTGAGAAAAATTATGAAACCGTTTTAAATTTTTGGTGATGGATGAACTGTCGTTTCAGAATACTCTTTATATTAACCAGTCACCATGCTGGGTAACTGCCTGTGCATCCTGTGCGTCTAGGAGGTCCTCCAAGACTATAATGACAAACCGTCGCCAGTAACCATTAACCATCTGATTGGCATCTTCAGTATCAGAGAAGTTGACCCCAAGGGTCACTTTAGTCATGCTCTCTGCGGTTTGACTTCAAACAATGAACGGTGCATAAATTAACATTAATGGAGACCTGCGCAATACCTTGGTTAATAACGCTTTCAGTCAATTATTTTATGTGAGTTTCTATGTAAAGTATGGGTAACTCAACACTAAAATTTATTATCTATGAGAGATTTCAAAACTCACTTAACTTTCTCAGTAAAATTATGGGGGGGGGGCGATTTTAAGATATATATAAATTTTTTTTCCGAAATACATTACCCCTATAAAGTAATACGAAACTATTTTTAAATGCCTGCTTGTCTACAATTTTGTTTCTTAATGAGTGCTTCTGTTTAAACAGTAGAAAAAAAATGTGCAAAGGGTAAACTCTAAATCACTGGCATCCTTCATTTGCGCCGACATTAATATTCCCATTTTCGATAAACGATTTTCTAATGAATACCTTTCCAATAATCTTTTTCTAAAGTAGGCTGATACTTTCTCTGTGTTATGTAAAGCATATCCCAAAGCTGATATTGCAAGTTGATACACTTTTACCTATCCCAGAATACTTTCATGACACATTCCACAAGGGGGAAAGTGCCGCGAGGAATCAGAGCAGTTTGTAATGCACACGCCAGAGCACTGCACTCGATCTTATTAATACATTATTAGAACGTACACACACATCGTTACAGGATGAGAAATAGATTTGTGTTGTATGTGGGTCGACCAGGTAAGGGAGATATATTCAGGTTTATATGTTGGTTAAACTTTAACCCGAAAACGAGCGATAGATTGAGTTTTATGTATTGGTTAAACGCGATGAATAAATAAATACAATAATATTTCAAATGAAAAATATACGACCTAGACTGGGAATCGAACCCAGGATCTTTGGCTTTACGCGCCAATGCTCTACCAACTGAGCTATCCTAGTCGCTTCCCAGCACAGGGCGCAGATTTCTCACTTGACTTTTTACGTTTATTGCTGCAATTTTGAGTTTCTAAACTAATTACCTCGCATATGCTACAATGAAATTAATTTTTACTCATTTATCAGCCCTTACGTATGTATCAAATTTAATTTAATAAATACATACGTAAGGGCTGATAAATGAGTCAAAATTAATTTCAATGTCGCATATGCGAGGTAATTAGTTTAGAAAATCAAAATTGCAGCAATAAACGTAAAAATTCAAGTGAGAAATCTGCTCCCTGTACTGGGAAGCGACTAGGATAGCTCAGTTGGTAGAGCATTGGCGCGTAAAGCCAAAGATCCTGGGTTCGATTCCCAGTCTAGGTCGTATATTTTTCACTTGAAATATTATTGTATTTTCAATACCTGCTAAGTAAAAAATCATATAAGCGGAAAAAATAATAAATTTAATTTAATTGAATAAATAAACGTACTATTTGTGAAAATTTGTGTTCGAGATTTATTCTATCAATACACCATCTTACAATTTAACTTCAATATGTATTTATTTTAGATTCTTTAATTAGAAATAATGTTACCGGAAATGGAAATACAACTGGTCAGACAGAATGAACATATAAGGTTGTAGGATCTGATTGTACTACACATCCTTTGTTTAATTGGTTATATAATATTGTAAAGTTGGTATTGCACAACCATAATATGGTCACTGATCTCGCACGTGTTTGAGAAGTATTAATGGAAGTACTGACTAAGGAAGTATTGCCTGTACTGACTAATCAAGATGTCGCTACGTCCGTATCCGGTCGTGCCAGGATTTCCTTTATCTCTAATACAGATCTTATCTTAAACACCATGTTTCAACTAGTTGATAAAAATGTTCTAAGTTTAAAACATATTGGAACACGTACCAATTATTGACGTGAAAGATTTGATTATATATAATGAATGACTATCAGCCCGATTAGCTAACTTTTCTAGATAACTATAACAGATGTTATCCACTGTATAGGAACTTGCACCGAGTTCCTTTGTGGTATTTCTTATAAAGTTATTAAGAGTGCTTGTTAAAATGTGTATATTCTATAAACATAAAAAAAACCTTAAAAATTGTGAATGTCGTCATTTTAAAAAAAAGTGCTCTCAAACAAACTCATATAAGGTAATAAAAAAGGACAGTTTATTCCTTTTTTTGAAAATCGGAGGAACAGTACATATTTTTATACATACTATATATATACCGAATACAATTTTCTTCTGCTATTCCTAGCTTTATCTTTATATCTTTGTTAACGTGTTTCGGAATAATTTCATTATCATGACTTTTTTATGTACTGAATATATAAGAGTTTAAAATATATACCCATGTGGAAGTCGAGATATACACGAACTGTTAAATAACTTGCAAATGAATAACATTTAATAAACTTTAACTGTTGGGCTACACGTAGTGATCAAATTGTATACGTTCACCTATACCTTCCGTGTTTTTCAAACCCTAAAAGGACTCCCCAGAAGATGTAAGTAACAATTAATTTTCAAACGTAATCCTACGTTTTTTATTAGAGGATTCAATAAAAATCGAAGTTTAAGATCATTTTAATATTGATATTTAAAAAATATATAAATCAGTGGCTCTCAAAGTTAGTAGAAATTATAAATTTTTCACCCTTAGAAACCAAAAATTTAAAAGATAAAGTAACGCTAAAATCGTTGGATCCAATCTGGTTGAAAGTTTATGCACTTTTATTAATTCTAATAGTTTTAGAGCGATTTTATTATTTCATTTTTTGTTTAGAACCTTATTTCAATTCTGAAAATTTCAAAATTACGATAATTTTTGAGAGCCACTATAACCTAACTAGTTGTATATTTTTAGAAAGTCCGAACAATAAAACTTCTTAAAATGTGATTATAGCCTATATTGAGTCTTGTGATAAAAAAATATAGATTTAGATTTGAAAAAGTTACTTATGCAAGTTGATCTTGAGAAATTGATCTTGATATAAAATTTGACCAATAGGTGTTGAGTAATTCTTGTTTTTCGTTCAAGATTTAATTAGACGTTCCGGTACTTTTGGGTACCCAGTGTAGGCCTGTTTAAGAACATTTTATATTTAAAAAATAATAAACTGCTAATTTCACTTCAGTTTTTTAATCCGAGATCGTCCTTATTCAGTGACAATTTTCTGTAAATTTTTAATTGAATATTCCCACCAAAATATATTACTGATCTCAAGTCGTATTCCTTTTTTAAAACTCAATTTTTGTGTTTTTAATATTTATGTTTATACTATCCGTAAACACAATACATTTGCATAACCATGAATCAATTTAGAACTACATATAATCAAGTAGACATACCAAATAAACAATAGAATTATTATTATTAATAATAATAATAAGACATTATATGTTTGTCTGTATTTTGTAAACAATTGTGCCAAAGAATAATTTTGGTGTCTTCGTCTATTAATCAAGAACTTATATTTTTAATCGATGTTATGAGTTTTATCTATGGGGAATATATTACAAATCATGACACCTAAATGCGACTTATAATGTTTAATTTGACTCTTACTACAGACAAAAAAAAACTCTTGTATACTCGTTTGTATGCGTCCATATATTAAAAAAATGATTTTAGTCTTGAGGAATGTACGGTACAATTTGAAGTTTCAACTTACAACTTTACGTGAATAATAACCAAAATTGTTAGATAAAATGTAGACTGTATGCTTAAAAATTTATATATGTCAAACCCCACTGACTGATTACGAAATCTCTGGATCCTAGAAGCCTAGAGCTATAATTTTTTTAACATTGTTTGGGGTAGGTCTGTAGACGTGTACTAAGAAAACGTTTTGAAAATGTTCCACTCCAAGGCTGTTTTTTTACCTCTAAAACAAGTATCATATCTTTGTTATTTATGGGTCGATTTTCATCAAAACTCGTGTGTTGCTGTATCTGAGCATAATTTATTTCCATAGTACCACCATTAGGTTTGTGCTAAAACAATATTTCTTTATAAAACTATCTCAACTATCCCCAGGTGAAACTGGGGTCATCAGCTAGTATAAATAATAATACATTTTTGGCTTTCTAAAGGTGTTAAGGAAGTTGTCATTAGTTCAAATAAAAGAACTAACATTTTCCCCCCATCATTTTGGCCTTCACAAATGCTACAGGTATAAGTGAATTCGATCATACTATAACTCTCAAACATGTCATAATTTGCATACAATTTAAACCAGTTACGTCACTTGTAGCTCTGGGATAGTAAAGCTACTAAAAAAATTGTTATATAAATCAAATTTTATGTTGAAATTTTGTGTACATTTTCCTTTACAATACATGTAAACAAAATATTACTCAAGCCAATTAAAGCCAACGTAAAAAAAAATAAGGAAATAATTTAAAACATGATTGAAGCACAACAATGCTAATACCCGTTTTCAATAGGAAGTTATGAACTAACAAAACAGTTTTATAACTTCCCCTCGAAGCAATAAAAGACCTCCCAGTAGTAAACATAATTATAATGTTTTCGCTTTTATCCAGCGATAGTTAATTAAACTCCAATGTTAATGAATTGTTCCCATAATTATATACAGTAATAACGGACTGTGTGATCGCCTAAACGTCGAAATAGGCCGCTACGCATTGCATTCTCTCACTACGCCTGCTCAGTGCGTTCTGTTACGCTTACTTGACATTCATGACAACTTTCCAAAGACCTCAGCAGTTAAGACCTCATTATCTTGTTATCGTCAGCGTCATTTATCAATATTTTGAACTAATCTCTCAAACAATGACAGTTGTTGTTATATTACGTAGAATCAACAAGGCGTATGAAAGACTTGATCAGATGTCAAACCTGTATTTAATAGTAATACTAAAAGTATCAACGGTCTTGGGTTTTGAATAAATCTGTAGGTCATTCATACATGATGGTACAAGCACCAGTTCACTACTTTATTTAAATACTTTAAGACATTGTAATGAACTTACTGCCCAAATCACGTTCCTTGATTTTGAACAATAATATATATCTTGAATGATCTTGGCTTGAATCTTGTTCTGACTTTTCGATGCTCAAAACCCCTCCTACAACCCTCTTGTTAATATCTTATAAATAAATCTACAAATTCCATAGATAAGTTAATACATGTTGAGAAAATGTTAAAATTAATACAAAGAACTAGTTTTTTTCCAATTAATAATTTTAAGAATTTTAACAGTTTTGAATAACTACATTTATGTGGCACAGTGTATTCTAAACCAGTAAAAGACCACACCAGGAGGCATTTCAACGTTAAATCCAAATGAAATGAAGGCCAACGCGTTGTTGTAGCTCCTGATGTTTTCCAGATAATGTCCTGGGAGTGGTGTATCACTTGTAATTAGATTTTGTAAGTCTGGATGGGCTTTGGGACTAATGGGAGCATATATACTTACTCCCCTTTTGTGACACCACGGTGACATTCTGCCAACTCTCAATGAAACATCGAAATACTGCAATATCTATATTCATCAGAAAATCACGCACATCAAAATATCGATTGTTTACGTCGGCATCAAAAAGTTGAAATTGTTGGTTGACTTCACGATTTAGTGGTTTTCGATTTCCGTCATTGAAATTTTGTCGTCGATGGTCTTCAATGCGGTCTTCCTGCGGCCGGAATTTTATTTTATACTCTGTAAAACTTAGAATATTTTTACGCAATCGTCACACATTAACAATAAACCAAATAAACTGTTAGCATTTGCGAGCAATAAATAACTAATAAAGTAAGTTGTTAACTTTTGGGAGATAAAAAAGTCAGACCCCAATTTTCACACATTAACAATATATAAACTGTTTAGTTTTGCAAAATGTAAGCAATCACAACACACCGTGAATCTCCACAAATAAAGAATCACTATATAAGTTAAACTAAAAATAATTTTAAACAGTTATTATAAATTCTCAAACAAAACAACAAAACGTTTTGAGAATTTATAACAGCTGTTTCAAATTATTTTTGTTGTGAAACGTGTTATTTAAATGATAAATTTACAACAAAATAACAGTTTCCAAAGATATTGAATAATCTTTGACAAATTTGCAGGTAACACTGTTTAATTTGACAACTCAATTATTAAAATTTACACTGTAGGAAAAAAATATACGACTGGCGCAGAAATTCCTTAGCGAAGTAGTTACAAGATTACTATAAAGATCAAGTTTAACACATGTAAGCGCAAATGTTAATTAATCATCATGTGATATTTTATAAATAGTTCCTTACAAATTATTATAAACTTATTCTAAAATTATGTATTGCTCAAAACGAACATAGAGAATTTATTTTCCGATTCATTTACTTTTTCCTTTACCCCATCATTAAAGTTTCTGTATTTTAGCGTTACACTATTTAAAACAGGCAAATTATTATCTAAAATATAACAATTTAATTTAGTAATGGGACATGATTTTAAATTATAATAATGATATGTTGCAGCAGGGGCACCTGCATAATTATTATACTATGTGTCCAAAAAGTCCCACACCCTCTACTTATTATTTTAATTTTTTTATGTAATCAATTATACTTTGCCACATCTTTCTAGCATAAGATATAGTAGATTTTTACGTAGTTTATAGCTTCATCCCCTGCCTCGAAGTAGGGGTTCCAGAGGTTAACTTTAAAACTTTCAATGTAACCCCCATCTTGCTACCTCTGATTTTAAAGGTTTTTAAAAGACAAAACCAATGGTGTGCTTACAAATTTGTTTCGATAGCCCTATAACAAATGGCAGCCAAAAATGTTTGGACAGATTTTAGTTGAACAAACTACTGTTGTTGTTAGCAGATTATGGGATACCGTAATGCGGTATGGTTTTAGATTAAATTAGATCTTTAAAATCAAGTACTGTTTTACATTTTTTTTAAAGTATGGAACAGAGGGTAAGCTAAAAGTCTTCTTATTATATCTTATGCTAGAAAGATGTGCCAAAGTTTAATTGGTTATTTAAATAAATAAAAATATTAAGTGGGGTGTGGGACTTTTTGGACACATTGTATATTGCTAAATAGGTGTCCGAATTGACCCTAATATATCCTAAAAAGAACTCTTAAGCCTTTATTTTATGAATTTTCGAATGTAAAATAACGCAATGTCATCTCTTCATTACTAAAAGATAACCATATTACCAAAAGCGTAACTCTTAAGGATTCAAGGCTCTAAAAATAATATCTTTTAAAAATTGTAAATATATACTTACACGTTAAACATTTGCTAAATGTATTTTAAAAGAAATTGTATTTTTCTTTATTTCGATACGTTTATAGCTTCTTCTTTTTTAATCAGCTATTTTTATAAAGTATGTTTGTATTTTTATTTGTTTAGGTTAATAACCAGCGAATTGTTAACAAACAGAGTAAGGGTTTCAAAATGGCGGCATTGAAATATTGGTAATCAAACTTGACTGTTTAAGATTGAACTGCTTATAAATAAATAGCAACACCATAGAGGTTGTTGCGTTGATGATATTTGGAAATGATGCAGTGAAACCATTGGTCGCATAAAGCTGGGTGTTTCGAGGAATGAAAGCTTCAAGCACAGCCACTCCTTCACCGCGACCTGAATGCCGATGTTGATGTTTACACCTGTCTTTAGTCTTAGGACAGCTGACCTTTTCCGCGTGTTGAAACCACTGGTCTCGGAGTTATTTGGCTATCTTCAAAAGTCTACGCATCCCAAAGACAAATTATGTATAAAGTCTGTTATAACATAGTTTCTTTTCTGTTGTGGAATAAAATTATTGTTTATTGTAAAATAATACAAACTTAACAAAAGTGTAAAAACATTGCTATAACTATCCCACACACCCAGCTTTTCTAAAAACAAAATTTGCTACTCTACAAATGTATTTCTTACGGAAAATAGGATTTGAATACTAAAGGATTTTTGGTATACAAAATATGACCATATTTAAATAAAGCTTAATCTTATTTTGTTTGCACCATAAACTTTTTAAAGTTAAATCGTAATTAATTGAGTTTTTAATTATCTTCGAGAATCATTTCCACCTATTCTTCGACAATAATTGTACCTGCGATTTCGCACATTAGTATCGGCCATTAATTTTATTTTAACAAAATTTGACCAAAATTGGATAATTTTATTTTAAGAAATTTACTTAATTAAGTTTTTTTTTTTTTACTGGTAACTACTGAAACACCACTTTTTGGGAGATAATGACGAATATATTCCGAGGGCCCTTAAGGGCTACATTTGAGAAGAAATTGGGAAAAGTCGTTAGAGCCGATTTTGGTCTCTTGGTCTTACGAAGACCTCAAATTTTGAGTTATAAAAACTATTCAAGACACAGGTCAAAGTGTAGTAACTTATTGATTTCGACTAAAATATGGGCACCGTTTGAGTTGTATCTTACAGCAAGGACTATAGACGGACATCATTCTATGAACCGTATTATTGGACTCTGCTCCCCCCCGCCGTAAATTAAAATTTCAATGAATATCTCAAAATAGATTTTTTGACATCACAATATTTGCTTCTATTAAATAAACTAAATTTAATAAATGTATTGTGCATCTTTACTACACTCGTGACAAAGATGTCTGTCTCTACAGTGCCTCTATCTGTGAATATATTAATAATTTCGCTAATGTCGATGATTCTGTTAAGACTAACCTCAAAAAAGACTACATGTGAAAAAGATTATACGGTGAAATAGTTTCCTTTGTGTACGCTTGAATAAGCTTGTAATTTTGAATTTTTTTTTGACATAAAAGTCCGAAATGAAATATTGATAATAAAGTCATTTTTAATAGTAGATTGGGATTATTACCTTTAAATGCAGAAATAATAACTGAAAAATATGACAATTTAATGTGTTGTAATTTAGATTTTCGATAATATTTAGCCAGCAAACTGTCTAAATTGAAATTTATGGTGTAACCTTTCTAGATTGCTACTATTAATGATAGTTAGACAATATGAAAGTGGACGCTCACTCACTGAGACTTAAAATTTAAAAATTGAGTGTTAAAAAATATATTTTTATTTACGATTAAATATCATTTCTAAATGTGTGCGTTTAAAAAAAAAATATTTTAACACATTGTAATGTGATAAGTGTTCTAAATTTTCTGATGATGCCTGATAAATACAGCTGTAAACTTTAATAGTTTATTTAAGATTATTCAGGCGATTAAGAGATCTATAAATTGATCATAAAATTATTTATTTATTTTTTTTTTTTTTTATTACAATCTTAATCCATAGATTAAATAAGTAATACATATAACATAAAATAACATGTATTAAACCTAGATATTAACTAAGTCCTGCGGTTTATGACGCTTAAGTCGTCTTTTGTCATATTCCACGTCAAAAAGTTGGATAGCTTCCACGTTCACATGTCGATGAAGTCTCTTTTCATGGCGAGAAGCGCAGTCTTGAATTACCTCATACACACTTTTTAGGTTTAGTTCAGAATGAAGGTCATCATTCCTTTGGTACCATCTTGATCATAAAATGACAATATTTATCTATGAAACCCACTGAATGATCACGAAATCTCTGGATTTATGAAATCTAGAGCTATAAATTGTTTAACATGGTTTGGGGGTAGGTCTATATACACGTACTAATAAAGGGTTTTTTAAAAATGTTCCATTCCAAGGGTATATTTTACCCCTAATGCATGTCTCTGGATACAAGAAGCCAGAGCTATGAATTTTTTAACATGGTTTGGGGTAGGTTTGTAGACGCGTACTAAGAAAGGTTTTTGAAAATTTTCCACTCCGGTTGTTTTTTACCCCTAAAGTATATCTCTATATCCAAGTTAACTAGAGCTATGAATTTTTAATATGGTTTGGGGCAAGGGATAGGTCTGTTGACGCGTACTTAGAAAAGGTTTTGAAAATGTTCCACTCCAAGGGTGTTTTTACCCCTAAAGTATATCTCTGGATCTATGAAGCTCAGAGCTATGAATTTTTAACATGGTTTGGGGTAGGTTAGTAAACGCGTACTAAGGAAGGGTTTGGAAAATTTTCCACTACAATGGTGTTTTTATCCCTAAAGTATATCTCTGGGTCCAAGAAACCTAGAGCTATGAATTTTTTAACAGGTTTGTAAACGCGTACTAAGAAAGGGTTTTGAAAATTTTCTACTACAAGGGTGTTTTTTATCCCTAAAGCATATCTCTAGATCCAACAAGCCTAGAGCTATAAATTTTTTAAGATGGTTAGGGGTAGGTTTTTAGTGGCGTCCTAAGAAAGGGTTTTGAAAATGTACCTCTCCAAAGGTGTTTTTACCTCTAAAACATATCTCTGAATCCAAGTAGCCTAGAGCTATGAATGTTTCAACAAGGTTTGTGGTAGGTCTCTATTTGTGTACTAAGAAAGGGTTTTGAAAATGTTCACCTCCAAGGGTGTTTTTTACCCCTAAAGGATATCACTGGATCCAAGAAGCCTAGATATATGAATTTTTGAACATGGTTTGGAGTAGGTCTGTAGACGCGTACTAAGAAGGATTTTGAAAATGTTCAACCCCAAAGGTGTTTTTACCCATAATACAAGTATTATATCTTTGTTATTTATGGGTTGATTTTGATCAAAATTGGTGTGTTGTTGTATTTGAGCATAATTTATTTATATAGCACTACTATTAGGTTTGTGCTAAAAAAAAAATTTCTTTATAAAACTAACTCAACTATCCCCGAGGCGAAACTGGGGCCATCAACTATTATATCATAAAATGACATTATTTTCTAAATAGTCCTCTAAAATAACTTTTCGTTTGAATCTCTTAAATTTCAATAAATTTCTAGAGTGGCGCGAAAGTTTCCACTGAATTTAGCAGCGTTATATTTATTTTAGAATATGAAAGATCATGGCTTTGGAGAAGTATGTTACTAAGTTTTGTTCTCAAAAACATAAACCTCGATTCCTGTCCGAGATTAACTACATTAATCAACACCGAGCTGGAATGTCATTTAGAAGTAGTCGATAGTGTCAACAAGTCTCGCTACATCAGATAAAACTCAAACACTTGATATATGTAATCAATATCTCAATAGCGGAAGTGAATAACAATACAACAGTAATAAAAGCTGTTGTTTAAATAAATCACCTCATGCTTAAGTTATGTTATGACAAAGAACTTAGCTTTATCCTCTATATCGTTTCATTGTTATCACTTCCGCCATACTGAAGAAAAGTTTGAACTCTGGAGATTACAGGATGACTTTAGTCCCAGATGTTGAAGTGTTTGTGTTTACGGTTAACAGCTTCAAATATTTAAAAAAAGATGTTAATATCTCTACAAAATTTACAATTATTCTTTGATTTTCCCTCCTGAATGAACGTTCAAAAATAGGTTCAAAACTATGGGGTCAGTATTTAAACAATAATATTTAAGAAAGGAAAAAGGTCGCACAATGACACAGAGAGCGACACCGCCGTACATTGGCTTTTACGAATAAGTGAAGTAGGTAAAGAAATAAAAACGTAGAAGTAAAATAATTTTAATATTTATTTACACATTTATTTTTATAAAAGTTGATGAAGTTAACGTCCGCGTAACTATTCACATTTGTGCTTGAGTAATCAAGTTGAGACACTCGATGTAAAACAGTACAGTGTCTTCATTGATATATTTACTCCAGGAATTTGTTTCATAAACTGTATCCTTCAAGACGCCTCACAAATAGAAATCACGTGGATACAAATCCGGAGAAAGTGATAGACAAAGATGAGTTCTTCTGTAAAAGCTTCGTAGACATGAAGCCGTGAAGCCTAGATGTATAATCTTCTTCTTGAAAAAAGCAATATTCGCGTTTACCACCAGTCAACTGAGAATAGAATTCTTGAAAATTCTGTATTGTCAGGCGAGTTCAAAAATATATGTCACGTATCGAGAAATCTTGATTTTTGAGGAAATCCTCAATTGAATATTGAAGTTGAGGCGTCTGAAATTCCTTTTGTCTCAGATCCTTTATTATACCATTTTTTTAAACCAAATCTTGAATACTGCTCTTTTATTATGAAATTTAACAGCGACTATTTGGGGGCTCCAAAATTTACAGTTCATCCAGTATCTTAATGAAAAATGAGGAAGCTACAATTGGTAGAAAACTTTGAGAATATTAGAACAACGCTGGCGGGAATTCGTTATGCTAACCACACATTATCCGACTAAAAGATATCTAACAGGACTATTATGCCATATAGTTTTTAGATTTTTATCAATAAATTCCTGCGTTTCTTTGAAGTATCCTGAACGAATTATAAGCTATTGCAGTCTTTTCTTGCGAGATAATACAACACTGAACGCACTGTAGCTTAGTGAAGCATTGACAGCGTTAAATAGAAACAAAAATAACCGATAGTAATAGTAGGTAGTAGTAGGTAGTAGTACAGTAAAAGTAGGTAGTAGTACAGTAATAGTAGGTAGTAGTACAGTAAAAGCGATGTAGTCGTGAGGCTTACACTATCGTGATGTCAATGTGGAGTAGGTTTTAAGTTTAAAATTGAAAAAAATTAGTTACAATTAAAATTATTTTTAAATGAAAGTTGGTTGAATTTCAAAAAAAAAAAAACATTGACTTCAAATTTAACTGTCGCATTATAGTAGTTAGAAACAACAAATTCATGGCATAAACTCCTCTCAAAAATGAAACTGCCCAAATTACAGTAATTGTTTATAAAGTAACAAATTCTGTACACCTGTGTAAATGTTGGTTTGTATTACAGGGTAATTGTTTAAATTATTCCTATCATTGTGTTAATTAAATAATTCTTATAAGATAGGACTTCTTAAAATCCCCCCCCCCCATATGAGGCTGCATTTGTTTTAAATTTCGCTGCTTTCAGCCTCAGTGTTAATTAATAACATGAAGTTTTTATGTGTGAGTAGTGTCATAGAGATTAAATAGCAGAACCATACAATAGCTTCTTGATACAATGTCTAGAAAATCGCTTTCAAACACACAGGATCTTTTTATTTAGATATGTGTATGCAACATGAAAATTCGAAGAAATTATAAACATAGATGTAAAAAAAAAAATCATTACTATTGCTGTTATCGACTACTTCCTACTTCAACATAAAGTTAGTATTACCTCTTACTTATATATAAATATGACTAGGTATTACTGAAATTTATGTTCTATACAAATGATAGTGTGGACATTTATAAAACATTTCCCTCTAATTATATCAGTTTATTTTCTCCTTTCGATAAGAAAGTGGTAAGACTGTAGACCGCTTAATGGATCAGTTCCGTTCTGTTGCACATACTTAATTGAAAGTTTAAATTAATTATTAACTGGATAGTCCATTGAAACATAAGTAATTCGTTTGTTGTTTGTTTTTTGTAAAGTCGTATTTTATTTTGCACACATTCAACTGCAGTAATTCCATTAAAACGCAATGTTTAAATTTCATCAATTAAAAGCTTGGTTATTTTATGCACTTCCAGAGCTGGAAATAGTGTATTGTCAGGTCAATTTTGAAAGCCTGTACCTTCTAAACGGTTACACAACTAACAGTAAAAAACTTTTTTAAACAGTTATAGGATAAATATTTTTGGAATATGGTTTTCTATCGATATTGATTATTACAAATCAAGTAGTGTGTCGATTTTCGAGATATTTCAGGAATATTAAAAAGTAGTCTTAATGTCTCTTATAATTCGTTTATTTCAGCTGACTTCATTATTCGTTACCCTTTCCAATCTTTCATATATTTAAAAGTCGGCCAGATTTATTTCTCAGAAACATTTTGAATTATTTAGGTCACAATTAGATTACTTTGTGGAAAAAAAAACTACGTATTTAAAAATAATAATTTACAAGTTAATTACATGATAATTTGTTAAAACACCACAACACTGTTTCACCGTACAAAGCCGACATTATCAGGCCAGATATGTCACCTAACATTTACACTATACGCAGCACATAACACACGATATACATAATTAAACTTGAGTCGAATATAATAGAAATCGGAAAATATGTAGCCACATAATCATTTTGTCCACCTGCTCTGCTTCCAATAGATTTAAGTGACATATCCGCACCTGATGAAGACGGCTGTGTACGACGAAACAGGTCTGTTGTGTTTTAAATCTACGAAATTCGAATTACACCGACCTTAAAAAGAGGGATTTAAAAGTAACTAATTAACTACTGTTATAGTTTAGTTATTGTAGCTCATGTATCACTGAGGATAGCGACATTGTCGTTGAAACGTGTTTGATTATGTAAAAGTAATTTTTGTGTTCCGAGTTTTATTTACTAACAAAATACTGCAAATTATCTTTTAAAGCGTATACCTTAAAACCGTCTTAAACGATTTTGATTGCCTTTGAGTTATAACCAGCAAATGGTTGATAAAGGCAGATTTTAAACGTGGTAGATTTCAAAACTGAACATATTAATTTCATTCAAAATCAATGGCTTATACTTCAATCGGTTTTACAAGTAATTTACGGTACAGAATATGTGTGCAATATTCCTATTCGGAATAGCTAATCACGCTGACATCCAAAATAATGAAAATCTAACTCGCTGAAATAATTTGGCTCTCTGTCTTCATATATCCTTCGTTTACAGTCAAAAGGTACAATTTTGTTAAAATTCAGTATGCATGTTTGGTTTTACGAACGAGACAGAAAAATAATTAAGTAAATTTCAAAATGACAAATGATTTTCAAACGCCAACAATTTTTGTTTTAATCTTAACGTTTGAAACGTCCGAAAATAGCTCATTTTGAGTAGCCTTATAATCTGCATTAAATGATGCCCAAACTGGTATGATAAATAATAGAATTAAAGCTAAGAACTAAATCACCTAAATCATTACATTCAAATTTATAATAGCTAAAGTAATTGGAGATTTTAGTTGAATTCTAAAAAAAAAGGGTTTCATGTAAATTTTGTTATTCCTAGAATATGATTGGATAAATTTTAGAATATTTTAAAATTGCGCCATTTCCTTCTTACCTTAGTCTGTAATAAATTACCTTATTTAATTTAATTTTATAAAATGAGCCAAGATCGATTTCGGCAAAAGAATAGACAAAAAAATACAGCAAAAAATCCTACCCCTTTCTGTCAGCTCCACCCGAGTATTTCGTATTTCTTTTCCCTCCTGCTTGAACCAAGAGATTTGAATTCCAATGAAGTGAAGCAAGTTAGAAACCAGCACCCAAAACCGGCTCTCTTGGCTGACACACGAACAGACTCCATTGTCCAGATACAATACTCTCTCCACGCATGTCTTGCATTGTATATATAACAATAATAAGAAAGTCATTGTAAGATATTCGTTTTGGTCATAACTACCTCCTGGATTTCTTTCATTAACTTAACAATATTTTTTGTCAACTTTCAATATTGCTTTGTATGCAGAGATATCTATCTATATGACGTTACAGCTGACAAAATATAATCGTAGAGAAAGTATTCCGATGACAATCTAGTTAGAAATTTTGTGGAAATATTCATTTTGTGGGAGCCTTATTTCAAGTAAATATCTCTTCTATCTCTCTCTCGTATAATACATGGAATTGTTGGCGATCGTTAACAAAATAAAACAAAGGCGTTTACTAAAAATATCCGTTATGAGGACTCCTGAATTTAAAATGTTTGTCAATGTGTTTGAATGTGTGAATGTGTGTCCTGTCATGTAGAAGTATTCGTTTCACTGATTTTATGTTTTATAAAAATACTGCTTGGGTTAAAGAATTTTTCTACGACGAGACGGCAATTCCTCATTATTATATAATATATACAATACTGTTGGTAATAATATACAAATAGGCTTATCAGCTTATAATTAAATACATTTTCGTAATCGAATTTTGTATGTAACTTAAATTATGTTTATTGTTTTTTAAAGCATTTCAACTCGGACGCAATTTTTAAACTGTAACATTGATTAATTAAAATCATTAATATATATTTTTTTAATCTGTACACAAATTTCATAAAACTGTAAAAACGCGTTTTCTAATATACATATACCGTGTGTTCCAAACGAACAGAACTGATTCAATAACTTCAAAACCAAAAAAAAGATATTTTATATGTCTCTTCCGGTGATTAAAAAAAAAAACTTTTTGGCAAATGAGACATTTTTATCTGTCCCCCAAAAATCCCCGGGTAATAATCTTAAACGGAA
This sequence comes from Aphrophora alni, assembly GCA_963513935.1. Lineage (NCBI taxonomy): Eukaryota > Metazoa > Arthropoda > Insecta > Hemiptera > Aphrophoridae > Aphrophora > Aphrophora alni. The sequence continues at coordinate 11,091,677 of OY740775.1, forward strand.
ACCCCCCATCGAATGACCACTCATATTAAAGGGCTTACTTAGTAAAATACAATTACGCCAACTAGAGGTCACTCATATCTAAAATGGCGGCCGTTTGTTTATTTCATTCACAATTAAATGCCGAGTACTATTCCCCATCGTCAAAAAGGACGAATATCTTACTTCCTCATTCTTGATTCTTGTTTCTGAGTTCTCGGAAAAATAAATTAACAAGAGCTTCTGTTGCTATCTTGAAAGGCCTAATCTGCTCTATAGATTTCAATTTAGTTTTGTGAAATAACCCCATGAAAAACCCTCAAACAATAGGTTTAGATCTTTATCCCCTTCTTCCATAATCGGGAATTATGAATCAAAGATAAAACGTTTAAGCGACAGAACTTTTACTGTTAAGAGATTTCTATTTAAGGATAAAATACTGTAAAGCAATAGCTTAAAGTTTCAAATATTTTAATGGTATAAATGAGCTACAATTGTTTCGCCTTGCGGCATCATCGGGCAACTGGCGTTACAAGTTGCTGTTTAATAGTCTCATTTATACTATTAAAATATTTGAAACTTTAAGCTATTGCTTTATTTTATCCTTGAATATGGAGTTTCAACAAGAAATATCTGCTATTACATTAAAGTTGATTTCTATTTAGTTTAGTTTAGACATTTATATTGAAAAGACAAACAGTATAATAAAAAATGACAGAACAGCTGTTGAGGCAAATCATATGAGTTGCCAAGCGAAACTACAACTTGTCGCTGGATTTCACTTACTATTCAAAAGGGGTCGCTCCTCAGATTTCGCCTGCTTGTGCTTCGTCTCATGGATTGCACAATTTAAATCAATGAGGATAAATTACTGGTTAAATTTTGTTATTTTCGATCATCATATTTTTCTGGCGTCAACAACAGATTTAAGTGACGTGTCTTCGGTTTTTATTTAAACTGCAACTTCAAAAAGGGAAGTTCTTTTAGGAAATATGACGTAAACATGTATGAATAGTCTAGGTTATATTATTGGTAGTAATATAAATAAATATTGAGCTTGAATTGTGAGATAATATTAGATAAAATAATACTAAACACAAGTTCTCACAATAATTACGTTTACTTCATCAAACATGTTTCAAGGACAAAGTCGCCATCCTCAGTGATACATGAGCCACAATAACTAAACTATAACTAGAGTTTTGTTATTGTAGCTCATGTATCATTGAGGATGGCTACCTTGTCGTTGAAACGCGTTTGATGAAGTAAACGTAATTTTTGTGAGTCTTATGATCGAATTTTATTTTATCTATTGGTGGTAGTGTTTTCCAATGAGGAAAGAAACGTTGGACAGACTTAGTGAAAGTATAAGTGAACGTGATCAGGTTTTAAAAGTAGGAAAAAATGATTTAATAGCAATAGAAGATAGTTGACAGGAGTGGTGGTAGCAAATGGGAGCTGTTGGGATCACATCGTCGACCCCAGTGGCGCTAGGACAATGTCATTATAGAGGAAGCGTCGTCATTTGAACGAATAGCGACAAGAACGAACCGTTTATTTTAGTAAAACGAATGGTTATAAACATAATTTCAAAATACTGGTTTGAATTTCGTTGACAAAAGGGTTAACGTACAATAAATTTAAAGTAACAAATTTTGTTTAATTTTTTTTAAACGTCTATCCTAGTACAAATTTGTTTCGTTGAAAATAAATTCGTCCAAATGGTTGACTCTGAAAATCGAAAGTATATACTTACATTGCCGTTCGACTGAACGATAATATTCCAATAAGAATTTTCTAAAACTTAACACTTTATAGTACATTTTTCTATTATTCATTTTTTGTGTTTATTATTCACTTTACATAATACCATAAACACACTTCAAATAACACCAGTTTCCTTTAATAGCCTTTGAAATATGTGAAATTTTATTTATTTCAGATTGCTGAAAACCATCTGTTTTGTCTCTTCAAAAACATTTTTACGAAATTCGTTCTTTTTATCGTTCTTTAAAAGTAAAAAGAAAATAATTTTAAACTTTTTATTCTAACTTAGTATATAAAATGTTTTAAGTTTAGGATTAATTATGAAATTAAACGTAACGACAATTCAGATGTGTTATTCACAAAACTAAAACCCAATAATTTAAATTAAACCGGTTGACTATCCAGTTATTTTGACTTAAAAACCACTATTTTTCAAAATTATACTCTAAAGTCAAAAGTAACTGTTATACATCTTTCATGATTTCCAAAAAATCTTACAGCAATATTAATCTCTTAATCGCATAATTTCTAACCACGAAATTAAAAAAGAAAATTAATAATAATTCTTTTACGTAATTTGGCATTAATAACTTAAGTTCCAAAATGGTATATTTTTTTTAGTTTCTAGCAAATAAAGCGAGATTGGTTTGAAGTTGATTGGTCTATTCAGTGAGTTTGTGACATAACCTCAAAATTTACACATGCGTATTTAAACAATTAGCTATAAAATAAATACTATTGATGGATTTAATGAAACGTTAAGAAGAGATGCTTCTTATAAAGGTAAACAACCGTGACAATTTTTAAGTAAAATATTTTAAACCTAACCTAAAAAAAATTTGTTTTGGGACTGGGAGGCGTTGAAGGTTTTGTAGAAATAAATCAAAAGGTCGTAAGATTTGAATTTGATGTCTTTAGAAGTATTTTTCGATGCACAAAAATTTGAAAAGTTTTTTTTTTTTTTAAATACATTTTGTCATCAGAAGGTTCAAATCAAAATCAAACGTGAAAAGAAAGGGAATATTTTCATAGAGATAATTATTATACGTTTTGCAATATTTACCAACGAAATCTAAATACAAATAAATCCATATTTATAAGAAACTTGTTTGCCTTACAGGCTTAATCAGGATCTGCAGTTTTCCTGCAACTAAGAAGGTCTTATTTAATTTTTAATTTCAAGCTTTCTAAGACGATTGATACAGTAATGTTATCAATTTATCACTTCGCTGATCAATAATTTCCGTGAAATCACACTTCTAGAATTCTAGGTCCAGATAGAAACCTCGACCCGAGACCTACATGCACCTTGCACGAAGTGGGTGTCGGCGAAAGTTTAATCTAACCTCACTTTCATTTAGAAATCGCTGTTCATTTCCCAATTGAAATATACACTTTGGCGTCATGATTTTACATCCGTAGATCCGCAATAGTATAAATCCTGAAGTAGATTGCGTTTTACATGCATTTCATGGCATAAGCTTGAAAGTATTTAATAAATAGGAGAGTGTTTTAAGCAAAAAATGGGTGAATAAATTTAAATATATTTGTTTAATCTTAATTTATTTATATCTATTTATAAATAAGTATAACAAAAATTATTGTATCGGGAGTTTCATGTCATTATAAAGATAAATCCTTGTACTTTATAACAAAACATAAGTACTAAAATAAGTTTTAATGGCAGCTGTTATTTTTCCTTACCAAACTTATCTTCGTATTTTCGCATATTGATTTGAATTACGTCATACTTCAATAAAATTGGTAGAGCTCATTTGGAAAAGTATGACCAATGTAACGGCGCCATATTTGTTGAACGATTTTAAGTGTAAGATAATTTTATTATAAATTCTTTGACAGAATTACCAAGTTTTAGTGACGATTATATTTTAGAAGCTAGCGAACTCAAACTCACTTGATACTAATTTTGTATGGAATTAGTTCAATTTAAAAAAAAAAAATTATTACTGACGGAAATACAGACTTTGATTAATTTGGATTTTTTTAAATATATAAAGAAATGGATGTGTATATCCACAGAAAGACTTTTTGTAAAAACATTTTTTTAACTCAGAATATAACAAAAACTGACATTTACGAGGAAACATCAACTTGGATTTTTTCATCTTTACAACTCTTTCTGTGAGAAGGTAAAAATTTCAATACATTTTACTTTCTAAACATACTAATTAAATACATTTTATGATTGTTAATTTAGTTTATCAAAACGAGCTGAATGGGTTTTCAGACTATTTATTTACTTAATTTATAAACACAAATTTAATTTCGTTGCATTGAGATTAATCTATAATTATCTTTCGCCTATCTTAAATGAAAAATGCTACGGTGATTTTAACGGTGGGGTAGAACAGATGTTTAATAATCCTGGTCACCACACGCCTGATTTACTGTTGTGATAAGAATTAAATTTTGTTCTGCGTTTCTGTCCTTCTACTTTGACCTTGGTATTCATAATGTGCATCATCAATCTGACCTGTAAGGCATTGTAGGTTCTTTTCGTATCTAATAGATAAAGATAAAAACACCGAAAATCATTTAAAACCGCCGGAACTTCGAAAGTTTCCACTAATCATATTTAACAAATTGTAAAGACAAATTATTTATTTTATTTTATATTATTTCAAAGCTAGAAATTATGCTATTAGAAATTAAGTATTTTTTATTGATAACTCAATTTAATTTTCCCGTAAAACGCGTGATAGGCAGCATCTGTTGCAGATTTTATTGGATTTGCGAATATTTAGCTAAAAGTGATAAACAAATTCTCCTACGCTTAGAATCGTTAGATATTGCATGGATTTGGCTAAATAAGGAAGATTAAAATAACTAAAATGTGTATATTCACAACTAATAAATATATTTTGACTTGCTTTAAATATTTTTATTTCGTCCAACATGATCCAGAAGATAGAATAAAACTCGAACACAAGATCTCACAAAAATTACTTTGTGCAATGTTGTGTTCAAGTTTTATTCTATCCAATATTATCTCACAAGTCAAGCTCAATATTTATTTATATGATACCACAATTTCTTCACATCCTGTTGGAAGGTTCTTCATAACTATTGACTGATTCTAATTAATACAACATTTTTGCACAAGTACTATTTCAGTATAGCGTTATTGGTATCAGCACAAAATCCTGGTTGATTTGTTAGTATAAATATGTGTACACTTTTAAACTTTAATATTTCATATGAAAAACGCAGGACATTCAAACTTGACTTAGTTTAGTGACCCGGTGACCTTGAGTGATAATAGAAATCTATACAGTTTTAAGATGTCCTTGTTTGTGATGTACAGGAAATGTAAAGTGCGTAGGCCTTCTAGGTCGCTGTAACATACAATAGAGTTTATTCACTACTTTTGTAGGTCTGTAAAAGAGGGGGGGGGGGAGAATCATCGTGATTCTCGTCGTTGATAGTTAAGGAGTCTTGATTGCGAAAATATCTTTAGTTCGTAAAATAACTATTTCATTAAGTAAAGTTAACACAAAATAAAACTAGATTCATTAAAAGGAAGGGCAATTATTCAATTAGTTAATTATATAACATTATTTTATTCGATTGAAGCAGTACATAGTGAAAAGAAAATCCCGATATCACGACTAGTGAAAGACATTTAGTCCAAGACTTTACTTAGGTATTTTTAATATTTCAGCTCTGTTTATTTTAATTTTATTATTGTTATTAATTTATTTTATTTTAACATTTTTATGCCTAATGAAGACGGGGAGTAGATAACATACAGAAAAATGCGAAGCTTTTAACTAGATTCAAACTTTCGTAGCTTTGAGAGAATTACTTGTACGAACTGCAGCAAGCTAAGCGCGTGTTTAACCAACTTAGCTAAACCACTTTCCCTGTAACTCAAATTAAGAAGCACAGCCATGATGATTTTAAAACATAATTTCCTTTCGTGCGTTAAAATTTTGAGCAATTCAAATAAAAGCATAATTAAATCGTTTGACATATCCGGTTTTTGTGATGTTTTAGGGATACATCGAGACCAATGATGTTATCGTCAATTAATTTTAATTTACATAAACATTATAAATCAACTTCTGAATGAAGAACTGCTATAAAGTAGAATTTTTCCCCAGTGCAGATATTTAATTTTCAATGTATTATTATTATTAGACTATTGTTAATTATAAATAAATGTTGAGCATGACTATAAGATAATATTAAATTTAATAAAAACTAGAAGACAAGTTCACACAAGAATTACGTTTACTTAATAAAACCTGTTTCAACGACCATTCTCAGTGATACATTTGCTACAATAATTAAACTATTGGACCCTAAAAAGAGAAATTACAGAAAATATTATTCAAATTATTATAATTTTTCTTTAACTTACAAGCATACATATCAACATTATCTTATCTTAAATGGTTTCAATTATGGAATATGAGTAGTCATATAAGTATCTACTCATTGGAGTCCTTGGGAAATTTCACATGCAATTGTTTATTATATTAGGCGTAGAAATATCTCGACTGTCACGCAAACACTTATTTGTTAAACATGATAGTAACATAGTATTGCTTATCATATTATAAACATAGTTTTACATGTATCATAACCTCAATAACTAATTAAATCGTGAGAGGATAGTTCCACACGAAATAACCTACAACTTCAGACTCCATCTTGTTTTATATTCCTATTGTAAACTGAGGAATGTAAATGACTGGGAGTCGAACAGCTGTTTTGCCTCCACACACCTGCCTCGGACCATCTACTAGTCAATTGGCAGCTGTACACCTTTGACCTTGACCCTGTTCACCTGCCCCTTTGGAATTCTATAACTGCGGTCATTCTCCATAAGTTCAAGGAGGATGCTTGGGCTGACTAGTTAAAGTTGCAGTACATCATTTAGGTCATGGATTTTATTGATTAAATCGTGCCTTTCAGATTCCTTGACTGACATTCGTTGAAATGTTAATGCGAGAGGACCTTAGATAACGATTGGGAAATATTAGTTTAATATAAAACGTAAATAAATTCGATAAAAAGTTTACAATTGACGAAGTGCCACTAATTGTAATTTTGTAGTCTACGAGTTTCTTTGGGTTGAAAATATATTAAATGTACTGATTTTTTTTAAATCATTTTTAGTTAAAGTGTAAAAAATGTTTTAAAAATAATGTATAATTTCTGTAAACTCAGATAACAGAAAATATTGTGAAAGCAAACATCGACGGAAAATTTTTGAATTTAACAATTTTGGGAGTTATCTCTCAAAAAGGTACCATGTTGTCTTTTATTCCAAAACTGAAAATGTTCATTTTATTGCAGGTCCTAAGAACACACATCAAATACATGCCTAAACATTCTTAGTTTGGAGTTAACTCTTAAAAAATGGAAATATGGTCACGCAGTCTTTATGTGAGGAATTTAGATCAAATTTTAGTGGAATTCCACTAAAATTTGATCTAAATTCTTCAAATTAACAATATGAAGTTCGTGCTATTTATTTCATAAACGTTTACATTTTACCAAAATGTGATAGAATTTTGACGAGTTTAGATATTTTTTAACTTTTATAACTCCATTATCTCTGGCCAGAATTTTTGACGGAATGTAACAAATACTCCTTGTTTCTTACATTTTTATTTTTAAATTGGTTTGAGAGAACCCAATGTTTCTTCAAACAAAGCGTAATTATTTAGCAATAAAGTGTTTTGAGAAACAAAATACGATTTCCAATTCCCAACAAATACAGGTTCAAGGAATGATTTGATTTTGAGCATTCGCTTACTTTGTGGATTTCAAAAGAGATATGGAGAGGGTGAAAACTTCAAAATTTAAATTTTCAATAAAAATAATATTTTATAAAAAAATGAATTGTGAGATGTTTTAAAATAAAATTTGAACTCAATTTCTTACAAAAAATACGTTTATTAGTTCAATATTGTTGTAACTGTTGATGGCGACATTGTCGTCGAAACGCGTTTGAGTAAAAACGTATTTTTTGTGAGAAATTGTATTCGTTTTAGTGTATTTTAATTCTGAATTTATATTTGGTTAATAAAGTTTCTCAAAATTTTAACACCTGAAATTACTGAAGTTTGTGATAACTACGAGTTCCGACTTGCTCAATGAATGGGAAAGGAGATAGGCTTACTACGCGCAAGTCCAGTGACCCAATCCCCTTCGCTCGACTGTAACTTTTAACTATACTTTTCACGTAATACAAATTTCACACTAAGTTAGCTAAATAAATTTGGTTACTTTGTCACGCGTGAAACGATTCAAGTACTCCCTATTATTATCCCTAGAGAATAAACTTACAGGTTAAAGGTGCGTAATGAATCTGCGCAGATCTTAACACTTTCTTGTAATTGTCTGATCTATCATTTGTAGAGAACATAAATTTTATATTGTCACTACTAAACTTAGCTGTATTACATGAAAATGTAATATGGTGCACATGAAAATGTATATTAATGGTGCACAATCATTGGACAAACTTTCTCAGTCATCCATCTTCAAAACCAAATTTTAAAAACGAACCGTCCCCAAGTATTTCATTCCAGTAATTGTAAATCAAAAAGATAAAACGAACGCCGACTTTGGAAATTAAGAAAAATATATTTAAACGCCTAAACTTTATTCGCTTAGCCATAACGCGCTCTCAGTGTAAGTCAAATTTTTTTTTTAAATCCAGCGTTTAATTTCAACGATTAACGTTATTTTTTTAAAAATTATACCTGAATCGCAAAATATTTTACTTTTGATTTTGGAAACTGATTTTTATCGTAAATCTTCACATTTCACTAAAATGTGAAAGAAATCGGTAGAGCCGAGTTTGAGAAATTACGTATTTTAATACTAACCCATAACTGAGTTCATCGTTGTTTACCAATAACAAACAAACCTACATTTTTTTAAAAAATAACGATTAAACCTTTTATTTGGATCATACAGCATGATTCGATTATACATGAACAAAATTTCATCAAAACCGTTAGTGACGATTTTAAGAAAATCGTAATTTTGTGTTTTTTTAATTTTTTATGGCAGCTACCCCAAAATTCACGGTATCGAAAATGATATAATATCCTGAGATGTGACCAAATATCACATTTTATTAAAATCGGTCCATATCATTCTGTTGTTTCATCAAGTACAAAATTATTTAACAATAAATCCATTAAATAATATAAACTACACACAAACATTGCTCATACTATATAAGTTGTATAACTAAATAAAATCTTTAATAAGAAATGATATATACATAATGATTTAATCGATACTGTTAAGGTTCATAATTTCTAAAGATAATAAAACACAATTTTTTATTTTTTACTATCCACTTTTTATTAGTCTAGCCGACCAATGGTTTCGCCTGCTAAGGCATTGACGAGGCTGTATTACAGACTGAAGAAAAATTTCTTTTAGTTTTCATATTATGAACTTAACATAATATAATAATTCTTCTACGGAAAAGATATATACATAATGATTTAATCGATATTGTTAAGGTTCATAATTTCTTTTCGTTTTCATATTATGAACTTAATATAATATAATAATTCTTCTACGGAAATGATATATACATAACGATTTAATCGATATTGTTAAGGTTCATAATTTCTTTTCGTTTTCATATTATGAACTTAATATAATATAATAATTCTTCTACGGAAATGATATATACATAACGATTTAATCGATATTGTTAAGGTTTATAATTTCTTTTCGTTTTCATATTATGAACTTAATATAATATAATAATTCTTCTACGGAAATGATATATACATAATGATTTAATCGATACTGTTAAGGTTCATAATTTCTAAAGATAATAAAACACAATTTTTTATTTTGTACTATCCACTTTTTATTAGTCTAGCCGACCAATGGTTTCGCCTGCTAAGGCATTGACGAGGCTGTATTACAGACTGAAGAAAAATTTCTTTTAGTTTTCATATTATGAACTTAATATAATATAATAATTCTTCTACGGAAAAGATATATACATAATGATTTAATCGATATTGTTAAGGTTCATAATTTCTTTTCGTTTTCATATTATGAACTTAATATAATATACTGTAATAATTCTTCTACGGCGCGTGGTTAGACGACCTGCAATACACAAGTGGAATTTAAAAAGAAAACTGTTTAGGAAGTCCCTACATTCACGCCTTTAACAAAAGGAAAGTTCAGAATTGGTGGATGTTTCCGAAATTTATTGGGGTGGAGAAAATTGAAAATTCACCACAAAATAAATTGTAGCAGAATTTGATCAAGATAATTTTTTTTTCAAAATCGGTTTTACAGTCACATGCCTAACAGTTCTAAAGAGCTTTACAATTAACCTTAAATTTAACCTAAAATTAACCTTTCACTTAACCTTAAATTCTAGTTTTAGACGTAGTCTAATTTCACCTCCTATTTTAATGTATCCGTCCTTTAATAACAATAAAAGTCATTAAAAGAAACAATGATCTTGAAATTAGTATAGTTTGCCATTAGTTGTGGGAAAAAAGCAACCATTGTTGCAGCTTCAGTCGACCTTGCGCAGTTTGTTTCCATTTGTTTAATTGTCTATGTAATTTATTCCAGAGAAATTACGAATATTTAGAAAGTGCAAAGCGTTAAATTGCTTTCTCTCTGTTTACTTAAATCTTTTAACTGATGAAAACTGTTATGAAATTCATTGAAATATTTATACAAAAATTGCGAACTGGAACATACAAGTAAATATCCCTCTATCGGAGGTTTTTAATATTACTCTCCTTTATTCCCGTTTTTACTTCTTACATAGGCTTAGTTTCTAGTTTCGTGTTTCTTTAGTTTTTAGTCACTTGATAACGGGGAATTGATTCTTATTCCCGAAACGTCGTGTTTTGATTTTTAACACACAAATGATGGCAAATGTCCGAAAAATGTATAATAATAAAATTGAACTTCCATCATTAACAAATAACTTCAAACAGAGAATTACTCTCCTTGTTATTAATGGGTGAATTTCCATTTTCATAAAATTGTTTTAAATGATCGATTTATGCACAATGTGTTTATTTTTTACAGTAGGATTGTTTATAAAGATGAACTAAAAGTTAAAATGTTTTTAAATTTTGTAAGAATGTTTTCTCTTGTCGTAGTTTAAACGCGACAATTAAAATGTCAAAAAATACTTTGACATATCAGTTAAATCCTCGTATACCATAGATTTTTAAACAAAATTGGGAATTTTATCGTTTCTATATCTCAAAAGGCGGAAACATTTTAATATTATTTATAATAATATCTTCCTTAGATGTGCATTCAGAAGGTCTATTTTTTTATTATTTCAAACCTTCAATTTTATTTGAAACCAGAAAACCCTAAATATTTCTAAACAAAGTTTTTTAATCATGGACCAAGTCTTCTTTTGTCACGTAAGAAATCAGGACAACTAGAGAGGTGTATAATTATAGAAATACTGCTACTGCTATATTTTGATACAAAAACTTCAAATATTTGAAAGTTATTACTGGATATTTTTGCAGGGTCTCAATAATTTTATAAATACCTAAAATAATTAACACTTAGGTAGAATACAAACTTGATTTCTTCATACAGAGTTTACGAATAGGTATATGGTATAGAAATGAACTTTTTTCAAAATATTTTCATGATTTAAAAATTCCAAAATCGAAAATTTAGTCCTCACGTAGAAGAAAACAAATTCGATGTTTTTAATTTTCAAAATGGTGTGTTTCCATTTTGCTCGATTTCGATGAAACTCATAATATTTATATCGTTACAAATCAAGTTCGAAATTGATTAATTTTACGACCTTGACCTTGACCACTTCGCATTCACTTGTTTCTATCATTGTACAAACACAAACCAGTAATCTAGAGATAACAAAAATGTATGTTCTAAATTTCAAATTGTGGTCTCCTTCAAGCTCAATATTTCAAAACGCTGCTCAGCAGGAAGTAATCAACAATTAAATAACAAATATTCGAAATACATATGTAATTTTGTTATTTATTTTCATAAATTTTAACTTTCCTAGGAACACTAAATATCCACTAAGTATTTCCTTAAAACATTCAAACATGCTGTAAAAAGTATCGGAGTACTACTAGTTAGAAAAAAAATGCAGACAGCAAATTGTTCTAATGTTCTCGAGAGGTAATTTTTGTCATAATAAATTTAGTTTATTAAAAAACATGTATAAGTTAAAATCGTTGCAGATTAACTCACTTTAATTATTATCCAATTTTAATCAGTTTTAAATGTCACCACCTTCATGTCAAACTGCTATTATTTAAACAGTTTCATAAAAATCAGAAAACTACTAAATTAAGGGATTTTCGAGTGACAGTAATTAATAGCACAGACAGATAAGGAACAAATGTTAATATTTTAATCAAAAATGTAAAGTACTGACACAAAATCTTATAATATTTAACAAAAACAAAAAATGTTTGGTTCCTAAAATAACTTGGGATATACTGTACGAGGAAACAACCTAGAATGAACAGTATCCGATGAATTCTTTGCACATTGTCACACATAAACATAAAGTTACGTCACCTGCAAGGACAACAGCTTTAGAAATTTGCACCTGCTTTGTTTATCAATAAGGCAGTGAATTTCTAATTCCTTGTAGGCAGTGGTGATGGTGTATGGGATTCCATTGCTTAATCTGGAATCTAGTCCAAGCTTAGAAAATGTTGGAATAGAAATGTAGATTTCAATAAACAAATGAGATAACCATACTTTGAGTATATGTATCAATAGAGAGAAAACGTTCAAGTAGAAATGTTTTGGAATGTTTCGTCCTCATTCATTCTGTTTGTGTTTTTACTTTGTCACGTATAAAAAGTACAGAATAAATTATGTGCTTGGTCAAAAAACAAGTACCTATTTTTTTCTTTAAAATATCCATATTAAGAGCCTCTGAGCCCTTTAATTTAAAATATAGGGTGTCCCATAAGTAAAGTGCCAAACTCTGGGAAAAAGTTATATGTGTCAAAATAAAGAGAAAATCACGAATAATTTTTTTTCCAAAAACGCTTCGTTTACCAGATATCCGTCATTTTGTATTTTTTACAAAATAATTGTTATTTTCAATTTTTTTCAACCGATCTTTATAAAACTCGGTAAGTATGTTTAAGTAAAAGAGACCTACTGTAGAAAAAAATTCAACTTGGTCCAATTTAAAATTTCAAAATGGCGGCCATTTTAACCTTTTAAACTAAAATGGCGGGAAAACGGTAAAAAATACAAAATTTTACTAAGAACAATTTTTTTTATAAAATTTTATTTCCAATCTGTCAACACCAAAAACATGAGAATCGAACAAAACATAACGGAGATACATTGAAACCATTTATCGAGTGACAACACATAATGGGATTAAAAAAATTATCTTTGCTGCCTCTTAACACACATTTCAATGTATCTCGGTTATGTTTTGTTCGATTCTCATGTTTTTGGTGTTGACAGATTGGAAATAAAATTTTATAAAAAAAATTGTTCTTAGTAAAATTTTGTATTTTTTACCGTTTTCCCGCCATTTTAGATTAAAAGGTTAAAATGGCCGCCATTTTGAAATTTTAAATTGGACCAAGTTGAATTTTTTTCTACAGTAGGTCTCTTTTATTTAAACATACTTACCGAGTTTTATAAAGATCGGTTGAAAAAATTTGAAAATAACAATTATTTTGTAAAAAATACAAAATGACGGATATCTGGTAAACGAAGCGTTTTTGGAAAAAAAATTATTCGTGATTTTCTCTTTATTTTGACACATATAACTTTTTCCCAGAATTTGGCACTTTACTTATGGGACACCCTATCTCCATATCGCTGTATACTGAAAACTGTTAAATTTATGCCACTCAACCAATTCGTTACTGCGTTAAAAAAACGCCATAGATGAACAGTTTGACAGAATGATTTTATTCCGAAAATGGTAAATTATGTTCTTTAGGGTTCAAATCCCAAGAACCATAGAAATGCTATATAGAATTTTTCTCGCGTTCACTATACTACATTGTTGGAAAGTAACTATTTAGATTTGATTTTTTACACTAAACTGTTTTAAAATTTACATTTGCAATTATTTTTACTCCGAATAGATAGAATACGACTTTAATTACTAAACCATTTTAAACAGCCGCAAAGTATACTAAATATTGAGATTTTTTAATTATTTGATTTTTCCGCTTATACGTTTTTATTAGCAAGTATTGAATTTACAATAATATTTCAATACTTGCTAATGGTCTAGGTCGTATATTTTTCACCTGAAATATTATTGTAAATATTGTGGTTGCGGGCGTATTTTGAAATTTAAATTTGTTTCTTAGATGAATTAATAAAACGCCTCGACATACAGACGGACAAAGTCCATTGAACACAGTCTACATGAACTGTTTTCCTAGTTATTTTTATGATCTGAATTCACTGCCTAGGGTTTTCCCTGTATTTAAAGCAATATATTGCAACCTATTCTTAGAATTTCGAAGGAAACTCCAACTAGTATTGGACAATTGTTACAACTAATCTACTTCAATATTACACATTTTCAAGTCGTAGTGCATAGCAATGGTTAAAAGGGGAAACAATGTATGTCCATTTTTGGCTAAAATGTAAAAATGGTACCAGTGTAATGAACTGACTCACGTACAACTATTTCAAAAAATAAATCTGTTATAATGAATTTAATAATAAAATAATTCATAAAAATTATAATACAGTAATAACAAAATGAATAATTAAAATGTGATAATTATTTTTAAATTGACGGCATTAAGAAGTTTTACGTTGTTTGTAGGGGGGGGGGGGGGGGAAGAAAGAAAAAAATGTAAAGAAAAATATATTAGACATGAAGTGGTTCAAGGGATGAGTAGATTGTAAATGCCTTTATTCGTAAACATAGCAGGTTAAGAGCTCATAGTTCTCCGGCGTCACTAAAAAATTAGTATATATCTACTATTCCAAAAAACATTGACTAATAAAATTCACTTTTGATCCGTGGCGTCTCAACCGATCGACATCCCACTAGATCGACAACGCGGTTCACTGCGGAAGGAACTGGTAATAAATCAATTCTTTTATTTAATATTTTTAACATAATACTTGAAATAAATAACTCAGTAGGTTCGAACAGAACCCAGCACGAATACGGAGGTGAATGTTTTTAGAACGGCTAGTAAGTACTTCAGACTAACCAAATTTCCCACTAATAACTTGCAGGCTTCCACCCCCAGAGATGTTAATTTCCGAAGTTCCCGCCATCTGATGATCCAGTGAGGTTTAGATCTATTGATACGTCTCGTTTTGATCAAAATCACAGGCGTGTCACAATAATAGGTTCAGCAACAATATATATATAAGCTCAATAGACAATTAGTAACTTTGACAGTGAATAAATCAATAATTTTTGTACTTTTCAAAAGAAATTCAAAATACTGTTTAGTTTACGCGACTGGTGAACCAGGCTTTCGGCGCCTATCTAAACCGCGGTATTCAAAGGATACATTAAAAGCTTCTTTGAAAGTTTGTTTTTTAACGGATTGGAGAGTTTGTCGTCGATCATGTGAGGCTGTCTACTAGACTTTATAAATGTCTATTTGGCTTTAATATTTAAAAAAAAATTAATTTGTCTAAGTTCTTGCCTAATTTTCGTAATCGATTGGTTTTCTGATGAGGTAAAATAACTTCCGTTTTGATAGATTTCTGTTTAAACATTTTTACATCAATACTGTTCAAAAGTTTTAGTTTTTGCCATAAATAAATTACCAGTGTAGAAGTTACATATTTTATATGGATTGTAAACAATCGCGTAATCACATTAAGTTATTTTTTTTTCTATTTTTTTAATTTTAGGTTAAAAGATCTCATATATTTAAAATGTAGTATAAAAATTTATTTTAATTTGTGTTTGATTAGCACAAACTTTAAATAGATATTCATTATAAAAACTAAAATAGTATTTATACTTTTTCACCATAACATAACCTCAATATTTCTTACACCTATCTCAGCTGTTCCAACAGGAATTCAAAACATGTCTGTGTACTACGTGATTGATCACTGGTTTGCCATTATTTTAATATATCTCAATGATAAAAATTTTTGGCGTCGAGGAAATTTCTCCGAAATTTATTTCTCTTCATTCACAGAAGAAACAACATTACAGGTGGATTTATTCGTGCAAGCTTTAATGCCGCCCCTTTCACAACACTCCAAATCTGTAATCATAAACATTTCACATCTACAAGCTTGCGTAGCACAACATAAACCTTATACATAAGTTGGGAATAGTTATTGCCCTTGTTTAGTCGTAGTACTGTATCAGATAATATCAGGCCTACATTCCAAGCATGCGGGAATATATTACGTAAAAACTTGGGAAAATTATTACAACACATGCATACAATATGATTTGTTATAATGCTACAATATAATGAACAAATGCAATTCTTTTAATAATCTTGGCACATCCATTCTAATAAATATGCAAATTTTGCCATGCTGAGTAATATTTTTGCTGGCATGATTACTTAATAAACATTCTGTATATTAGTCTATAAAATTAGACGATTTTAAATCAGCATTAAATACCAAGTGTCCTAAAAGTCCCACCCCTCGCTTATTATTATTTTTTTAAATGGAAATAGACAGATTCGCTTTGGGGAAAGTTTAGATAACCAAAGGAGGAGTTTTTTGAAGTATCAAAATTTTCAACCCTTACCCCCAAACTACCCCATTTTGTTTGTTAACCTACAAACTCCGGTTGTTTTTATTACATTACAGACTGCTCTATATTGGTAAAATGATGGTAAGAGCCTTACCTTGGTTTTTTAGCTCAGATTAAGTTCTCGAAATGGCTACCATTTACTTCTTGGCAGAAATAGGTTCTGGACTCAAAAGCATGTTGTACATTTCGTAACATTTCCGGTGTACAGTAGCCTAATTATTAATGTAAAATTCACAACTCGATTGGTCGCTATGTTGGGTAGGATGAAC
Organism: Aphrophora alni; assembly: GCA_963513935.1. Classification (NCBI taxonomy): domain Eukaryota; kingdom Metazoa; phylum Arthropoda; class Insecta; order Hemiptera; family Aphrophoridae; genus Aphrophora; species Aphrophora alni. The sequence continues at coordinate 11,108,438 of OY740775.1, forward strand.
TTAGAGACCTCTAGTTTGCGCCATTATTCTTAATTTTAAAATGAGATTTCACTCAATAGGGGTTGCTATTTAAAATTCTTGACTTACCCCCAAACTACCCCATTTTGTGGGTAAGGGTTGAAAATTTTGACACTTCAAAAAACTCCTCCTTTGGTTATCTAAACTTTCCCCAAAGCAAATCTGTCTATTTCCATTCATAAAAAAATAATAAGGGGGTGGGACTTTTAGGACACTTGGTATATATTATCGAATTTAACGTCGTAAGACGATTAGTTTGAAATTAATATAAGTTTTGGATGATTTATTTTATTTTAAATACTTTTTAAATGTAGCACTTCCGTTTTGAACTTATTTTTCCGTCATCTAAATCCAATGATTATTTTTCTTATTAAAAGATGTTATTCCTAATACTGGTTTCGGGCATTGTCCATCATCATAAAAAGACAGAGCACAATATAACAAACAAAAACAACACTGTTCACTTCGACTGGAGGTCGTTTAAAGAACACAAAACACGAAACAAGTACGACAGCGTGACGTCCCGTCATGGAGATTCGAGCGACGCTTTTAATAAGAAAAATAATCATAGGATTAAGTGCCGAAAAAATACATTCAAAAATGCTAGCTAACACTTTATGTCTCAGATTTTACAAATTTTTGACAATAAAATAAATTAAAATAAAAACTTTTCACCTCATTCCTTTCCAGGAACTAATCCAGACAAAAAATCGGAGGATGTACTTACTGTCCCTACAGTTCTCTAACGATTTTGATACAGTTTTTACTAATCTTTTCCCTGCTGTAGTTTAGTTGGTTTTAAACTGTGAAAAAAATTTAAAAAACAAAATTTAAAAAAAAACTTGGTAAGAAGGGTGCCGCTACTTTTTACCCATAACAAAATAAGTTTTTCTCAGAAATTACTGGTTATTTTTATTAAACTAGGTACAGTATTTTTTAATTAATATTAATGTACTTCAAAGAAATACTTACCACAAAATGTTTCCAGAAAAATATTATCGCTTCAGAAACCTTCCGACTTTATATTCTTACGTTTCTCTTTTATTTATTTATTGTCCTTTAACCTAAAATATTCTTGTCAACAATAATTTAATATTATTATAAAAAGTACGTAGACCAGCCAGTCACTTTCCTGATGAAGTAGGCCATGTTTAATTCCCTATTTTGGTTAGAATTTATTCAAAAATCACTTTCCTAACCTTAAACATTTAGTATCATTTTTTTCTAAAATTTATATAATACATATTGTTAAAATTAGTGTTAAACTTAATTAAATTGTTCAATTTTAACACAAAACTTTATTGAGATTAGTGTTTTCTATTATTAAAGCATGCAAGTTTACCGTGGATGTACTGTTTAGTTGTTTTTTTATTATTGTTAAAAAGCAAAAACCTCTCAGTCAACCATTGCCTTATAAAAAAAAGGAAGAAAGAAGATAAAATAAAGATCCTTAACCCGCAAATAGCTTCAGAGTCAGACAAGAACAAGAGTTGGTCAAGAGACCTGAAAGAGTAGGAAAGATTAAAGAGAGGAATCTAACCCACGACTGCAGGAAAAAAAGATGTGCTTCAGGATTATAAATGTGTGCACTCCCGTACTCACTATAATTAAGCCCCTGAGGAGTGTTTAGATGTATACTTAAACGTTACTTCAATTTACAAAAGTTTAATATTTCCAAAAGGTAATTTGTCAATTCGAGTGCTGGCATTTGTGATTATAACCATTTAATAATCTTCAAGTATTTAGATTATTTCAATACTTGTAATCTTGTCATAATTTCTTTCAACTATACTAGTTTATAATATTAACGAATCTTTCATTGCAAGAAAAACTTGTCAGTATAATTCAACTCTTCCCTTTAACGTAAAGATTCCTTGTTTTTTAATCATTACGTATGTGACATATAAACTCATTAATAAGATCATGGACCTGAGTCCTTGTGTTGGTTACGTCACCAATAAAGGTTAAAGACGAGATGAGCTTTATTTATGGTTACGACACCAATCTTCTTGTGTGACCATCACCTGATTGGTTGCTCTGTATTTTTGTGCCCCTAAGCTATCTAACTAATGAATACTAAATTTCCAAAGGAAAAGGTTGGGTTGTTTAAACAAATTAACATAATATCACTTCAAATGTTGACAGTTACTGTGCATCTTTGACAGATTATTTCTAAAATTTTCTAAATTTTTAATATCTTCTATTATTTCCCCCTTTTGAAACACGTCAAACGAAAAATGTGACGATAATAGAAAGGCAGAGATAATACTTTAGTGGGTCAAGCTATTTATTTTGTTTTAAATATAGTTTCCTTTTACATTAAATTTGGTACATAATTAGTTCATTAAGTAAAACCTAAATTACTTTACAAGTTGGACTAAAAGTATCTTGCTGTTCTCCTCTTGTTTTATCAGTAATTGTTAAGTAGATTATATTCAGTAGTAATATTTCTCTTGAAAATAACTATCGTAAAAATATTTAAAGCTTTCATAAATATTTCAAACATTTTAAGCCTTCCTAATTCTATTTATATACTGTAAAGCCTAGTTATCTATATATATAAAGTCAAAACCCACCGATTGTTCACGAAATATCTGGATCCAAGAAACCTAGAGCTATGAATTTTTTAACATGGTTTGGGATAGGTCTGTAATGTTTGAGACGCATACTAAGAAAATGTTTTGAAAAGGTTCCACTCCAAAGCTGTCCCCCCCCCCTAAAGCATATCTCTGGATCCAAGAAGCCTACAGTTATGAATTTTTTTAACATGCTTTGGGGTAGGTCTATAGACGCGTACTAAGAAAGGGTTTTGAAAATGATCCACTCAAAGGCTGTTTTTAACCCTAAAACTAGTACATTTCTTTGTTATTTATGGGTCGATTTTGATCAAAATTGGTGTGTTACTGTATTTGGGCATAATTTATTTCCATAGCACCACCAATAGGGTTGTGTTAAAGGAATACATCTTTATAAAACTATCTCAACTACCCCTATCATCTAGTTTCCCATATAATTTGTAACAATTGGATATTTTATGTGGTCCCAAATGTATAACGACGGTCACGAATGTCTTAAAATATATCAGTTTTTCCTTTAAATTTGACATAAAAAAGTATTGATGGATAAAATGTTTGATTTTGTAATTTTAATGGCAATAAAAATTTTGATCTCACTAAAAGTATTTTTATGTTATGTCCGTCCATCCGTCTCTCTGTCAACAAACAGTTATAAAATCTGAAGTCTATTTATGACTATTCTTTTTTATTCGCTCTTGTATTTACCAGAAATCGCGTTCCATTCCGCTTATAGAGTGAATTCGAACATTTGAATACTTTTCAATAGCTTTTGAAGGTGAATTCACTACGAAACGATATATAAAAATCATAAGCCGCAAAATTGTCCTTCATCTCTTATTGTATGTATAAATCCCTGCTTATAAGAAATTTAACGTCAAATTGATTATTTTTTCATTAAAAAGAAATGTAATAGACACGCATTTATAGAGTTGACGGGAGTGGGGGATCTGCAATGAGGAAGTACAAAAGTTAATTCAATCTTACCGATTCCAAATTTGACGCAGTGTAACTAGTTTTTCTCTTTGTAGCAGTGAAAGTTAGACTCAGTGAAGTGAAGCGGGAAGAGTTTTTGTCCCAGTCATGTGACTTGCTTGTGTTTATATTTAAGGTGTGAGCACATGTTCAAACACATGAATTATTCAACAACATTGTCTATCGGGTGATGAATAAGATTTGTAATCAAATAGATATTGAAACAAGATCGATGGTTTTTTTTAGTTTTAATATCATTTAGTGCCGATCACAAAATCTGCGCACGTTAACAAATTTATTTTCAAGAATGGTCTAAATTGCATTGAAACTCGGTTTACTATTATTGGTTCCACATTCACCAATCAGTACGGAGCGCCCGTAAGCAATGGAAATCATATGGCAGTACTTGTGCTATTAGTCATCATAAAAACATTGACCCGCTTCTGGCCCACTGTTTAAACAATGCTGCTTGTACGCATTTTATTAGCGACTATTTATTTCGTTATGCTTTAAATTCAAATTTAATAGTTTTAAAATATATTTTATATTTGATAGTTTCATAGAACTGTTATTTTTGTTTACAAACACACTTATTGACACCCTCATAAATCAGCCTCGCGTCCGAGATTATGGTCAGAACGTATTTAGATTATACAAAGACTGAGATTAATGCATTTTTCAAAGACCGTATTATTTTAAAACTATATTAGTCAAAAACACAATTTACGGGTCACATTGTCTAAGTTAAAATTCTTTTTTTTTTTAAATTTGTTTTTTGTTTTAAAATTTGCTTCTTTTTTTATAACCAACGCTGAGTTTTTAAAGTAAACCAAGTAATAGTTGAGCAATAAAATAACTTAAATATAAATGTGATGGTAAAAATACGATTTAAACTGTGAACAAATTTATAAATCGTTGCAATCAAAATATCAAAGGTTCAAAAGTTAAATTTTAATTGTTTATAATTTGTATGGCCATTGGAAAGATTATATTCAATACACCCTCGATGTGACAGCGTAAGGAGTTGACGCAACCCGCAAGGTGCGCGAATAGTTTGGAATAGATAGTAGTTAGTGAATCTCCCATAAGATTCATACTGACAGGTGAATGTGGAACAAAGAATAGTGAAAAACATATGAGTTAAAACGTAAACGGGAGCTTCAAGTCAATAACTCTAAAATTGTTGAAACTAGTTTCGTTACATGTATAAAAGACGATGCATAATGAACTACGATCCGAGTCTTAATGGGTCAGTTTTCGTATATTTTTTAAAATTTATATTTTCTATTCATGCTCATCAACACAAAAACTCCTTTATATTTTCTTAATTTTCTCATTATTTTTTAGTAGACCCTTTTGGGCTTTACGACCAGATTTTACAATGTACACGCCAAATTCGGTTTTTCCATGTTGTTTATACTTACTTACATAGCCGAGGATAAAACTTTTAATAACTGGGAAATGATATTTACACCGAGGTGAAATTAAAAAATTAATAAATTTCATGAAAATCGGATGAAAGTTAGAGTCCAATTTTTCTTCACTGTTGATTGTACTATGATATTTTAAACTATCAAATTTGGATTTCTTTTTGATAATATGTAAGGAGAAAGTTCTGTTTAGTGCCTAGCTTGGAATAAGCCAGATGATGTGTTATGTTTGGAAAACAAGTTTAACTGGACTGTAAAACCAGTGAAATGTAATTCTTACACAACATTCTTGTGTTTATTTAGAAAGTTGGATTGAAAAGTAAGGAAACTGAGCTTAATGTTTACATCACATATGGAAAATATAACTATTATGGAAGTCCAGAGATTTTACCCTTAGGTTAATTTGAGAATGTTTATGGCTCACTATATATATTTTGTAGTCATTATAGCCATGCAATATTTCAAGGCATAAAATTAAAATAAAAGTCCCTAATATAAAAATGCTTCATTTTCAGTAGTTTGTTTTTAAAACAGAATTTTGTAATTTTAGAAAGAGATGCAATATTGAGTCCAGATTTGGTATGCACAATTTATGAATAATCTTTTACTAATACACAAAAACCAATTACACCTCACTAGTTGTATATTTCAAATATCTGTATTCTTCATTACTTTCTCCTTTAAACTATGCTCAGGCTATAGTTGGTCCAAAAATGAAGGGATCTTTGGAGTTTTCATCAGAGTATAATCGTACATTAAGTACCAAAAAGTATTGTTTTAATTATGTCTTTCTATCTGTGCAGTGCTTTACAGACCAAGTGTGGAACGATTTTAATCAAATTTGTTATATTAGATACTAGCAGAGTTTACCCGTTCTTCGTACGGGGTTGACGTATATTTCTATTAGGTGTTAAGGGAGTTTTCAAGGCCAGTGGGGCGGTGCCCTGATAGAATTTCTAAATATAAATAAGCCTATGTGTTAACCAGGCACCCTAAGAATGTCCATGTACAATTTCAGCTCAAGTGTCCAGTAGTTTTTACGTGATTGAGTAACACACACACACACACATACACACAGCATTAGATTTTTATATAATAATATAGATTTTGGCCATATCTCGAAAAAATTTCATTTTTTACAATTTAAATTTGAGGTTACCGACCATAATAATAAAAATTTTGGGTCAGAAATAATTAGTTACAACCTAAAACCTAGTTGTTCTTCTTGTGAAAATTTTACAATAAAACAGTAAATATATAAATATAAAAATAGCAGTTTGGAAGTTATGGATAAAACGACAACAAAAACATCGTGTTTCTCAAAATAAATTCTACTACTTTGCATAAAATGTTGGTAAAAATGAAAATAAAAACTCAAACTAGTCCTTGCAAACCAATAAAGAAAATTTACACTTTACGATAATTGACAAGAAACGAAAATGAATTTACATTAATTTTAATAATGAAAAACTACAAGGTATAATTAGACTGTGCTTTCAGTTAAATATATAAGTGGAGATTCTATTAAAATATGAACAGCGACGATATCTCTTAGGCTGATTGGTCAGTAAGCAAAATTTGTGATTTTATTACAGAAGGCAGCAGCATTCCACTCTGTCATGTATTCAGAAAGTTTGAATTTAAACATGAACAATGGAATGTGAAGTTGTTGTCACAAGTGAAAAGGGTGGTTCAACTTTTGAATGTGGTATTGTTACATTTTACAAAGTATGTACACTTGTTTTTAAAATTTTTTTTTTTATTCATTTAAATAAGTGTCTGTTGTGATTGTAAATGACTCATTACTTTGTAATGTCAGCAAGTAAATGTACAAAACATTAAAACTTAGTTCTTTGTAGGTTTGTGGGCTGTCGTAAACACTGCTGGAGTATGCTTCAAAGGACGACTAGAACTCCAGGATAGCAGCCAATGGGATGTCATGTTCAAAATTAATGTGGTTGGCACTCTGAGAACTGCTCGTGCATTTCTACCCTTACTCCGGAATAAAAGAGGTAAGGTTTAGTGTCTTAGATATCATACTCTAGATTAGATTAAATTATTGGGGTGCAAGGACTCAAGATCATTGTAGTTCAAACTAAGCGATAGGATCATTAACCTTCATACCAATATTATGCTCTAAAGTTTATATAAATATAATTGTTTTATGGTAAGATGATCTTCAGAAATAAGAATGTTCTAAAACTTCAAAAACTTTTTTCTATGGTATATAACAAATGACAAGTCTGTTTGCAGACAACAAGTTTACATTAAACATTTAGTTTTGAAACATTAAAAGTTATAAAACAATTTATTTAAATTAAAACCTACACAGTTAGTCGTATTTTTGGTGAACACCCCACACCAAGAGCTGTGTCGTACAGATAATTGAATTAGTACAATAATCGTTCATTCAATAAGTTGGCTAGATTATTTTTGAATTCTTTATATATTTCGAACTTTTCAATTACATTCTATAGTCTTCCTGTTTTGCAAAAATGAAGTGATGTTAAGTTTGTGTCGAAATCCGTATAGATATAGTTTTTACTTTTATTTTATTTCATATTATGCAAGTTCTTGTTTGCCAAATATTCTTTAAAAAGTTCTCTAAAGCTCTGCCTGTCTGTCCGATATAAAACTGTACCAAAAGACATAAAACCTAAAATTAAACATTTGTTAACTCTGCTTCATAAACTCATGTCGAACGATAAAATCCACAATGCAATAATGTTGCATTCATTCCTTTGATGTTTCACCATAATTCATAATTTTATCTCAAAATGAAAAACTCCAAATTGAGAATGTAACTGTAAGGAGGGGGATAGAGTGCAACTCCGTGTATTTAACATACTGTATGGAAATTACAAATGATGAATTCAAATATCGCATTATGAATTGAAAAAGATTTTGGTATAAAGAAAATAATTATTATTTCACTGTAGTCTCTGCAATTCTGTCACAGTTGGTTGTAGACAGTAGCTTCGTAACATTGCTTTTACTTTCTATTTTGAGATATGTCAAGTTTTTTGCTGATATATCTGTTTTGAGGTCTCCAGAGTTCAAAAAAGTGGTTTTTGGAATGAAGTCTGTCTGTCATATGTTGATGCTCTGCATCCCAAACGTGTGAACCGATTTAAACAAATTTGATATATATTTGAAACGTTTTTTTATACTATTTTGGTAACTCAAAATTTGGGGGTAGCTCCCATGAGATAAAATACAAAATTACGATTTTTTTAAAAATTGTCAACGATTTTGATCAAATTTTATTGAAATATGGAAAATTGCAAGTAATTAAATATTATTCGCTGTGTAAAAGATTTAATTTCTCATAATCTGCTCCATTGATTTCGTTAAAATTTTAGTGAAATGTGAATATTAAACTCTATATATTAAATGATATATATTATAACAAATCTTAAAATGACTTTTATACGCACGTTATTCGTGCCAATGTTAACAAAATAAATAACTTTGAAATATGTAGATTTTAACATCTTTCTTTAATTGCAAGATTAATTTTTTAAAATCATTTACATTAAAAACAATTATCTTTCAAACTTGATGCACTTAATAATTATACAATCGACATCTTACTCTACTTCTTATTCTAAGTACATAAATAAATATAAGTTACTTATTCTACAATGTCTTAATCTAAAATAAAGAAATAAGAGTGCATCAGAATTTTTATTTTTAATTATTTTGATAAAACGCTCCGGCTAACTGAAATTTATTATTATTTAATAATTTAATTTACTTTCTCTTTACGGGTTCTTTAGGTTCTTTGGTGACTATAATTTACAAATATAATAAAATGGTGTTAGTTTGTTTAATTGAAATTGTCCATTAATTTGTACTTATCGACTCTGAAGTTCTATTACAGTTCCAATGTTCCTGGTTCCTTGAACGTGGTTCTCGCGTAGACTGCCAGGAGATGGGTTGATTTGTCAAGCAACAGATAAATAGTCCAGCTAAGATGTTCGTTACTGCTTGCAAAGAATTATTTATTGTTCAGTTTCAGTTTAATCTAATTAAATACCCTGTAGTCATTGCCTAATACTACACACTACTTCATAGGCCTAATGAAGACAGAATACCTTATCAGAATAGGGATAAACCCAAGGTGATAAGATTAAAAATTTAAATGATTAAGTCTGAATTTTTAAAAACAGTCTCTTATCCACTTGAGTGATAACATGCTTGAGACCATGAACCAAATGCACTTTTGTAGACCTATAATAGATAAACATGTGAATTTAAAGAAAACTGTTACTGATTATAAACAGAAACAAATAAATTTAAAATGATCTCCATTTCTATTACAGAAAACAACTTTATATTAACTTTAATCTGTATGTTTCCAGGACGATTGTTGAATATTGGTACTAGCAGTGACAGCAGTGTACCAGGAATGGTAGCTTACAATGCAGCAAGACATGCTGTCGCAGGAGCAAGCTGTTCACTACGTACAGAGATTGGTCCTTTGGGAGTACATGTCATTACGTTGCAACCTGATTTTGTAGCAAGTGAAAAACTTTTTGCCAAACCTAGGGTTGTGTAAGTACTTCATCGGTTTAGGAAATAATGTTTGTATAAAATATCTATTTTTTTTTTAATTGAAATCTTGTTTAGCTTGAAACTGATTGAAGTCTTACAGCATGTAAAAGAATAAAAGAAAAAATAACATCCCTATAATCAGACAGTAGACTTGTACCCAAGAGATGACACAAAGTGACTTTCCTATATGTTTAACAACATTAAACACTAACACAATAATAACTAGCTAGCATTGTGCGTTTAATATTTTAAGCACAACTTCAAATGATAATAAGTTGAGAATAACTGATTTTATAAATCAAATAATAATTTAGATTGTGTTATACTAATTGGTAATTATTTAGTATATATCAATATCAATCATAATAATTAGGTATTTTGTATCTTATTTTTGGGAGGTGTTTTTATTTTGTGTGTTAATGGTCAGTCAGTTGTTAATATCAAATAAATATTTTGCTAGTTGGTATCTTAATTATTTTATGTTTATTATACAGTCAAACTTTCTCATTATTATCTAAAATGGTATTGGTAAGTCTGAAAATAGTGCACAAGAAGTGAATTATCACTGGTAAGCTGGTGTTCTTATACTTTGAGAACCCATCAGTTGCTCAGACATCTGCTATTATTCCTGCAGCTTAAATTGGATCCACGTCGACTTGAGCTTGGATTGACAATAGTAATACATATTTTATAAAAGATTCATAGTGTTATTTCACATCATTATAGTTTCATATTGATTTATGATAGTCTATTTGGTGACTGGCAATAAATTCATTTGCTATGTAATATTTCACACTTCTCTGACTTTTTCCATAATATCAATCATTACACCAAAAACCAACTCCTAAACAAGCTCTTTAATATATCTGTGTTGGTCAGTTTTCTCAAATATCACAAAAAATTTATTGATAACATAATTTGACTTTGAGAAAAAAGCTTCACTAACCGTGCTATAACTTTATTTCGTATTTTTACCAAATATAGGTTACAGGATCTTATTTGATTCAGTTAATGTGTTTTGATCTTAATTCTTAATTTGATTTCTAATATGTTGTAAGTTTAGTAAGACCTTAGTTTAAACCTCCCCAATCATTACACTCACATGGATAAAGAGATACTTAAATTCAAAATTTGATAAAATTTGGCTTTTGGGTTTTGATAGACAAACATATTGTAAACGCAACCAAAACAGAAGTCTGTGAAAATTTGAAAATCAATTTACCAGGATTACAATATATTCTTTTTGTCTCTACAAAGTCATAGTAAATGTATTTTATAACATTAACTGAGTCCTGAAACATTTCTGTTGTGCCTATTGTTCATTTGTTCACTAATAAATTTACTGATTGTTTAACTTCACAGGTGTGGCGAAGTAACAGAGACAACTTTACCAAGTGATCGATATGTGAAACATAACTTATCAGTGGTGCCAACTTATGCAATGCATATCATTGAAGAAGCTTTACTTTCCGTAGTACCTAAACCAACATATCAACTAATAGCTCCTGGTGGCTTTTCCAATTACGTTACAGCAATCACTGAGAGGTTTGCTCATCAAGGCCAGTACAAGAACAAAGAAATCGGAGGTGTTGCCTATTGAAGAAATTTTTCTAAGTCACTTGATTACCAAAATAATGTCTTCAAAGTATTTATTCTATACTGTATTAGTCATTTATAAGGTTCTACTTAAAGGATAATAATATATATATTCATTTTTGTCCCTTTCATATTCTGTTATTCTTAGGCCCATGTTGTACTTTGCATTATTATTTAATGATGTATTAATATATACTTCTTTATGGCTTTGTACATTTTGTAAATTTGTTGTATATAAAATCTTATACTGTTAACCATGTTAACTTATATTTTCTAAATTTAAAATATTTTTAACATTATATAGTTCTTGAACTAAAAAATCTTTCTCGCCTGTATCAGTGGCGGCTTATAGTCATGAAAATAGATAACGTAATATAGATAGAGATTAATAATATCATTAATTGCTACTGCCAATGTGAAATCTAAACTTTATAATTCAAAAATCCTTCAGAAAATTAAAAAGATTTATTGACTGACTATTCACAATAATAATAGTCAAACGTTTCTTTAAAATTTAATAATTTGTAACAATATTTTTAATGAAAACATATTGTTAATTTTCACAGTAATCACAAAGTTTCCCCAAACACACGATTAATTATATTATATTTTATGAATTTAATAACAGATGAATAGGCTTTCATTTAACAACCGCCACTGACATACCATATCCAGTGATAATATTGGGTAATATGTTTTAAAATAAATATTCATAGCTGTAATTTTAAAAGTTAATTTTAGTACAAACTATACTAAAATAATAGTTGTTTATTATCTTCTAACATTTACTAACAAACAGAAAATTGTTAACATAAAAATATATTGATATGTGTTATAATTATATGGAATCTCTGTAAAAATTATGTAATTGGTTTCACTAAGTGCCAAGAATTATATTAGGTTATGGCATATTTTTTGTATAGGTGGTTTTATTTTCTACAATAAATATATTAATGGGTTATTTTAAATAAGAAAAACCCATGGCGCCCAAAACTTTATATATATATATATATATATATTTTTTTTATACTACCATGTTTTATAAAGTTTGTGTATTGGTTAAATAGAACTAACACATACCTTCTCACAACTACATAATACTGAGAAAGTTTTGTAATGGGTTAAAAATTTATGTTGCATTTTTACTTAAATATTCATTTTTAGATTTCTTTAACAAAATTGCAACTTATATCCCTGTATACCTTTTGTTCATGCAGTACCTCCAGGACAATCTGGTAGTTTAATCAAATTTGAGATATAAGCATATTTTAGTTCTAACTCCTGGAAGTTTTTTTATTTTCTATATATACCCAAATTGATGATATTTACCACAAGAACAAAACAAAATTCTATTTAATCAAAATCGGTTGTACAGTAACTATTTAATCAAATTTTGATGAGTATTTTTCAGTAATCTCCCATTTTGATAACTGAAACATTGGTGGTACTGTACTTGGTAAAATACTAAACAAAATTTCGATATTCTAAAAATTAGTTGCAACCATATATATCAAATTCTTACAATATACAGATTGTAGATATTGATTTTTCTTAAATAAGTATGTATAGGTATATAATTTTTAATTTTTAGGAATAATATAAAATGTGTAATACCAAATTTGATTTGTTTTATGAAACATAGTCACAAATTATCACCCTCAGAAAAATTATTTACTGATTCTAAATTCTAAATCTATAAAAATTTCAAGTATATTACTAACATTCTATAATATCTTCTGTATATAGTCTTTTACCTTCATACTGTTGTTATTGTTATCTTTACCAAATGTAAAAATTTCATCATAAAATTTACTTGTACAAATTATTAAATATGTTGTGAATAAACCAAATAAAATGTTTTCATCCTGTGTCCTAAAATGTGCTAAATTTGGAAAGACAAATTTAAAGTGACAACTAAACTAAGGAAGATACATATGGGAAATAAGTTTGTTATATTTGTTATGTATTTTTTTTTGTAAATAATGAAAAAAATTTACTTTTAGGTTGAAACTGAAGACAGAAATAAATAATATCTCGTATAGTTTTGAACTGTATATGTTATGTGTCAGGGTTTAGGTTTCTGCCAGTGAAAATTTTATTTTTTATTGCCAATGTTGTCATTCTCAGAAACATATGTTCGGTCAGCATCACTGTCATCATGAAATAAATCAACTGAATATTCAGAAGCTAAGGAAGAATCCGAACCGTAAATATTTATTTTCAATGCACATAGTGTCATAAAATCACTATCCATCTTATGTTATAAAATATTACCACAAATTAGAAATAATAATATAATGATAAATAATCACTAAACAACTTACATAAAAAAAAAAATTTAAAACCACTTACAACCACTATAAATATCAATAACTAAAAAAATAGGTTCAAAAACAATCCACAGTCACCAACAAAAACAATAACTAGGTACCAAATAAAGTCGTAAACTGCTAAATACAGATCAGCTGAACTTCAAGTGTCAGCTGACATTTATTAAAATCCAATAAATATATATTTAACTAGTACTAAAAGTTGAATTAAGCAGTACATTGGTTAATTGGTTATTTATAATGTTAGTTTTAAAAAACCCCAGTTTATATATAATAAGTATTTTATATATTTAGAAAATGTTAAACAATTCTGTCAATGAGAGATCTTTGGCTGGTTTTTATTTGCTTACTTTACAATCGACAATAGATCATCGTCCTGGGACTCAGAGGGTTAAATGTGGGTGTTATACTATATTTTGTAAAATTTAGAAAATATTTTAACCTCCATCAAAAAAAATTTTACGGTTTTTTAAATACTCATAAACCATAAATCCTTGTTTACTTGAAGTGGTATTTTGGTTTTGATAATTACCTTCATATTTCACAAAAATATCATTAAAAACACTTTGCAGACTGAAAAGAACTACGAACTTGTATGCCCAACTTCAATATAATACTCCAATGTTTAATTTTCTGTTTTTGTCCGCTTTTTACTAATAACTCCCGAATTATAATTTTAACTGAAATTTTGATCGATTTATTTTGATTTTGATTTTGTATCAATTTGTTGATGTTTGAAGATTATATGTTTAATATGAAATTTTACACTAATATGATCTGTAAATAGTTCATAATTATATGCAGTTATCAAAGCTTACTACGGGGGTGAGGGGGTACAGGAAAGTTGGATATATAGACCTAATTCTTGAATTCTAGATTTGAGCTCTACTCCTATAAGAGAAATGATCTCAGAGAGACCAGGAAGTGATCTCAGAGAGACTGTGAGCTCCCTGGATTCTTAGGTAACATTGGAAACCTTATACTTGAAGTTTCAAGCTGAATGTTTCAAACTTGAGACAACTTGTCTTGATTATAAATTCTGAGGTTGGGAAGGAAATGGTTGTGATCTTAACCCAAAATTGACATATTGTGGAATATATATATATATATATATTACCCAACTACAATTTCTCCCAGATACTCCATAGGCTCCTTTTAAACATACATAGGGACCTGAAAATCTGCACAAATATACTGAGTTTCCTTTAAACAATACTTTACACACTCTCAGAAGGTGGTCTGGTGTCAAAGGAGCAGAAATGACATGTTTTCTTTTACCAACTCCATTATTTTGATTTAAGTATATTAGACAAATGTTAAAAAACAGACCGATTTCCGACTGTAGCTTTAGTCTACTTAGTAAGAAACACTTTGACATTAACTGCAACATTTCCTAACTTAAATCTCATGCAGAATCTTATCTCTTTCCTTTTCTCTGTTGAGACAATAGACAGGATCATTGAACTCTTCTGATGATCCTGCATTCATTAACATCGAGTTCCATACTTTAAACCACAACAAATCTAAGGAATTTTCATTAGTGCTACGTTCAGTTAGAGAAACAGACAACTATAATTTGTATGTTTAGAAACCAGATCCATTGAGAAGTGCTCTCATCAGCACATCATGGCCCTCCATAATTATCATAATGATATGAGTTTTCAAAGTGAACTAATAATGTACAGTAGACTTCTGATAATCCGGCATGTTCGGGACTTTTCCGGTACCGGATTACTGGAAATGTCGGATTATCAGGCGGTACCATACATGATAGCTGAATTGTAATTCATACAGCTGCAACATGATGTTGGAAAGCAAATACTGAATCTTTTACATTACATTTTAAATACAGTATGTATGTACAACTACAATAATACATTGACATAACTACAGAAGGCCTACAGTGAACTTTTAACTGAAATACAGTATATTAGAGTTTGGTTAAGTCGTACAGTAATTTATAAATTTACAAGTCTCATTTTCTTTAAAAAAAGTTATTTCTCATAATATGCAAATCAGTGATTTCTGAACAAGTATAACGTGACTTTGGTTCAGCAAAAGTTATAAACTTGCTTCAACCAGCTGCTTCAACCTAGCTGATCTGTTCATTTTCTTCTATTTCTTCATGATCTAACTCAGGCTGAAACGACCGCTGAGCTAACCCGAGGCTCTCCGAACACTGAACCACAACTTACGTACAAGCACGTTTCCACCCGTAATAACAAAAAACAAATTTATTAATTATGTATGTACAGGTACATAATATTATGTTCAAACTATATATACATGATAGTGCTGGACTATCGGGGGTTCCGGACCATTGAATGCGACAATACTTTCAAGAGAGGATTCTCAAGAATGGTAGAGTTTTAATAACTCTTTAATAATGTAGAGAATTTCTGGATCCTTACTAAGAGGTGAAGATTTGAGAAGTTGATAACAAAATTTGAATTTAAAAAATACTATAGTACATTTTGGGGCCTGAAAGAGAATATTAGGAATTAATGATGTTCTTACATTGTAGTCTAGTGAGAATCACTAACATTAAGATTCTTGTGATTGGTTTGAAAGGGTATTACAGTGGCTTATGAAAAAACTTCCCCTGGAAGTAATGGACATTGTAGTTGGTATTGATATAGTGAAGAAAGGGATGGACATCTCCAGCTTTAATTGTTATAGTGTAAAGAAAGATAGTTTTGGTACTGTCTGGATTAATGACATGACCCTTTTTCATAAACATTGTATAAAGGTCATAATTTGTGTTGGACAAATCAACAAAACCGTTAACAGTTACTTACAATCAATAGCAATGACTGAATTAAATTCACAGTGTACAAAACAAAACTTAAAGATTACAATGATTACATACATCCAATTATAAACTAATGAAATCAAACTTTTCATCTTGTTCTTGGCCTTTGTTTCTTCCCTGTTTCAATCGACAACCTTCTCTCTACAGGAGGATCATTGATGGATTTTCTATTCTAAAAAATCAAGCAGTGTAAGTTATACTCTGCATGAAAGCGATGCAATAAATATAAGTATGTTGAGATGAATGTCGGTTGTTTATAATCACTCAGAAAATGGTTACAACGCAAATAAATATAAAATTATAAATATAGTTAGGGCAGGATGGGGTTACTTTAAAAGATATGGAAACAATAGGTGAAAAACATGAGAAGTTTATTAGAAATGTAGGAACAGAAAAGTTATATTTTCATTATACTGTATTTATAAAGTTTTATTTTGCTATTCAAAAGAAAGATCAAGTTTAAATTATAATGAAAATAAATTTATTAACTGGGATTAGATACCGGGAGGTTATAGATACTATGGGCCTGGAACTAAGCTTGAGAAATGGCTAACACAAGGAGATCCTAGAATTAATAAGTAGGACGAGGCCTGTAAACTGTACGATATTGTTTATTCAAAGTATACAGACTCTTAAAATCGATTGATCGCTGACAGAGCATTAACCGAGAGATCTTGACAGAGAATAATGTCAAGTGATTCAAGTATTGGCGAAAGAGCTGCAGCAATAAAAGCGAAAATGGCAATATAGGAGGCGGTTCAAAACGCTGAAGGAAAACTTGTGTAAAAAAAACAAGTCCGAAAATGAAAGAATCACAATAAAAGAGGTGGAGTTAAAAAGAGAAATGTAAAGAAACACCGTAAAAAAAAACAGCAGAGATGCCATGATCTACCTAAGACCTCATCGAAATTTATATTAAATGACCAAAATAAACTTATTGTACCCAATATACCGTTGAGTATAAAAAGCAATCTAATGCATTTCGCATCATGCCTCATAATACCTTATTTTAGAGGTCTATTTATGAAAGATGAGTTACCAAAAGAAATGTGGAAAAACGAAACAGGAATAGTTAATCTCATTACCTCTTACGGTTCAGGCATTCATTGGGTGTGTTATAAAAAAAATGAGAAGACGGTTTATTACTTTGACAGTTTAGGTAATTTACCGCCACCCATCGAGTTGAAATGTTACTTCAAGTCTGCAGATAATAGAACAGAAGACAGGATGAGAATACTTCAATTTGTGGACATTTATGTTTAGAATTTTTAGCTACTAACACCAGTCTTCATTAAGATGTCTTCTTACACGGTTTCCATAAGAGGAGTCTCATCAAATCCTAATAGTGCCCTGTTTCCCTCTCTATATCTTACAGGTAATGGTGAGTGGGAGATTGCGCTATTAGACTTTACTACATATAATTCAATACCATACATCATTGAAGGAGTAAATAATGTGTTTCATTACTATAAGAAAAAAGAATATCCAGGGGAATTGGAAACAACCAATCTACAGACTGGATCATATGAGTTTGAAGATATAAGTAGAGTACTCAAAGAACGTCTTGGTAAAAACAACATATCCTTAAAAGTATATAACAATTTATTATGAAGCGAACTAACATGTAAATATTATGTTGATTTTACTCTAGAGCACAGCATAGGATCTATATTCGGATTTTCTAAAAATCAACAACCATTGGAGTCTAGTACTAATCACATCGGAGAGGAAACTGTGAACATAATTAAGGTGATTGTAATAAATATTACTTGCAAAATAGTTAAGGAGCATATAAAGACAGTGTTAACTGAGATTTATATATATATATATATATATATATATATATATATAATATTACATTCATTTTACCAGACAGTAAATCTAGGATTAAAGAATGTAGAAAATCATCATAATCAAGTATATTTACCTATAAATATTAGTCATATTTCAGACATCAGTTTAGTTATATTAGACCAAGATGGAAATCTTGAGAACTTTAGAAGAAAAACTATAACTTTGATCTTGCATATAAGTAAACAATAAAGGGTTAGTCGTTATCGGTAAAATATGGGATTGACTTTTAATTCGACTGCTGCAGAAGAAATTGTTAGTAATTCCGAGTTGGTTAAACAGCTAACAATTGCTAATATACTTTTCATACAAAAGCTTGGGTATAAAGTTCCTAATGATCTGTCAACTGCAACATTTTTATATTACACAATAATGTTTTTTCAAGCTAGTAATGCAATGGAAAAGTATTATTGTAAAGATATCGAAGAAAGAAGAGAAAAGATCAACACCACATCTGAATCACAAGACTTCTGTACACCACATAAAGTAGAGACTGAACCTCTGAAAGAAGATGGGATAACAGCTGCAGCAGATGTACCTGAAGATGCCATAGGTGAAGGTGAGACGGGAAAGGTAACACGAACATTAAAAGAAGAAATGATGGAGAACCAATTGAAATAACGACTGGTATATATCTACGTATATTTTATCCTATTAATAATGTATGGGGAAAAACATCACAGTCGGAGTTTTTGAAGTGTTGGAATACTCACCAGGTGTATTATTCAATCACTTTAGTCAGCGTATTTTGTTCACTGAAGCTTCTTGGTCACACTTTATTAAAACATAAGTGATTTTGAAAAGCATTTAGCAAGAAGACTTATCGGAAAAAACATAAAAATTAGGAGAAGTAGACAGTTTAAAAATGTATGATAAACAGTATATTATAAGAATAAGAGATTTTTCACAACATGATGATGAAAAAGTTTTGCTTAAATCGGATGAACTATATACACTCATAGGAGTTTCAGAACCTGTCAACAGATACTTGGAACAACTGGTATTAAATGCGGAGTATATCAAAGCGTATCTACTCCGTACACTCCATGAGGAACCTGCAAAGGAGGTGATGTACAAATCTGTCGATTCATCCACTTTTAACAGATTACCGCAAGAAGTATCTTCCTATAGATATATTACATACATAACAAGTATGATGGATGAAATGAAATAATTTGCAGCTGCTGAAGATTGTTGGTAATTTTTTTAAAAATTACAAGTGGTGTGTATG
Organism: Aphrophora alni; assembly: GCA_963513935.1. Classification (NCBI taxonomy): domain Eukaryota; kingdom Metazoa; phylum Arthropoda; class Insecta; order Hemiptera; family Aphrophoridae; genus Aphrophora; species Aphrophora alni. The sequence goes on from OY740775.1 coordinate 11,127,811, forward strand.
TCTACTGGAGATGGTGGCCACTATATAAAAGCACCAACGCTCCGAGAACTGTACAGCCTGACTATAAAAATAAAGTCTACTGTGGTGTGGAAACCAGTTCATTTCTTAAAACAACAACAATGAGTAATGGAGTTGACAATTCTTTTAAAGATTACTAAAGATCAAGTTAACCTTTATGGTGAGGATTTAATAAAAAAAAGAAATTTAAATATCAATAGAGAATGAAATCCCAATATTCATAGTATGTCAATGCATTGTAGACTTTCAAGCATTTAGAGGGAATGATGATGAATTTTTGATAAAAGAAATAGTACTGTAGAACTTATCGTTGAAAGCTATGTATTACTTCTTATTCAAACCTCCAAACACGTTCAGTCATTTGCAAGAAAAATCTTCTAGAACAAACAAATAGTTAACTTCACAACATCATTATATCACGTGGGAAGATGGTTTTATTCCTTACAAAGAGCTCTACAATATTATATGCACACTATCATATGATTCACACTTCAGGACAAGAGGAAACTAAAAGGAACTTTTTATAGAAGAGAAAACTTATACTAATATTAAAGTAGTATCAAACAAATAGGGGTTCCTCCTGCAGAAAACATATGTATCGGTTAAAAGATCAAAAGTATAGAAATGGAAACTGTGCTCTAATTAATACACTAACACTGGAAAAGATATTAAATAAGAGAGAATTAATGATGATGGGGAAAGGTAGGGTGGGGAATTTCTATAAATTATGGTAAATCTAGTTGAAACATTCATTACAATTACAGAGACAAGTCAAGACACATCATCATCATCATCATGACAGCTCCACAACAGTCCTTAGCTGAAAGATTCAACCAATGATCAAAAGCCCAAAGTATATTAATTAAACAGTGCAGCAATCTAAAGCCATTAAAACATTATGCGGTACCACTACTTTCTTAAAACAGGCACTGAGAATGGAGATAATGTAATAGCTGTACTTGGAAACATTCCCTACAGAGATGGAAATGAAGCTAAACTGCAAGTGTTCTTAACAAAGTGGTTGGTTTGTTTATTTATTAATGAATGAAGATTTGGATTCTATACACACCGATCAGTACTACATGATTTCGCACGCTCCTTCAGGAGAGAAATCTACGGAACTATCACTACATTCGATGACATATTAAATGTATATATTTTTGTTTTAAATTGTAATAAGGTGTAAAATCCACATTAAAAAATAATAATAATAATTTGCTTGACCTTGATCCACTTTAGATTTTATCCCTACCAGAATTGTCCTATTATTCAAGGTATATATACTGCTAAACTCTTAAATAACCTTACATTGTTTGAATTGAGTCATATAGTGCAATAAACAATTTAAAATTAGAAAATTATCGGTCCCTCAATATTTAACTAAAAAAATCTAGATTGAAAACATTTAACAATTCTTCCGATATCTTAAAATATAAACCAGACAAACTAAGGGCGGCAGGATTCTTCTATGTAAATTATACTGACCATACGATATGTTTTTGCTGTGGAGGAGGTGTAAAGATTGGCTGGAAGAAGACGATCCATAGGCAGAGCATGCAAAGTGGTTTGAAAAATGTTCATTTGTTTTACTTGTAAAAGGTAACAACTTTGTAGAGGAGGTTCGTGGGGACACGGCTACACAAACTATAAATAAAAACGCAAAACTACATTTGGAAGATAACTTACTTGATACTTATGGCTGAATGTAAATTATGTATGATACAAGAGGTTCAAGTGGTGTATTTACCATGCAAACACCTTGTTGCCTGCTCATTTTGTCGATTATCCTGTATTACCTGTGTTCTTTGCCATCAAAATGTACAATCAGTTATGCGAATATAAATGTCTTAAAAATTAAATATGGAAAAATTGGATTGTTATATGAATCCACGTGGAGAGATAGCCCATCTGGGTTGGTAACGACGTTAAAAAATACCACCACGAAGCTTTACTGCATGGAGCAAAACACATAATATACTTTCATTGGAAACAATTTTAGTATATAAGTTCTTTTTACCTACTGTGGTGGGGAAAATAGCTCCCCGGTTCTTTTCAGGACATGTGTTTTTGGGTACCTTAAGAAGGACTTAGTACAAGTTCGGTAGAAAGTCAGATTAAAAGAAGGAGGAGAAAAAATTACTGTTCCTAAGTTTACTTTTTAGGCCTTGAAAAAAGACTTAGTAAAAGTTTTCATTCTCTATAACTTTTTTGTTCAAAGTAGCTTAAAAAGGACTTAATACAAATTAGACACAAAGATCTCCCAGAAGAACGGGGAGAAAAGGTGTTTATTTTTTAGGCCCTAATCAAAGACTTAGTAAAAAATTTTCGTTCTTTTTCAAAGAAGATTAAGAAATACTTAGTACAAATGCGATGGAAGATCTTCGCAGAAGAATGAGGAGCTAAGATCTTTATATTTTAGGCCCTGAAAAGAGACAATAAAAAGTCAGCAATCTCTGTTAGGTTTTTGCTCAAGGTAGTTTAAGAAGGACTTTGTAAAAGATCTCTTTAAAAAGAAGGAAGAGAAAACCGTTCTTTGTAAGGTTCTTATTCAGGGTACCTTAAGAAGGACTTAGTAAAAATTCAGTAAGAAAGTTGGAATAAAACATCTAGTCAAATGAAGGAGAAGAAAAGTCCCTTTTTGAAAAGTTGAATTTTCTTTCTATGTCATAAAAAACAGCAACAGAAACGTATTTTCACCCTCTGACATCATCAAGCATGTCATCAACTGACATCATCAATGTCTTCGCCATCATGTGACATCACCACCATCATCATCAAGTGATGTCAACACAAACATCACAGTCCACCCCTCCCCTTCCCTCATGACGTCACAAAAAACAAAATGGCCGCTAGCCTCCCCCTTTAATATCTAATTTTGTATTAAAGTAATAATATATGGCAGAAATTTTGCTCACAGAATTCTTACAACATGTAAAACAAGGTGAAATGAAAACAACCAGATAAGCTTAAAACATGTTTGGAATGTAAACGGTCATAGTATAAAATATATACAGCAGAAGCTAAGATTGCAACAATTTCTCTTTGAGAGAACGAAGGAAATTGGGGAAGGAAATAACATCAATTTTCTTGATCTAAATATCAACATAGAAAATAATGTTCACTCTTTCAACAATATTTTTAGAAACCTACATATTCAGATGCTGTTATTCCAGCATATTCTAACCACCCCATTAACCATAAGCATGCCTCCTTCCATAGCATGATTCATAGACTTATAAGCATTCCCTTATCTCCTACAGATTTCCAGAATGAATTGAATACTATCAAACAAATTGCAGTCAATAACATGTACAGTACCAAATTAGTTGATAATATTTTAAATAAAAAATTAAAACGTAAAATATGTGATTCTCTATATAATTCTAAGTACAATGAAAAAGAAAACATCAAATATTGTAAGGTTAATTTCATTGGAAACACTAGTTATAAAGTTGGAAATTTAATATCTAATATATATCATTATAAACCTGTGTTTTATTGCTCTAGAAATATAGGAAAATTAATTATTAACAATAAGGATAAGAGAGATAGTTTAGAAAATAGTGGTGTGTATAAAATTTCTTGTAATGATTGCAATTGTGAATACATAGGTCAATCCGGAAGGTCAGTTAAGAATAGAGTTAAAGAACATGTACACAGTTGGAAGTATGGCAAATCTAATTCAAATTTTGCAAATCATTTATTAGACACAGGACATAATTTTGATCCTAAGTTAAACGTTAAACTTCTGCATATGGAACAAAAAAGTAGGAAACTCAATAACCTGGAATGTTTAGAAATCAATAGATCAATTTTAAAAAACCATACTTCCAACTTAAATGAACAAATACATCTTAACTCATCACCACTATTGAGACCTATTATGTAACCTTTGTTTTCTAAAACACCCCCACTTCCATCCCACAGGTTAGATCATTGACCTTTCTTTTGTCATTTCTCAACCCCTTTACTCTTCTAACCTTTCCTTTTTTCTCACATTTTTAGTTTAGACTTGTTTTGTTTTCAATTTAGTTGCTTGAAAATGCCTAACGGCGAAACATATGTCGCAATTAAAGCTGTTTTGTGGAATTAAATAATCATCTCATTATTTCCATTCAATAAATAATGTGATATTTGGATAAATAAAATTAATCGTGCTGATATTTAATCAATACTCACTTAATAGATAAATTGGGTGCCGAGTACCAACTAAATAACATATTTTTGGATGGACCAAATAACTATAGTACAGAATTTGACCTCCAAAGAATAAAAGAAGATAACTTTGAACAAAAATAAATGTAGACCTGTTTCTCTCGGTTATGGATTTTGGCAAAATATTCACATCCTGTAGAACAAAGCATATGGGAATATGAAATTGAAAGAAATTGATCAATGAACAGATGAGTTGAGGCACAAATTTTAATGGTTTTGGTTTTTTAAGTGTAGATCAACAATGTGTTATTGAAGGTAAATTTGAAGAAGAAAGGAAGAGAGAAAGCAGGAAACAAAAGACATTCTACATGCTTTAACTGATATAGTCATAAAAAGAATCGTTACCTTAACAAGATGATAATACATAATAAAAAGGCTCATGAAGAAACTTATTCCAATATACATACATGTTGATTCCAAACTTAGAGAGATGGCTGAAAGAAAGCCACGGTGAAAGGAACCTAACTCAAACTGTCATAGCACACAGATGCTTTAGAGTGTATCTAAAAACATTTAAAGTAGTATCATGTAGAAACTATGATTTCTGTGAAGACAATACCAAGCACATAATATCTTTTGTGTTCATGACATACTTATAGGGAATAAGTTAGTAGAATTCTAGAGGAGGAACTAGCACCGAAGGACATAATAACACTGATATTAAGCTCTTAAGAAAATTGGAATAAAATTTAGGAATTGATGGTGAAGAAATAAAGAAGAAGGAGTATAGATTGAGAAATCTAAAATAAAGGAAGAAGGAAGAGCCTAAGCTGTAGTCCATTCTCCCTTGTCACGACAATACCTTACCCTTATCACAGAAGTATGTTACAGATAATAAAAGAAAATTTAGGATTTAGAAATTATAAAGTGTATGGTGTGCGTGATCCCTGGGAATTCCACACACCAGAGTCTTAACATTAAAAAAAATGAGTTAATTGGTAGTATCATCGTACTTACTCAACAAATCATACGATATAATACAAGAAGATCCCCTAAATGTAAGGTCTAAAATTTGGTCTCTTGGGCCTTTTGGAGATATAAAATTGTATTAATAGATAAAGGGGTCTTATCAAAAGAGTAAGTTTGTTTAAAACATTGATACACAGGTTTTCAGAGCCTTATAATTGTCTAACCTATATTACTACTTTTTCATATGTTGGCTATGTGCCCCTTAGATTTGTATATATTAATAAGCCTCTTCTTGCTTCTATTGTGTCAGTGTCTGACTTGACAGTCCTTGAAACTATACATAACTAAAGGAGCCTCCATCCTGGTCAGTGATTCGGCACTGTCAGATCTTGTAACCTTACGAATATCACATTTTCTTGAGAGGTCAGGATTCGAAGTTATATTTTTGACAATAATTTAGTTATTTATTATCGTAGAAATGTGATATTGGTACCATTACATGCAGAATTGAAATATAAATTTGTATGTAATTTAGCTTGTTATAAGATCAATAACACACAAATATGAACAAAAAACTATTTAAAATGACTGCAATTTTTACATTTTAAATTAGATTTTCTATATTTTAATAAGGTTATATATCAGCACACTATACCAAATATTATGTTCCTATCTTAATTTTTGTGGCTGCTATCGTGGATAAGTACAGACACAGCAAAAACAATGACAGATGGATGGCATGTTGAAAATCACTTTTCAGTTTTGAAAGTCCATGAAACAGGTCAATCAAAAAACAGAGGTATACATTTTTCACATACCAAACAAAACTCTATACTTTGTAAACTGAGTAAATAACAAATTTAAATGAGAGCTAGTTAAAGTTAAAAGGGTTCTGCAGCAATTGTGGATGGTTGTGTATGCCATACATCTATTTATCTAGCAGTGTAATACTCATACAACATGTGTTATAGGGGTTATTAAATATTTATGATAATAAAGCAACAGTTTCTAAAAAACTAGTTATATTAAAAAAATATTACAAAATATTCTATTAATACAAAAAATCTACAATCTGGCAATATTATTAAATAAAATATAAAAACTGTTGTATAGATCAAAATTATTTAAGTATTTTCTGGACAAGATGAAGGAGTGTTCTGCTCAAACTTTGCAATATTAAAATTACAGCTTAACAATCCAAATTCATTAACAAAGAATAAATCCACTATTGATAATGGTACAGCCATGCACATTTCTTTATTAAAAATATCTTCTACATTTTCACCTTCCCTGCACACTTTCTGTGTGTATTTATACCCTATATTACTGTCTTTCAAACCTTTTAATTCATATGTATATATATGGTCCAATTGTTCACTACTAGATGGACAACATTGTATCATTATCAGTAGTTTATTTTTCTCTATATCTATTTTAAAATGTTCCCAAAGTAAATTGTCGTTGACAAGTATTGGATATATAAAATGACAAGACTTTTCACTCTGGTAAGGGTACGACACAGTATGATTTTCAATTGTAATGTCATCACTATGGTCTGTTTGTAAATGAGTAATAATATCTTCATAAGCACCTATCCATTCGCAAGAGTCCATCTTACACGGAACCACTCGGAATTTACACCAGAACCTATGATCACTTGGTGAAGATTGACTACTTACATAATCACAGCCCTGTGAAACATTTTCACAGCGTCGAGGTATTGAGTTGAGAATGTTGTTTAAATCTACTGGATTCATTGCTGAAAAAGTTGTTCTACACGTTGGGCAGATTTCTATATTTGCTTTACATGCACTGCATATAAGATGACCGTTATTACAGAGGCATGCAGGTGATCGTGCCAGTTCCAAGCAGATAGGACATGTGGCTGCATTATGTATATCACTAATAATGTTCCTCAGTTCTTGTAAAGTTAGAGTCTCCTGAAACATTATTGTTTAACAATAAATTAATAATTGTTGCATTAATATACATTCAAATGAATACACAAACATTTCCTGTAGAGAATATAACCAATTTGTAAGAAGAATAAAGAGTATAACTTGACAGTTTTAATCTGAGCTTTCAGTATTATAGAAATCCTGATACATTTTTATTATTTAGCCAAATTACCAACTTAAAGGGAGTCGGCACTTTTTTGGTTCAAAAAATGCAAAAAAAGTATCCTAAAACATTCTCTATTTTATCCTGTTAAATAAAATATATAACACTATATATAAATAAATATTGATATGTACATAAATAGTTACTGTATTTAAAGCATATGTGTAACAGAGTATTCTGGGTTTAGATGTGATAAGTATGTAGACATTACATGCTAGTTATATATTTCTTGATTTTTTATATTGTATACTACATGTTTATTTTTTTTTATTTTTGAGTGGCTTTATATAGGTGACATTGTTTAGGTTGTTCATACTGTATATCAGATGTTTTATTTTGTACATATTTAATTTACAGTTTGTAAACATTTGTAGTATTTGAGATTAGCGATTTATTTCTTTGTGATTATTACAAACTCAATGTAATGTGCAAACAGGTGTTTGCACTTATTGTAGATCAAATTTATTCTTATTATTACCTGCTTCTAATCAAAATAAACAACAGAACAAATGTTAGAAGCCAGGGTATCTTAAGGTTTCAGTTGTAACATTTCAAAAAAAAAAAGATGAGAACTTGAAGAGTTCACAAGTTTATGTTACTTTAATGGAAAAACGAATTTAAGAGCTTATTATTTAATCTAAAAGTTTGCTCTGCTTTTACGGGAGCCAGGAAGCTTTCTAGAGAGATACATATCCTTCCAAAATGTTGTGTTTACGCTGGATTCCAAAGCAGCAATTCTACCAGTATCACCCAACAAAAATAACATTGGATGATATTCAGAACATAATAAAGTTTTTAAAAAGTTTGGGAAAAACCATTTGCTTCCAGTGAGTGGTATGTCCTATTAGGAAATAAAGTAGCAGACCAACTAGCAAAAAAGGAGCACAAAAAGTGCAACAAAAACATTATACCATGAGCATCTTGTCAGCCAAAGAAAAAATAAGATAAAAAATATCACGAAAGTTGTATCACATGGCTATAGTTTTGATATACGAGGTGTGATCAACAGCAACTGCTGATACTACATCCATTTGATGTAATAAGTAGTAAGTAAGGATAACCCATCCTTTGAGATAGTCAGTGTCAAGTTTAAACAAGTTGTGACTTTTCAGTCCACTTCCTGAGTCTGAAGAGTGAGGTCGTGTGTTACTTTGTCTGTCGGTTTGCACGGAATTGAAGGATCGTCATGAAGCAGATTCAGACTTCATGGCCAATATTATAAAGTTGACGAAAATATTATAATACTGTATATCCTAAGATGAAAATTCAGAGTCCCAGTGGAAAACGAGTGACTCTCCTTGCCCTAAGTTGGCACGTCAGTCAAAATCGAACTTTAAGGCATGCTCTTTGTTTTTGTTTTTATAATGTGGGTGATCAGAGTTCGTTCTAAAGGGAACAACTGTAAACTCTGATTATCACAAGGGTGTGTTTGCAATGTTTGTGAAACGATGTATGAAGATAAAGACCAGAAAAATGGGCCAATGGGTTTCACCTTCGTGATTTCATTATGACAATATGCCGTGCCACACCTCGCTTCTGATCCATGAGCTTTTGGCCAAATATAATATTCCTGTATGTCCCCATCAGCCTTTCTCCCCGGATTTAGCACAATGCAACTTCTGGCTATTCCCCAAAAATAAAAATTGCAATAAAAGGGAAAAGTTTTGACACCAATTCCGACATTGAGAGGCCCACGACGGAGCCCCTGAAGGCCCTTCTGAAAGAAGCCTTCTGGAAATGCTTCCAGTCATGGAATAAACGTTGGGATAAGTAGAGTACTTTGAAGGAGATTTTAAACTCAAATTTGGTGAAAGCTTATTACTTTGTTTGTAATCAAATGGTTCACTGTATTTTATCATCACAACTCGTACTTAGGATGAGCAGAAACGAAGAAGCTGATAACGTTATTTGATTACCTTGTTCAAATATCATTAAAATTGTTCATTTGAATTTTTTATTTGTTATATTTTCTGATTCGTTTTATATTTATACTCTTCTAGTCACTTTTATCAAGCAATCCTTTAGTCGGTTTATTCTTCAAATTTTTTTAATGAGAAAACAAGATACTATAATTCTATTATTCAAAAGATACGCCTAAAAACGACCAGTATACAGAAGCTATTGTATATGCATAATGACTCTACATGTAAGATATATTTATACATAATATATCCTTATTACATTTATATACCATACACATATATTCTCGAACTTCGCAATATCTACATTATATAATATGATCATGATCACCTCTGCTTAAAGCTCGATTTCTTACTAAAAAAATATTAACATAACTTTTGTTTCACCAATTTTTGGAAATTTCATCGTAGTTGGGTTTTTAGGAGATGTAATTCAACAATCTTCTCTTTACATGCAACAATAATTATAATAGCAATTTATAAATCCTCACTCAAAGTGCATAAATATAACCAGTAAACTATAGTAAATTCGTAGGAGTGAAGATTGTTTGTAATTATAAAAATTCTTATGAAACCAAATACCTAAGATATTCTTAAAAATTGTTTTCTATAAGTATTGATTTTATCGTATCTCATACAAAGGAGAATGTTATATTGAAGGCAATGAATTTGTAAATACAATCTTCAAGACTTTAGATCCTTAATTAAATAAAACTATAGAAATGGTAACATTAGATATCATAAATACAGAAAAAAAACTATATAGAAAGTTCCATTGACTTGAGGAGATGAAGCTTTGGAGGCAGTTACTACAATCAAAAGATGAGGAGAACTATTTTTCACCCTAACCAGCACAGAATCAAGTATGGACACAGAGTTGGTAGCTATAAATGTGTTTAGTAAATGTTTCTTACAATTAAATTCAAGTTTTATATATTGACAGACTCCAAAGTAGTCCTGCAAGCATTTGCACAGATCCTTAAATAAAACTATAGAAATGGTAACATTAGATATCATAAATACACAAAAAACTATATAGAAAGTTCCATTGACTTGAGGAGATGAAGCTTTGGAGGCAGTTACTACAATCAAAAGATGAGGAGAACTATTTTTTACCCTAACCAGCACAGAATCAAGTATGGACACAGAGTTAGTAGCTATAAATGTGTTTAGTAAATGTTTCTTACAATTAAATTCAAGTTTTATATATTGACAGACTCCAAAGTAATCCTGCGAGCATTTGCACAGATCTACCAAATGATCACTCATAAAGCATAGATGAGTTGAAGTGTCTTTTGTAATGGTTAAAGAATAATATAATAAATGGGTATTTAAAAAAACTTTTTTTTTTTGACACTAGCATATTTTTAACACTATCTGGCGACCTAATTTAAAATAACTTTTTGAACCTTAAACACTAAGTGCATGATATTTTGATGAAATTACTTTTTAAATTTGAATACACTGTTCAAGTTCACAGATTTATGTAAAGCTATTAAGTCCAGGAGATTTAATTGGGCTGCAAGCAAGGTTTGAGCATTTGCCAATCTGCCTACTCACTTTATAGTTAGCAGAAATGCGTAAATGTGGTGAAAACTCCACAATTTATTTTAGTCTATCTATTTGAAGGGTTAATGCAAACACTTTATTCATCTTTATACTTACATTAAATAATGATATGTGATTTGGATGTAGTAAAGTAAATATTGATGAGGAAACATCGGAACTATCTAAATTTAAAATTTAAAAAAATGGAATTAATAAAAGTCGGAGAGTTTGTAGATATTACTATATCATTACATGATCCAAAAAGTACCTACTTTGTTTTTTTAACTATACACATAAACAGGTCAGACCATTTTCCAAGAACAAATGTTCTACTGTTGTTAACATGGGCGTACCCAGAGAAGGGCAGGGGAGGCAGCCCCCCCCTGGAAGCAAAAAAAAAAATCTTTATTATACATTTTGTTGCTGGCATTTAATACAATTCTTGAAATAACTATTTTAATAATCAATTGTATATTAAATGACCATGGCTTGCCCCCCCCCCCCTCTAGTTTTGTTCCTGGGTATGCCCTTGGTTGTTAACATATTTTTTACTCATAACTTTAAAAAAAACACATTTCTTTTTATCTTTCTTTAAATGTATAAAATATGTCACAAGGAACTTTTTATGATATGTGATGATACCTTATGAATTATTTCCCATGTTTCTCTATTTCAGAGTTGAGGTAGAGCACAATGTAACACTCCAAAATCATCAATGTTTACAATTTTTTGGTTTTATAACATTATGAAAAACACTTAGTCAAAGTTTTTAAATCCTACTTTCTTGAAGAGATATTTTGCCTTCAAACAAAAAGAAACATATATATATATATATATATATATATATATATATATAATTTCGATTGGAATTATTTTATTGCAGTAAAACTTTCAATGTAATTGGAAGTTCTTAAATGCTCCACAAACAGATGTATAAGTATTAAAGTATAACAAATGTAGTTTCTATTAAATAAGAATTACAAAATATCTTATACATTTAATAAATATTGAAAGAACAATAAAATGGAAAACTTTACCATTCCTGTTAATAACATACAATTAAACAACATGAACATATAAATTTGTTGTAACATAATTTTGTTACAATTCACTAGTAACCTAGTACAATCAAATTAAATAAAAATAAGAAACAAATACATAACCCCATTAGCCAATTATGATGTGTGGCTTCTGAAAATCCTACAAGCCTCTTAAAAAACAACACACCCCATGCATATAACAAGGCTACTTATTACCTGAAGAAATTAATTTAACATAATTGGATTAAGTTTACTATACTAATAAAAGTACTGTTGATTGATGCCTTTAAATTTTAGATAACCAATTTAATAATTAGCACGGTTTTAAACAAGTATTTTCCTTACCATATGGACGACAACTGTAGAGATGAATTAACCTAACTGCCAGCACTGGCTTCACTGCATCAGAGGCCAGAGCATCACTTGTTAAGATTTGCAAACTACGCATTACGCATGTCAAGTTCTATCTTTGGTAGTTTAGTTTATCGAGCCAACCGGAAATGAGCTGTCTTTTTTCAAGTGTACATTGCCCGCTCTCAACTGTTTAAACTGCAGTAGGCCTATCTAATAAACACATTAAAACTAGAGACGTAATAAACTAATCTGAATCACGACATAAATCAATTATCCATATAATAAATGGTTCTTTACTATTGACAGAAAACGCTAATTATTTAATTAATATTATAACACTAACAATGAAGTTAAATTATAATTAAACTGTTTTAGATATAAATTTCCTTGAAAATAGTCTTATAATGGATTCCAAGTCTCCTGGGTTAAAAAAGTGGTTTTTGGAATGACGTCTGTTATTTGTGCTCTACAGCCCAAACAATTGGACCAAATTTGGTTTGTAGATATATGTTGAAACGTTCGTTAACTCAAAATTTGAAGTATACCATTGATCAAATTTTGCTCAAGGGTAGCCTCTAAATACTCCAATAAAACGTATTGAAACCTGTTCGCGAGTTATCGGAAAATATTAAAATCAGCCATAGATAGAATCGATACACAATATAGTTATAAATCGCAAGTATAATACATTTTATGGTTCAAAAGTAAATGGCAAAAACTAAATATGAACCTTGATCAAACGAGGTTTTATCATACGATTTACGCTAAGGAGGCGTTCACGGCACAGAGAAGCAAATTGAAGCCCAGTTTAAATATACAGTGTTACCAAAAACCGTTCCAAAATTACAGGAATTTATTCCTCAAAACAAAACACACGAAAAACTTTATATTAAAATATTTCCTAAAATGTTTAGTTTTCTATTTAGCCGCCATTTTGTGTTTTTATCTTCTTAACGGTAAATGATAAGAAGTTGAAATTTCGCACGCTTGTAAAAATCCAATGTAAGAAAAATAATCAATCTATTTCGTTTACTCATTTCAAAATGACAGCTATTTAAAATGTTTAACATCGAATATCTCAAAAACAGTTATTTTACAAAAAATTTACAAGTGACAAAATATATTCCTTTTTAACGACAAACAAGAAAATTTTAATTTAATGGTTTTAACGCTTATACGTGTAGCCTTTACGCATGTGTTTATTCATTTTAACGCTTATATATAATTTTAGCAAGCTAGTATTATTAATTAAATAGTTATTTCAAGTGAAAAATATAGTCCTAAACTGAAAATATGACATAAAAAAAAGACTGGAATATAAAAAAATCATTCTTTCTTTAACTGAAAGGACAACGGAGTTATAGACTAAACATTTAAAACATTAATTTGGTAATAATTAGCCTAAGACCAAAATTTTGACCGCTCAAAATCGTCCTCATCCATTTCATAATCCCAACATTGTATTGAACAACTAGGCCTATAAGCATTTGAGGTTAGCTGAGATTTTATATTCAGTTGGCGACGTGACTACAATAAACCAAAACCAGCTGGTTTATTCAAGGTACAATAAATAATCGCTTTTAATCATTGTTAATTTGCGTGCAATAAATTTTGGTCCCACACTGAGTAGTAATCAGCTGTTTTAAAACCTGTTTTTTTGTCGTAAATGAACACTTTAGACACAATTGTAGGAAGAATTGTTATCTTATAACCGCTTACTACTGTCGTAATTTAAATGATTCTTATCTTAAAAGTAATAAATAAATAAAATATTAAATCTTCGCCCAGTATCTGGTTGTTAGTAAGTTCTGTGATTTATACTTGATAAGAAGTTTATACTCTGTTTGTTTTTAAACATTCATACTTGTTTAAGTTAGCCGTTTTGAGTTTCAAATTCACTTTAGATGAAAAATGTAAAAATATGGTGTTTGTCTAACATGTGAGGCTTTGAAGAACTCTTATGCCTTTTTGGCTTTAAAATTTTAACAAAATGCTGTATTTAATAATAGGGTCATTGTTACTTTCCCAAGTAGTATAAAGTTATGTTATGGATCAAAAAATCAATTTCCAGGTTTTGGGGGATGTATCAGTTTTGAGGTACTTTAAATCCGAAAAAAATAGATTTGGGAATTATATCTGTCTGTCCATCGCCGTCTTCTGTCGTTTGTTATCAGTCCAGTCCTCTACAACCCACTGAATTGACTGATTTTAATCAAATTGGTATGTGTGCACATTTTGGGCATATTTTGGGATATTTTTCCATTTTTTCGATAACTCAAAACTCGGTGATAGCTGCGATAAGGGGGAAAACACAAAATTACAATTTTCTCAAAATCTGCTCTACCGATTTCATTAAAATTTTAATGAAATGTGAAGATTAATTATCCAAATCCGCGTGGAAAATCGCTAGTACAAATATTACAGTTGAGGAATAACAGCAGAGGATTTGTTCAACAAGTTAGGCTCATATTTAATCATTTTTTCTTTCAGAGACGGCGTCATTTTCAATTTCCACCTTTTAATTAACAACTAAGAATTAACATTTTTGGTGAGTTTTCATTTGGTTTTGGGGGATGAGTTACTGAGAAAGATTGTACAATGTTTCACCATACACTTTGGTAAAATTACAAGTTTAATTATTAAAACATACATCACAGAATATTTGATACTTAAACAAATTCAGTTTGTTTATTTTAATTTGTGTTTAAATAGAACAAATTGTAAATAGTTAATTTATTTTACAATGTGTCTTTCACAAATTCGTATGAAATTTTCTCCCTCACATATCCCACAACCTTGCTGCCATTTTGTCTGTCTAGATGATTTTATCTCCTGATAAAGAAACATTTATTGTTACAATTAATTTTGAAAAATTTTAATTGGTTTTGGTGTTTAAACAGCATAGGCTAAACTATTTGCTCAATCCTTATCCTACTTTTTTTACTAACTATCCAACAACTCAAAAACAAACTAATCTTTTCGAACCAAATTGCAGTATGTTTGAGTCGTAAAGACGAGGTTTAAATAAAAAAAAACATAATATTACTTAAAGCTTTGGTTATTAAACAAAGAGGTTGAAAAAGATTTAATAACTGCAAGTTTATAAAGCTACAAATCATCTCAGATTTATCCTAAATGTTTAGGTACTTGTAGAATAGCGCAGACATGAATTTAAGGCTTATTATATGTGTCCAGAAAGTTTAGAAAATACAATTTTTCAAAAGAAGGAGAAGGTGTTCAAAAAATGAATTTAAAGGGATAAAAATACCGTAAGATTTACGTAAAGTCAAACAGTTATATCGGCGATTAAATTTTGAAAACGTGTAGCAATTGTTAAGAAACATTTTAATATAGCATATTTCTTAAAAAGTAATTTCTAATTAAATCCAAAATTGTCCCACAAATTAAAAAAAAAATTATATTTATTTTATTGTTCAGTTAAATCTAAGATTGACTGAAATTTATAATTTATCATAATTATTCTTAATAAAATAAATATTACTAACGCATTAATTAAAGAGATTAATAACTGACAGTAATTGAACACAAAATTTCATTCTATAGTTTTCTTTCCGACCAATAGATTAATTAACATAAATTTATTTGACAACAATTACGACTATGTTAAAAACTTATCTTTTACCTTTATTTATCATGTTGTGTAAAAACGTCACAATTCTTTTCTTCGTGAAATGTACAATGTTGAAATTCTAACAACTATCACGAATCAACACAACGCACTGTTGAAATGTCCAAAATCTATGCAGAGTTTCAGAGTTTGTGAAATCACAGTAAGTTATTTTGTCACTGTTTAGACCTGCTATTTTGATACTGTTACACTGCAGAGTGACGAAGTAGCAGTTAGCATTTCGTTACTACAGGTGACAGATCTATGTCCGCTACTGAGATAGTAATTTCTTTCATTTAATGACATGTTTATGTGATGTTTTAAAATATAATTTTAAAGATATCGCTGTTTTGATGAACAGAAATTTAACGAAGACTTTATTTCATCAAAGCAGAGTATATTCGATTATTTTGAATAAAACTTGAACAAAATTTATAGGTTATGTTGCGTTTAAATTATTAATTAAATTCGTTAATTTTAACTTTCTTTCCATTGATTATCAACACAAATTAGTATAAATAAACTATATACTTCAGTTATTGCCTTAATTAGTTGCGTACTTAAAAAAAACAAATATTTTTTTGAAGAGATTACATTTTAAGTTGGAATAACAACCAACATTTGCGATTTATTAAATTCATCCTCCATTTTTAGCCACCAGCTTCTATTTCTAAACTATTTTTTTTATATAAATGCCAAATTTATGAACCGAATATCCAAATATGGAGGTGCTGACATTTAATTTTTCCAGTTTTAATCACAGATGAACACAAATTGATAATCTGCGTTGCATTTAAATCAATTTTATAAATTTAATAATCAAACACAACAAATTTTCTGTGTTCAGAGAAAATAGATATAAAATATGAAAATATGTAATGACCTTTTAATGTAAATGCGTGCATATTTTGGAAAATTAATTAACTGTGATAAATATCATCTTTCATCTACAAAAAGACATACTTATCAGTGAATGTGAGAGGAGGGTTAGCGATTTATGGATCTAGGACAAATATAACAGTAAGACGTATCCATATTGTCACTTCCGAACTGATATCACTTGTGTCACATGATGTAGCAAAAACTGCACTGCACGCACGTGGGTAAATATAGAACTAGACCAGTGTTGATGATGTACATCATACACCTGTTTTCTATGTCCACAAATAATGTCCAAAATGAAATTCAAGTTTTGGACGTTTACCAACTCCATGACATCAGGAAGTAATTTGGGACCAAAACAAACATCAAATGTTCATTCAGATTAGATTTCCCTCATCGCGTTTTCTCATTTAAAATACAAAATTATTACAGGTGAAGATTGATACAAGAAAAATAAATGGTGAAACGTTAGTAATGTTTTTCAACCACACATTCCGTACACCAAAACTGTGCTTAGCCAAAATTACAATTGGGTAGTTGTTAATCAAAAAGTAAAAATAAACCATGAACCTAAAGCTTCATTTGTGCTATAAAATCATCTTCAGTGTGAATCGAGGCTTTACTGACAGCTGTCAGAGTTGATTAACTTTTCTTTCAGAGTTTTTAAGTTGTTTTTTTAAACAATTATACCGGAATCTTAATACTTTTTCAATTATTTGTGTGAAAGTAAAATACAGTTCTAACAACATAACCTCAAAATAAGAAAGAACAGTTCCAGCACTTTGAACTTTAGTTAAATTTAGCAAGAAACTAGATATTATTATTCGTTAAATATAGTTGTTTAAAAAAACAAAACTACAGTATTTTGTTTCTTATCTATATTCTAGATTATCTTAATTTTGTACTTAGCCTACATAACAATATCATGTTCAAGGTTTTCAAAAACTCAAGACACACAAACACCAAAAGAAGTTAACGTCTTTCTTTTAGCACAGTTCTCGAATATTTCAGGCCCAAAATAAAAAAATTATGTCCATAAGCTAAACCCGAAAATGTACACGATGTAGATGATTTTACCCCATACTTATTAAAACTTTTAAAAGTGAAAACAATTGTAGTATACTTTCTTATTAATTAAAATTGTTGGACAGATAACAATTTTCGTTAATATTTGTTCATCCCTAATATTTAAACAATTATATTTCACATTAGTTTCTTATGGAATGTCATTCAATAACTATATTTAAAGCAGAATGTTAGGTTAGTAGGACACGTCCGAAAATAGAAAATGAATAATAATTCCCTCTTTCCAGTACTGCATACATAGGACTTATTAAACATAACCTAAACATCATTATCCGTCCTGATATGTTCGGCTTATCTGTTTATCATTTCCAGAGTCATTATAATTATACCTGACTGCAATATTTATCAGGTGATCATTTGTATCACTAACTTTCGTTGTACATAATCACGCGTATAAACCTGATACGCTCACTTGATAGGACATGAATTTTAATTTGTTTCGGTTTCGTTGGGTATCTTCATTTTTGTATTAATAATTGCAGATATTTTTGGCGAACCCAACAAGGGCGTACCCAAGATCAAAACTAGGGGGGGGGGGGGGCAAGCCCTATAAAATACGATAATTCAATCGACAATAAAATAACGATAAATTATCCTAATTTCATAATTTTAATGTGTAAGTATTTTTTTGATTATTAAAATAGTTATTTCAAGAATTGTATTAAATTCCAGCAACAAAATGTATAATAAAGATTTACTATTTTGCTTCCAGGGGGGGCAACTGCCCCCCACTGCCCCTCGCTGGGTACGCCCATGGAACCCATCACCCAATCAGCATCCACTACAAAGACGTCCTCAGATAGGGTTTCCAAAATCACACATGAGCGGATAAGCAAGATGACGTAATCTAGTTGAATTTAAAACTATTCAAGGCCTAGGGAACTCGCCAGTCAAATGACTTCCCGCCATCTGTCTGGAGTGAATCCTTGACGTGCACGCTCAGCTTCTTCTCCAATCTCCAATCAAACTGAACGTGCCACTTATTTAAAATTTTCTTTGTGTTTTTTTTTACAAATTTGTATTAATAATGGGAGTCTAAAATGTTTACCTTGGAACTTGATGGGGACCTCATAGATTTTCTGTTGGTGAAATGAGAACGTTGAGCCGATTGCTAGAAATATCTTCATCAATGTAGATAAGAATAGATTTGGAATAATTCTAAACTGACTGAAATTTTCATGAAACCTTTTCTTGTGTCCATCAAATATCTTAAAATTAATATCCTGAAACAACCCTGCCTTTTTTGAACATCATATGTGGATCTTCTCTCATAAACCTATATAACAGAACTGACGTTTTAAATTGCTCTTTGTATTTTCAAAATTTCAAGAAGGTTCTTTACTAAATTACGTATTTACGTACGTTTCCTGGGGTTTGTCGAGATTTCGTAGGGAAACTTTGGCTGTATTAAACCAAATTTGGTTTTAGATTTGCGAGTTTTGGTGGAGATCAACAATTGTAAGATGTTAGTTTTTATGTTTTTACTTATTTTTATTAGTATATATGGTTTTATATTATTATATTAGTAATTGTGTATTTGGTTGTTTTACTTTTACTTTTACTTTTACTTTTGATTTGACTTTTACTTTTGGCTTGTTAATCATTTTATAGTTTGGGCAGACTTAGTTATTTTGTTGTATATGGCACCCCAGTAATTGGGTTTTAACCTATTGGGGCTGCTTTTGCAACATAGTTAATCTTGTATTTTATCTGTTATAAAAATTGTTGCAATAAATTTATTCTATTCTAAAAAATGAAATTTTAAAAATCAGAATTATAAAATGTAAAGTTTAGTCAAAGGTGGGCCCTCCCGATTTCTTCGATATTTTTATTGTTTATAGGAGAAAATAGCATAAAATAGAGACTCCTAACTTTCAAATACTCTAATAGCGTCAGGATCGGAAGAGAACAAGAGTTGGTCAAAAGAGACCTGATAGGAGAGGGCTCTAATCCAAGATAACACGAAGGAAGGTTAAGGTACCTTCAATTACTGTCATGAGTTTTTTTTTACGATCATGAAACTTTCTCTATTCTACATCTATTCTATTCTATTCATCACCTATTCTCTATCATTACATCTAAGGAAATAAAACGTCTAGTAATTGTTGTCTTTATAAACATAACTGTATAACTTAGAACTTGTACAAACAGACCTAATGACAGATATAATTATGTTTGTCATTAAATGAAAATGTATTTATGTTGACTCAAGCAGTCTCATAACGGATATAATGTTGACAATATCGTAAATAATTTGTATCATAAAGACAACTTTCTCTACAACTTAAAAGTAAAATAATTGGAATGGTAATATTACAGATTTTACTCGCCTTTGAATTGTACGTAATTGTCTTACAATATCTCGTCTTTAAGTCTTTGCAATTCTATTGTTGAATGTAATACAGTTTCATTAAACACTTAAATGATACAGATTAACAATCCGGTAAAAGTAATTTTTACTCGTTTAGAAAGAGTAATATTTGAATTTCGTTTTATGTTATGTCCAGCGGTAATGTTTACACCTGAAGAAGCAGTTTTGTTTCTTGCAACTGCTCAATAAAGTATTCAACAACTACACTGACTTGAAAACAAAATTCTATTTATTTATAAACTGATGAAATAGTTACAGCCATATTTTATTGTGAGCATACTCAAGTTTGTACAGATAAAGTGTATGAGAAAGTATATTATTTATTAGATGCATTTTATATTAAACAAGAAGACATCGTTACGCAGTAATTAGGTGCCCCTTAAACACTACGTCTATTCTCTTCTATACGGTTATGTGTTGCAGGTTGCATATAAAGCCAGGCGTTACCTCGCAGTACTAACGCCTATTATCTCTATGAACTTTTCAAGCACGGATATATTTACTTTAAACTAAAAGAACATTTTCAATCGTAGATAAATAGTTTCACCTGCATTTTGTTTCTCATTGCTTTCTTTTGGGAATTGGCAAACACCATCAATAGACAGAAGGCCTCGGTTTTATGATATTTGATTACAAAATAAATCTTTCGTGCAAACCTAATTTTACCAACAGTCGACGTAACGTTGTAAACCAAGCATAAACAGTAAATTATAATACAGTTACTGTACACTTGAACAAAACACAATGTAGAAATAATAAATGTAAATTTATAAGTAAGGATTGCTCCTTGCCGTGTGATTGTAATTTACATTGGGATTATAGTGGTAGCCAACAGAGTGAATATTAACAAAGGTGCTTCAAGCTCTTACTATAGTAAGTACTGGAGTAGGAATCCCGAGCTACCTTGCTGGATCTATTCTTTATTCATAAAGTTTTGGGTTAGATCTTTTTCTTTCATCTTTTCTATCAGTTTTCTCTTGACAGACTTTTGTTCTCTTCCGATTATGACGTTATAGAGTATTCAAAGGATATGATCTTTATTTTATGTTATCCTCTATCTTGATAATCGAGGTACGTCTTTAAACAACTTATGTACACCCAGAATTAATATCTAGAATACCGAATGCCTTTTTCGAGAAACAAACCTTTGCAGCTACATAATCACGGGTCACTTCCGAACTATAATATTACAATATGTTATAGACTGTGCCTGTGAACTTGCGTAGCTTCCTAAGCCTTTCATAAAATGTAACTCTCTCAAATCGTGAAACATTGATCATAAGCTTGTTTTTAATAGAAAATTGATAATTTTGTGGGAATTGGATATTTTACCAAAAATAGTAACATAGTCGGGCACATTATTAATTGTCGTGATAAGGCAGTACTGTATAGAGGTGCCACCATAGCCAAGTTGTTTAAGACGAGATTTCCTGAATCCAAAAATATGGTTTGGGGGATTTTATCGTCTGCCTGTCTCACTGTGCTGTGCTCTATAGCCCAAACTCGTGGTTCGATTTTCAAATTTGGTATGTGGGTGTAGTTTGGCCATATCGCGAGAAATGTTTTCCTCTTTTTGATAACTCAAAATTTGGGGGATCTGTCATAAGAAATACAAAATCAGCTATAACGATTTTGATCAAATTTTGCTCATGTGTAGCCTTCTAGGATCCAAACAAAACGTATTGGCTCATGTGTAGCCTCTTAGGATCCAAACGAAACGTATTGGCTCATGTGTAGCCTCCTAGGATCCAAACAAAACGTATTGGCTCATGTGTAACATCCTAGGATCCAAACAAAACGTATTGGCTCATGAGTAGCCTCCTAGGATCCGAACAAAACGTATTGGCTCATGTGTAACATCCTAGGATCCAAACAAAACGTATTGGCTCATGTGTAGCCTCCTAGGATCCAAACAAAACGTATTGGCTCATGTGTAGCCTCCTAGGATCCAAACAAAACGTATTGGCTCATGTGTAGCCTCCTAGGATCCAAACAAAACGTATTGGCTCATTTGTAGCCTCCTAGGATCCAAACAAAACGTATTGGCTCATGTGTAGCCTCCTAGGATCCAAACAAAACGTATTGGCTCATGTGTAACATCCTAGGATCCAAACAAAACGTATTGGCTCATGTGTAGCCTCTTAGGATCCAAACAAAACGTATTGGCTCATGTGTAGCCTCCTAGGATCCAAACAAAACGTATTGGCTCATGTGTAGCCACCTAAGATCCAAACAAAACGTATTGGCTCATGTGTAACATCCTAGGATCCAAACAAAACGTATTGGCTCATGTGTAACATCCTAGGATCCAAACAAAAGTATTGGCTCATGTGTAGCCACCTAAGATCCAAACAAAACGTATTGGTTTCTCGTATATCTATCCAAACATTCGTAAGGAAACAAAAAATCGCCCAAAGGATTGTTATAAAGTACATAATTTTTTCTAATTGACTATTAATTTTGAGATTTTTGCTTTCATATTTTAGTGCATTGTTAAGATTAACGACCCCAAGTACTTAAAATATATATTTTATGTTTTTTTACTCGGTAATATTTAAGGGCTAAGCATTTATTCAGAGTTTCGACTAAAATAATTGGTTCAGGCTAGGAATGATTAAATTCTTCTAAAAGCTCTAATTTAATTAAATACGATTTCATCTGAATACGTGTTTATGACAGAAACAAAACAAACTTAGGACCTTATTTAAATGTAATATATTTTCAAAACTTCTTTTAATGGATTATTTTCTCCCTTTGACTATATAATTAACGATTTACTAACGAATATTTTTTATTTTGTTTTTGAAGGGGGTATATGAGAAAGTTTGTGCAGGGTTTATTCTCTTTGTTTTCGTCCTCGTCAGTCAACAGACAAAATACGGAAATTAAGAAATAAAAAAGAAAACCAAACTACTTCAAAGGCTAACAATAATTCTAAGCAAGGATCATTTTGTTTGTTGTTGGTAAATAACACAGCAGGCTTCAAAACAAAAACAAAATGTCTAATTTATAACGATAGCAGGCAACAGTCCAGGGTTCCGAAATAGCAGTGGCGGATTTCAAATATAGTGAAGGTTGTAACAGAAAACCAAGGTTAGACGCGCGATGACATTGTTGAGTGATGCTAGACTTCTAAATTCAATACAGATGCCAACCAAATTCTAGACCTCTTTCATTTGGGAATAATAAACACAGGAAAGTATTGTGGAAATCAGGAAACAAGCTTTACAGGTAGACTACATCACTCAAGGGTAACTCTGAGGTTTATCACTAAACGAAAACCAAACTCAAATTTCTATTCATGTTAAAAAACAAAGATATAATACAATTCATTATTATAGTGGAAAAAATAGATAATGTCCACCATTTGAAGTTTTCTGTAAATCTTATAATTTCAGCGATCCCAATTGTGGCCAAGTTAAAAAAGACATTCTGTATATAATGTTTTAATAGTGTTCAGCTGGTAATGTTGACATATACAAATCCAAAGATATTTTTAAAATTAATTCACAAAATAACTTTCTTGAATCCAATCAGTATTATCAGTATACATCCTCTTGTCCACTTACACATTTTCAGGTACACTTGTTTGAGAAAACTTTATAAAATGTTAAAATTTCGATTAAAAATAATCTTTACTATTTGACTGATAATTTCCAATTCTGAATTGCGAAAGGATTGCATTGGCTTGTGTTTGGAACTTTACAAATATCTGTTCAAAATACTTTTCAAAATCAATAAAACCCAGACAAATTATTATGGTTTCAAAGTTTTACTGAGAAATAATTTCATTCAAATGTGTAACAGTTTTCTTTGAAATTATTAAAGAAAATAAACTATTTATGTCTGTCAATATTCATGATTAAAAATTAAATGTAAAAAAAAATTAAACCTACTTTTCTAAAAAAAAAAAAAAGAAATAAAGAAAGTTGAAAATACAAAAAAAAAAAACACATTTAGTACAAAGTACTAATTCAATCTTAAATTACAAAGTAAAGAATGGGCGCTTAAGAATTTTAAAATATAATTATGAATTTTAGGAGCGCCCACACTTTATTTTGTAATTTATGTTTGAATTAGTACTTTGTAAAAAGTGTGTTTTTGCACACACGCGCGCGCGCGCGCACACACACACCTACACACCCATACATACATATACGTGATATTCTAAAGCAGCCAGTATTAAACAGGGGCAAAATGCAACCCGGCTTACTAGTAATCTTGTTGAATGATATTTATTTAATAATTTTGATTTTTTAAAGGAAATTATTTAAAAGTATTTATACTACGCAATATATATATAAACGCAGTATAAATACTTTAAAATCTTTTTTATTAATTTCCTTTAAAAAATCTAAATTATTAAATAAGTATCTGAGTTCCTTCAGTACTTGTTTTAGAAATACCCTCCAACATCAGAGTAAGCCGGGTTGCATTTTGCCCCTGTTTAATACTGGCTGCTTTAGAAAATCATGTAAGAAATATATTCATCTATGTTTACAGGCAAATAGAGAAACGAATATATTGATACAGTCTCTTCTTTTAGTAAATGCAAAAACATTAAAATAATTTTAGTGAATTAAATAACTAACTCACATACTCTCTCAGTTGAATACACATAAACCCTAAGTTGCTCTCTTTAGTGAATATGGGCATACGAATCTCGAAGAACCTAGCTGGATCTATACCTGTTTTCATATAGTCATGGGTTAGATCCCCATCTTTCATTTTATTCCTATCAGGACTGTCTTGACCAAATCATTCTTTTTTCTGGCGCTATTAGAGTATTTCGAGGGCAGTGGCCTTTATTTTACACTCTTTTCTTCCTATTTTATAAGGCGATAATGACTGAGAGGTTTCTTGCCTTTAAAAAAGTCCATACATTCAAATGAAATTAAAGTGGAAGTAGTGATGGCATGAAGCTTGCTGGCGCAGTTGCATTTTCAAATGGTCATTAGAACAAAATGAAGTGAGTTATACCCAGTACCTGGGTGACTGTGATAGTAAAGCCTTCAAGCAAGTAGTAGATTCCAATACATATGGAGATGAAATTTCCATTGAAAAACTTGAGTGAATTGATCATGTACAAAAGAGATTAGGGGCTAGACTTCGAAAGTTACATGACACAATACATGTAAAAATCATAAACTGGAAAATAATAAGCCACTATAAAGTAATTATTCTATTAAAATTGTTCTTATTTTCTTAAGTAGTTATAAATAACTGTGAACCTTCATATAACAGACTTTTCTCAAACAGAACAGTGCTGTAAAGGTTAGTAAAAATGTTCTCATATTTAATGTTGTTATGAAATCCACAGTTATTGGCATCATTTGATAGTGTTTGTGTATTATTAAAATGAGTTATAAAATATTCAGGGAGGAAAGTGAATGTAAATTATAAAACTTGAAAATTGGATTACAAAAGGATCATTTTCTGTGCCTACGTATCACTCTCAACTTCAAACTCTATTCCAACCTGGTGAGTTACCCTGAAACATAATTGCATATTCTAAGAGTGATTCAAAATATGGTCAATTCTCCTCTATCGATTATCTGTGCTACATATTTCTGTTTAACTACTGATGGCAAATGTTGCTGAACCCAATCTCCTTATCAATGAATCATTATGAGGTTTCCATAAAAACCTTTCAGATAATTTATGTATAAAAGGAACAGGATTGGTGAAAACATAAATCCTTGAGGTTCAATATTTCCTAAATTTACACTCACAACCCCATCCTTATTTCATAATATATTTATGAACACAAAGCAATAAGTAAGGCCAATAAAATAGTTTGATTTTTTATTATTATTTTTTTTACTATCACACAATCTAAGAATATTTTATTTACTGGTTCACAATTTAAATTTAACTGTTTTGCTAACTATTTTTTTTCAATTTTGAACTAAATTGGTGTAAGCCGTCTTTTAGAAACTTTTATCACCTAAACTGATAGTGAACTTTTTGGTTCTTTAAACAAATGTTCAATTGCACAGTTACTCAATTTTTTCACTAAAATTATTACCTTCTCTATATACGTTTAACCATTATACTAAATATACAACACAATGTAGGAAACAAGCACTATCGAACAATTCAAAAATGTACAGTTGTGCTACCAAAATAATTAACTGATATCGAGCATAATCAATCTTGGCACTCTGTACTATACTAAGAGGTGATGTGAAGGCAGAAAATGACATTATTACAACCTCAATACGTATAATTATATCATGCTTTCACATTGATGCGCTACAACACAAAGTGCTTGTACTATGCATTATAAAAGTTATATTTTGTTTAAGTAATAGTTTAAGTGGCTTAAACTCGGCATGTGGGTTTGGATTGGTTACTAATCATTTCTGGTTAATTCTGGCACACAAAAGTCACTACTGAATCGAAAGCCAACTTTAATGAGGGTACCATAAACTATTAAGTAATTGCTACTAATGAATATCACCTTAACAAATTACCCCACACTTACCACTTAAAATCATGAATCAGATCCAGTCCAACTAGGCCTCACAAGTACATGACATTAGTCGTATGAATTTACATTTGGGCTGTTAACTAACCAACGGTCCCTCCCAAACTATTAGTAGCCCTGCCTATGGTTAATTAGTCAACCATAATAGATTTGAATATATTATGTAATAACTGAAATATGAGACCAGTCAAACATAATACCCTGTTTGTGGGGAGATTACACATTGCATGGTTTCTATGATCAGTTAATTGCACTTCTGCTGTGTGTCAGTGTCTCGCTACTTTATTAGCCTCGCCTTCAAGAACATTGAAAATTGAACTCCTACCACCAAGTGAAGCCTAAAGATATAGTATATCTTGGGTTGTCAGGGTTGTCACACAGTAGAAATAAAGTAAGTATTTCTTGTAATATACTTAATTACCTTAGAGGTTGTCCTCAGTCCGTATAATAGTTTGGCTACAGCGCTGTTTCGCCGAACACTGTCGGCTTCGTCAGGCCCGCACTAACACATAAACACGTAACACAACACAACACTAACACATATAAAATCGGAGTATGACTCGTCGTACATAAATAATAAAATTGTTTGTGGCCACATTATAAGGTCTTACTTGTCCAGCTTGCAGGTATGGTACTGGATCTATACAGTTATCAGTATGATACTGATAATTAAGTTTAGTTGAAATGAAATGTAGACATGTTTGCTATGTTTATTTAATTTTAATTTTTGATATTATATCATATATAGGGTTGGAAGAAAAGTTCAGTTTGTCATTTAACATGTTGTCTGGGTTGTTCTTATATTCTGTATATACTGTAGGTGTATTTGGAATTCTTCTAATATATTCATTGTTGTGCCTTTATTGGTTTTGTATAATATTTGCAAATTTGTGTTTATGTCCGTGTAAGTGTGGTCCTCATTAATTAGGTGTTCAGCATAATTTGATTTTTGTCTGTCTGTTGTTGTTTTTTTATGGCTAGGTAAATGTTCCTTGAATCTAGTCTTGAACGAGTGCCCTGTTTGTCCTATATATATCTTGTCACAGTTGTTACAGGAAAGTTTATAAATTCCACTATTCCATTATGACGAAGCCGACAGTGTTTGGCGAAACAGTGCTGTAGCCAAACTATTATACGGACTGAGGACAACTTCTAAGGTAATTAACTATATTATATATTAAACAGTCCAAGGCAACACATTATACTTTATAAAAAAAATAAGTATTTCTTGGTTTTAAATGTGCACAATACCAGGCATTATGATTCATGAAGAAGAAGTCTGCACCTTACAACTCTCATATCCCAACGTAAAGATAAAATAACTTAAAAAACCAGAATAATATTTAAACTATAATTTTTAGAAAACACTAATTTCAAATTTTCAATAATATGTATTAAGTGAAAAGGTGGCAAAACTCTACTTTAAGCTAAAGTAGTTTACAATAGCTAATCTTTGTAGTAAAGTGTGTATTATACACTAAAATTTTCTTTAAAATTTGTCATTCTATAGATCTGTCTACAATTTTAAAAGTAAGGTTTCAAACACTCTCAACTTCATTCATCACAATAGGATAGTGTTGTAAACTTCCTAATTGCTAAAGAGTTTTAAAGTGTTTTAATAGAATTATGTGTTCAAATCTTGTTGTTGTTATAGCTTATAACTAGCCTGGACTCTAATACTGTATATCAGCTTTCTAGAATCCCAACAGAGTTGTGTGATATTTATAGAAGATATTAAAAAAAATTTAATTCTTGGCAGTGGAATAGATGTTCTTTATCCATTCTTGAGTTAAGATCATGACAGAGTGTTTATTTTTGAGAGGAGTATACTCCCATATAATCACATGGACTTCAATGCAGTCCACCCAGTGTGGAGGTAGAAGGAAGCTACTGAAACTTAAGCGATGTGATCCCAACTCTAATAGTTAAATGAGACAAACACCTAACATCAACTTAAAAATTTCCTGATATTGAGAGTATATAACAATCCCAATAGTCTAAATTAGTGAAAAAATGTTACAAACAGATGGACGGATATGAAATTCATAGGGATTGCAATTAACTTTATTAGTTTTAAGGTAATTAATAAATGGTTACTTATCTGTTTGCTAACAAATTTTATTCTTGGTATAGCTTTTTAATAAATCATACTTAGATTTCCCCCACCTCATTATACAAAATTCATCTTGGTACGCAACTCTATTCCTTTCCGTGGTACATAGGGTTTATTCCTACAACCCAACGTAGCCTTTCTTCCTCTCCCCCGCTCTCTATAAACACCACTGTTGACAAAGGAAACTGCATAATTTTATTTGCATTTCCAGCTGGAAAAACAAATGCACCCTCCATCTTTCATCAGATGGACTATGTTAGAGCATAGAACCACAATAAGTAACCATCATGTTTAAAAAAAGAAGAATTTAACAGTGCTTGACCCAGTTTGAGGAAACAAGTGGAAGGTACTCTGTTTCAAGAATCACAAGGGAATAGCATTAATTTACTTTACCTCAGTGAGCTGACAACATGTATCTAAACAATACTCAAATATAATGATTTATTTTAGACAGTTGGTTATAAATATCATCCCAGAATCCCCACCCCTGAAAATATGGTCTATGGATATTTTTATTCATTGTTGTAATAGGATTTCTCAATACACAAGCAATAATTTTGGATGTTCGTTCATCTGTTTGTAGTTCCTAGGTCAAATTTCTCAACCTTGTTCTTAAATGTTTATTTTCTTCATTACGGTCAAATAGAATGTGTTGTAATATCTCTACCTCTCTCATGAAGCACAGATATTTTTCCGTAACTAGGTGTCTAATTCTGGCTTGCACTTGTAGGTTTGTAGTTTTCTGCGTAGTTCACTATACAACCTGAGATCAATCGGATCTTATTATATTCCACACAGATATCTTCCTGTTAGGCTGTTCTACCAGGCATTCAACCACTCTTTGTTGGTATTACCTTCAATCTGCTTCTTATAAAAATTCAAGGTCATATGCAGAAGGTTGAAATTTTGCTGTTTAACTTACAATTTTGTCACATTTCTCATACTATAGTCTAGACTACTATCAGGTATACAATAGTGACCTGGTATCCACTCCATGACAATGATGTTAGTCGACTCTTGTAATATTATTTATATATCTTTGGTGTGAGTGAAATAAGATTATGGTTCAAACCTTTCTAGTGCAAGAATGACTGATTTGGAGTCGGTAAAATTGTATAACTTTGGCACAAAAAGGTTCTTTACAATGTTGAAGAGCTTAGTATATTGCCAAAAGCTGGGTTTCCTTGCTGGAAAAGGTATTGAAGACATATAGAATTCAAAACCAAACTCCAGAATACAGATGTCAGACCCTGAATGGTGGTTCTCCTTGCTAAGGGAGCCATCAGTGTAAACATTGAGAAACTATGCATATTCTATATAGATGGTCTTGTTTTTTTATCCTTCCCAAACCAGTTATAGTGGGTAATTTCCACAGCCAAAGTGACACAGGGTTAACCACTAGGAATTCTTCCAAAAGGAAATATATGTGTTTCTGCTCAAGTTCAATGAGCTGATACTTGAAGGTTTGTTTTTTTTTTTTAATCCAAGTTTGTTTCCAAGTACCTAGATGGATTTATTTTCTGTAACTACATATTTTCATGTACCTCAAGGTAATATTCTTCTGAATAAACATAGTTCAATCTGCATAGCGTTAATTGGTGTGGTTTTTTAAACAACCAAGTTACTTACTTCTTACTTCTTAGTACGGGCGTCCAGCATCAATCGTAGCCGATGGCTCGATGTTCAAGGAGGTAGAATGGATGGTGTCCAAAGGGTGGCTTGTTTGGCCATCACGGGTGCCATGGTGTCTACACTTACAGTTACCTTGAATGCTCTACTGGATCTCCCTCCCCTAGGGGTCTATATTCAGGGACAGGCCAGGATGATTGCATATAGACTGCAGCAAACGGGTTGCTGGAGAATGAGATGGCCAGCTATCGGTCACTGCAGGATCAATCAAGTGGTCAACAAGGAAGTGTTAGACATGCCCT
This sequence comes from Aphrophora alni, assembly GCA_963513935.1. Taxonomy (NCBI): domain Eukaryota; kingdom Metazoa; phylum Arthropoda; class Insecta; order Hemiptera; family Aphrophoridae; genus Aphrophora; species Aphrophora alni. The sequence goes on from OY740775.1 coordinate 11,158,436, forward strand.
CAGATCACATGATACCTAATGTTTCATTAGATAAGCCATTCAAGACGAAAATCTTCTCTAGGGAAGAATGGGAATCTGGAAAGGGGTTATATAACGAGCGGGATATAGTCTGGTTTACAGATGGCTCAAAAACAGAGATGGGTACGGGCGGTGGTATAAATGGGATTAACCCAGAGAGTTCCATCGTACTGTGCCTAGGCAAGTATGCTACTGTTTTCCAAGCAGAAGTAGGTGCAATCTCCGAATGTATCAAGGAGAATCTAAGAATGGAATACAAAGGTAACAACATTCTGATCTTCACAGATAGTCAAGCTGCAATTAAGGCATTAAACATGACTAGAGTAAAGTCGAAGCTGGTATGGGACTGCATCTCATCATTGATAAAGCTTAGTCAGGTGAACACGGTCACTGTGGGCTGGGTTCCTGGTCATTCAGGTATCAATGGAAATGAGAGAGCAGATGAATTAGCCAGGGTAGGTTCAAAATCCCCTTTCGTGGGCCCGGAACCAGTGTTCAGGATCTCCTATGGACATGCCAGAGCAGCGGTTGATACATGGATACGGGAGGGGATAATAAGGCCTGGACAAATTCAACTACAAGTAGACTTGTAAAGAGGCTACTTAGACCAAGCAAGAAACATGCTGAACAATTTATCTTTCTTAGAAGGGATAACATGAGGCGGGTGGTTGGGCTTTTAACGAGCCACTGTCACCTAAGAAAACACCTACTCAGGATGGGGATTGCTGCAGAAAATATTTGCAGGAAATGTGGTTTGGCTGAAGAGTCCGCAGAACACATTCTCTTAGAGTGTGAGGCGTTAGAACGAGCCAGGCTATACTCTCTAGGCCCTCCGAGGAAGGAGATGGAAACCATCCTAGACAACCCTATAGGTAGCATCTGTTCCTTCATAAGGATGACAGGTATTACTGAGTGGGTGTAGGATGGAACTTGGGGCGGCAAAAGACTTTCAGGTCGACATCGGTAAGGCCTCTGACGGAGGCTACACAGCCCATAACTTAAAAAAAAATTTTTTTTAAGTGTTTTTAATAAATTTAACTATATTTGCATCTTTCTTTCACACTCATCTAAAATATAGTGTGCTTTTTATGAAACTATTTGTTTCCTTTAAAAGCTCTTAATTAACAATACCAATATTATAAATCTGAATGGGAGGAAAAGAACTCAAATTTTTAGTTATATAATTGTTATAATTTTATTGAAATATTTAGTTAGTGAATAAGTAAACTCAAAACCAATACAGACACTAAAATATTAAGTAAATATATTTATTCATGAACTAAAATAAATATAAAATCATCAGCTAAACCTTCTCTCTCAAAACATAAAAAATATATTTAGGCACTCTTGTTATGCTCAATGGGTCTTTCAACACTTGTTATGTCAAAATACATTTAAAAATTAGCAGGGTGGAGTGCTATCGTATTCCTTCATAGAAGAAATTTCATTCATTTTGCTTGTATCGATAACTTGGCACTAATATAGCTCCATTTTAACATTTTTAAATAGAGCTTCCACTTACATGATTTGTGCTGGAGACTCATTCTAGAGGAACTAGCAATCAATTAAAATCAGTTTTAATGGTGAAGGTCAGGTTATTTAACTAGTTTACTCACAATTTTCCACAATAGATTACATTATAATTATTTCATATTTCACTAAATTTAATTATGCAGGCAAATCCCCAAATTTTATGTTACACAGATTTTGAAATTATAATTTGGGAAAGGTACCAAACAAATTGGTTTAACATTTTATGAAAAATTACTGCTGATATACAGACAGAAATGTAAAAACAGAAACTTTTAACATTACACAATATATATATATATATATAATTTTAATATCGATTTTCCCTTCTTAAATAACAAATGAGAAAATAATATAAAACAGCCTCAAAATGTCGTACTAATTAAATATTTGTATTTTTAATAGCATCAATACTAAAAAAAGCAACAATTGCTGAATTTAATTATTTATTCTTCAGGTATAAGAGCTTCTTCATCGTTTTCATGCATGTTTTGATAAAACTTGTCTATCAAATAGTGTATTTTTGTTTGGTAACCTGAAACAATACATTAAACCACAAACACAGTTAACCATCCGAAGCAAATATAAATATAGTTTTATTATTGTGTGAGGTAATATCTATACTAAGTCAAGCACTGGTGGTGTTATAATGTCTGGTAGAAATGTCTGTTAGATATGGTTATATAGTTGGTTATATAGTTATAGTTGGTTATATAGTTATAGTTGGTTATATAGTTATAATACTGCTGTAGATGACGAGTGGTGTAGCAAGGGGCAGCAGGGTGATGAAGGGTCTTGTGTCATCGTTGGCAGGGAAACAAAGATAAAACCATTACTCAGAGAATACATGCACTGAAAAGATTAGTCTCACAGCGCGTATTTTCTTACTTGTACAGTAATCAATGTTTGGATGATAGGTACCAAACAGTTTCATAACAGGCCTTTAATACTAAGCCCTATGCACTGTCATTGTCATTCAGATGCATGTTTTTAGAATAGTCTGTAGTATGAGTGACAGCTGGCATCAGCCAATAGTGCTACACCACTCATGATCTCCTAACAGTATAATATAGATGTGAAATATAATAGTGTCGCTTTTTTAACACTACAAACTTGATACTTTACAGTAATGTTACACACACACACACACACACATATATATATATATAAATATATATATATATATATATATATATATATATATATATATAAAAGTTCCGTAGAGCTTAATTTTTTATGGTCAATCAAAATAAAATAGTGGAATAACAAAAAGAACATTAATTCTGGATAAAATCACTTCCTCCCAAAACACAATGCAATTAAAATGTGGATTCCCATTTGTTGAATCTCTATCAGCTGTTGTTTTGTTACCGCACAACAATGAAAAAATTTGGTAGTTGTGTTCAATCAGTTTATGTGTGATATCTCACCTCGAAACAATGAATTTTTCAATTGAACAAAAGTGATCTGTTGTTCTTGGCTATTGTTTTTGAAAATAAATATGAAGCGATAACGTGTTTTCAAAGAACCTACCCAAATTTGGTTTCTCCATCAAGAAAATAAATTCATAAATGCTAAACTATTCTAATAAAAACTGGATCAGTCCGAAGAAATACCATAGATTTTACAATACAGAAAATGAAGAGCTTGTATATGCTACTTTACTTAAATCTTCAAACAGGCCTAATTCACTTAGAAAAGTTTCATTCGCTACTGGTATACCTAAGCCATCAGTTAAAAGGTTATCAAAGAAAAACAAAATACATTAAAAAAAAAAGACTTACTTCACAGACTGCTGGAAGATGAGCTACTCAGATGAGTGAAATTTTAATCCAAGGTAATTGAAAAGCTTGATATAGGTGTCGAGTGGTACGGAATAAGGAATTGTATTCTTAGATGAAGTTATATTTTACCAAACAGGATTTGTAAACAAACATAACTACTGTAATTATTATAACACACATAATCCAAAAACACATATCTTACAAAAAGAGTGCTGAAATAAAAGGGTATAACTGTTTGGGCTGCCGTCACCAAGGATTGTGTTTTATTGCATGACATACCCCATCAGTCAATGACTAGAGACAGATACACATCAATATTAATGTATCACATAGTTCCTCATCTTAATCAGCCAAAGATGAGGGACTTTTTTTCAAACAGGATGGAGCTCCCCTCATTATGATAATACGGCTAAATCAGTTTTAGATCAAGATCTTTCCAACTGTTAGATAGGTCATGGCAGCAACTTCATGGACTGGCCTCAAAGATCACCAGACTTGACTCTGCAAATTTTTCCTGACGGGCTTTTTGTAAGAAAAAATTTATTCTCACCCAATAGCAACAAATAATGAATTAATAAGGCTGATTGAAGAGGAATTGTTGATACCTCGACAATTTTTCAAAAGCTTTTATGACTCTATTTTGTTTTGTTGCTATCAGTACATAGCTATTGGTGGACATCAATTCAAATAAAGGTCAAATTTGGATCATTAATAAGTTATTACTGTTATTTTATTTATTAAGTTTTTCACATTTTCATGATATCTGCAAATCAACAATTTGTAACGATTATTTGAAAGTTGAGATTGTAGAGTGTTCCATATGTCCGGCATATTAATTAAAAAATAGCGACCTCTTCATGGGACACCCCATATACAGAGGTACAAATAATCTCACACCACCAAGAATTTTTTCTGAGATGTTTATGAAAATGTGTGTACTCTGAAATTTACTTAGTAAAAAGAAAGTTATGTAAAAGGTTAAAAAACTGATGTTGATATTTTTGCTGGTGTTTCCTTTTTGTGGACCCATGATCTAAAATTTGGTTTTTGTTAAATGGTGTACATCTGTACTTTCAGCTTAAACGAGTGGACGGAGTTTAATCAAAATTTGATATATAGGCGTATTTTTATCATATCAAGACCCCCCCCCGTTTTTTTGATAACTCAAAATGTGATATTAGCTACCTCAGAACTCTGATTTTCTCAATCAGGGAGTGATGGTAAAAAAATTAATAATATTCTCTGCGACTGTCATAAAAGACCCAATTCCCCAATCCTTCAGAATAAACTATATAAATTTTGTTCAAATTTTGATGAAATATAAAGATTATTGACCCAATTCCAGTGTACAACATTGGAAAACAGAAAATCATGATTCAGGAATACTTGAAAAAAAAATTAACATTGTTCGCCATTCCTAAAAATTTGAATTTAATGAAATATGATTTACACTGTGGGTAAGTTTATGCCACAAAATGAAACAAAGCTATTAGTGACATTTTGGAGTGATTGTGATGAATATTATTTTTAATACATTTCCAACCGTATACAAAGTCTCAAATCTGGAGGAAGGTTTGCACAATCTTCCAAACCAAAACAAAAGGTATAAGTATTATTCATAAAAGACGCCTTGGTATAGTTGTGATGCTATAATTTCTAATTAAACAAAGTTATATTTAAACAAGTCATAAGCTATAAAGAAATGTATTCACTTACATACAACAAGTGAAGCCAAAATAATTATCCACTTGTTGTCTGTTAAACAAGCTATAATAAACCCAACAACGGCGAGTGCAATACCAACACGTACCATGATTATGGAGGCTAAAATGAATTTTGTTATTTTCTGAAACATAATAAAATTTTATGTTATTTGAACTATGAATAACATGCACGTATATTAGAAAACCAACAAAATTATATAACATATTTGTTTTATATTTTTGAAAGTAGTAGGTATTTTCAAGTTGTAGGACAGAATATCGGTACCTCAGTCTCATTACTTCCTCATTCCACAGACCGTCACCTGTCACACTGACTGTGTCTGTGGAATGCGGAAGTAACAGGTTCTGAGGTGCGGTCCTACAGCTTGCAAATCCTGACTACTTACGTATAATTTTTAGTATGTAATTCTTGAAAATAAAAATATTATTACTGCAAATACATCCTTAAGTTAGTAAGTTTCATATAAACAATACATGATAATATAAGAAACTTTTAGTAAAACAAAACAAAATGGCAACAGCTTATGATGAATAATAGCTGATTTACAACCCTTGAAATGAAATTGAGGCTAGACTAGCCAACTAACATGCAAATATCTCTCACTGATAAATGTAGTGGGTAAAATTTTACATTTAAATTGTTTTATAAAGTTCAGATTGGTAGATTAACTATTTGTGTCAAGTTTATGTGAAATGTATTGAAAATAGTATTAATTTTCAAACATTAAAATTACACTAATTGCTTTATGCAGTTAATTGTATTTATTTTAATTTAAATGTAGTTTTATTATTTTCATTATAACAGTTGTATAACAGAACAATAAATAATGTTATCGATATAGTTTTATCGGCCATTTACCATTATTTGTGTGTATGAAAACTAATAAATGACGCTTCAAAAGTATAAATCAACTTCCGTTATCAAGTGATTAACCTAAAACATGGATAAAGTTGAAAACACCAACATAGCCTAGTAGCTAAAGTAAAACTAAAACTATTGGGAACTTAAATCACCAGTAGGAGTGAAGATTAGGGACATGTGCTTAACTATTGAAAGAGGAGTGGAAAGTTATTCACTCTGATAAACCGTTAAGTCACAACTCGGTTGGCATACATCTCCTATTGAAAGCTGCCCAGTTGTATGCTGTTCTTTGTGTAGTGTAGTCCTGAGTAAGTTACACCAAGGTTCCTTTCTTAGATTAAACAATCTCAATAATATAAAAAAGACCATCATTATCAAATAACTTTAAAGCCAGAATAAATACTGTAATACCGTGATTTTATGATCAACTTTAACTGTTTATTCAAATAAGATAAATATTATAGTCCCATAGTTAATTACAGTAACGACTCTAGCTTTAGTAGTAACTATAGGTGACTGTTATAAACAAATAGCTAAATTACACGCAGAAATAGTTATTACAGTTTTACTTAGGCTACATTCCATTCCTTACTGCAGTATCATAAGACTATACATATTATATCCAACAGGTGTGTGTTAACAGTTTTAGCAAAGGTTTTTTAAAATGTCATATATATATATATATATATATATATATATATATAAACAGTAACTTCATTATACACAATTATTGAAGTAAAATCAACAATAAACGCATTAAAAGCTGAAATATTTAGATAAGACAATATTTGTTTCATGTGTAAATAATATTAATATCTTATAATCATATGTTTAACTTATTTTCCATCAGCCACAATTATTCATCTAACTCGAAACTGAATTTAACTGGGTTTCTGTGTTCAAAACACACGTCAAGTAAATATAGTACGGCTGGTACATAGCTCATACCATAATTACTATACTTTTTTATAAGTTCTTGGTGTATAAAAGAAAATCAAATATTCTGAAGTGTCACTCTCAGCAAAAATGATTTCTCATTACAATTTGTTATTGTAAATAGGTCTATTTTACTAATTGTAAAAATCAAGTACTTTATATACAGTTAGTAAAAGTTGGAGACCCCAAACTATAATGATCTATTAGTCTCATTTCTTTCAATTTTTAGTTCATTCAGTTAGGTTTACTACAGAACACAAAGAATATCTAACCAATTATACTTTTTAGACTAACTATTTTTAGCTAAATCGTTAGATATTAGTTTAAAGAGTTATTTATTGTATGATTGCCGTCTTTAATTTTAAATGGTTTTGTTGTTGTTTTTGAAAAGCTAAAATCTTATGGTCAACATCGTCTTAAAAGAAGAAATTAAAAGAATAAAACAGAAACTTCCTAGCCTTTGTCAAGACGAGATGGATAATGGTGTAGATCGAGCTAGGCACCTCAGGATTGGCACAATCATATTTACTATTGTTGAAACTCTGGGGGAATTTTGAAAAATGAAGTTATGTGACTAACCCCTCAAAAGAACAGGTTTTGACTTTTTAACCATAAAGAAAAATTTATATATTCCGTTAGCCTTTTACAGAATTTACAAATTTACAGAACAAACTAGATTTAAAAGTGTTTAAAGTACATTTGATAGAGTGGCAAAATACGAGAATATGTAAATCCGAAACACTTGATCTTTTGAAATAAGGAGAGAAATGACTAATTTTTATGATGTAACCAGTGTTATATTACAAAACCATGCTACGGTTTATAACTTTTTTTTTTTAAAGAAAGGAATTAAATATATAACTCAAAATAAAGAACAACTCAAAAAGTTTTTTAAATATGTCTAGCAAAGTTCAACATAAACATTAAAATCCATTGTTTTCATTTTAGTATTTTATTAAATTCAAGTTAATTTTTGTAAATAATAATATTATTTTATGTACTTATCTGTTGAGCAAAGTGTAGAAAAGAAACAATGCAAATATAGTCATTAATTCATTCTTATTCAATGTTTCAAGTGTTGAGTGCTACGAATTGGTTCAGTCTTCACATATGAGCATGTCTTGGAATGTAAAATAAAGCATCTATATTAAATATTTCACAAATTAGAAATAATCTATCATTGTCCACAGCAGAATCGTATCATTTTATAATATATTATAATCAGTAAAAATGCAAGCTGTTACTTATTTATTTTGTTTAGGATCAAGATGCCACGAGCAACATCTTTCCACTGCGATCCTTAAGGAGTCTAATATGGAAAGGTTCTATTAAATTTTGTTTACCTCTGTGGGAATTGAACACAGATCCTTTCACTTGCCATTCAAGAGTGGCAATAACTCTACCAACTCGGAGATATAAGTCGTATGTATTGTAGTTTTTGAAAGTTCAAAATCTAACTGATTTATTAGGACTATGAACTAAACTGTTTCTAATGTCTTCTACTGAGTTGGCGCTAAAGAGATGGCCAACCAGTGTTTTCTGTCATGTAAGTTTTCTGTTTCTTTAAACTTTTTATACCGACTATTACTGTTGGTCTTGTATGTGGACTCTAATTAAACACTCAATGATACACTCACATAGCACAAAAGTTACAGATTTAAACTATGTAAGCCACAAAACACACTGCATTTTCCTTTACAAAGATATCATCTTCGTAGGCACTTCTATCATACCTTTGATTATTTATTGCATTACTATAACAACGGCTTGCACTTAACCTACAAATTTTACAAAGTAAATTTCACAGGATAATAAACAAACGTGAACACAATTCTCACAAAAAAATACGCCTAAGAATCAGATGCGTTTCAACGACAAGGTCGTCCTCTTCAGTGATACATGAGCTACGCTAATCAAACTATAACTTACTGAACTATAACTGGTTATAGTTTGATTAGTGTAGCTCATGTATCACTGAAGAAGACGACCTTGTAGTTGAAACGCATCTGATACTTTTTTGTGTATTTTTTGTGAGAATTGTGTTCACGTTTGTTTATTATCCTACATAATTTATCTCATAAGTCAAGCTCAACATTTAATACAAAAGTAAATTTCAATAAATTTATAATTAATATGTGTGTTTATGTGGCTGTGACATATTTTAAAAACAGAAAATCTTACCATGACTTTACGAACAAAGTGTAAAGGGAATTACCCCTTTCGACAAGGAACTCAACTATCTTTAACCTCAGTGCCATCCCCTAGAAGTGGACATAATTTGATCTAAATTCAACACATCTTTTTTAACAATGTAACACACACAACATTTCAATTAATAGAGGTGCGAAAATTCAGTTGTAAGCAATGTACAACAAATCAAGTATTTATATTTTTATTCGTAAACATGTTTTTTATGACTTCCGAAAAAATTTGTTAAAACTTATTATATTATAATTAATCAACTGTAAGAATGACAGTTGAATGCAATAATAAGGATGGCATAACTGCAAACATTAAGGAAAGTTAAACTAAGAAGACAGCATTTAGTAAATTACCAAATAAACTCCTAGAAGCAAGATAATATGGAAGATGGGTACAGAAATTATGAAAAATACTGCTAACCAATCCAATTCAATAATATCTGAAATCAAAACAAATGCAGATTTTTTAATACACTAATAAAAAGAATACAATTAGCAAATTACAAATAGTCCTCCTTCCATGCTAATGTGATATGCAGAATGATTCCTACTATTGTGACTCTAGAAAATCCTGAAGCTACGTTATTTACTTTTGAATAGTTACTAGTACCTTTACATCAAGCTTGCACACCTTTATGTCTTCGTGTATTTCCGTTGTCTGGTCTAAATCCCCCAGAACCTCTCTCTCTCTCTCTCTCGCAAAGTCTGTCTATTTTAATTCTAAATATGCCGGGGGTTCTCTCTTGAATGATTGACCCCGTTTCTTCCCATCCAAGGATTAACACTTCCCAACTTGCGAAGTACACATCACTTGTAAGGTATAGTATTTCTCTCAGTTTTCTAGCTCTGTCACAATAGTTATCATTCTGACTTCTGTAAAAGAACTTAGACTATTTTCCTAACTAATTATGTCCTTAATTCCTAATATAGGGCTAGTAAAAAAAAAAAAGAGAGAAATTAAATGATCTTCAAAGAAGTAGCACAACAAGCAATTTTTCGTCAACTTTTCGGCTCATCATCTTAATTTGGTGCTGCAACAAAGATTCAAAACCAAAGTAACACATATTTTTTTAAACACCTAAATGGTTTATCTCCTTTCTTCCATTATCTTGATAAACAAACACATACAGTAGATACTATTGTTAGAAAACAAATATGTACCTCTCCTATTAAAACAATGGTTATAAAACATAATTTTTTTATGTTTTATTAATAACGAATGGTATTGATATTATGAGCATTTCAACATCTGACCGTACTTTTGTTTTATTGAAGAGTTAAAAAAAATATATTTAACTACTTTGAATTAAAATTTTTGGTAGTTGTATTAAACAATATTTTTTGTAAATTTGTAAACATATTATTTTGTTGTGTTACAAAAAAAGTCATTAAATATTAATTTTTGTATTTCGCGAATTAAAAGCCCACAATCACTCTTAACTAACAAAATAAATAAAAATAAGCAGAAAAATATTTGATTTAACTGTTTTGAAATCAACGTTCCAACTGAGCTGCTTGAAGGAAGGCAAAGAATTGCGCTCACCTTAAATCAAGGTCGTGAATATATAAAATTATATACAATGAAATTTTAAAAATAGTTTTCTATCAGATGACCACCCGATTTCAAAACATGACAAACTTCATTTTTTCACATTCCATACATATAAATTCAACAACTTTTCAAAAAAATTTTCTAATGAAGCATCAAGTGATTTTGAAGTACGCTACTATAATATTTTTTTTCTAACTTCTCAAGATCGAAATCTAAACTACAACTTCTTTATTTTGGTAACAGTTGAGAGAATTAAAATTAAAGATTTTATGGAAATTCAATTGAGAACAGAAGTATTTTCAAAGAAGAGTTTTGTGAACTTGAAAGGTCAACTTCTGTGAAACTTTAAACAAATTTCTATTGTTTCTTGAGCCGGTATGGTAGTGTTCACAATATCGAAAGAAACAATCTTATAGTTGGATTGTAATATGACGTCATTAATCTTCGTAACAAAATCAATGCTGTTTCTTATACTACTGTTGTTTTTCAATTTGTTGTAAATTTCGCTAAAATTTGGTTAAATGTCTTGGCCCAATTTATGATATTATGTATTTCAGGGTAGGATGTTTATTTCACTTTTGAAAACTCTTGACATGGAACCTTCAAGTAAATAGTGACGAATACTTTCGGTTTGCTAAGACTTCGATTTTGGTAAGTGATAAGTTTAGTACATTTTGTCTCATACTTTGGGTGTAATTTTAAATGGCCCGTCAGACAGCATAAGGGTTGCTTATCACCGGCATTAAGGTTAGTTCAACTTTGAACTGAACAAGAAAAATCAAATTTTGTTCAATTGTAATCTCTAAGGATCCATAGGCAAAACGGATTCATTCATGAGTTATAGGTTAAAACCAAAAAAAATGGGATGTGTTATCAAATTAATAATTTTATCGAAATTCGAAGATTAATGTCACAAAACGGTATACAAAATTGCAAGTCAACAAGTATTACGGTTCAAGAAAAATTAGGAAAACAAAAATGTAGATCTAACATCAATAATTAAATATATATATATATATACATATATATATATATATATATATATATATATATATATATATATATTTTTTTTTTTTTTTAACACTAATTTAAGGTTCATTTTTTAATTTTTTTAACAACTAAAGAACTAACATTTTTGATGAAGATTAGTTTTGCCTCATTTCTATTTGGTTTTCAAATGGTAAAATATCGGAATATTTTTTTATAATTTTATTTTTATTATTAATCAGTATCAAAAACAATAATAATCATTAATAATTATAAATTATCCATCAAAATTTGTTCAAAGTGCATCATAATAGTAGTATTATAATGGTAATATAAAACCTACATTTCAACCAATCTTTATCAGTTATCAATATGTCTCTTTCTTCTTGAGTTTCTTCATAAATATCTCCAAATGTCGGAAGTAAAATCAATACTTCGCAAACCTGTAACAGAATTAATAAATATCATATATTACTGTTGTTTCTTTCTGATTTATTAGAAAAAAAAGTATCGTTGTAGGAAAAACGCAACATGAGTTGTTCATGGGTATATTGGTTTTGAATTCCAATGGATCAATGGATATATATATATATATTGTATGACTGACTTAACAATTGTCACGTACTCAAATTGGATGACGAAACTCAAAATTTGTTTGCCAACTACTTTCTGAAAAATAATTTTCTTTCCTTTATGATATGTGTCACGCTGATTTACGTTATTATTCTTTATACTTCAACAATATTTTATCAAAATTGGTAGAGCAGATTATAATAATTTACGTCTTTTATAGCAGTTAGCTTTTTTGATTTTCCACTGATAACTATCTAACCGACATTTTGGGTAGGTGGTGACAAAGATATTTTGTTTGGAATCCTTATGAAGTACAGTTACTACAAAATTTATTCAAAATCGTTAAACTGATTTAAAGGTCAAAATTTTATTTTATACATACATAAAACAACCAAAAATTATAACCTTGGGCAATTGTATTTTAATTTTTAATTATGACTGAAAAACTTTAGGTGTCAATTTTTAACAAAATCAGTCTTATGGTTTCTGAAAATACTGTCAAATAGACAAATGAAATACAGAGTGTATGTATGTATATTATAAACTAACTGTTACACGTGGCTTTGCATGAGAATATTTCAGATTTAACTGTGATTTTTACATTAGTTAGATAATACATATTACAATGAGAAACGAAATTAGCTCAAGATAATTGTAGTTTTTAACTCGTGTATATATATATATATATATATATATATATATATATATATATATATATTATGTACAAATTTCATACATACATTTATATTAAAATACACAATGGTACATCAACATTTTTACAGATTCAAAACTAGGTATTAAAACTTTCTACACACGGACATACATACACACAAATATATTTATGTATTATTGTGACTGAATTGTTTAGTAGACTACATTTTTTGAACTGTCATTGGAACAAATAGAGATATCGGTACTTTCGCTAATTCGGGTGGTAACATACAACTGCCCATGTTAGGGCGACCACATGATTGAAGTGAAGACAATATGAAATTATTGAGTACTATTCAATGAATCAAATTTGAATAGTTTTGAATATTTTAGACAAAAATTAGGTTAATAACACTTTTTTAAATCTTACACTTTGGTCTAGGGAAGGCTTAACAAAGCTTTGTGTTGGAATTATTAAAGCTGAAGAAACTAATCAGCTGTTGTGTGTATTATTATATTGTTCCTACGGTAACTAAATTTGAATGTAACTATAATATTAATTAAGAATAGAACCCAGCACCTTTGGCGTCCACATATTTGTTCAAACACAGAATCATTGAGTAGCTGAATGATTCGTGATTTATTTACTGTGGATGCCTGAATATTGACTGATACAGATATATATATATATATATATATATATATATATATATATATATATATATTGTAGTAACTATTTTTAAGATATCAATATATAAACAAAGTCTAAACTACTATAAAAGTAGTGTTAAATGTATATTCTTAAACCCGAAAGTATGACATCACGCCTATTTTATGAAAGAAAGCCTTCTTGCAATGTCATAATGAAGTAGTGATGAGACATTATTGTGCAGGGGGGTGCAACTTGCACCCTTCTAAAGAGTATGCAACCCGCTAAGCCTAAAAAATGTAAAGACAAGCACATGGTAGATCAATGACCTCGCAGCCGGCAAGGACGTGATGATTTACTCTATCTCTCTTGTGCACTCGTATACATTTTGGCGGGAAAAAAGCACTCGATCCTCAACGAGCATGTGGTAGTATTTACAAATAGAAACTGACCTACATCAATTTCTGCAGGAGCTCCACTGTTTCTGTTCACAAACAGTTGATGGTCATTTTTTTTTTGTTTTTGGCGGGAAATATACACATATCATGTCAACATTATTTCGATGCTATGAGGGAACCAGAGTAAATTTTCGGACAACTTGTTTTTGAGAGAGTTTCACGGATTGACAATATTAAGATAAAAGTGTTGAGGTATATATCAGGTCACTATAATAACTATAGGAGTTTTTAGTGTGCTTGAATGTAAAAGTAGACTCATATCTGTTATCAATTGACTTGTTTTGATTAATAATTTCTTGTAATTAAATCCACTTATTTTCTATAGTACTCTATTCTCCTAATACATTGGTTTTCTAATATTGTGTTACTTTGAATTTATGAATCCTCAATAAAAAGTATCAGGTGGTGAAGTTAGATTTGATTACGAATGTAATCAGTTAACATTGTATTTACAATTATGTATGTCAATTTTGAGTTTTTTATGTCCTGGATTCTCTCTCTCTGTGGGACATACTTAATCTTAGTTATTCGTCAGAAAATCTTATGTATAAAACTTCAGGTAAATATATTTTAAAGTACAAAATTCTTGTTTTGCAAAATCTTTACAAATATTTCAAAATTAAAATTCGTAAATAAATATTTTTTGATATTTTATTTCAGTATGGACAAAATTGAAAACAATAATACTGAGATTGAAGTAATTGAGGGAGAGTTGAGCAGAAAAGGCGGACCTACATATTTTACTATATTAGGGGTGCTAGAAAACATTTTTCTTTTAGGTATGAACCGAGTTGATGCATGGGTTACTTGTAATGTAGTTAAAGATTTGAAATCTATTATCGATACAGATCCAGAGGTGAAGAATTTATTTTTATAACACAACAATACGTGGTGTATTTTTATTTTGTACAATATGTTAGTATTAGAATTATAATTTAAAAGAACAACTGTATTTTTATAACTCTTTCTCTCTCTCTCTCTCTCTCTCTCTCTCTCTCTCTCTCTCTCTCTCTCTCTCTCTCTCTCTCTCTCTCTCTCTCTCTCTCTCTCTCTCTCTCTCTCTCTCTCTCTCTCTCTCTCTCTCTCTCTCTCTCTCTCTCTCTCTCTCTCTCTCTCTCTCTCTCTCTCTCTCTCTCTCTCTCTCTATCTATCTATCTATATATATATATATTTTATATATATATATATATATATAAGCTTCTTTATTAGCATTTTTAATATTGCTAGTATTTCAACTCTTACATCATCCCATATACGGTTTGTTTTCTCCTACCGGTTTCGCCGCAGCAAACACCATGAATTGGCCAGCGACCTAACAGGATATAAAGTGTATGTTGTATGCGTCTGTAATGTGTGTTTGTGTATGTATGTGTTCTTTTTATGTAAAAAATTACTTTGACTAAGCAGTAGCGGATCAACTCTGAGGATGCTGACATGTTCCGACGGTGTAACCGGTAGGAGAGAACAATCAATGTATGACATGACATAAGTTAAAATATTGTAATTATATATGTATATATATGAAGTAAAAATATTTTTAACATTAGTTTTATTAATTTCCTTTTAAAAACTTAAATTATCATAACATTTATTATAATTTAAACTCCTTAATTGTTTGTTTTCGAAATAACCTCCAACATAAAAGTAACATGAGTTTCATTTGCTCCTGTTTAATATTAATTGCTAAAGAATATCATATAAGAAATATATTCATTTTATGCTTATAAACAAATAGATTAACAACTCAAATTCTTATCTGAGTCTGGTTCAATATAGTAAACGTAAAATATAACCCATAAACCCTCTAGCTTAAATACATAAATACTTATAAGTAATTAAATAATAAACTATTTAAAATTGAATTTTAATTTTAGTAACAACAGATTTAACTAATATATATATAATATATATTAATATATATAATATATATAATATATACTAATATATATACTATATATATTATATATATATATATATATATATATATTAGTATATTAATATATATACTATATATATTATTATTATATATATATATATATATATATATATATATTATTTCGTAATATTTCGTAATACTTCATATTTTGTAATTAGTTTGAACCGAGATTATGACTTCTTTCTTTCTGTGCATTATACTACTTTTCTGAACTAA
Source organism: Aphrophora alni (assembly GCA_963513935.1). Classification (NCBI taxonomy): domain Eukaryota; kingdom Metazoa; phylum Arthropoda; class Insecta; order Hemiptera; family Aphrophoridae; genus Aphrophora; species Aphrophora alni. The sequence goes on from OY740775.1 coordinate 11,174,513, forward strand.
TCACTCTTTTAAAAGTTTAATTGATTATTAATTTTTAATGTAATTGATATTTATATCATGCTTAAGCTAATTTAAAATCGATATCCTAAAATGTATTGTGTAATAATAATTATAAAGTGAACGATTTTTAAAATATTTCGTAAATTTGAATGCCTAAAAATTGTTAAAATAATTTTCACAAAATACATTCCATTAAAAGAAGAGAAAAGGGAATTAATGACTTACTAAGCCAACCCATCCAATGGTCTTCACTACCGGCTCAAGGCTACATCCACAGCAACAAGACTTCTTAGGTGATGAACTCATCTTTCTGACTACTGGAACTTCAATGAACAATAAAAGCTAAACTGAAAGGTGGAAAGTTCAACATCACAAATAGAAACTTATACCATAAAAAAAAAGAGATAAGATTTCCTTAGCAGGTCAAAACATTTGCAATGTCATGTTATATGAAATTCTGATTTGTGGTACAATTGTGTAAAATGAATGTATAATCATTGTAAAGAATGAAACCAACTCTTGATGTCAAGTAACTGACTGTAAATACACTTCATAATAATATATATATACCATAAAACTAAATTCACAAATATAATTAATAGTTTTACATTTACATTGGACATACGCCCTTACTATCAACTTTTTGTCAAATTGTTAAAAAAAATATTTTGAAACTTATTACTGTTATAGAAACGATGAACTGTTCTCGGCAAGATAAAAAAAAAAGTTAGTTTGCAAAAAGTTAGTTACCCAGTGAAATGTTTTACTGATTAGTGGTATTAAGATCTATAAATTAAATATCCGGAATGTCTTTCCGAATCTTATTTAATTCTAAAAAAAAAAAGTTTTTGATTTAAAAATCAGTTTTTAAAATTATTTTGTGATCTTCAAAACCAGGTAAAATTTTTTAGAGCCATATTTAAAAAAAAAAGTTATTTAATTGTGCTACGGTGGGATAGGCTAAGAAACTCAAGAAAATTTTAGATTTTTCTTGAAATATTAAACAAAATACAAAATAAATGTGTTTAAAAAATAAATGTAACTAACTTTATTACATAATTAAAGATATACGAGTTTATAAACTAATTGAAATACATTTTCAATATTAAACCAAAAACATCAATTGTAGCTAGTAGGCAATAATTTAGTCAATAATTTTCACAATATTAAGAGTATTTCTCAATGGGTCTATTGCCACAATTACAGAAAACGTTACTGATTGTGTCATTAAAAAATGTTACTAAACAAAATAATGTAGATGCTTGGGAAAAAGGTTATTATAGTTTTAGGTTTAATTTTATTTCATTAGTAGATATGTAAGTTTAGATTTAGTGTATAAGCAAGACACTCCGATGATGCTAACCATGTTATCGAAATGTCCATCAGGGCATTTAGTGGAAATAATTAATAAAGAACAATTAATCAGATAATTGTGTTTTATTTTAAAGTTTCTAGTGATTGTGGTTAGGGGCAAATTCGAATCATTATTATGTATATGACGTTGAATTTTTTAATACAAAAACAAAATAACTCTCAAAAGAAATTGTCATTTCAGATTTTTTTGAATTGCAAAATGTTTCCATAAAAAAAAAAAAAAAAAAAAAAAAAAAAAAAAAAAAAAAAAAAAAAAAAAAAACAGGAGAGACCTTCATACCAAATTAAAGACCTTAACTTAATTTGTATGACCAAATTCAATCTTACATTTACAAACGACAATGACAACAGACAGACACCTTGTGGAAAATCTCTTTTTCAGATTTTTTATAAAATGAAATGTGAAAATTAGCAATAGCCAAATTTTTTAGTCATGTCCTGTATTATTTTTACTGGGAAGTAAAATATGCTAACAGATGAACCAACACCCAAACTGTTATATACAATGTTAAATACAAAACTTTAGATATTTAGAAATTTAATTTATACTCTAAGGACGTTTTACTACTGTCATTATAATGTGGTAGACAGTTTGGTTGTACACAACTATAGGTTGTTATTTATAAATCATAAATATTAAATGTTTTATAAATATTATGTTAAATTGGCAAATTAAACAAAAAAAATTATTATTATTAAAATAAAGTACTATAAAAAATTAAGTGAGATGTAATAAACCACGACTAATATTAAGTTCAGATGTTAATTTATTATCTTTATTGACTATTAGATTCTTTTGATAATGACATACTAACTTCTATTTATGGGCATTATTTGATAACCAGTGTATCTGATTGGATTACAAGTATTTCTATAATTTAGTTTATTTAAATATTTATTTAACATCAAGGTTTAGAAAGTAGCTAGATATGAATATCATTTGTCATATACTATATCATAGTAGTGTGGTACTTGTAGTGGGTATATTAATTTCTTACAAAAGTATGGAGGTAAGCATGTATACTAATGTTTACAACGCAAATATGTTTTACAGTCAATAATATAATAATTTCTTACAAGAGTATGAAGGTAAGCACGTATAATAATGTTCACACTGCAAATATGTTTTACAGTCAATAATAAAATCATTTCTTACAAGATTATGAAGGTAAGCACTTATAATAATGTTCACACCGCAAATATGTTTTAGAGTCAATAATATAATCATTTTACAGACCTATTTCTTTACTGCCAGTATTCAGTAATTTCTTTTTTTAACTTTTATTAAGACAACTACTTGATTTTTTAAATAAATCTAATATCCTTTATATTGGGCAGTATGGCTTTCAAAAAGGTAAATTAACCTGTAGTTGATGCTGTAGTTGAGTTATTGAACTCTTTAGTGGAGGGTCTTGAAAAGAAAAAAGTAATGAGTATTTTTCTCGACCTTTCCAAAGCTTTTGATTTTGTCGAAAAATCAGACCCTACTGAGCATGGGCGTCATCACCAGTTCATTATTGGGGGGGGGATATATGCCGGGGGTCTGGGGGTATGGAAATTTTTTAAAATTAAACTTCTCAAAACATTGTTTTTATGCATTTATTTATGCGTTTGTAACAGAAATATAATGTTAAAAACCCTAGTAGAGACAAAGCCCGATGTTTACCTTTTAAGGTTTTAAGTAAATCATTAGTTTTTAGCAAAAATATATTTACATCTCAAATATTGGGGGGACGCATTCCCCCGGCGATGACGCCCATGCACTAAGATATGGTGTCCCTCAGGGATCAGTTCTATGCCCGGTGTTGTTTTTAATTTACATCAATCATTTGTCATCTATATATGTGGATAGCCTAATTCAGTTTCCAAATGACACAACTTTGAGTATGAAAAGAAATTCAGTGAAAATTTGGAGCATAAGGCTTTTTTTACAAGTCATTGCAACAGGTCAATACTTTGAAGAGAATAATTTGACAGTAAATCCAGCCAAGACAAAGTAGACGTATTTTAATATTTAAATAAAGCCAAAATCAGATGCCAAGACAGTGTCATGTTGGGTGAAAATTTACCTTGAAAAGTAAATTCAGTTAAGTTTCTGGGTCTTATTAAGGTCTTATTAAGGGCTAATAAGTCAACCTGGCATGACCAAATTATCAGTATTAAAGTTAAAATTAGTTCAGGGATTTTCGCACCAATAAATTAAAAATTGTACTGTGGTTTGTCTATTCTTTTAACTACTTATTATGGGCATATTTATACACATCTGAACTACAAAAGTCTCCTATTGGGAAACTCATTAGTTCAGAATATGCTTAGACTATTTGTCCTGCGAATAAAGGCAATTCGGCTAATAGCAGGATTGAGGCAAACTGAAACCTGTAAAAGTGCTTTTGGGAGGCTCGGAGTACTTAACGTCCATGTATTTACATGACTGAAGTGTTGCTATATTTTTAATTTAAGTGTGATCATATCCAGAATATGGACATACATGACTACTGCTTGTAATGGTTGTGCTAGACAGCAAAGGTTAAATGTGTACAGTAAACTTCCTCCACAAGCAGGTGCTAAATTGATGAATAAGCTCCCTCTTAGCATAAAAAATTTGCAAAATTATACATCTTTAAAAACAGCCTTAGACAACTATTGTTGTCTGGATCTTTTTACTTTGTGGAGGAGTTTCTGCAATGACTCTTTGTTTTGTAGATGGGTGTGATTTTCTGCTAAACATCTTTATCATTTATATAAGTTTTATTGTTTTGTTTCTTAATGTATTGTAAAATTGTATTTAATTACTAATGTTTGGATTGTTTTAGATATTTTATTGTAGATATTTAAAAGTAGAAAAGGATTTGATCGACACTTTATAAATTAATGTTGAATTACTTTGTACCTATACTTGTTATGTTTTTATAGTTGGATTTAAAAAAAAAATTGTTTATACAAATCTGTGGATTATTCATAATCTCTTGTGTAATATAATTTAATGACTTTGTCTTATGCAATGTATATTGTCAGGAGGAAGAAATAAAATGAAAAGAAACATAAATACACAAAAGTGTAATACTCCGATTTCATGAAAAAGTTTTTACAACTTTGGTCTTTATTAGCCCCTCAATAAAAACTTGTTTTGCAAGACAAACACTCTTTTCATATTCTGAGCCAAAGAGTTTCCCCAAAGAAGAATTCCATATCTCAAATAATGATACACCAGCTCATAATAGGCAGTTAAAAGTATTGACGTACCACAGTATAACTTCCAATTTCTCAGTACTTGCTATCATTAGTGTATCTAAAAAACCTATATAAATGAAAAATAATTAAAACATCATATATAAAGCTAATGGAAAGCTAATAAAAATAAGGCTTTGGTTCATACAAAATTAATTAAATAATCATCTATTTTAGGTAAGGCTAATATTTGTCTGGTTAGTTCTGGTAAGAATTACCACAAGGTCATACTCTTTGAACTCTTAAAGATCAAGAGGTATTACATTCTTGAGGGAGAGGTAGAAAGGCTATACCAGACTATACGAATGGTACAAAACTATTGTTATTTAGTTGACCTGCGTAAGATCTGTGTTCAACTTGTGTTCCTTCTGTTACCGTGTAGTTCTCTTCACCTGTGGTTTTCACGATCATGTTTGTACATTATCACAGTTATTTTGGGTGTTTAGGCCTAGTTTTAGCCCTGAGTTTGTTTCTTATATTGCTTGGTATAGTTTTAGTATACAATATGATCCTGAGCTACTAGGCTGTGTCTAAGTTTGTTCTTAACACATTAAGAATTTACACAGATTAAGGCTCCATGCGGATACAACAGAGCCATCCATGATCAGTATAGAAAAGTATAATATTTGATTGAATACTCTGTAAATGTTGTGTATTCCTTTGTACATATACAAACGATGGCAAAATAAGAAAAAATCAAAGTCAGAACACACCATCATTATTCAATAACTTTAAAACCAAAATCTGTATTTTTATTATATAACAATTTAACTAAGAGGTATAGAAAATAAATTGGTATTGATGGCCGAATGGGTGTATACAATTATTTTCAAATAGATTTATTTTGCTTTTGTGACCGTCTCCACTTATTTTGACCAGCTGGAAGCTCAGGCTGGCTGGAGACCGCGTACACTTTAGCCGAATCTTGTCAGGATGGGCCAAGGAGTCGGGTTAGGACGCTAATGAATGCACGCAACGCAAGTGAAATTAAATGTTATATTTTATTTTATCGCCGAATTAAAAGATTACAGAATTAATTATGATTTATAAAAAAGACATAACGGCAAGATAAAGCCTTAATATTGGCCGAAAAACATACCGAGTAATTTAGCTAGCACGTGGCCGAAAATGGACTGACCTTGTCCCGTCGCGGTCTTCCTTCTCGCGGCTCTAGGAACAGACTCTGCTCGGCTCGCTGGTTCAAGCCCTCCACTCCTCGTCTCTCCCCCCTTCTACGTCATATTGCACTGCTCAAAAAAATCGCAAGTGCCAATTCATATTTTATTATTTAGAATTCCTTTGCATCCTAATTTATAATTATTATGGTTTTGGTTTGGTGGGCTCCTTGGCTGGGCCACATCACCCTCCTCTATACAATTCGAGCCGTACCACTCGGCTCGTTGTAAATTGGTGGCTAATGTGACACTCCACTCATAAGCAAAAATAAATTTCAAAAATCGCCAAAAAAATATACCACAAGATTTCTTTAAATTTTGAAAGGAGAAAGAGAAAATACAAACGTGAGGTCAATTCATTGCTGCCAAATGCCTTCAAAGTCCCCATGCGCTTTTATTAAAATTTTGAAATCAGTTAGCAATCTGCAAATAGGTGAAGACAATATAGTCTCCTATTAATTCGGCGATAAAATAAAATATAACATTTAATTTTACTTGCATTGCGTGTGTTCATTTGCGTCCTAACCCGACTCCTTGGCCCATCCTGACAAGATTCAGCTAAAGTGTACGCGGTCTCCAGCCAGCCGGAGCTTCCAGCTGGTCAAAAGAAGTGGAGACGGTCACACTTTGACAAATTCTGAATTATTAAACATAAATTATCAAAATTAATCAAATATGATAATATTAAATCAATGGTCAATAATATCAATATCAAAATGTGTCCAGATATACAGTTATAGGCAATCCCTCTGGATCATTGCTGAAACAACATATTTTTTCATGTAGTTCAGGGTCAGATTCTTCTCTTGCATCTTTCCTATCATGTTTCTTGACCAACTCTTGTTCTCTTCAGCCCCTGACATTAGTAGTGTATTCAAGGTCTAGGGGGGTCTTTGTTTTATCTTCTTGTCTTTTCGTTTTCATAAGGCAATGATGACCAAGAGATTTTTCTCCTTTAAACAAAAAGAATAACATTTATAATATCATAAATTTTAATCTATGTAATCTATCTAAAAGATACAAACAATTGCACTTGCTTTACAATAGATACAGAAACTATTTCAACAAGAAGTCATTTCCATTAACTTGAATATATGTTGATATTAGGCTTGAGTTGTCACATGATGTAATCCCCTTTAATTTGGGAGCCAGGAAACACGATCATGCCACCCTTACCTTTGCTCTGATATACTATGAAGGGACATGATGAGCTACAATTTGAGGAATTGTTGGAGTCATTTCCAGTCGAGTCCACCTTCATCTTCAAGAAGGCTGCCCGTTTACTCCGGTCTGAAATTTGTTCATTACAAGTTTCATAATTAAATGTTGGGCTGATTTTCCATGAAAACATGGGATCCTGGAAGGCTGTATTAATAGAACAGCAACTGGTGTGTGGAAATTACGCTATTGTTCAGTTGTAGGAACAATAAGTCTAAAGACTGAAGGACATTAACTGTACAGTATACCAAAGTTATAGTTTGATTGGTGTAGCTCGTGTATCACTGAAGAGGACAACCTTGTCGTTGAAACGCGTCTGATACTTAGGCGTATTTTTTGTGAGAATTGTGTTCTGTGTGTTTGGTATACTGTATAATTTTTCTGATAAGTCAAGCTCAACATTTAATATGACATTAACTGTGTCTAGTGATATTCAATACTTTAGTACTGAGTTTGGTAATTATCATTTCTAGTTATCAAAGATGGTTCCTGGGTGTGCTGTAGGTTGGACTGTTGAGTGTTCCGTGGACCTAACTTGGAAAACCATGTGGTTGATCAAAATAGACTTATCGTGGTGATTTGACAAAGGGGTGTTAGAGAATAAATGGGTATTGATGGCTGAATGGATGTATATAATTATTTTTTTATAAACTTTTTTTGTTTTGACAAATTCTGATATTAATCATAACTTATCAAAATTAATTAAATATAATAATAAATTAAAATCAATTGTCAATAATAATATAAAAATGAATCCATATATGTGAAGCTATAGGCAATCTCAATGGATCATTATAAAACACATCTTTTTTCTGTAGTCCTTGGTTAGATTCCTCTCTTTCATCTTTCCTATCAGGTCTCTTCACCATCTCTTGTTCTCTTTAGACCCTGACATTAATAGAGTATTCGAGGGGTAAGGCTGTCTTCATTTTATATTCTTTTATTCTCGTTTTCATAAGGCGATGATGCTCAAGAGGTTTTCCCCCTTTAGACATTTAGAAAGTATTCAATCAAATATTAAACTTTTCTATACTGATCATGGATGACTCTAAGTGTATCCACATGTAGTCATAATCTGAATAAATTTTAAATGTATTAAGAAAAAAACTTAAACACAGCCTAATAGCCTAGGATAATGTTGTATACTAAAATTAAACAATATAACCAAACAATATAAGAAACAAACTTAGGGCTAAAACTAGACCTGAAAACTCAAAATAACTATAATAATAATATACAAACATGATCATGAAAACCATCGGTCAACGTAACTACACAGTAACAAGTTGAACACAGATCTTATACAGGTCAACTAAAAAAAAAAAAGGTTTTGTACCATCAGGGTAGTTTGAGCTAAACAGTCTTTCATCATTTCCATCATAAGTTTAATACTTGATCTATTTTGGCTAACCCTATAGGTTTTCAGGCAAGGTCAGTGGATCACTCAAAACTTATATTATATATCCACGAACAAAAAATAATTCAGTCCAATCAACCAGCAGACCCCAACTTCCATTACAGTCAAAACAAAACATTTATACATACATGTTATCAAAAACCACAGGTCAACTAAAACAATAGGTACACCAAGTCACTCGATAATAACAAACACTGTTATCTATAGATTAGGTACAGATATACTACAAATGACTGTGAAGTGCACCTGCCAATTTGTGGACACAACAGGACTTTTTGAGTAGGTCTAAAGGAGTATTTTATTTTTACTTAAAGTTATTGGTCATGTAGAATTTGTATTTCTATATTTGATTATACAACTCACTATTTTCAAAATAAAACTTACCAGGATTTTTTGTTTTGTGTAAAGTATTCATGATATAACCAAACTATATTAACTTTAATTGCTAGACAATAGATTGAAACAATAGAACATTAATAATTAAACATTCCTCTGTTGACAATGATTGTGTCTGTGAGTGTCCACAAATAAACTGGTAAACTGTCTAAAATATTTTTACATTAAATTTAGATAAAAATTATATACTCTTCAACATCCTTTATTAATTAGTTAAGAAGCATAATCAGAATACGAAAGGATGCAACATGTAACAAACAAAAAATAAAACTTCTGTCAGTTTTGTATAGACAATTTGACTTATCCAAAATATGTAATGTATTGTATGATAATCACAAATAGGTAAATTAATCTTTTATGTTTAAAATAGATCACTTAAAAATGTCTAATTTTAAATTATATCATTTAACTATTTCTGAAAATTTTGTTATACTGTGAGGAGACTGACACTGTAGAATATACTTTCTCTCAATGTCCAAGGCAGTAGCCAGGCAGGGAAGAACTTACAAATACATTGGAATATGTGCTTAGGAAATCTACACTGGTGAATCATATGTTGGAAAGAGACAATATTGGGAATCGATTTCAAAATTCATTGCATGGTTTTTGTTACAGAAGGAGGTGGAGAACTACATAATTAATAATTAGTTAATTGTAGTAGACCTGGAAAACTAAAGGTTTAAAGACTGAATATTTGGAAGAGAAGTAAGAGATTAGAGATCTCATGTAAGATAAAGTGACCTAGCCTGATAGGAAGAACATACAATATTATTTAATTAAGTTCTCTGAGTTAATGCCAAAGAAGTTCTAGAGTAGTGGTGAAGAGAGGGACCGGTTTAAGCCTGTAAGAGTTTGAAACTACCCTGTTCCAAGTGTGTCTATAAGGATTTCTTCTCCTTATATATATATATATATATATATATATATATATATATATATATATATATATATATATATATATAAAACGTTTTACAAAACCTTTTGCCTTGTTGCATGGCTAGAAATTTATCATAGAATGAAAAAAACAGGCTTCAATACTACATTACGTAACAAAATGAGTCAATAGTAACAATATGTAGTACTTAAAGAACTATTTATATCTTTTTGTATTTGTCAGTAAAACAAAAATAAAGTTCTTAAGAGAAATTATTGGTTTTAATTAAGTGAAGTTGAAATTAACAAAAATAAAATTGAAGAGTAGCACAAAATACAATCAAATCGATACTTACTGTCACACTAGCCTGTCTACTATTTTCTTCACTCATATTCAGGTGGGGGGGGGGGGAATGGTGTTACTAGAAATCCAAACTGGGATGATGACGCAAACAAGCAATTATAACATATTCTAGCAACATGGTAAAAGTTTGATTCCTTTCTTACATGATTGCTTGGCCATCCATTTACAGAACTTCATGAACTTTTTTGTTTTAAAGCTTTAATTATGCTGATTAAAACTGTGTAAAAAAATTATACAACATCTATAGTTTTCTCGTAAAGTAAATTCAAATGAAACAACTGTCATCAGGGGAAATTTCAGCCTGCCTCAAATTTGTGTTCTGGTAAAGATAGCTGTATATTGTTGAGAATGAAATTTAGCTAAAGATTAAAATTGTATTTAGACAAAAAGATGATGAACTTTGGTTGACAGGTAACAGACGTTATTACATTGATAGACATTAGAATATAAACATAGGTATTTCAAAATTTTAAAAGACCCTGCAAACCCCCCCCCCTCAAAGAGTCTTACCCCAAATTTGTTAATTTTCCTGCACCATTTCTAGTGAAAGGCTAAAAAATCGTCTCTTAGTGTTTTCGCTCCAAGGCTCCGTTTAGGCTGTCCATTACTGGACAAAGCTACAAACATACAGCATTATTTATAAGATGATCTACTAATGAACGTAGGCCAGAATATGTATGCTTTTATTATATATAATGCCAGTCATGTGAATTTGGACATCTCTAATGCCAGTCTCCATTACCATAATAAAAAGTGTACATATGAAAGTTCCTCTCTTATGTCTTAAACAAATACAAATTCTTCAGACAAATCAACTATTACCTGGCACCTAATGTTATATATTGTTGCTCCAAGATGTATAATTTTAGAAGGATTGATATAAATAATTCATCACAGAAAACACTATCTTATGCTGCTCTGAAATTCATTCTGAGTTGAAAATTTCAACATTGATTTCCATTGTTGTTCTGTGTCATATTATCTCTGGTAGATAAATACCAAGCTTATTTTTCAGTCCTGTAGTTAGTAATTATTTTCTAGTTTTATATATTAGTAGTAAATTAATAATAGTATTTAATTCGTGTCTTTTCTTTTTTCCCCAGGTTACATCAGAACCTTCAATTCCTGTATTTTCATCAGATTTTAAAGATCTTGTAGCAACAACTAAACATGTGGACAAAACATTGCTTATAAAAACAATCTTTGAAGAACCTGAAAAGATTTTAATAACAGCTCCTCAAGGTTTCGGCAAGTCAACAAATTTGAACATGGTTAAACGATTCTTAGAAATCAAAATAAACTCAAATGGTGAACCAAATACAACAACAAACTATAAGTTGTTTCAGAACAATAATTTAAAAATTTGTAAATATAAAGATGTTTTTGATGAGCATTTTGGAAAATACCCAGTCATGTTCATGGATTACAGTCCTCTTAGTGGGATAACTAGTTTTGTTGATTTGTTAAAATCATTCAGCATAATCATAAGAAACACATATTCACAACACAGATATCTTTTACAAAATACAAACTTATTTACAAAATCTGAATTAAAAAGTTTCCATAAATGTAGTTATGAAGCAAACAATGTATCCTTAACTAAATCAGAAATCAAAAAAGCTCTAACATTTTTATCTAAAATTTTATATAATTATTTTAAAAAACAAGTATTTGTATTGATAGATGAATTTGATGCTTATGAATTAGACATGATTTTTCACAATAATTCAGACGCAGATAATATTATTATGTTCATTCAAACTATTAACACAGAGTTGTTACAATCTAATGTTTATGTAGGTCGCTCACTATTAATGGGGTCATTTACTGTATCAGGAATAGGTTTATCTACAGATGTAAATGACATAATGGAGTGTAATTTTTTACGCGATCACCCTTTTAATGAATATTATGGTATAACAGACCTGGAACTTGATGAACTTTTAATTAAAGTAATAAAAGATACTAAAGAAAGAGAACAAATAAAAATGAACATTGTTGATTACTACAAAGGCTACACAACATTTAAACAAAATACTAATATATATAACACTAGATCAATTTTAGACTTTTTACATAACAAAAGAGAACCAAATATCAATTTTAGTAGCAATAATTATACTCTGCAAAGTTTTATGTTGATATTTAGTTTTCAAACAATTCAGAATAAACTTGAATATTTACTAAATGGCAACACAATAAATGTTGATATTACAGAACCTTTCTCAAAAGAAAAAATTGAATCATTGAGAAATATGTCGAGATTAGATAGTACAAATGAAATATTAGTGCAATTGTTTTTCTTCTTTTTGTTTGAACTCGGTTACTTATCAGTTAAAGGTGAAAGTATTTATAGACAAAATAAGGTCCCAATAAAAATATCTAATTTAAAAATTAAATTAGAATTTGCCAGTATTCTTAGAACTATATATATTAGTAAATACAATCTATTAGAGAATGACATTGATGCATTGAATAAAATTATGAATGAAATTTCTACAGATACTTACAATAGAAAAATATTTAATGATATTTTGGATGCCCTTAATGTTTTATTTGGTCATGCAAAATATCAATCAAGAAAGGAATCTGGGTTTTTGTCTATTCTCCTGGTTTCACTTATAAAGTTTTTCCCTCAAGCAGAAAGTATAGTTTATACCCATAAACCACGTAGCATTGTATATATTATAGTAAAAAATAACAATGGTATATCATTTATAATAGAAATGAAAACTACTGTCAGTGAAACGAAGGTGTACAGGAAAAAAATTTCATTAGAAGCCCATCAACTAATCGTTAAGAAAGGATTTATTAATTCTTTAGATGTTAACTCCAGAAAGAAAGTAGTATATTTGGGAATTTGTTGTAGTTACAAAAGGAATATCAGTATTTCATATTCTTATTTTTTTAAAGAAGGGGATGACCTTATGAAGGCAATAACCTTAACTTGTAATCATAAAGTAAAAAAAGCAAGTAAATCGTAAAATAAGTTATAGCTACATTACATTGAAACAGGGTATATAGTTTCGTTTTATATGTCTCTTCCATATATTGTAGATTAGTCAATGAAAGGACATTATTACATACTTGTGTGTATGTTTTATTACATGTGTTTTCCTTGAGTATTATTATTTATTATGTCTTCATGATGTTTATGTTTTGAGTACGTTTGATTTTAAAAAATGAAAAGTTTATAAATATTGTTTGCATTGCTTTGTTTATAAGCTGTAAATAAACTTAAACTTTAAAACACTAAGTAAACAGTAAAACAAATTCATATTATTTTAAATATTTTGTACTTTTAGTAAAAAAAATGAAGCAATATCAATTTTATTATCCACAGTAAAAATCTTATTAAATTTTCTATTAAAAATAAAGTATAAGTTCTAAAGTGATAAGTTATTCATTAAGCACAGTAACTTGTGACATTCCTAATTCATAAAAAATTATAGTAAATGGCTAGTTACTGAACACAAATGAATTTGAAATTCTCCAATACTGATGACAATTTCATAAAGTTTGGCAATAGTGAATCGTAATTTTTCCAATGCCACTAGTATTCTTGATTATTTATAAAAACTCTCATATAGACATGCATTCATTATAAAGTACAAGTTTTATACATAGTTTGTCCTTCCCTTTAAATGGAATTTGAAGATATACACTCTGAAAGTACTGAATATGTAATGTGTTGTTACACGTTCCCCCTGCTGCTTGTAAGGGTATTTTCCAATTTGCTTAAAGTGGAGATTACAAGCTTGTAAATCTCTGGTAGAATACTGTTTCTGCACCAGTCACTTGTTTGATTCACATTAGTAGTTTTCTTTTATGTGCATGAACAACACATTGTGTCATAATTTTAACCATGGATGAGTGAACATTTTCCTGATAACATATTTTTTAGAACAGGATATAAACCTACAGAGAAGCAGAAATAAACCTCCCAGATCCACCCTCAAATAAAAAATATAAAACGGGAAAATGTGAAAATGTGACTCTTAATTATTATTAAAAATGTAAAATAAAATAATTTTGTAAGGACTTACTGTGCAATCCATTTTTAAAACTCCTGTAGCTCCCTAACTATTCATCGTAATGATATCAACTTTTACACGAGGAAAGAAAAAGGTTCAAATTTTACTGTGGTTTTTCAAAACGAATATTTCTCTCATAGTTTCTGAGTAATTAATTCAAGAAAACCGCCAATTTCAAACTTTTCAAAATCGTAAGGAGGGTACCTTGGCAATATTTTTATGCCGAAATTGACTTTTTGATTTTTGAATGTTTCTATAGCTAATTAGAAAGAGAATTAAATTTGGAATCGAGGTGTGCTATTAAAATTTCATAATGTTTAATATTTTTTCATTTATCCATATTTTTTATAAATATTTCAACATTTAACAATACCAATGATATACACATACAAGATGTGTACATACAATACAAGATGCAGACTTGAATAAAGAATAATTCCTGAAAAATCGCTTTAAAATCTCAGAGGGTTTACAAGATATTTCAGTTTAAAGTTTTTCAAAAAAGATCATACATTTTTTAAAACAATGATATGGGTATAAAAGGATGTAGAATTGTAAAGAGAGTAAACACTGAAAAAATCACTTTGAAATCTCAAATGGTTTACGAGAAATTACAGTTTATACATTTGCCAGATTTTAACATTTCACGTTTCGCCACATGCAATCCCTTTTTTAAACATCTGTAGCTCCCTAACTATATATTGTGATGATATGATCTTGTACTTAAGGAAAGAAAGTTCAAATTTTACTGTGGATTTTTCAATTTGAAAAAATCTCTTATACTTTCTGAGTAATTAATTCGAGAAAACAGCCAATTTTCAAACTTTGCAAAATCGTAAGGTTTTGCAAGTTTTTAAGATAGAAAAGTGAGTTTTTGATTTTTGAATGTTTCTATAGCTTAGTAGAAGGAGAATTAAATTTGGAATTGAGGCGTACTATTAAAATTTCAAATTTTTTTATATTTTCCCATTTTTATCTAATTTTTAGTAAAATTTTCAACATTTAACAATGATATGATTATCAAAAGATGCAGAACTGAAAAGAGAGTAAACCCTGAAAAAAATCTTTTTAAAAGTTATGTGATGGGTAAAAAGTAGATGTAGTTTTCAGTCAAAAAAGTATTCTTTTGTATGCTCTCTGTCTGTCGTCTATGTATTTCCCTTCAACACACATCCTATAGTTGTACGTGTATGTAGTTTGGCTGTAAAGATGTAGTTTTATTGTAATACTAGACCTACCTCTCAACATTCAAACTACTTACAGGTCCAAACATGTGGACCAATATTAATCAAATTTGGCATGTGAACATGTTTTGACAATATCTCGAAGGTTTTAATTTTAATGATAGGCCTAACTAGAAATTTGGAGATTGCTGCCAAAAAAATCCACAGGAAATCGCGATTTTTTTTTCAATATACAAACAAAACGTAACCTATTGATGAGCATCTCTTCTAACGCGTTCGCACTACATTTTCCACGGACGGACATCAAACAAAATAATAATAATTTAGACTAATTGGATACAAAAAAAGCTGACGACATGGATGTGTAAACAAATCACATAAGTTTATCTATACTACGTATATGTGAGAAAATTATAAGTTGATGGGACCATCATTGTATTTACCCAACCACATCATCAGCAGATCCTCTAACTGAAATGACCAGAAGATGGTTTCTTCGACCATATAGGTAAATTGTATTAGTAGATAAAGGGTCGGTTCATTCATATCAGTGTCTAGGCCTTGAATCGTATTTTATTTTGACGGCAGGGTTCTAATAACATTTTTGACAATACATTCGCTATTTGTCATCATAAGGTTGGTACCATTACATACAGAAAAGAAATATGAACAATTATATCTAATTTAGTGTGACATAAGTTTGAGACGCCTTGCACCACAAGGCATGTGTGCACCATAGGTTGCCTATCTTGGAGTACAAGGCGCTCTACAGCCCTTTGATAAGTAAGCGGTACCCCCACTATCACGAAAACAAGTTTCATCTCATTTTTTGTAAAAATTTCAACATTTAACAATACCAATGATATGCACATCAATAGATGCAGAATTGAAAGGAGAGTAAACCCTGAAAAAGACACTTTAAAATCTCAAAGGGTTTACGAGTAATTGCAGTTTAAAAGTTTTTCAAAAAAGATCAAAATTGTTTTAAACCAATGATATAGGTATCAAAAGATGCAGAATTGAAAGGAGAATAAACCCTGAAAAAATCATTTTGACATCTCAAATGGTTAAGGAGTTATTGCAATTTATACGTTAATAAAAATACCAGATTTTAACATTTCCCGTTTCGCCACTTGCAATACCTTTTTAAATCGCCTGTAGCTCCATAACTATACATCGTAATGATATCAAAATTTACATGAGGAAAGAAGAAAGTTGAAATTTTACTGTGGTGTTTTCAATTCGTAAATATCTCTTATAGTTTCTGAGTAATTACCTCGTGAAAACAGCCAATTTTCCAACTTTGCAAAATGCTAAGGTACCCCCCTTGCAGTTTTTTTAGGCGAAAAAGTGAGTTTTTGATTTTTGAATGTTTCTATAGCCTAATAGAAGCAGAATTAAATTTGGTGTCGAGGGGTGCTAATGAAATTTCAAAATTTTTAATATTTTTTCATTTTTATCTATTTTTTTGTAAAAATTTCAACATTTAACAATACCAATGATATGCACATCAATAGATGCAGAATTGAAAGAAGAGTAAACCCTGAAAAAGACACTTTAAAATCTCAAAGGGTTTACGAGTAATTGCAGTTTAAAAGTTTTTCAAAAAAGATCAAAATTGTTTTAAACCAATGATATAGGTATCAAAAGATGCAGAATTGAAAGGAGAATAAACCCTGAAAAAATCATTTTGACATCTCAAATGGTTTAAGAGTTATTGCAATTTATACGTTAATAAAAATACCAGATTTTAACATTTCCCGTTTCGCCACTTGCAATACCTTTTTAAATCGCCTGTAGCTCCATAACTATACATCGTAATGATATCAAAATTTACATGAGGAAAGAAGAAAGTTGAAATTTTACTGTGGTGTTTTCAATTCGTAAATATCTCTTATAGTTTCTGAGTAATTAACTCGTGAAAACAGCCAATTTTCCAACTTTGCAAAATGCTAAGGTACCCCCCTTGCAGTTTTTTTAGGCGAAAAAGTGAGTTTTTGATTTTTGAATGTTTCTATAGCCTAATAGAAGCAGAATTAAATTTGGTGTCGAGGGGTGCTAATGAAATTTCAAAATGTTTAATATTTTTTCATTTTTATCTATTTTTTTGTAAAAATTTCAACATTTAACAATACCAATGATATGCACATCAATAGATGCAGAATTGAAAGAAGAGTAAACCCTGAAAAAGACACTTTAAAATCTCAAAGGGTTTACGAGTAATTGCAGTTTAAAAGTTTTTCAAAAAAGATCAAAATTGTTTTAAACCAATGATATAGGTATCAAAAGATGCAGAATTGAAAGGAGAATAAACCCTGAAAAAATCACTTTGACATCTCAAATAGTTTAAGAGTTATTGCAATTTATACGTTAATAAAAATACCAGATTTTAACATTTCCCGTTTCGCCACTTGCAATACCTTTTTAAATCGCCTGTAGCTCCATAACTATACATCGTAAAGATATCAAAATTTACATGAGGAAAGAAGAAAGTTGAAATTTTACTGCGGTGTTTTCAATTCGTAAATATCTCTTATAGTTTCTGAGTAATTAACTCGTGAAAACAGCCAAAGTGAGTTTTTGATTTTTGAATGTTTCTATAGCCTAATAGAAGCAGAATTAAATTTGGTGTCGAGGGGTGCTAATGAAATTTCAAAATTTTTAATATTTTTTCATTTTTATCTATTTTTTTGTAAAAATTTCAACATTTAACAATACCAATGATATGCACATCAATAGATGCAGAATTGAAAGAAGAGTAAACCCTTAAAAAAGACACTTTAAAATCTCAAAGGGTTTACGAGTAATTGCAGTTTAAAAGTTTTTCAAAAAAGATCAAAATTGTTTTAAACCAATGATATAGGTATCAAAAGATGCAGAATTGAAAGGAGAATAAACCCTGAAAAAATCACTTTGACATCTCAAATAGTTTAAGAGTTATTGCAATTTATACGTTAATAAAAATACCAGATTTTAACATTTCCCGTTTCGCCACTTGCAATACCTTTTTAAATCGCCTGTAGCTCCATAACTATACATCGTAAAGATATCAAAATTTACATGAGGAAAGAAAAAAGTTGAAATTTTACTGTGGTGTTTTCAATTCGTAAATATCTCTTATAGTTTCTGAGTAATTAACTCGTGAAAACAGCCAATTTTCCAACTTTGCAAAATGCTAAGGTACCCCCTTGCAGTTTTTTTAGGCGAAAAAGTGAGTTTTTGATTTTTGAATGTTTCTATAGCTTAATAGAAGCAGAATTAAATTTGGAGTCGAGGGGTGCTAATGAAATTTCAAAATTTTTAATATTTTTTTCATTTTTATCTATTTTTTTGTAAAAATTTCAACATTTAACAATACCAATGATATGCACATCAATAGATGCAGAATTGAAAGGAGAGTAAACCCTGAAAAAGACACTTTAAAATCTCAAAGGGTTTACGAGTAATTGCAGTTTAAAAGTTTTTCAAAAAAAGATCAAAATTGTTTTAAACCAATGATATAGGTATCAAAAGATGCAGAATTGAAAGGAGAATAAACCCTGAAAAAATCACTTTGACATCTCAAATAGTTTAAGAGTTATTGCAATTTATACGTTAATAAAAATACCAGATTTTAACATTTCCCGTTTCGCCACTTGCAATACCTTTTTAAATCGCCTGTAGCTCCATAACTATACATCGTAAAGATATCAAAATTTACATGAGGAAAGATGAAAGTTGAAATTTTACCGCGGTGTTTTCAATTCGTAAATATCTCTTATAGTTTCTGAGTAATTAACTCGTGAAAACAGCCAATTTTCCAACTTTGCAAAATGCTAAGGTACCCCCCTTGCAGTTTTTTTAGGCGAAAAAGTGAGTTTTTGATTTTTGAATGTTTCTATAGCTTAATAGAAGCAGAATTAAATTTGGAGTCGAGGGGTGCTAATGAAATTTCAAAATTTTTAATATTTTTTCATTTTTATCTATTTTTTTGTAAAAATTTCAACATTTAACAATACCAATGATATGCACATCAATAGATGCAGAATTGAAAGGAGAGTAAACCCTGAAAAAGACACTTTAAAATCTCAAAGGGTTTACGAGTAATTGCAGTTTAAAAGTTTTTCAAAAAAAGATCAAAATTGTTTTAAACCAATGATATAGGTATCAAAAGATGCAGAATTGAAAGGAGAATAAACCCTGAAAAAATCACTTTGACATCTCAAATAGTTTAAGAGTTATTGCAATTTATACGTTAATAAAAATACCAGATTTTAACATTTCCCGTTTCGCCACTTGCAATACCTTTTTAAATCGCCTGTAGCTCCATAACTATACATCGTAAAGATATCAAAATTTACATGAGGAAAGAAGAAAGTTGAAATTTTACTGCGGTGTTTTCAATTCGTAAATATCTCTTATAGTTTCTGAGTAATTAACTCGTGAAAACAGCCAATTTTCCAACTTTGCAAAATGCTAAGGTACCCCCCTTGCAGTTTTTTTAGGCGAAAAAGTGAGTTTTTGATTTTTGAATGTTTCTATAGCTTAATAGAAGCAGAATTAAATTTGGAGTCGAGGGGTGCTAATGAAATTTCAAAATTTTTAATATTTTTTCATTTTTATCTATTTTTTTGTAAAAATTTCAACATTTAACAATACCAATGATATGCACATCAATAGATGCAGAATTGAAAGGAGAGTAAACCCTGAAAAAGACACTTTAAAATCTCAAAGGGTTTACGAGTAATTGCAGTTTAAAAGTTTTTCAAAAAAAGATCAAAATTGTTTTAAACCAATGATATAGGTATCAAAAGATGCAGAATTGAAAGGAGAATAAACCCTGAAAAAATCACTTTGACATCTCAAATAGTTTAAGAGTTATTGCAATTTATACGTTAATAAAAATACCAGATTTTAACATTTCCCGTTTCGCCACTTGCAATACCTTTTTAAATCGCCTGTAGCTCCATAACTATACATCGTAAAGATATCAAAATTTACATGAGGAAAGAAGAAAGTTGAAATTTTACTGCGGTGTTTTCAATTCGTAAATATCTCTTATAGTTTCTGAGTAATTAACTCGTGAAAACAGCCAATTTTCCAACTTTGCAAAATGCTAAGGTACCCCCCTTGCAGTTTTTTTAGGCGAAAAAGTGAGTTTTTGATTTTTGAATGTTTCTATAGCTTAATAGAAGCAGAATTAAATTTGGAGTCGAGGGGTGCTAATGAAATTTCAAAATTTTTAATATTTTTTTCATTTTTATCTATTTTTTTGTAAAAATTTCAACATTTAACAATACCAATGATATGCACATCAATAGATGCAGAATTGAAAGGAGAGTAAACCCTGAAAAAGACACTTTAAAATCTCAAAGGGTTTACGAGTAATTGCAGTTTAAAAGTTTTTCAAAAAAGATCAAAATTGTTTTAAACCAATGATATAGGTATCAAAAGATGCAGAATTGAAAGGAGAATAAACCCTGAAAAAATCACTTTGACATCTCAAATAGTTTAAGAGTTATTGCAATTTATACGTTAATAAAAATACCAGATTTTAACATTTCCCGTTTCGCCACTTGCAATACCTTTTTAAATCGCCTGTAGCTCCATAACTATACATCGTAAAGATATCAAAATTTACATGAGGAAAGAAGAAAGTTGAAATTTTACTGTGGTGTTTTCAATTCGTAAATATCTCTTATAGTTTCTGAGTAATTAACTCGTGAAAACAGCCAATTTTCCAACTTTGCAAAATGCTAAGGTACCCCCCTTGCAGTTTTTTTAGGCGAAAAAGTGAGTTTTTGATTTTTGAATGTTTCTATAGCTTAATAGAAGCAGAATTAAATTTGGAGTCGAGGGGTGCTAATGAAATTTCAAAATTTTTAATATTTTTTTCATTTTTATCTATTTTTTTGTAAAAATTTCAACATTTAACAATACCAATGATATGCACATCAATAGATGCAGAATTGAAAGGAGAGTAAACCCTGAAAAAGACACTTTAAAATCTCAAAGGGTTTACGAGTAATTGCAGTTTAAAAGTTTTTCAAAAAAAGATCAAAATTGTTTTAAACCAATGATATAGGTATCAAAAGATGCAGAATTGAAAGGAGAATAAACCCTGAAAAAATCACTTTGACATCTCAAATAGTTTAAGAGTTATTGCAATTTATACGTTAATAAAAATACCAGATTTTAACATTTCCCGTTTCGCCACTTGCAATACCTTTTTAAATCGCCTGTAGCTCCATAACTATACATCGTAAAGATATCAAAATTTACATGAGGAAAGAAGAAAGTTGAAATTTTACTGTGGTGTTTTCAATTCGTAAATATCTCTTATAGTTTCTGAGTAATTAACTCGTGAAAACAGCCAATTTTCCAACTTTGCAAAATGCTAAGGTACCCCCCTTGCAGTTTTTTTAGGCGAAAAAGTGAGTTTTTGATTTTTGAATGTTTCTATAGCTTAATAGAAGCAGGATTAAATTTGGAGTCGAGGGGTGCTAATGAAATTTCAAAATTTTTAATATTTTTTTCATTTTTATCTATTTTTTTGTAAAAATTTCAACATTTAACAATACCAATGATATGCACATCAATAGATGCAGAATTGAAAGGAGAGTAAACCCTGAAAAAGACACTTTAAAATCTCAAAGGGTTTACGAGTAATTGCAGTTTAAAAGTTTTTCAAAAAAGATCAAAATTGTTTTAAACCAATGATATAGGTATCAAAAGATGCAGAATTGAAAGGAGAATAAACCCTGAAAAAATCACTTTGACATCTCAAATAGTTTAAGAGTTATTGCAATTTATACGTTAATAAAAATACCAGATTTTAACATTTCCCGTTTCGCCACTTGCAATACCTTTTTAAATCGCCTGTAGCTCCATAACTATACATCGTAAAGATATCAAAATTTACATGAGGAAAGAAGAAAGTTGAAATTTTACTGTGGTGTTTTCAATTCGTAAATATCTCTTATAGTTTCTGAGTAATTAACTCGTGAAAACAGCCAATTTTCCAACTTTGCAAAATGCTAAGGTACCCCCCTTGCAGTTTTTTTAGGCGAAAAAGTGAGTTTTTGATTTTTGAATGTTTCTATAGCTTAATAGAAGCAGAATTAAATTTGGAGTCGAGGGGTGCTAATGAAATTTCAAAATTTTTAATATTTTTTTCATTTTTATCTATTTTTTTGTAAAAATTTCAACATTTAACAATACCAATGATATGCACATCAATAGATGCAGAATTGAAAGGAGAGTAAACCCTGAAAAAGACACTTTAAAATCTCAAAGGGTTTACGAGTAATTGCAGTTTAAAAGTTTTTCAAAAAAGATCAAAATTGTTTTAAACCAATGATATAGGTATCAAAAGATGCAGAATTGAAAGGAGAATAAACCCTGAAAAAATCACTTTGACATCTCAAATAGTTTAAGAGTTATTGCAATTTATACGTTAATAAAAATACCAGATTTTAACATTTCCCGTTTCGCCACTTGCAATACCTTTTTAAATCGCCTGTAGCTCCATAACTATACATCGTAAAGATATCAAAATTTACATGAGGAAAGAAGAAAGTTGAAATTTTACTGCGGTGTTTTCAATTCGTAAATATCTCTTATAGTTTCTGAGTAATTAACTCGTGAAAACAGCCAATTTTCCAACTTTGCAAAATGCTAAGGTACCCCCCTTGCAGTTTTTTTAGGCGAAAAAGTGAGTTTTTGATTTTTGAATGTTTCTATAGCTTAATAGAAGCAGAATTAAATTTGGAGTCGAGGGGTGCTAATGAAATTTCAAAATTTTTAATATTTTTTTCATTTTTATCTATTTTTTTGTAAAAATTTCAACATTTAACAATACCAATGATATGCACATCAATAGATGCAGAATTGAAAGGAGAGTAAACCCTGAAAAAGACACTTTAAAATCTCAAAGGGTTTACGAGTAATTGCAGTTTAAAAGTTTTTCAAAAAAGATCAAAATTGTTTTAAACCAATGATATAGGTATCAAAAGATGCAGAATTGAAAGGAGAATAAACCCTGAAAAAATCACTTTGACATCTCAAATAGTTTAAGAGTTATTGCAATTTATACGTTAATAAAAATACCAGATTTTAACATTTCCCGTTTCGCCACTTGCAATACCTTTTTAAATCGCCTGTAGCTCCATAACTATACATCGTAAAGATATCAAAATTTACATGAGGAAAGAAGAAAGTTGAAATTTTACTGCGGTGTTTTCAATTCGTAAATATCTCTTATAGTTTCTGAGTAATTAACTCGTGAAAACAGCCAAAGTGAGTTTTTGATTTTTGAATGTTTCTATAGCCTAATAGAAGCAGAATTAAATTTGGTGTCGAGGGGTGCTAATGAAATTTCAAAATTTTTAATATTTTTTCATTTTTATCTATTTTTTTGTAAAAATTTCAACATTTAACAATACCAATGATATGCACATCAATAGATGCAGAATTGAAAGAAGAGTAAACCCTTAAAAAGACACTTTAAAATCTCAAAGGGTTTACGAGTAATTGCAGTTTAAAAGTTTTTCAAAAAAGATCAAAATTGTTTTAAACCAATGATATAGGTATCAAAAGATGCAGAATTGAAAGGAGAATAAACCCTGAAAAAATCACTTTGACATCTCAAATAGTTTAAGAGTTATTGCAATTTATACGTTAATAAAAATACCAGATTTTAACATTTCCCGTTTCGCCACTTGCAATACCTTTTTAAATCGCCTGTAGCTCCATAACTATACATCGTAAAGATATCAAAATTTACATGAGGAAAGAAGAAAGTTGAAATTTTACTGTGGTGTTTTCAATTCGTAAATATCTCTTATAGTTTCTGAGTAATTAACTCGTGAAAACAGCCAATTTTCCAACTTTGCAAAATGCTAAGGTACCCCCCTTGCAGTTTTTTTAGGCGAAAAAGTGAGTTTTTGATTTTTGAATGTTTCTATAGCTTAATAGAAGCAGAATTAAATTTGGAGTCGAGGGGTGCTAATGAAATTTCAAAATTTTTAATATTTTTTTCATTTTTATCTATTTTTTTGTAAAAATTTCAACATTTAACAATACCAATGATATGCACATCAATAGATGCAGAATTGAAAGGAGAGTAAACCCTGAAAAAGACACTTTAAAATCTCAAAGGGTTTACGAGTAATTGCAGTTTAAAAGTTTTTCAAAAAAAGATCAAAATTGTTTTAAACCAATGATATAGGTATCAAAAGATGCAGAATTGAAAGGAGAATAAACCCTGAAAAAATCACTTTGACATCTCAAATAGTTTAAGAGTTATTGCAATTTATACGTTAATAAAAATACCAGATTTTAACATTTCCCGTTTCGCCACTTGCAATACCTTTTTAAATCGCCTGTAGCTCCATAACTATACATCGTAAAGATATCAAAATTTACATGAGGAAAGAAGAAAGTTGAAATTTTACTGCGGTGTTTTCAATTCGTAAATATCTCTTATAGTTTCTGAGTAATTAACTCGTGAAAACAGCCAAAGTGAGTTTTTGATTTTTGAATGTTTCTATAGCCTAATAGAAGCAGAATTAAATTTGGTGTCGAGGGGTGCTAATGAAATTTCAAAATTTTTAATATTTTTTCATTTTTATCTATTTTTTTGTAAAAATTTCAACATTTAACAATACCAATGATATGCACATCAATAGATGCAGAATTGAAAGGAGAGTAAACCCTGAAAAAGACACTTTAAAATCTCAAAGGGTTTACGAGTAATTGCAGTTTAAAAGTTTTTCAAAAAAGATCAAAATTGTTTTAAACCAATGATATAGGTATCAAAAGATGCAGAATTGAAAGGAGAATAAACCCTGAAAAAATCACTTTGACATCTCAAATAGTTTAAGAGTTATTGCAATTTATACGTTAATAAAAATACCAGATTTTAACATTTCCCGTTTCGCCACTTGCAATACCTTTTTAAATCGCCTGTAGCTCCATAACTATACATCGTAAAGATATCAAAATTTACATGAGGAAAGAAGAAAGTTGAAATTTTACTGCGGTGTTTTCAATTCGTAAATATCTCTTATAGTTTCTGAGTAATTAACTCGTGAAAACAGCCAATTTTCCAACTTTGCAAAATGCTAAGGTACCCCCCTTGCAGTTTTTTTAGGCGAAAAAGTGAGTTTTTGATTTTTGAATGTTTCTATAGCCTAATAGAAGCAGAATTAAATTTGGAGTCGAGGGGTGCTAATGAAATTTCAAAATTTTTAATATTTTTTTCATTTTTATCTATTTTTTTGTAAAAATTTCAACATTTAACAATACCAATGATATGCACATCAATAGATGCAGAATTGAAAGGAGAGTAAACCCTGAAAAAGACACTTTAAAATCTCAAAGGGTTTACGAGTAATTGCAGTTTAAAAGTTTTTCAAAAAAAGATCAAAATTGTTTTAAACCAATGATATAGGTATCAAAAGATGCAGAATTGAAAGGAGAATAAACCCTGAAAAAATCACTTTGACATCTCAAATAGTTTAAGAGTTATTGCAATTTATACGTTAATAAAAATACCAGATTTTAACATTTCCCGTTTCGCCACTTGCAATACCTTTTTAAATCGCCTGTAGCTCCATAACTATACATCGTAAAGATATCAAAATTTACATGAGGAAAGAAGAAAGTTGAAATTTTACTGCGGTGTTTTCAATTCGTAAATATCTCTTATAGTTTCTGAGTAATTAACTCGTGAAAACAGCCAATTTTCCAACTTTGCAAAATGCTAAGGTACCCCCCTTGCAGTTTTTTTAGGCGAAAAAGTGAGTTTTTGATTTTTGAATGTTTCTATAGCTTAATAGAAGCAGAATTAAATTTGGAGTCGAGGGGTGCTAATGAAATTTCAAAATTTTTAATATTTTTTTCATTTTTATCTATTTTTTTGTAAAAATTTCAACATTTAACAATACCAATGATATGCACATCAATAGATGCAGAATTGAAAGGAGAGTAAACCCTGAAAAAGACACTTTAAAATCTCAAAGGGTTTACGAGTAATTGCAGTTTAAAAGTTTTTCAAAAAAGATCAAAATTGTTTTAAACCAATGATATAGGTATCAAAAGATGCAGAATTGAAAGGAGAATAAACCCTGAAAAAATCACTTTGACATCTCAAATAGTTTAAGAGTTATTGCAATTTATACGTTAATAAAAATACCAGATTTTAACATTTCCCGTTTCGCCACTTGCAATACCTTTTTAAATCGCCTGTAGCTCCATAACTATACATCGTAAAGATATCAAAATTTACATGAGGAAAGAAGAAAGTTGAAATTTTACTGTGGTGTTTTCAATTCGTAAATATCTCTTATAGTTTCTGAGTAATTAACTCGTGAAAACAGCCAATTTTCCAACTTTGCAAAATGCTAAGGTACCCCCCTTGCAGTTTTTTTAGGCGAAAAAGTGAGTTTTTGATTTTTGAATGTTTCTATAGCTTAATAGAAGCAGAATTAAATTTGGAGTCGAGGGGTGCTAATGAAATTTCAAAATTTTTAATATTTTTTTCATTTTTATCTATTTTTTTGTAAAAATTTCAACATTTAACAATACCAATGATATGCACATCAATAGATGCAGAATTGAAAGGAGAGTAAACCCTGAAAAAGACACTTTAAAATCTCAAAGGGTTTACGAGTAATTGCAGTTTAAAAGTTTTTCAAAAAAGATCAAAATTGTTTTAAACCAATGATATAGGTATCAAAAGATGCAGAATTGAAAGGAGAATAAACCCTGAAAAAATCACTTTGACATCTCAAATAGTTTAAGAGTTATTGCAATTTATACGTTAATAAAAATACCAGATTTTAACATTTCCCGTTTCGCCACTTGCAATACCTTTTTAAATCGCCTGTAGCTCCATAACTATACATCGTAAAGATATCAAAATTTACATGAGGAAAGAAGAAAGTTGAAATTTTACTGTGGTGTTTTCAATTCGTAAATATCTCTTATAGTTTCTGAGTAATTAACTCGTGAAAACAGCCAATTTTCCAACTTTGCAAAATGCTAAGGTACCCCCCTTGCAGTTTTTTTAGGCGAAAAAGTGAGTTTTTGATTTTTGAATGTTTCTATAGCTTAATAGAAGCAGAATTAAATTTGGAGTCGAGGGGTGCTAATGAAATTTCAAAATTTTTAATATTTTTTTCATTTTTATCTATTTTTTTGTAAAAATTTCAACATTTAACAATACCAATGATATGCACATCAATAGATGCAGAATTGAAAGGAGAGTAAACCCTGAAAAAGACACTTTAAAATCTCAAAGGGTTTACGAGTAATTGCAGTTTAAAAGTTTTTCAAAAAAGATCAAAATTGTTTTAAACCAATGATATAGGTATCAAAAGATGCAGAATTGAAAGGAGAATAAACCCTGAAAAAATCACTTTGACATCTCAAATAGTTTAAGAGTTATTGCAATTTATACGTTAATAAAAATACCAGATTTTAACATTTCCCGTTTCGCCACTTGCAATACCTTTTTAAATCGCCTGTAGCTCCATAACTATACATCGTAAAGATATCAAAATTTACATGAGGAAAGAAGAAAGTTGAAATTTTACTGTGGTGTTTTCAATTCGTAAATATCTCTTATAGTTTCTGAGTAATTAACTCGTGAAAACAGCCAATTTTCCAACTTTGCAAAATGCTAAGGTACCCCCCTTGCAGTTTTTTTAGGCGAAAAAGTGAGTTTTTGATTTTTGAATGTTTCTATAGCTTAATAGAAGCAGAATTAAATTTGGAGTCGAGGGGTGCTAATGAAATTTCAAAATTTTTAATATTTTTTTCATTTTTATCTATTTTTTTGTAAAAATTTCAACATTTAACAATACCAATGATATGCACATCAATAGATGCAGAATTGAAAGGAGAGTAAACCCTGAAAAAGACACTTTAAAATCTCAAAGGGTTTACGAGTAATTGCAGTTTAAAAGTTTTTCAAAAAAAGATCAAAATTGTTTTAAACCAATGA
This sequence comes from Aphrophora alni, assembly GCA_963513935.1. Taxonomy (NCBI): domain Eukaryota; kingdom Metazoa; phylum Arthropoda; class Insecta; order Hemiptera; family Aphrophoridae; genus Aphrophora; species Aphrophora alni. The sequence continues at coordinate 11,202,764 of OY740775.1, forward strand.
TATAGGTATCAAAAGATGCAGAATTGAAAGGAGAATAAACCCTGAAAAAATCACTTTGACATCTCAAATAGTTTAAGAGTTATTGCAATTTATACGTTAATAAAAATACCAGATTTTAACATTTCCCGTTTCGCCACTTGCAATACCTTTTTAAATCGCCTGTAGCTCCATAACTATACATCGTAAAGATATCAAAATTTACATGAGGAAAGATGAAAGTTGAAATTTTACTGTGGTGTTTTCAATTCGTAAATATCTCTTATAGTTTCTGAGTAATTAACTCGTGAAAACAGCCAATTTTCCAACTTTGCAAAATGCTAAGGTACCCCTTGCAGTTTTTTTAGGCGAAAAAGTGAGTTTTTGATTTTTGAATGTTTCTATAGCTTAATAGAAGCAGAATTAAATTTGGAGTCGAGGGGTGCTAATGAAATTTCAAAATTTTTAATATTTTTTTCATTTTTATCTATTTTTTTGTAAAAATTTCAACATTTAACAATACCAATGATATGCACATCAATAGATGCAGAATTGAAAGGAGAGTAAACCCTGAAAAAGACACTTTAAAATCTCAAAGGGTTTACGAGTAATTGCAGTTTAAAAGTTTTTCAAAAAAGATCAAAATTGTTTTAAACCAATGATATAGGTATCAAAAGATGCAGAATTGAAAGGAGAATAAACCCTGAAAAAATCACTTTGACATCTCAAATAGTTTAAGAGTTATTGCAATTTATACGTTAATAAAAATACCAGATTTTAACATTTCCCGTTTCGCCACTTGCAATACCTTTTTAAATCGCCTGTAGCTCCATAACTATACATCGTAAAGATATCAAAATTTACATGAGGAAAGAAGAAAGTTGAAATTTTACTGTGGTGTTTTCAATTCGTAAATATCTCTTATAGTTTCTGAGTAATTAACTCGTGAAAACAGCCAATTTTCCAACTTTGCAAAATGCTAAGGTACCCCCCTTGCAGTTTTTTTAGGCGAAAAAGTGAGTTTTTGATTTTTGAATGTTTCTATAGCTTAATAGAAGCAGAATTAAATTTGGAGTCGAGGGGTGCTAATGAAATTTCAAAATTTTTAATATTTTTTTCATTTTTATCTATTTTTTTGTAAAAATTTCAACATTTAACAATACCAATGATATGCACATCAATAGATGCAGAATTGAAAGGAGAGTAAACCCTGAAAAAGACACTTTAAAATCTCAAAGGGTTTACGAGTAATTGCAGTTTAAAAGTTTTTCAAAAAAAGTTCAAAATTGTTTTAAACCAATGATATAGGTATCAAAAGATGCAGTATTGAAAGGAGAATAAACCCTGAAAAAATCACTTTGACATCTCAAATAGTTTAAGAGTTATTGCAATTTATACGTTAATAAAAATACCAGATTTTAACATTTCCCGTTTCGCCACTTGCAATACCTTTTTAAATCGCCTGTAGCTCCATAACTATACATCGTAAAGATATCAAAATTTACATGAGGAAAGATGAAAGTTGAAATTTTACTGTGGTGTTTTCAATTCGTAAATATCTCTTATAGTTTCTGAGTAATTAACTCGTGAAAACAGCCAATTTTCCAACTTTGCAAAATGCTAAGGTACCCCCCTTGCAGTTTTTTTAGGCGAAAAAGTGAGTTTTTGATTTTTGAATGTTTCTATAGCTTAATAGAAGCAGGATTAAATTTGGAGTCGAGGGGTGCTAATGAAATTTCAAAATTTTTAATATTTTTTTCATTTTTATCTATTTTTTTGTAAAAATTTCAACATTTAACAATACCAATGATATGCACATCAATAGATGCAGAATTGAAAGGAGAGTAAACCCTGAAAAAGACACTTTAAAATCTCAAAGGGTTTACGAGTAATTGCAGTTTAAAAGTTTTTCAAAAAAGATCAAAATTGTTTTAAACCAATGATATAGGTATCAAAAGATGCAGAATTGAAAGGAGAATAAACCCTGAAAAAATCACTTTGACATCTCAAATAGTTTAAGAGTTATTGCAATTTATACGTTAATAAAAATACCAGATTTTAACATTTCCCGTTTCGCCACTTGCAATACCTTTTTAAATCGCCTGTAGCTCCATAACTATACATCGTAAAGATATCAAAATTTACATGAGGAAAGAAGAAAGTTGAAATTTTACTGTGGTGTTTTCAATTCGTAAATATCTCTTATAGTTTCTGAGTAATTAACTCGTGAAAACAGCCAATTTTCCAACTTTGCAAAATGCTAAGGTACCCCCCCCTTGCAGTTTTTTTAGGCGAAAAAGTGAGTTTTTGATTTTTGAATGTTTCTATAGCTTAATAGAAGCAGAATTAAATTTGGAGTCGAGGGGTGCTAATGAAATTTCAAAATTTTTAATATTTTTTTCATTTTTATCTATTTTTTTGTAAAAATTTCAACATTTAACAATACCAATGATATGCACATCAATAGATGCAGAATTGAAAGGAGAGTAAACCCTGAAAAAGACACTTTAAAATCTCAAAGGGTTTACGAGTAATTGCAGTTTAAAAGTTTTTCAAAAAAGATCAAAATTGTTTTAAACCAATGATATAGGTATCAAAAGATGCAGAATTGAAAGGAGAATAAACCCTGAAAAAATCACTTTGACATCTCAAATAGTTTAAGAGTTATTGCAATTTATACGTTAATAAAAATACCAGATTTTAACATTTCCCGTTTCGCCACTTGCAATACCTTTTTAAATCGCCTGTAGCTCCATAACTATACATCGTAAAGATATCAAAATTTACATGAGGAAAGAAGAAAGTTGAAATTTTACTGTGGTGTTTTCAATTCGTAAATATCTCTTATAGTTTCTGAGTAATTAACTCGTGAAAACAGCCAATTTTCCAACTTTGCAAAATGCTAAGGTACCCCCCTTGCAGTTTTTTTAGGCGAAAAAGTGAGTTTTTGATTTTTGAATGTTTCTATAGCTTAATAGAAGCAGAATTAAATTTGGAGTCGAGGGGTGCTAATGAAATTTCAAAATTTTTAATATTTTTTTCATTTTTATCTATTTTTTTGTAAAAATTTCAACATTTAACAATACCAATGATATGCACATCAATAGATGCAGAATTGAAAGGAGAGTAAACCCTGAAAAAGACACTTTAAAATCTCAAAGGGTTTACGAGTAATTGCAGTTTAAAAGTTTTTCAAAAAAGATCAAAATTGTTTTAAACCAATGATATAGGTATCAAAAGATGCAGAATTGAAAGGAGAATAAACCCTGAAAAAATCACTTTGACATCTCAAATAGTTTAAGAGTTATTGCAATTTATACGTTAATAAAAATACCAGATTTTAACATTTCCCGTTTCGCCACTTGCAATACCTTTTTAAATCGCCTGTAGCTCCATAACTATACATCGTAAAGATATCAAAATTTACATGAGGAAAGAAGAAAGTTGAAATTTTACTGCGGTGTTTTCAATTCGTAAATATCTCTTATAGTTTCTGAGTAATTAACTCGTGAAAACAGCCAATTTTCCAACTTTGCAAAATGCTAAGGTACCCCCCTTGCAGTTTTTTTAGGCGAAAAAGTGAGTTTTTGATTTTTGAATGTTTCTATAGCTTAATAGAAGCAGAATTAAATTTGGAGTCGAGGGGTGCTAATGAAATTTCAAAATTTTTAATATTTTTTTCATTTTTATCTATTTTTTTGTAAAAATTTCAACATTTAACAATACCAATGATATGCACATCAATAGATGCAGAATTGAAAGGAGAGTAAACCCTGAAAAAGACACTTTAAAATCTCAAAGGGTTTACGAGTAATTGCAGTTTAAAAGTTTTTCAAAAAAGATCAAAATTGTTTTAAACCAATGATATAGGTATCAAAAGATGCAGAATTGAAAGGAGAATAAACCCTGAAAAAATCACTTTGACATCTCAAATAGTTTAAGAGTTATTGCAATTTATACGTTAATAAAAATACCAGATTTTAACATTTCCCGTTTCGCCACTTGCAATACCTTTTTAAATCGCCTGTAGCTCCATAACTATACATCGTAAAGATATCAAAATTTACATGAGGAAAGAAGAAAGTTGAAATTTTACTGTGGTGTTTTCAATTCGTAAATATCTCTTATAGTTTCTGAGTAATTAACTCGTGAAAACAGCCAATTTTCCAACTTTGCAAAATGCTAAGGTACCCCCCTTGCAGTTTTTTTAGGCGAAAAAGTGAGTTTTTGATTTTTGAATGTTTCTATAGCTTAATAGAAGCAGAATTAAATTTGGAGTCGAGGGGTGCTAATGAAATTTCAAAATTTTTAATATTTTTTTCATTTTTATCTATTTTTTTGTAAAAATTTCAACATTTAACAATACCAATGATATGCACATCAATAGATGCAGAATTGAAAGGAGAGTAAACCCTGAAAAAGACACTTTAAAATCTCAAAGGGTTTACGAGTAATTGCAGTTTAAAAGTTTTTCAAAAAAGATCAAAATTGTTTTAAACCAATGATATAGGTATCAAAAGATGCAGAATTGAAAGGAGAATAAACCCTGAAAAAATCACTTTGACATCTCAAATAGTTTAAGAGTTATTGCAATTTATACGTTAATAAAAATACCAGATTTTAACATTTCCCGTTTCGCCACTTGCAATACCTTTTTAAATCGCCTGTAGCTCCATAACTATACATCGTAAAGATATCAAAATTTACATGAGGAAAGAAGAAAGTTGAAATTTTACTGCGGTGTTTTCAATTCGTAAATATCTCTTATAGTTTCTGAGTAATTAACTCGTGAAAACAGCCAAAGTGAGTTTTTGATTTTTGAATGTTTCTATAGCCTAATAGAAGCAGAATTAAATTTGGTGTCGAGGGGTGCTAATGAAATTTCAAAATTTTTAATATTTTTTCATTTTTATCTATTTTTTTGTAAAAATTTCAACATTTAACAATACCAATGATATGCACATCAATAGATGCAGAATTGAAAGAAGAGTAAACCCTTAAAAAGACACTTTAAAATCTCAAAGGGTTTACGAGTAATTGCAGTTTAAAAGTTTTTCAAAAAAGATCAAAATTGTTTTAAACCAATGATATAGGTATCAAAAGATGCAGAATTGAAAGGAGAATAAACCCTGAAAAAATCACTTTGACATCTCAAATAGTTTAAGAGTTATTGCAATTTATACGTTAATAAAAATACCAGATTTTAACATTTCCCGTTTCGCCACTTGCAATACCTTTTTAAATCGCCTGTAGCTCCATAACTATACATCGTAAAGATATCAAAATTTACATGAGGAAAGAAGAAAGTTGAAATTTTACTGTGGTGTTTTCAATTCGTAAATATCTCTTATAGTTTCTGAGTAATTAACTCGTGAAAACAGCCAATTTTCCAACTTTGCAAAATGCTAAGGTACCCCCCTTGCAGTTTTTTTAGGCGAAAAAGTGAGTTTTTGATTTTTGAATGTTTCTATAGCTTAATAGAAGCAGAATTAAATTTGGAGTCGAGGGGTGCTAATGAAATTTCAAAATTTTTAATATTTTTTTCATTTTTATCTATTTTTTTGTAAAAATTTCAACATTTAACAATACCAATGATATGCACATCAATAGATGCAGAATTGAAAGGAGAGTAAACCCTGAAAAAGACACTTTAAAATCTCAAAGGGTTTACGAGTAATTGCAGTTTAAAAGTTTTTCAAAAAAAGATCAAAATTGTTTTAAACCAATGATATAGGTATCAAAAGATGCAGAATTGAAAGGAGAATAAACCCTGAAAAAATCACTTTGACATCTCAAATAGTTTAAGAGTTATTGCAATTTATACGTTAATAAAAATACCAGATTTTAACATTTCCCGTTTCGCCACTTGCAATACCTTTTTAAATCGCCTGTAGCTCCATAACTATACATCGTAAAGATATCAAAATTTACATGAGGAAAGAAGAAAGTTGAAATTTTACTGCGGTGTTTTCAATTCGTAAATATCTCTTATAGTTTCTGAGTAATTAACTCGTGAAAACAGCCAAAGTGAGTTTTTGATTTTTGAATGTTTCTATAGCCTAATAGAAGCAGAATTAAATTTGGTGTCGAGGGGTGCTAATGAAATTTCAAAATTTTTAATATTTTTTCATTTTTATCTATTTTTTTGTAAAAATTTCAACATTTAACAATACCAATGATATGCACATCAATAGATGCAGAATTGAAAGGAGAGTAAACCCTGAAAAAGACACTTTAAAATCTCAAAGGGTTTACGAGTAATTGCAGTTTAAAAGTTTTTCAAAAAAGATCAAAATTGTTTTAAACCAATGATATAGGTATCAAAAGATGCAGAATTGAAAGGAGAATAAACCCTGAAAAAATCACTTTGACATCTCAAATAGTTTAAGAGTTATTGCAATTTATACGTTAATAAAAATACCAGATTTTAACATTTCCCGTTTCGCCACTTGCAATACCTTTTTAAATCGCCTGTAGCTCCATAACTATACATCGTAAAGATATCAAAATTTACATGAGGAAAGAAGAAAGTTGAAATTTTACTGCGGTGTTTTCAATTCGTAAATATCTCTTATAGTTTCTGAGTAATTAACTCGTGAAAACAGCCAATTTTCCAACTTTGCAAAATGCTAAGGTACCCCCCTTGCAGTTTTTTTAGGCGAAAAAGTGAGTTTTTGATTTTTGAATGTTTCTATAGCCTAATAGAAGCAGAATTAAATTTGGAGTCGAGGGGTGCTAATGAAATTTCAAAATTTTTAATATTTTTTTCATTTTTATCTATTTTTTTGTAAAAATTTCAACATTTAACAATACCAATGATATGCACATCAATAGATGCAGAATTGAAAGGAGAGTAAACCCTGAAAAAGACACTTTAAAATCTCAAAGGGTTTACGAGTAATTGCAGTTTAAAAGTTTTTCAAAAAAAGATCAAAATTGTTTTAAACCAATGATATAGGTATCAAAAGATGCAGAATTGAAAGGAGAATAAACCCTGAAAAAATCACTTTGACATCTCAAATAGTTTAAGAGTTATTGCAATTTATACGTTAATAAAAATACCAGATTTTAACATTTCCCGTTTCGCCACTTGCAATACCTTTTTAAATCGCCTGTAGCTCCATAACTATACATCGTAAAGATATCAAAATTTACATGAGGAAAGAAGAAAGTTGAAATTTTACTGCGGTGTTTTCAATTCGTAAATATCTCTTATAGTTTCTGAGTAATTAACTCGTGAAAACAGCCAATTTTCCAACTTTGCAAAATGCTAAGGTACCCCCCTTGCAGTTTTTTTAGGCGAAAAAGTGAGTTTTTGATTTTTGAATGTTTCTATAGCTTAATAGAAGCAGAATTAAATTTGGAGTCGAGGGGTGCTAATGAAATTTCAAAATTTTTAATATTTTTTTCATTTTTATCTATTTTTTTGTAAAAATTTCAACATTTAACAATACCAATGATATGCACATCAATAGATGCAGAATTGAAAGGAGAGTAAACCCTGAAAAAGACACTTTAAAATCTCAAAGGGTTTACGAGTAATTGCAGTTTAAAAGTTTTTCAAAAAAGATCAAAATTGTTTTAAACCAATGATATAGGTATCAAAAGATGCAGAATTGAAAGGAGAATAAACCCTGAAAAAATCACTTTGACATCTCAAATAGTTTAAGAGTTATTGCAATTTATACGTTAATAAAAATACCAGATTTTAACATTTCCCGTTTCGCCACTTGCAATACCTTTTTAAATCGCCTGTAGCTCCATAACTATACATCGTAAAGATATCAAAATTTACATGAGGAAAGAAGAAAGTTGAAATTTTACTGTGGTGTTTTCAATTCGTAAATATCTCTTATAGTTTCTGAGTAATTAACTCGTGAAAACAGCCAATTTTCCAACTTTGCAAAATGCTAAGGTACCCCCCCCTTGCAGTTTTTTTAGGCGAAAAAGTGAGTTTTTGATTTTTGAATGTTTCTATAGCTTAATAGAAGCAGAATTAAATTTGGAGTCGAGGGGTGCTAATGAAATTTCAAAATTTTTAATATTTTTTTCATTTTTATCTATTTTTTTGTAAAAATTTCAACATTTAACAATACCAATGATATGCACATCAATAGATGCAGAATTGAAAGGAGAGTAAACCCTGAAAAAGACACTTTAAAATCTCAAAGGGTTTACGAGTAATTGCAGTTTAAAAGTTTTTCAAAAAAGATCAAAATTGTTTTAAACCAATGATATAGGTATCAAAAGATGCAGAATTGAAAGGAGAATAAACCCTGAAAAAATCACTTTGACATCTCAAATAGTTTAAGAGTTATTGCAATTTATACGTTAATAAAAATACCAGATTTTAACATTTCCCGTTTCGCCACTTGCAATACCTTTTTAAATCGCCTGTAGCTCCATAACTATACATCGTAAAGATATCAAAATTTACATGAGGAAAGAAGAAAGTTGAAATTTTACTGTGGTGTTTTCAATTCGTAAATATCTCTTATAGTTTCTGAGTAATTAACTCGTGAAAACAGCCAATTTTCCAACTTTGCAAAATGCTAAGGTACCCCCCTTGCAGTTTTTTTAGGCGAAAAAGTGAGTTTTTGATTTTTGAATGTTTCTATAGCTTAATAGAAGCAGAATTAAATTTGGAGTCGAGGGGTGCTAATGAAATTTCAAAATTTTTAATATTTTTTTCATTTTTATCTATTTTTTTGTAAAAATTTCAACATTTAACAATACCAATGATATGCACATCAATAGATGCAGAATTGAAAGGAGAGTAAACCCTGAAAAAGACACTTTAAAATCTCAAAGGGTTTACGAGTAATTGCAGTTTAAAAGTTTTTCAAAAAAAGATCAAAATTGTTTTAAACCAATGATATAGGTATCAAAAGATGCAGTATTGAAAGGAGAATAAACCCTGAAAAAATCACTTTGACATCTCAAATAGTTTAAGAGTTATTGCAATTTATACGTTAATAAAAATACCAGATTTTAACATTTCCCGTTTCGCCACTTGCAATACCTTTTTAAATCGCCTGTAGCTCCATAACTATACATCGTAAAGATATCAAAATTTACATGAGGAAAGATGAAAGTTGAAATTTTACTGTGGTGTTTTCAATTCGTAAATATCTCTTATAGTTTCTGAGTAATTAACTCGTGAAAACAGCCAATTTTCCAACTTTGCAAAATGCTAAGGTACCCCCCTTGCAGTTTTTTTAGGCGAAAAAGTGAGTTTTTGATTTTTGAATGTTTCTATAGCTTAATAGAAGCAGGATTAAATTTGGAGTCGAGGGGTGCTAATGAAATTTCAAAATTTTTAATATTTTTTTCATTTTTATCTATTTTTTTGTAAAAATTTCAACATTTAACAATACCAATGATATGCACATCAATAGATGCAGAATTGAAAGGAGAGTAAACCCTGAAAAAGACACTTTAAAATCTCAAAGGGTTTACGAGTAATTGCAGTTTAAAAGTTTTTCAAAAAAGATCAAAATTGTTTTAAACCAATGATATAGGTATCAAAAGATGCAGAATTGAAAGGAGAATAAACCCTGAAAAAATCACTTTGACATCTCAAATAGTTTAAGAGTTATTGCAATTTATACGTTAATAAAAATACCAGATTTTAACATTTCCCGTTTCGCCACTTGCAATACCTTTTTAAATCGCCTGTAGCTCCATAACTATACATCGTAAAGATATCAAAATTTACATGAGGAAAGAAGAAAGTTGAAATTTTACTGTGGTGTTTTCAATTCGTAAATATCTCTTATAGTTTCTGAGTAATTAACTCGTGAAAACAGCCAATTTTCCAACTTTGCAAAATGCTAAGGTACCCCCCCCTTGCAGTTTTTTTAGGCGAAAAAGTGAGTTTTTGATTTTTGAATGTTTCTATAGCTTAATAGAAGCAGAATTAAATTTGGAGTCGAGGGGTGCTAATGAAATTTCAAAATTTTTAATATTTTTTTCATTTTTATCTATTTTTTTGTAAAAATTTCAACATTTAACAATACCAATGATATGCACATCAATAGATGCAGAATTGAAAGGAGAGTAAACCCTGAAAAAGACACTTTAAAATCTCAAAGGGTTTACGAGTAATTGCAGTTTAAAAGTTTTTCAAAAAAGATCAAAATTGTTTTAAACCAATGATATAGGTATCAAAAGATGCAGAATTGAAAGGAGAATAAACCCTGAAAAAATCACTTTGACATCTCAAATAGTTTAAGAGTTATTGCAATTTATACGTTAATAAAAATACCAGATTTTAACATTTCCCGTTTCGCCACTTGCAATACCTTTTTAAATCGCCTGTAGCTCCATAACTATACATCGTAAAGATATCAAAATTTACATGAGGAAAGAAGAAAGTTGAAATTTTACTGTGGTGTTTTCAATTCGTAAATATCTCTTATAGTTTCTGAGTAATTAACTCGTGAAAACAGCCAATTTTCCAACTTTGCAAAATGCTAAGGTACCCCCCTTGCAGTTTTTTTAGGCGAAAAAGTGAGTTTTTGATTTTTGAATGTTTCTATAGCTTAATAGAAGCAGAATTAAATTTGGAGTCGAGGGGTGCTAATGAAATTTCAAAATTTTTAATATTTTTTTCATTTTTATCTATTTTTTTGTAAAAATTTCAACATTTAACAATACCAATGATATGCACATCAATAGATGCAGAATTGAAAGGAGAGTAAACCCTGAAAAAGACACTTTAAAATCTCAAAGGGTTTACGAGTAATTGCAGTTTAAAAGTTTTTCAAAAAAGATCAAAATTGTTTTAAACCAATGATATAGGTATCAAAAGATGCAGAATTGAAAGGAGAATAAACCCTGAAAAAATCACTTTGACATCTCAAATAGTTTAAGAGTTATTGCAATTTATACGTTAATAAAAATACCAGATTTTAACATTTCCCGTTTCGCCACTTGCAATACCTTTTTAAATCGCCTGTAGCTCCATAACTATACATCGTAAAGATATCAAAATTTACATGAGGAAAGAAGAAAGTTGAAATTTTACTGTGGTGTTTTCAATTCGTAAATATCTCTTATAGTTTCTGAGTAATTAACTCGTGAAAACAGCCAATTTTCCAACTTTGCAAAATGCTAAGGTACCCCCCTTGCAGTTTTTTTAGGCGAAAAAGTGAGTTTTTGATTTTTGAATGTTTCTATAGCTTAATAGAAGCAGAATTAAATTTGGAGTCGAGGGGTGCTAATGAAATTTCAAAATTTTTAATATTTTTTTCATTTTTATCTATTTTTTTGTAAAAATTTCAACATTTAACAATACCAATGATATGCACATCAATAGATGCAGAATTGAAAGGAGAGTAAACCCTGAAAAAGACACTTTAAAATCTCAAAGGGTTTACGAGTAATTGCAGTTTAAAAGTTTTTCAAAAAAGATCAAAATTGTTTTAAACCAATGATATAGGTATCAAAAGATGCAGAATTGAAAGGAGAATAAACCCTGAAAAAATCACTTTGACATCTCAAATAGTTTAAGAGTTATTGCAATTTATACGTTAATAAAAATACCAGATTTTAACATTTCCCGTTTCGCCACTTGCAATACCTTTTTAAATCGCCTGTAGCTCCATAACTATACATCGTAAAGATATCAAAATTTACATGAGGAAAGAAGAAAGTTGAAATTTTACTGTGGTGTTTTCAATTCGTAAATATCTCTTATAGTTTCTGAGTAATTAACTCGTGAAAACAGCCAATTTTCCAACTTTGCAAAATGCTAAGGTACCCCCCTTGCAGTTTTTTTAGGCGAAAAAGTGAGTTTTTGATTTTTGAATGTTTCTATAGCTTAATAGAAGCAGAATTAAATTTGGAGTCGAGGGGTGCTAATGAAATTTCAAAATTTTTAATATTTTTTTCATTTTTATCTATTTTTTTGTAAAAATTTCAACATTTAACAATACCAATGATATGCACATCAATAGATGCAGAATTGAAAGGAGAGTAAACCCTGAAAAAGACACTTTAAAATCTCAAAGGGTTTACGAGTAATTGCAGTTTAAAAGTTTTTCAAAAAAAGATCAAAATTGTTTTAAACCAATGATATAGGTATCAAAAGATGCAGAATTGAAAGGAGAATAAACCCTGAAAAAATCACTTTGACATCTCAAATAGTTTAAGAGTTATTGCAATTTATACGTTAATAAAAATACCAGATTTTAACATTTCCCGTTTCGCCACTTGCAATACCTTTTTAAATCGCCTGTAGCTCCATAACTATACATCGTAAAGATATCAAAATTTACATGAGGAAAGATGAAAGTTGAAATTTTACTGTGGTGTTTTCAATTCGTAAATATCTCTTATAGTTTCTGAGTAATTAACTCGTGAAAACAGCCAATTTTCCAACTTTGCAAAATGCTAAGGTACCCCTTGCAGTTTTTTTAGGCGAAAAAGTGAGTTTTTGATTTTTGAATGTTTCTATAGCTTAATAGAAGCAGAATTAAATTTGGAGTCGAGGGGTGCTAATGAAATTTCAAAATTTTTAATATTTTTTTCATTTTTATCTATTTTTTTGTAAAAATTTCAACATTTAACAATACCAATGATATGCACATCAATAGATGCAGAATTGAAAGGAGAGTAAACCCTGAAAAAGACACTTTAAAATCTCAAAGGGTTTACGAGTAATTGCAGTTTAAAAGTTTTTCAAAAAAGATCAAAATTGTTTTAAACCAATGATATAGGTATCAAAAGATGCAGAATTGAAAGGAGAATAAACCCTGAAAAAATCACTTTGACATCTCAAATAGTTTAAGAGTTATTGCAATTTATACGTTAATAAAAATACCAGATTTTAACATTTCCCGTTTCGCCACTTGCAATACCTTTTTAAATCGCCTGTAGCTCCATAACTATACATCGTAAAGATATCAAAATTTACATGAGGAAAGAAGAAAGTTGAAATTTTACTGTGGTGTTTTCAATTCGTAAATATCTCTTATAGTTTCTGAGTAATTAACTCGTGAAAACAGCCAATTTTCCAACTTTGCAAAATGCTAAGGTACCCCCCTTGCAGTTTTTTTAGGCGAAAAAGTGAGTTTTTGATTTTTGAATGTTTCTATAGCTTAATAGAAGCAGAATTAAATTTGGAGTCGAGGGGTGCTAATGAAATTTCAAAATTTTTAATATTTTTTTCATTTTTATCTATTTTTTTGTAAAAATTTCAACATTTAACAATACCAATGATATGCACATCAATAGATGCAGAATTGAAAGGAGAGTAAACCCTGAAAAAGACACTTTAAAATCTCAAAGGGTTTACGAGTAATTGCAGTTTAAAAGTTTTTCAAAAAAAGATCAAAATTGTTTTAAACCAATGATATAGGTATCAAAAGATGCAGTATTGAAAGGAGAATAAACCCTGAAAAAATCACTTTGACATCTCAAATAGTTTAAGAGTTATTGCAATTTATACGTTAATAAAAATACCAGATTTTAACATTTCCCGTTTCGCCACTTGCAATACCTTTTTAAATCGCCTGTAGCTCCATAACTATACATCGTAAAGATATCAAAATTTACATGAGGAAAGATGAAAGTTGAAATTTTACTGTGGTGTTTTCAATTCGTAAATATCTCTTATAGTTTCTGAGTAATTAACTCGTGAAAACAGCCAATTTTCCAACTTTGCAAAATGCTAAGGTACCCCCCTTGCAGTTTTTTTAGGCGAAAAAGTGAGTTTTTGATTTTTGAATGTTTCTATAGCTTAATAGAAGCAGGATTAAATTTGGAGTCGAGGGGTGCTAATGAAATTTCAAAATTTTTAATATTTTTTTCATTTTTATCTATTTTTTTGTAAAAATTTCAACATTTAACAATACCAATGATATGCACATCAATAGATGCAGAATTGAAAGGAGAGTAAACCCTGAAAAAGACACTTTAAAATCTCAAAGGGTTTACGAGTAATTGCAGTTTAAAAGTTTTTCAAAAAAGATCAAAATTGTTTTAAACCAATGATATAGGTATCAAAAGATGCAGAATTGAAAGGAGAATAAACCCTGAAAAAATCACTTTGACATCTCAAATAGTTTAAGAGTTATTGCAATTTATACGTTAATAAAAATACCAGATTTTAACATTTCCCGTTTCGCCACTTGCAATACCTTTTTAAATCGCCTGTAGCTCCATAACTATACATCGTAAAGATATCAAAATTTACATGAGGAAAGAAGAAAGTTGAAATTTTACTGTGGTGTTTTCAATTCGTAAATATCTCTTATAGTTTCTGAGTAATTAACTCGTGAAAACAGCCAATTTTCCAACTTTGCAAAATGCTAAGGTACCCCCCCCTTGCAGTTTTTTTAGGCGAAAAAGTGAGTTTTTGATTTTTGAATGTTTCTATAGCTTAATAGAAGCAGAATTAAATTTGGAGTCGAGGGGTGCTAATGAAATTTCAAAATTTTTAATATTTTTTTCATTTTTATCTATTTTTTTGTAAAAATTTCAACATTTAACAATACCAATGATATGCACATCAATAGATGCAGAATTGAAAGGAGAGTAAACCCTGAAAAAGACACTTTAAAATCTCAAAGGGTTTACGAGTAATTGCAGTTTAAAAGTTTTTCAAAAAAGATCAAAATTGTTTTAAACCAATGATATAGGTATCAAAAGATGCAGAATTGAAAGGAGAATAAACCCTGAAAAAATCACTTTGACATCTCAAATAGTTTAAGAGTTATTGCAATTTATACGTTAATAAAAATACCAGATTTTAACATTTCCCGTTTCGCCACTTGCAATACCTTTTTAAATCGCCTGTAGCTCCATAACTATACATCGTAAAGATATCAAAATTTACATGAGGAAAGAAGAAAGTTGAAATTTTACTGTGGTGTTTTCAATTCGTAAATATCTCTTATAGTTTCTGAGTAATTAACTCGTGAAAACAGCCAATTTTCCAACTTTGCAAAATGCTAAGGTACCCCCCTTGCAGTTTTTTTAGGCGAAAAAGTGAGTTTTTGATTTTTGAATGTTTCTATAGCTTAATAGAAGCAGAATTAAATTTGGAGTCGAGGGGTGCTAATGAAATTTCAAAATTTTTAATATTTTTTTCATTTTTATCTATTTTTTTGTAAAAATTTCAACATTTAACAATACCAATGATATGCACATCAATAGATGCAGAATTGAAAGGAGAGTAAACCCTGAAAAAGACACTTTAAAATCTCAAAGGGTTTACGAGTAATTGCAGTTTAAAAGTTTTTCAAAAAAAGATCAAAATTGTTTTAAACCAATGAAATAGGTATCAAAAGATGCAGAATTGAAAGGAGAATAAACCCTGAAAAAATCACTTTGACATCTCAAATAGTTTAAGAGTTATTGCAATTTATACGTTAATAAAAATACCAGATTTTAACATTTCCCGTTTCGCCACTTGCAATACCTTTTTAAATCGCCTGTAGCTCCATAACTATACATCGTAAAGATATCAAAATTTACATGAGGAAAGAAGAAAGTTGAAATTTTACTGTGGTGTTTTCAATTCGTAAATATCTCTTATAGTTTCTGAGTAATTAACTCGTGAAAACAGCCCATTTTCCAACTTTGCAAAATGCTAAGGTACCCCCCTTGCAGTTTTTTTAGGCGAAAAAGTGAGTTTTTGATTTTTGAATGTTTCTATAGCCTAATAGAAGCAGAATTAAATTTGGTGTCGAGGGGTGCTAATGAAATTTCAAAATTTTTAATATTTTTTCATTTTTATCTATTTTTTTGTAAAAATTTCAACATTTAACAATACCAATGATATGCACATCAATAGATGCAGAATTGAAAGGAGAGTAAACCCTGAAAAAGACACTTTAAAATCTCAAAGGGTTTACGAGTAATTGCAGTTTAAAAGTTTTTCAAAAAAGATCAAAATTGTTTTAAACCAATGATATAGGTATCAAAAGATGCAGAATTGAAAGGAGAATAAACCCTGAAAAAATCACTTTGACATCTCAAATAGTTTAAGAGTTATTGCAATTTATACGTTAATAAAAATACCAGATTTTAACATTTCCCGTTTCGCCACTTGCAATACCTTTTTAAATCGCCTGTAGCTCCATAACTATACATCGTAAAGATATCAAAATTTACATGAGGAAAGAAGAAAGTTGACATTTTACTGTGGTGTTTTCAATTCGTAAATATCTCTTATAGTTTCTGAGTAATTAACTCGTGAAAACAGCCAATTTTCCAACTTTGCAAAATGCTAAGGTACCCCCCTTGCAGTTTTTTTAGGCGAAAAAGTGAGTTTTTGATTTTTGAATGTTTCTATAGCTTAATAGAAGCAGAATTAAATTTGGAGTCGAGGGGTGCTAATGAAATTTCAAAATTTTTAATATTTTTTTCATTTTTATCTATTTTTTTGTAAAAATTTCAACATTTAACAATACCAATGATATGCACATCAATAGATGCAGAATTGAAAGGAGAGTAAACCCTGAAAAAGACACTTTAAAATCTCAAAGGGTTTACGAGTAATTGCAGTTTAAAAGTTTTTCAAAAAAGATCAAAATTGTTTTAAACCAATGATATAGGTATCAAAAGATGCAGAATTGAAAGGAGAATAAACCCTGGAAACATCACTTTGACATCTCAAATAGTTTAAGAGTTATTGCAATTTATACGTTAATAAAAATACCAGATTTTAACATTTCCCGTTTCGCCACTTGCAATACCTTTTTAAATCGCCTGTAGCTCCATAACTATACATCGTAAAGATATCAAAATTTACATGAGGAAAGAAGAAAGTTGAAATTTTACTGTGGTGTTTTCAATTCGTAAATATCTCTTATAGTTTCTGAGTAATTAACTCGTGAAAACAGCCAATTTTCCAACTTTGCAAAATGCTAAGGTACCCCCCTTGCAGTTTTTTTAGGCGAAAAAGTGAGTTTTTGATTTTTGAATGTTTCTATAGCTTAATAGAAGCAGAATTAAATTTGGAGTCGAGGGGTGCTAATGAAATTTCAAAATTTTTAATATTTTTTTCATTTTTATCTATTTTTTTGTAAAAATTTCAACATTTAACAATACCAATGATATGCACATCAATAGATGCAGAATTGAAAGGAGAGTAAACCCTGAAAAAGACACTTTAAAATCTCAAAGGGTTTACGAGTAATTGCAGTTTAAAAGTTTTTCAAAAAAAGATCAAAATTGTTTTAAACCAATGATATAGGTATCAAAAGATGCAGAATTGAAAGGAGAATAAACCCTGAAAAAATCACTTTGACATCTCAAATAGTTTAAGAGTTATTGCAATTTATACGTTAATAAAAATACCAGATTTTAACATTTCCCGTTTCGCCACTTGCAATACCTTTTTAAATCGCCTGTAGCTCCATAACTATACATCGTAAAGATATCAAAATTTACATGAGGAAAGAAGAAAGTTGAAATTTTACTGTGGTGTTTTCAATTCGTAAATATCTCTTATAGTTTCTGAGTAATTAACTCGTGAAAACAGCCCATTTTCCAACTTTGCAAAATGCTAAGGTACCCCCCCCTTGCAGTTTTTTTAGGCGAAAAAGTGAGTTTTTGATTTTTGAATGTTTCTATAGCTTAATAGAAGCAGAATTAAATTTGGAGTCGAGGGGTGCTAATGAAATTTCAAAATTTTTAATATTTTTTTAATTTTTATCTATTTTTTTGTAAAAATTTCAACATTTAACAATACCAATGATATGCACATCAATAGATGCAGAATTGAAAGGAGAGTAAACCCTGAAAAAGACACTTTAAAATCTCAAAGGGTTTACGAGTAATTGCAGTTTAAAAGTTTTTCAAAAAAGATCAAAATTGTTTTAAACCAATGATATAGGTATCAAAAGATGCAGAATTGAAAGGAGAATAAACCCTGAAAAAATCACTTTGACATCTCAAATAGTTTAAGAGTTATTGCAATTTATACGTTAATAAAAATACCAGATTTTAACATTTCCCGTTTCGCCACTTGCAATACCTTTTTAAATCGCCTGTAGCTCCATAACTATACATCGTAAAGATATCAAAATTTACATGAGGAAAGATGAAAGTTGAAATTTTACTGCGGTGTTTTCAATTCGTAAATATCTCTTATAGTTTCTGAGTAATTAACTCGTGAAAACAGCCAATTTTCCAACTTTGCAAAATGCTAAGGTCCCCCTTGCAGTTTTTTTAGGCGAAAAAGTGAGTTTTTGATTTTTGAATGTTTCTATAGCTTAATAGAAGCAGAATTAAATTTGGAGTCGAGGGGTGCTAATGAAATTTCAAAATTTTTAATATTTTTTTCATTTTTATCTATTTTTTTGTAAAAATTTCAACATTTAACAATACCAATGATATGCACATCAATAGATGCAGAATTGAAAGGAGAGTAAACCCTGAAAAAGACACTTTAAAATCTCAAAGGGTTTACGAGTAATTGCAGTTTAAAAGTTTTTCAAAAAAGATCAAAATTGTTTTAAACCAATGATATAGGTATCAAAAGATGCAGAATTGAAAGGAGAATAAACCCTGAAAAAATCACTTTGACATCTCAAATAGTTTAAGAGTTATTGCAATTTATACGTTAATAAAAATACCAGATTTTAACATTTCCCGTTTCGCCACTTGCAATACCTTTTTAAATCGCCTGTAGCTCCATAACTATACATCGTAAAGATATCAAAATTTACATGAGGAAAGAAGAAAGTTGAAATTTTACTGCGGTGTTTTCAATTCGTAAATATCTCTTATAGTTTCTGAGTAATTAACTCGTGAAAACAGCCAATTTTCCAACTTTGCAAAATGCTAAGGTACCCCCCTTGCAGTTTTTTTAGGCGAAAAAGTGAGTTTTTGATTTTTGAATGTTTCTATAGCCTAATAGAAGCAGAATTAAATTTGGAGTCGAGGGGTGCTAATGAAATTTCAAAATTTTTAATATTTTTTTCATTTTTATCTATTTTTTTGTAAAAATTTCAACATTTAACAATACCAATGATATGCACATCAATAGATGCAGAATTGAAAGGAGAGTAAACCCTGAAAAAGACACTTTAAAATCTCAAAGGGTTTACGAGTAATTGCAGTTTAAAAGTTTTTCAAAAAAAGATCAAAATTGTTTTAAACCAATGATATAGGTATCAAAAGATGCAGAATTGAAAGGAGAATAAACCCTGAAAAAATCACTTTGACATCTCAAATAGTTTAAGAGTTATTGCAATTTATACGTTAATAAAAATACCAGATTTTAACATTTCCCGTTTCGCCACTTGCAATACCTTTTTAAATCGCCTGTAGCTCCATAACTATACATCGTAAAGATATCAAAATTTACATGAGGAAAGAAGAAAGTTGAAATTTTACTGCGGTGTTTTCAATTCGTAAATATCTCTTATAGTTTCTGAGTAATTAACTCGTGAAAACAGCCAATTTTCCAACTTTGCAAAATGCTAAGGTACCCCCCTTGCAGTTTTTTTAGGCGAAAAAGTGAGTTTTTGATTTTTGAATGTTTCTATAGCTTAATAGAAGCAGAATTAAATTTGGAGTCGAGGGGTGCTAATGAAATTTCAAAATTTTTAATATTTTTTTCATTTTTATCTATTTTTTTGTAAAAATTTCAACATTTAACAATACCAATGATATGCACATCAATAGATGCAGAATTGAAAGGAGAGTAAACCCTGAAAAAGACACTTTAAAATCTCAAAGGGTTTACGAGTAATTGCAGTTTAAAAGTTTTTCAAAAAAAGATCAAAATTGTTTTAAACCAATGATATAGGTATCAAAAGATGCAGAATTGAAAGGAGAATAAACCCTGAAAAAATCACTTTGACATCTCAAATAGTTTAAGAGTTATTGCAATTTATACGTTAATAAAAATACCAGATTTTAACATTTCCCGTTTCGCCACTTGCAATACCTTTTTAAATCGCCTGTAGCTCCATAACTATACATCGTAAAGATATCAAAATTTACATGAGGAAAGAAGAAAGTTGAAATTTTACTGCGGTGTTTTCAATTCGTAAATATCTCTTATAGTTTCTGAGTAATTAACTCGTGAAAACAGCCAATTTTCCAACTTTGCAAAATGCTAAGGTACCCCCCTTGCAGTTTTTTTAGGCGAAAAAGTGAGTTTTTGATTTTTGAATGTTTCTATAGCTTAATAGAAGCAGAATTAAATTTGGAGTCGAGGGGTGCTAATGAAATTTCAAAATTTTTAATATTTTTTTCATTTTTATCTATTTTTTTGTAAAAATTTCAACATTTAACAATACCAATGATATGCACATCAATAGATGCAGAATTGAAAGGAGAGTAAACCCTGAAAAAGACACTTTAAAATCTCAAAGGGTTTACGAGTAATTGCAGTTTAAAAGTTTTTCAAAAAAGATCAAAATTGTTTTAAACCAATGATATAGGTATCAAAAGATGCAGAATTGAAAGGAGAATAAACCCTGAAAAAATCACTTTGACATCTCAAATAGTTTAAGAGTTATTGCAATTTATACGTTAATAAAAATACCAGATTTTAACATTTCCCGTTTCGCCACTTGCAATACCTTTTTAAATCGCCTGTAGCTCCATAACTATACATCGTAAAGATATCAAAATTTACATGAGGAAAGAAGAAAGTTGAAATTTTACTGTGGTGTTTTCAATTCGTAAATATCTCTTATAGTTTCTGAGTAATTAACTCGTGAAAACAGCCAATTTTCCAACTTTGCAAAATGCTAAGGTACCCCCCTTGCAGTTTTTTTAGGCGAAAAAGTGAGTTTTTGATTTTTGAATGTTTCTATAGCTTAATAGAAGCAGAATTAAATTTGGAGTCGAGGGGTGCTAATGAAATTTCAAAATTTTTAATATTTTTTTCATTTTTATCTATTTTTTTGTAAAAATTTCAACATTTAACAATACCAATGATATGCACATCAATAGATGCAGAATTGAAAGGAGAGTAAACCCTGAAAAAGACACTTTAAAATCTCAAAGGGTTTACGAGTAATTGCAGTTTAAAAGTTTTTCAAAAAAGATCAAAATTGTTTTAAACCAATGATATAGGTATCAAAAGATGCAGAATTGAAAGGAGAATAAACCCTGAAAAAATCACTTTGACATCTCAAATAGTTTAAGAGTTATTGCAATTTATACGTTAATAAAAATACCAGATTTTAACATTTCCCGTTTCGCCACTTGCAATACCTTTTTAAATCGCCTGTAGCTCCATAACTATACATCGTAAAGATATCAAAATTTACATGAGGAAAGAAGAAAGTTGAAATTTTACTGTGGTGTTTTCAATTCGTAAATATCTCTTATAGTTTCTGAGTAATTAACTCGTGAAAACAGCCAATTTTCCAACTTTGCAAAATGCTAAGGTACCCCCCTTGCAGTTTTTTTAGGCGAAAAAGTGAGTTTTTGATTTTTGAATGTTTCTATAGCTTAATAGAAGCAGAATTAAATTTGGAGTCGAGGGGTGCTAATGAAATTTCAAAATTTTTAATATTTTTTTCATTTTTATCTATTTTTTTGTAAAAATTTCAACATTTAACAATACCAATGATATGCACATCAATAGATGCAGAATTGAAAGGAGAGTAAACCCTGAAAAAGACACTTTAAAATCTCAAAGGGTTTACGAGTAATTGCAGTTTAAAAGTTTTTCAAAAAAGATCAAAATTGTTTTAAACCAATGATATAGGTATCAAAAGATGCAGAATTGAAAGGAGAATAAACCCTGAAAAAATCACTTTGACATCTCAAATAGTTTAAGAGTTATTGCAATTTATACGTTAATAAAAATACCAGATTTTAACATTTCCCGTTTCGCCACTTGCAATACCTTTTTAAATCGCCTGTAGCTCCATAACTATACATCGTAAAGATATCAGAATTTACATGAGGAAAGAAGAAAGTTGAAATTTTACTGTGGTGTTTTCAATTCGTAAATATCTCTTATAGTTTCTGAGTAATTAACTCGTGAAAACAGCCAATTTTCCAACTTTGCAAAATGCTAAGGTACCCCCCTTGCAGTTTTTTTAGGCGAAAAAGTGAGTTTTTGATTTTTGAATGTTTCTATAGCTTAATAGAAGCAGAATTAAATTTGGAGTCGAGGGGTGCTAATGAAATTTCAAAATTTTTAATATTTTTTTCATTTTTATCTATTTTTTTGTAAAAATTTCAACATTTAACAATACCAATGATATGCACATCAATAGATGCAGAATTGAAAGGAGAGTAAACCCTGAAAAAGACACTTTAAAATCTCAAAGGGTTTACGAGTAATTGCAGTTTAAAAGTTTTTCAAAAAAAGATCAAAATTGTTTTAAACCAATGATATAGGTATCAAAAGATGCAGAATTGAAAGGAGAATAAACCCTGAAAAAATCACTTTGACATCTCAAATAGTTTAAGAGTTATTGCAATTTATACGTTAATAAAAATACCAGATTTTAACATTTCCCGTTTCGCCACTTGCAATACCTTTTTAAATCGCCTGTAGCTCCATAACTATACATCGTAAAGATATCAAAATTTACATAAGGAAAGATGAAAGTTGAAATTTTACTGTGGTGTTTTCAATTCGTAAATATCTCTTATAGTTTCTGAGTAATTAACTCGTGAAAACAGCCAATTTTCCAACTTTGCAAAATGCTAAGGTACCCCTTGCAGTTTTTTTAGGCGAAAAAGTGAGTTTTTGATTTTTGAATGTTTCTATAGCTTAATAGAAGCAGAATTAAATTTGGAGTCGAGGGGTGCTAATGAAATTTCAAAATTTTTAATATTTTTTTCATTTTTATCTATTTTTTTGTAAAAATTTCAACATTTAACAATACCAATGATATGCACATCAATAGATGCAGAATTGAAAGGAGAGTAAACCCTGAAAAAGACACTTTAAAATCTCAAAGGGTTTACGAGTAATTGCAGTTTAAAAGTTTTTCAAAAAAGATCAAAATTGTTTTAAACCAATGATATAGGTATCAAAAGATGCAGAATTGAAAGGAGAATAAACCCTGAAAAAATCACTTTGACATCTCAAATAGTTTAAGAGTTATTGCAATTTATACGTTAATAAAAATACCAGATTTTAACATTTCCCGTTTCGCCACTTGCAATACCTTTTTAAATCGCCTGTAGCTCCAATACTATACATCGTAAAGATATCAAAATTTACATGAGGAAAGAAGAAAGTTGAAATTTTACTGTGGTGTTTTCAATTCGTAAATATCTCTTATAGTTTCTGAGTAATTAACTCGTGAAAACAGCCAATTTTCCAACTTTGCAAAATGCTAAGGTACCCCCCTTGCAGTTTTTTTAGGCGAAAAAGTGAGTTTTTGATTTTTGAATGTTTCTATAGCTTAATAGAAGCAGGATTAAATTTGGAGTCGAGGGGTGCTAATGAAATTTCAAAATTTTTAATATTTTTTTCATTTTTATCTATTTTTTTGTAAAAATTTCAACATTTAACAATACCAATGATATGCACATCAATAGATGCAGAATTGAAAGGAGAGTAAACCCTGAAAAAGACACTTTAAAATCTCAAAGGGTTTACGAGTAATTGCAGTTTAAAAGTTTTTCAAAAAAGATCAAAATTGTTTTAAACCAATGATATAGGTATCAAAAGATGCAGAATTGAAAGGAGAATAAACCCTGAAAAAATCACTTTGACATCTCAAATAGTTTAAGAGTTATTGCAATTTATACGTTAATAAAAATACCAGATTTTAACATTTCCCGTTTCGCCACTTGCAATACCTTTTTAAATCGCCTGTAGCTCCATAACTATACATCGTAAAGATATCAAAATTTACATGAGGAAAGAAGAAAGTTGAAATTTTACTGTGGTGTTTTCAATTCGTAAATATCTCTTATAGTTTCTGAGTAATTAACTCGTGAAAACAGCCAATTTTCCAACTTTGCAAAATGCTAAGGTACCCCCCCCTTGCAGTTTTTTTAGGCGAAAAAGTGAGTTTTTGATTTTTGAATGTTTCTATAGCTTAATAGAAGCAGAATTAAATTTGGAGTCGAGGGGTGCTAATGAAATTTCAAAATTTTTAATATTTTTTTCATTTTTATCTATTTTTTTGTAAAAATTTCAACATTTAACAATACCAATGATATGCACATCAATAGATGCAGAATTGAAAGGAGAGTAAACCCTGAAAAAGACACTTTAAAATCTCTAAGGGTTTACGAGTAATTGCAGTTTAAAAGTTTTTCAAAAAAGATCAAAATTGTTTTAAACCAATGATATAGGTATCAAAAGATGCAGAATTGAAAGGAGAATAAACCCTGAAAACATCACTTTGACATCTCAAATAGTTTAAGAGTTATTGCAATTTATACGTTAATAAAAATACCAGATTTTAACATTTCCCGTTTCGCCACTTGCAATACCTTTTTAAATCGCCTGTAGCTCCATAACTATACATCGTAAAGATATCAAAATTTACATGAGGAAAGAAGAAAGTTGAAATTTTACTGTGGTGTTTTCAATTCGTAAATATCTCTTATAGTTTCTGAGTAATTAACTCGTGAAAACAGCCAATTTTCCAACTTTGCAAAATGCTAAGGTACCCCCCTTGCAGTTTTTTTAGGCGAAAAAGTGAGTTTTTGATTTTTGAATGTTTCTATAGCTTAATAGAAGCAGAATTAAATTTGGAGTCGAGGGGTGCTAATGAAATTTCAAAATTTTGAATATTTTTTTCATTTTTATCTATTTTTTTGTAAAAATTTTAACATTTAACAATACCAATGATATGCACATCAATAGATGCAGAATTGAAAGGAGAGTAAACCCTGAAAAAGACACTTTAAAATCTCAAAGGGTTTACGAGTAATTGCAGTTTAAAAGTTTTTCAAAAAAAGATCAAAATTGTTTTAAACCAATGATATAGGTATCAAAAGATGCAGAATTGAAAGGAGAATAAACCCTGAAAAAATCACTTTGACATCTCAAATAGTTTAAGAGTTATTGCAATTTATACGTTAATAAAAATACCAGATTTTAACATTTCCCGTTTCGCCACTTGCAATACCTTTTTAAATCGCCTGTAGCTCCATAACTATACATCGTAAAGATATCAAAATTTACATGAGGAAAGAAGAAAGTTGAAATTTTACTGTGGTGTTTTCAATTCGTAAATATCTCTTATAGTTTCTGAGTAATTAACTCGTGAAAACAGCCCATTTTCCAACTTTGCAAAATGCTAAGGTACCCCCCTTGCAGTTTTTTTAGGCGAAAAAGTGAGTTTTTGATTTTTGAATGTTTCTATAGCCTAATAGAAGCAGAATTAAATTTGGTGTCGAGGGGTGCTAATGAAATTTCAAAATTTTTAATATTTTTTCATTTTTATCTATTTTTTTGTAAAAATTTCAACATTTAACAATACCAATGATATGCACATCAATAGATGCAGAATTGAAAGGAGAGTAAACCCTGAAAAAGACACTTTAAAATCTCAAAGGGTTTACGAGTAATTGCAGTTTAAAAGTTTTTCAAAAAAGATCAAAATTGTTTTAAACCAATGATATAGGTATCAAAAGATGCAGAATTGAAAGGAGAATAAACCCTGAAAAAATCACTTTGACATCTCAAATAGTTTAAGAGTTATTGCAATTTATACGTTAATAAAAATACCAGATTTTAACATTTCCCGTTTCGCCACTTGCAATACCTTTTTAAATCGCCTGTAGCTCCATAACTATACATCGTAAAGATATCAAAATTTACATGAGGAAAGAAGAAAGTTGAAATTTTACTGTGGTGTTTTCAATTCGTAAATATCTCTTATAGTTTCTGAGTAATTAACTCGTGAAAACAGCCAATTTTCCAACTTTGCAAAATGCTAAGGTACCCCCCTTGCAGTTTTTTTAGGCGAAAAAGTGAGTTTTTGATTTTTGAATGTTTCTATAGCTTAATAGAAGCAGAATTAAATTTGGAGTCGAGGGGTGCTAATGAAATTTCAAAATTTTTAATATTTTTTTCATTTTTATCTATTTTTTTGTAAAAATTTCAACATTTAACAATACCAATGATATGCACATCAATAGATGCAGAATTGAAAGGAGAGTAAACCCTGAAAAAGACACTTTAAAATCTCAAAGGGTTTACGAGTAATTGCAGTTTAAAAGTTTTTCAAAAAAGATCAAAATTGTTTTAAACCAATGATATAGGTATCAAAAGATGCAGAATTGAAAGGAGAATAAACCCTGAAAACATCACTTTGACATCTCAAATAGTTTAAGAGTTATTGCAATTTATACGTTAATAAAAATACCAGATTTTAACATTTCCCGTTTCGCCACTTGCAATACCTTTTTAAATCGCCTGTAGCTCCATAACTATACATCGTAAAGATATCAAAATTTACATGAGGAAAGAAGAAAGTTGAAATTTTACTGTGGTGTTTTCAATTCGTAAATATCTCTTATAGTTTCTGAGTAATTAACTCGTGAAAACAGCCAATTTTCCAACTTTGCAAAATGCTAAGGTACCCCCCTTGCAGTTTTTTTAGGCGAAAAAGTGAGTTTTTGATTTTTGAATGTTTCTATAGCTTAATAGAAGCAGAATTAAATTTGGAGTCGAGGGGTGCTAATGAAATTTCAAAATTTTTAATATTTTTTTCATTTTTATCTATTTTTTTGTAAAAATTTCAACATTTAACAATACCAATGATATGCACATCAATAGATGCAGAATTGAAAGGAGAGTAAACCCTGAAAAAGACACTTTAAAATCTCAAAGGGTTTACGAGTAATTGCAGTTTAAAAGTTTTTCAAAAAAAGATCAAAATTGTTTTAAACCAATGATATAGGTATCAAAAGATGCAGAATTGAAAGGAGAATAAACCCTGAAAAAATCACTTTGACATCTCAAATAGTTTAAGAGTTATTGCAATTTATACGTTAATAAAAATACCAGATTTTAACATTTCCCGTTTCGCCACTTGCAATACCTTTTTAAATCGCCTGTAGCTCCATAACTATACATCGTAAAGATATCAAAATTTACATGAGGAAAGAAGAAAGTTGAAATTTTACTGTGGTGTTTTCAATTCGTAAATATCTCTTATAGTTTCTGAGTAATTAACTCGTGAAAACAGCCCATTTTCCAACTTTGCAAAATGCTAAGGTACCCCCCCCCTTGCAGTTTTTTTAGGCGAAAAAGTGAGTTTTTGATTTTTGAATGTTTCTATAGCTTAATAGAAGCAGAATTAAATTTGGAGTCGAGGGGTGCTAATGAAATTTCAAAATTTTTAATATTTTTTTAATTTTTATCTATTTTTTTGTAAAAATTTCAACATTTAACAATACCAATGATATGCACATCAATAGATGCAGAATTGAAAGGAGAGTAAACCCTGAAAAAGACACTTTAAAATCTCAAAGGGTTTACGAGTAATTGCAGTTTAAAAGTTTTTCAAAAAAGATCAAAATTGTTTTAAACCAATGATATAGGTATCAAAAGATGCAGAATTGAAAGGAGAATAAACCCTGAAAAAATCACTTTGACATCTCAAATAGTTTAAGAGTTATTGCAATTTATACGTTAATAAAAATACCAGATTTTAACATTTCCCGTTTCGCCACTTGCAATACCTTTTTAAATCGCCTGTAGCTCCATAACTATACATCGTAAAGATATCAAAATTTACATGAGGAAAGATGAAAGTTGAAATTTTACTGCGGTGTTTTCAATTCGTAAATATCTCTTATAGTTTCTGAGTAATTAACTCGTGAAAACAGCCAATTTTCCAACTTTGCAAAATGCTAAGGTCCCCCTTGCAGTTTTTTTAGGCGAAAAAGTGAGTTTTTGATTTTTGAATGTTTCTATAGCTTAATAGAAGCA
Source organism: Aphrophora alni (assembly GCA_963513935.1). Classification (NCBI taxonomy): domain Eukaryota; kingdom Metazoa; phylum Arthropoda; class Insecta; order Hemiptera; family Aphrophoridae; genus Aphrophora; species Aphrophora alni. The sequence continues at coordinate 11,230,584 of OY740775.1, forward strand.
GAATTAAATTTGGAGTCGAGGGGTGCTAATGAAATTTCAAAATTTTTAATATTTTTTTCATTTTTATCTATTTTTTTGTAAAAATTTCAACATTTAACAATACCAATGATATGCACATCAATAGATGCAGAATTGAAAGGAGAGTAAACCCTGAAAAAGACACTTTAAAATCTCAAAGGGTTTACGAGTAATTGCAGTTTAAAAGTTTTTCAAAAAAGATCAAAATTGTTTTAAACCAATGATATAGGTATCAAAAGATGCAGAATTGAAAGGAGAATAAACCCTGAAAAAATCACTTTGACATCTCAAATAGTTTAAGAGTTATTGCAATTTATACGTTAATAAAAATACCAGATTTTAACATTTCCCGTTTCGCCACTTGCAATACCTTTTTAAATCGCCTGTAGCTCCATAACTATACATCGTAAAGATATCAAAATTTACATGAGGAAAGAAGAAAGTTGAAATTTTACTGTGGTGTTTTCAATTCGTAAATATCTCTTATAGTTTCTGAGTAATTAACTCGTGAAAACAGCCAATTTTCCAACTTTGCAAAATGCTAAGGTACCCCCCTTGCAGTTTTTTTAGGCGAAAAAGTGAGTTTTTGATTTTTGAATGTTTCTATAGCTTAATAGAAGCAGAATTAAATTTGGAGTCGAGGGGTGCTAATGAAATTTCAAAATTTTTAATATTTTTTTCATTTTTATCTATTTTTTTGTAAAAATTTCAACATTTAACAATACCAATGATATGCACATCAATAGATGCAGAATTGAAAGGAGAGTAAACCCTGAAAAAGACACTTTAAAATCTCAAAGGGTTTACGAGTAATTGCAGTTTAAAAGTTTTTCAAAAAAGATCAAAATTGTTTTAAACCAATGATATAGGTATCAAAAGATGCAGAATTGAAAGGAGAATAAACCCTGAAAACATCACTTTGACATCTCAAATAGTTTAAGAGTTATTGCAATTTATACGTTAATAAAAATACCAGATTTTAACATTTCCCGTTTCGCCACTTGCAATACCTTTTTAAATCGCCTGTAGCTCCATAACTATACATCGTAAAGATATCAAAATTTACATGAGGAAAGAAGAAAGTTGAAATTTTACTGTGGTGTTTTCAATTCGTAAATATCTCTTATAGTTTCTGAGTAATTAACTCGTGAAAACAGCCAATTTTCCAACTTTGCAAAATGCTAAGGTACCCCCCTTGCAGTTTTTTTAGGCGAAAAAGTGAGTTTTTGATTTTTGAATGTTTCTATAGCTTAATAGAAGCAGAATTAAATTTGGAGTCGAGGGGTGCTAATGAAATTTCAAAATTTTGAATATTTTTTTCATTTTTATCTATTTTTTTGTAAAAATTTTAACATTTAACAATACCAATGATATGCACATCAATAGATGCAGAATTGAAAGGAGAGTAAACCCTGAAAAAGACACTTTAAAATCTCAAAGGGTTTACGAGTAATTGCAGTTTAAAAGTTTTTCAAAAAAGATCAAAATTGTTTTAAACCAATGATATAGGTATCAAAAGATGCAGAATTGAAAGGAGAATAAACCCTGAAAACATCACTTTGACATCTCAAATAGTTTAAGAGTTATTGCAATTTATACGTTAATAAAAATACCAGATTTTAACATTTCCCGTTTCGCCACTTGCAATACCTTTTTAAATCGCCTGTAGCTCCATAACTATACATCGTAAAGATATCAAAATTTACATGAGGAAAGAAGAAAGTTGAAATTTTACTGTGGTGTTTTCAATTCGTAAATATCTCTTATAGTTTCTGAGTAATTAACTCGTGAAAACAGCCAATTTTCCAACTTTGCAAAATGCTAAGGTACCCCCCTTGCAGTTTTTTTAGGCGAAAAAGTGAGTTTTTGATTTTTGAATGTTTCTATAGCTTAATAGAAGCAGAATTAAATTTGGAGTCGAGGGGTGCTAATGAAATTTCAAAATTTTTAATATTTTTTTCATTTTTATCTATTTTTTTGTAAAAATTTCAACATTTAACAATACCAATGATATGCACATCAATAGATGCAGAATTGAAAGGAGAGTAAACCCTGAAAAAGACACTTTAAAATCTCAAAGGGTTTACGAGTAATTGCAGTTTAAAAGTTTTTCAAAAAAGATCAAAATTGTTTTAAACCAATGATATAGGTATCAAAAGATGCAGAATTGAAAGGAGAATAAACCCTGAAAAAATCACTTTGACATCTCAAATAGTTTAAGAGTTATTGCAATTTATACGTTAATAAAAATACCAGATTTTAACATTTCCCGTTTCGCCACTTGCAATACCTTTTTAAATCGCCTGTAGCTCCATAACTATACATCGTAAAGATATCAAAATTTACATGAGGAAAGAAGAAAGTTGAAATTTTACTGTGGTGTTTTCAATTCGTAAATATCTCTTATAGTTTCTGAGTAATTAACTCGTGAAAACAGCCAATTTTCCAACTTTGCAAAATGCTAAGGTACCCCTTGCAGTTTTTTTAGGCGAAAAAGTGAGTTTTTGATTTTTGAATGTTTCTATAGCTTAATAGAAGCAGAATTAAATTTGGAGTCGAGGGGTGCTAATGAAATTTCAAAATTTTTAATATTTTTTTCATTTTTATCTATTTTTTTGTAAAAATTTCAACATTTAACAATACCAATGATATGCACATCAATAGATGCAGAATTGAAAGGAGAGTAAACCCTGAAAAAGACACTTTAAAATCTCAAAGGGTTTACGAGTAATTGCAGTTTAAAAGTTTTTCAAAAAAGATCAAAATTGTTTTAAACCAATGATATAGGTATCAAAAGATGCAGAATTGAAAGGAGAATAAACCCTGAAAAAATCACTTTGACATCTCAAATAGTTTAAGAGTTATTGCAATTTATACGTTAATAAAAATACCAGATTTTAACATTTCCCGTTTCGCCACTTGCAATACCTTTTTAAATCGCCTGTAGCTCCATAACTATACATCGTAAAGATATCAAAATTTACATGAGGAAAGAAGAAAGTTGAAATTTTACTGTGGTGTTTTCAATTCGTAAATATCTCTTATAGTTTCTGAGTAATTAACTCGTGAAAACAGCCAATTTTCCAACTTTGCAAAATGCTAAGGTACCCCCCTTGCAGTTTTTTTAGGCGAAAAAGTGAGTTTTTGATTTTTGAATGTTTCTATAGCTTAATAGAAGCAGAATTAAATTTGGAGTCGAGGGGTGCTAATGAAATTTCAAAATTTTTAATATTTTTTTCATTTTTATCTATTTTTTTGTAAAAATTTCAACATTTAACAATACCAATGATATGCACATCAATAGATGCAGAATTGAAAGGAGAGTAAACCCTGAAAAAGACACTTTAAAATCTCAAAGGGTTTACGAGTAATTGCAGTTTAAAAGTTTTTCAAAAAAGATCAAAATTGTTTTAAACCAATGATATAGGTATCAAAAGATGCAGAATTGAAAGGAGAATAAACCCTGAAAAAATCACTTTGACATCTCAAATAGTTTAAGAGTTATTGCAATTTATACGTTAATAAAAATACCAGATTTTAACATTTCCCGTTTCGCCACTTGCAATACCTTTTTAAATCGCCTGTAGCTCCATAACTATACATCGTAAAGATATCAAAATTTACATGAGGAAAGAAGAAAGTTGAAATTTTACTGTGGTGTTTTCAATTCGTAAATATCTCTTATAGTTTCTGAGTAATTAACTCGTGAAAACAGCCAATTTTCCAACTTTGCAAAATGCTAAGGTACCCCCCTTGCAGTTTTTTTAGGCGAAAAAGTGAGTTTTTGATTTTTGAATGTTTCTATAGCTTAATAGAAGCAGAATTAAATTTGGAGTCGAGGGGTGCTAATGAAATTTCAAAATTTTTAATATTTTTTTCATTTTTATCTATTTTTTTGTAAAAATTTCAACATTTAACAATACCAATGATATGCACATCAATAGATGCAGAATTGAAAGGAGAGTAAACCCTGAAAAAGACACTTTAAAATCTCAAAGGGTTTACGAGTAATTGCAGTTTAAAAGTTTTTCAAAAAAGATCAAAATTGTTTTAAACCAATGATATAGGTATCAAAAGATGCAGAATTGAAAGGAGAATAAACCCTGAAAAAATCACTTTGACATCTCAAATAGTTTAAGAGTTATTGCAATTTATACGTTAATAAAAATACCAGATTTTAACATTTCCCGTTTCGCCACTTGCAATACCTTTTTAAATCGCCTGTAGCTCCATAACTATACATCGTAAAGATATCAAAATTTACATGAGGAAAGAAGAAAGTTGAAATTTTACTGTGGTGTTTTCAATTCGTAAATATCTCTTATAGTTTCTGAGTAATTAACTCGTGAAAACAGCCAATTTTCCAACTTTGCAAAATGCTAAGGTACCCCCCTTGCAGTTTTTTTAGGCGAAAAAGTGAGTTTTTGATTTTTGAATGTTTCTATAGCTTAATAGAAGCAGAATTAAATTTGGAGTCGAGGGGTGCTAATGAAATTTCAAAATTTTTAATATTTTTTTCATTTTTATCTATTTTTTTGTAAAAATTTCAACATTTAACAATACCAATGATATGCACATCAATAGATGCAGAATTGAAAGGAGAGTAAACCCTGAAAAAGACACTTTAAAATCTCAAAGGGTTTACGAGTAATTGCAGTTTAAAAGTTTTTCAAAAAAGATCAAAATTGTTTTAAACCAATGATATAGGTATCAAAAGATGCAGAATTGAAAGGAGAATAAACCCTGAAAAAATCACTTTGACATCTCAAATAGTTTAAGAGTTATTGCAATTTATACGTTAATAAAAATACCAGATTTTAACATTTCCCGTTTCGCCACTTGCAATACCTTTTTAAATCGCCTGTAGCTCCATAACTATACATCGTAAAGATATCAAAATTTACATGAGGAAAGAAGAAAGTTGAAATTTTACTGTGGTGTTTTCAATTCGTAAATATCTCTTATAGTTTCTGAGTAATTAACTCGTGAAAACAGCCAATTTTCCAACTTTGCAAAATGCTAAGGTACCCCCCTTGCAGTTTTTTTAGGCGAAAAAGTGAGTTTTTGATTTTTGAATGTTTCTATAGCTTAATAGAAGCAGAATTAAATTTGGAGTCGAGGGGTGCTAATGAAATTTCAAAATTTTTAATATTTTTTTCATTTTTATCTATTTTTTTGTAAAAATTTCAACATTTAACAATACCAATGATATGCACATCAATAGATGCAGAATTGAAAGGAGAGTAAACCCTGAAAAAGACACTTTAAAATCTCAAAGGGTTTACGAGTAATTGCAGTTTAAAAGTTTTTCAAAAAAAGATCAAAATTGTTTTAAACCAATGATATAGGTATCAAAAGATGCAGAATTGAAAGGAGAATAAACCCTGAAAAAATCACTTTGACATCTCAAATAGTTTAAGAGTTATTGCAATTTATACGTTAATAAAAATACCAGATTTTAACATTTCCCGTTTCGCTACTTGCAATACCTTTTTAAATCGCCTGTAGCTCCATAACTATACTTCGTAAAGATATCAAAATTTACATGAGGAAAGATGAAAGTTGAAATTTTACTGTGGTGTTTTCAATTCGTAAATATCTCTTATAGTTTCTGAGTAATTAACTCGTGAAAACAGCCAATTTTCCAACTTTGCAAAATGCTAAGGTACCCCTTGCAGTTTTTTTAGGCGAAAAAGTGAGTTTTTGATTTTTGAATGTTTCTATAGCTTAATAGAAGCAGAATTAAATTTGGAGTCGAGGGGTGCTAATGAAATTTCAAAATTTTTAATATTTTTTTCATTTTTATCTATTTTTTTGTAAAAATTTCAACATTTAACAATACCAATGATATGCACATCAATAGATGCAGAATTGAAAGGAGAGTAAACCCTGAAAAAGACACTTTAAAATCTCAAAGGGTTTACGAGTAATTGCAGTTTAAAAGTTTTTCAAAAAAGATCAAAATTGTTTTAAACCAATGATATAGGTATCAAAAGATGCAGAATTGAAAGGAGAATAAACCCTGAAAAAATCACTTTGACATCTCAAATAGTTTAAGAGTTATTGCAATTTATACGTTAATAAAAATACCAGATTTTAACATTTCCCGTTTCGCCACTTGCAATACCTTTTTAAATCGCCTGTAGCTCCATAACTATACATCGTAAAGATATCAAAATTTACATGAGGAAAGAAGAAAGTTGAAATTTTACTGTGGTGTTTTCAATTCGTAAATATCTCTTATAGTTTCTGAGTAATTAACTCGTGAAAACAGCCAATTTTCCAACTTTGCAAAATGCTAAGGTACCCCCCTTGCAGTTTTTTTAGGCGAAAAAGTGAGTTTTTGATTTTTGAATGTTTCTATAGCTTAATAGAAGCAGAATTAAATTTGGAGTCGAGGGGTGCTAATGAAATTTCAAAATTTTTAATATTTTTTTCATTTTTATCTATTTTTTTGTAAAAATTTCAACATTTAACAATACCAATGATATGCACATCAATAGATGCAGAATTGAAAGGAGAGTAAACCCTGAAAAAGACACTTTAAAATCTCAAAGGGTTTACGAGTAATTGCAGTTTAAAAGTTTTTCAAAAAAGATCAAAATTGTTTTAAACCAATGATATAGGTATCAAAAGATGCAGAATTGAAAGGAGAATAAACCCTGAAAAAATCACTTTGACATCTCAAATAGTTTAAGAGTTATTGCAATTTATACGTTAATAAAAATACCAGATTTTAACATTTCCCGTTTCGCCACTTGCAATACCTTTTTAAATCGCCTGTAGCTCCATAACTATACATCGTAAAGATATCAAAATTTACATGAGGAAAGAAGAAAGTTGAAATTTTACTGTGGTGTTTTCAATTCGTAAATATCTCTTATAGTTTCTGAGTAATTAACTCGTGAAAACAGCCAATTTTCCAACTTTGCAAAATGCTAAGGTACCCCCCTTGCAGTTTTTTTAGGCGAAAAAGTGAGTTTTTGATTTTTGAATGTTTCTATAGCTTAATAGAAGCAGAATTAAATTTGGAGTCGAGGGGTGCTAATGAAATTTCAAAATTTTTAATATTTTTTTCATTTTTATCTATTTTTTTGTAAAAATTTCAACATTTAACAATACCAATGATATGCACATCAATAGATGCAGAATTGAAAGGAGAGTAAACCCTGAAAAAGACACTTTAAAATCTCAAAGGGTTTACGAGTAATTGCAGTTTAAAAGTTTTTCAAAAAAGATCAAAATTGTTTTAAACCAATGATATAGGTATCAAAAGAAGCAGAATTAAATTTGGAGTCGAGGGGTGCTAATGAAATTTCAAAATTTTTAATATTTTTTTCATTTTTATCTATTTTTTTGTAAAAATTTCAACATTTAACAATACCAATGATATGCACATCAATAGATGCAGAATTGAAAGGAGAGTAAACCCTGAAAAAGACACTTTAAAATCTCAAAGGGTTTACGAGTAATTGCAGTTTAAAAGTTTTTCAAAAAAGATCAAAATTGTTTTAAACCAATGATATAGGTATCAAAAGATGCAGAATTGAAAGGAGAATAAACCCTGAAAACATCACTTTGACATCTCAAATAGTTTAAGAGTTATTGCAATTTATACGTTAATAAAAATACCAGATTTTAACATTTCCCGTTTCGCCACTTGCAATACCTTTTTAAATCGCCTGTAGCTCCATAACTATACATCGTAAAGATATCAAAATTTACATGAGGAAAGAAGAAAGTTGAAATTTTACTGTGGTGTTTTCAATTCGTAAATATCTCTTATAGTTTCTGAGTAATTAACTCGTGAAAACAGCCAATTTTCCAACTTTGCAAAATGCTAAGGTACCCCCCTTGCAGTTTTTTTAGGCGAAAAAGTGAGTTTTTGATTTTTGAATGTTTCTATAGCTTAATAGAAGCAGAATTAAATTTGGAGTCGAGGGGTGCTAATGAAATTTCAAAATTTTTAATATTTTTTTCATTTTTATCTATTTTTTTGTAAAAATTTTAACATTTAACAATACCAATGATATGCACATCAATAGATGCAGAATTGAAAGGAGAGTAAACCCTGAAAAAGACACTTTAAAATCTCAAAGGGTTTACGAGTAATTGCAGTTTAAAAGTTTTTCAAAAAAAGATCAAAATTGTTTTAAACCAATGATATAGGTATCAAAAGATGCAGAATTGAAAGGAGAATAAACCCTGAAAAAATCACTTTGACATCTCAAATAGTTTAAGAGTTATTGCAATTTATACGTTAATAAAAATACCAGATTTTAACATTTCCCGTTTCGCCACTTGCAATACCTTTTTAAATCGCCTGTAGCTCCATAACTATACATCGTAAAGATATCAAAATTTACATGAGGAAAGAAGAAAGTTGAAATTTTACTGTGGTGTTTTCAATTCGTAAATATCTCTTATAGTTTCTGAGTAATTAACTCGTGAAAACAGCCAATTTTCCAACTTTGCAAAATGCTAAGGTACCCCCCTTGCAGTTTTTTTAGGCGAAAAAGTGAGTTTTTGATTTTTGAATGTTTCTATAGCTTAATAGAAGCAGAATTAAATTTGGAGTCGAGGGGTGCTAATGAAATTTCAAAATTTTGAATATTTTTTTCATTTTTATCTATTTTTTTGTAAAAATTTTAACATTTAACAATACCAATGATATGCACATCAATAGATGCAGAATTGAAAGGAGAGTAAACCCTGAAAAAGACACTTTAAAATCTCAAAGGGTTTACGAGTAATTGCAGTTTAAAAGTTTTTCAAAAAAAGATCAAAATTGTTTTAAACCAATGATATAGGTATCAAAAGATGCAGAATTGAAAGGAGAATAAACCCTGAAAAAATCACTTTGACATCTCAAATAGTTTAAGAGTTATTGCAATTTATACGTTAATAAAAATACCAGATTTTAACATTTCCCGTTTCGCCACTTGCAATACCTTTTTAAATCGCCTGTAGCTCCATAACTATACATCGTAAAGATATCAAAATTTACATGAGGAAAGAAGAAAGTTGAAATTTTACTGTGGTGTTTTCAATTCGTAAATATCTCTTATAGTTTCTGAGTAATTAACTCGTGAAAACAGCCCATTTTCCAACTTTGCAAAATGCTAAGGTACCCCCCTTGCAGTTTTTTTAGGCGAAAAAGTGAGTTTTTGATTTTTGAATGTTTCTATAGCCTAATAGAAGCAGAATTAAATTTGGTGTCGAGGGGTGCTAATGAAATTTCAAAATTTTTAATATTTTTTCATTTTTATCTATTTTTTTGTAAAAATTTCAACATTTAACAATACCAATGATATGCACATCAATAGATGCAGAATTGAAAGGAGAGTAAACCCTGAAAAAGACACTTTAAAATCTCAAAGGGTTTACGAGTAATTGCAGTTTAAAAGTTTTTCAAAAAAGATCAAAATTGTTTTAAACCAATGATATAGGTATCAAAAGATGCAGAATTGAAAGGAGAATAAACCCTGAAAAAATCACTTTGACATCTCAAATAGTTTAAGAGTTATTGCAATTTATACGTTAATAAAAATACCAGATTTTAACATTTCCCGTTTCGCCACTTGCAATACCTTTTTAAATCGCCTGTAGCTCCATAACTATACATCGTAAAGATATCAAAATTTACATGAGGAAAGAAGAAAGTTGAAATTTTACTGTGGTGTTTTCAATTCGTAAATATCTCTTATAGTTTCTGAGTAATTAACTCGTGAAAACAGCCAATTTTCCAACTTTGCAAAATGCTAAGGTCCCCCTTGCAGTTTTTTTAGGCGAAAAAGTGAGTTTTTGATTTTTGAATGTTTCTATAGCTTAATAGAAGCAGAATTAAATTTGGAGTCGAGGGGTGCTAATGAAATTTCAAAATTTTTAATATTTTTTTCATTTTTATCTATTTTTTTGTAAAAATTTCAACATTTAACAATACCAATGATATGCACATCAATAGATGCAGAATTGAAAGGAGAGTAAACCCTGAAAAAGACACTTTAAAATCTCAAAGGGTTTACGAGTAATTGCAGTTTAAAAGTTTTTCAAAAAAGATCAAAATTGTTTTAAACCAATGATATAGGTATCAAAAGATGCAGAATTGAAAGGAGAATAAACCCTGAAAAAATCACTTTGACATCTCAAATAGTTTAAGAGTTATTGCAATTTATACGTTAATAAAAATACCAGATTTTAACATTTCCCGTTTCGCCACTTGCAATACCTTTTTAAATCGCCTGTAGCTCCATAACTATACATCGTAAAGATATCAAAATTTACATGAGGAAAGAAGAAAGTTGAAATTTTACTGTGGTGTTTTCAATTCGTAAATATCTCTTATAGTTTCTGAGTAATTAACTCGTGAAAACAGCCAATTTTCCAACTTTGCAAAATGCTAAGGTACCCCTTGCAGTTTTTTTAGGCGAAAAAGTGAGTTTTTGATTTTTGAATGTTTCTATAGCTTAATAGAAGCAGAATTAAATTTGGAGTCGAGGGGTGCTAATGAAATTTCAAAATTTTTAATATTTTTTTCATTTTTATCTATTTTTTTGTAAAAATTTCAACATTTAACAATACCAATGATATGCACATCAATAGATGCAGAATTGAAAGGAGAGTAAACCCTGAAAAAGACACTTTAAAATCTCAAAGGGTTTACGAGTAATTGCAGTTTAAAAGTTTTTCAAAAAAGATCAAAATTGTTTTAAACCAATGATATAGGTATCAAAAGATGCAGAATTGAAAGGAGAATAAACCCTGAAAACATCACTTTGACATCTCAAATAGTTTAAGAGTTATTGCAATTTATACGTTAATAAAAATACCAGATTTTAACATTTCCCGTTTCGCCACTTGCAATACCTTTTTAAATCGCCTGTAGCTCCATAACTATACATCGTAAAGATATCAAAATTTACATGAGGAAAGAAGAAAGTTGAAATTTTACTGTGGTGTTTTCAATTCGTAAATATCTCTTATAGTTTCTGAGTAATTAACTCGTGAAAACAGCCAATTTTCCAACTTTGCAAAATGCTAAGGTACCCCCCTTGCAGTTTTTTTAGGCGAAAAAGTGAGTTTTTGATTTTTGAATGTTTCTATAGCTTAATAGAAGCAGAATTAAATTTGGAGTCGAGGGGTGCTAATGAAATTTCAAAATTTTTAATATTTTTTTCATTTTTATCTATTTTTTTGTAAAAATTTTAACATTTAACAATACCAATGATATGCACATCAATAGATGCAGAATTGAAAGGAGAGTAAACCCTGAAAAAGACACTTTAAAATCTCAAAGGGTTTACGAGTAATTGCAGTTTAAAAGTTTTTCAAAAAAAGATCAAAATTGTTTTAAACCAATGATATAGGTATCAAAAGATGCAGAATTGAAAGGAGAATAAACCCTGAAAAAATCACTTTGACATCTCAAATAGTTTAAGAGTTATTGCAATTTATACGTTAATAAAAATACCAGATTTTAACATTTCCCGTTTCGCCACTTGCAATACCTTTTTAAATCGCCTGTAGCTCCATAACTATACATCGTAAAGATATCAAAATTTACATGAGGAAAGAAGAAAGTTGAAATTTTACTGTGGTGTTTTCAATTCGTAAATATCTCTTATAGTTTCTGAGTAATTAACTCGTGAAAACAGCCCATTTTCCAACTTTGCAAAATGCTAAGGTACCCCCCTTGCAGTTTTTTTAGGCGAAAAAGTGAGTTTTTGATTTTTGAATGTTTCTATAGCCTAATAGAAGCAGAATTAAATTTGGTGTCGAGGGGTGCTAATGAAATTTCAAAATTTTTAATATTTTTTCATTTTTATCTATTTTTTTGTAAAAATTTCAACATTTAACAATACCAATGATATGCACATCAATAGATGCAGAATTGAAAGGAGAGTAAACCCTGAAAAAGACACTTTAAAATCTCAAAGGGTTTACGAGTAATTGCAGTTTAAAAGTTTTTCAAAAAAGATCAAAATTGTTTTAAACCAATGATATAGGTATCAAAAGATGCAGAATTGAAAGGAGAATAAACCCTGAAAACATCACTTTGACATCTCAAATAGTTTAAGAGTTATTGCAATTTATACGTTAATAAAAATACCAGATTTTAACATTTCCCGTTTCGCCACTTGCAATACCTTTTTAAATCGCCTGTAGCTCCATAACTATACATCGTAAAGATATCAAAATTTACATGAGGAAAGAAGAAAGTTGAAATTTTACTGTGGTGTTTTCAATTCGTAAATATCTCTTATAGTTTCTGAGTAATTAACTCGTGAAAACAGCCAATTTTCCAACTTTGCAAAATGCTAAGGTACCCCCCTTGCAGTTTTTTTAGGCGAAAAAGTGAGTTTTTGATTTTTGAATGTTTCTATAGCTTAATAGAAGCAGAATTAAATTTGGAGTCGAGGGGTGCTAATGAAATTTCAAAATTTTTAATATTTTTTTCATTTTTATCTATTTTTTTGTAAAAATTTCAACATTTAACAATACCAATGATATGCACATCAATAGATGCAGAATTGAAAGGAGAGTAAACCCTGAAAAAGACACTTTAAAATCTCAAAGGGTTTACGAGTAATTGCAGTTTAAAAGTTTTTCAAAAAAAGATCAAAATTGTTTTAAACCAATGATATAGGTATCAAAAGATGCAGAATTGAAAGGAGAATAAACCCTGAAAAAATCACTTTGACATCTCAAATAGTTTAAGAGTTATTGCAATTTATACGTTAATAAAAATACCAGATTTTAACATTTCCCGTTTCGCCACTTGCAATACCTTTTTAAATCGCCTGTAGCTCCATAACTATACATCGTAAAGATATCAAAATTTACATGAGGAAAGAAGAAAGTTGAAATTTTACTGTGGTGTTTTCAATTCGTAAATATCTCTTATAGTTTCTGAGTAATTAACTCGTGAAAACAGCCAATTTTCCAACTTTGCAAAATGCTAAGGTACCCCCCTTGCAGTTTTTTTAGGCGAAAAAGTGAGTTTTTGATTTTTGAATGTTTCTATAGCTTAATAGAAGCAGAATTAAATTTGGAGTCGAGGGGTGCTAATGAAATTTCAAAATTTTGAATATTTTTTTCATTTTTATCTATTTTTTTGTAAAAATTTTAACATTTAACAATACCAATGATATGCACATCAATAGATGCAGAATTGAAAGGAGAGTAAACCCTGAAAAAGACACTTTAAAATCTCAAAGGGTTTACGAGTAATTGCAGTTTAAAAGTTTTTCAAAAAAAGATCAAAATTGTTTTAAACCAATGATATAGGTATCAAAAGATGCAGAATTGAAAGGAGAATAAACCCTGAAAAAATCACTTTGACATCTCAAATAGTTTAAGAGTTATTGCAATTTATACGTTAATAAAAATACCAGATTTTAACATTTCCCGTTTCGCCACTTGCAATACCTTTTTAAATCGCCTGTAGCTCCATAACTATACATCGTAAAGATATCAAAATTTACATGAGGAAAGAAGAAAGTTGAAATTTTACTGTGGTGTTTTCAATTCGTAAATATCTCTTATAGTTTCTGAGTAATTAACTCGTGAAAACAGCCCATTTTCCAACTTTGCAAAATGCTAAGGTACCCCCCTTGCAGTTTTTTTAGGCGAAAAAGTGAGTTTTTGATTTTTGAATGTTTCTATAGCCTAATAGAAGCAGAATTAAATTTGGTGTCGAGGGGTGCTAATGAAATTTCAAAATTTTTAATATTTTTTCATTTTTATCTATTTTTTTGTAAAAATTTCAACATTTAACAATACCAATGATATGCACATCAATAGATGCAGAATTGAAAGGAGAGTAAACCCTGAAAAAGACACTTTAAAATCTCAAAGGGTTTACGAGTAATTGCAGTTTAAAAGTTTTTCAAAAAAGATCAAAATTGTTTTAAACCAATGATATAGGTATCAAAAGATGCAGAATTGAAAGGAGAATAAACCCTGAAAAAATCACTTTGACATCTCAAATAGTTTAAGAGTTATTGCAATTTATACGTTAATAAAAATACCAGATTTTAACATTTCCCGTTTCGCCACTTGCAATACCTTTTTAAATCGCCTGTAGCTCCATAACTATACATCGTAAAGATATCAAAATTTACATGAGGAAAGAAGAAAGTTGAAATTTTACTGTGGTGTTTTCAATTCGTAAATATCTCTTATAGTTTCTGAGTAATTAACTCGTGAAAACAGCCAATTTTCCAACTTTGCAAAATGCTAAGGTCCCCCTTGCAGTTTTTTTAGGCGAAAAAGTGAGTTTTTGATTTTTGAATGTTTCTATAGCTTAATAGAAGCAGAATTAAATTTGGAGTCGAGGGGTGCTAATGAAATTTCAAAATTTTTAATATTTTTTTCATTTTTATCTATTTTTTTGTAAAAATTTCAACATTTAACAATACCAATGATATGCACATCAATAGATGCAGAATTGAAAGGAGAGTAAACCCTGAAAAAGACACTTTAAAATCTCAAAGGGTTTACGAGTAATTGCAGTTTAAAAGTTTTTCAAAAAAGATCAAAATTGTTTTAAACCAATGATATAGGTATCAAAAGATGCAGAATTGAAAGGAGAATAAACCCTGAAAAAATCACTTTGACATCTCAAATAGTTTAAGAGTTATTGCAATTTATACGTTAATAAAAATACCAGATTTTAACATTTCCCGTTTCGCCACTTGCAATACCTTTTTAAATCGCCTGTAGCTCCATAACTATACATCGTAAAGATATCAAAATTTACATGAGGAAAGAAGAAAGTTGAAATTTTACTGTGGTGTTTTCAATTCGTAAATATCTCTTATAGTTTCTGAGTAATTAACTCGTGAAAACAGCCAATTTTCCAACTTTGCAAAATGCTAAGGTACCCCTTGCAGTTTTTTTAGGCGAAAAAGTGAGTTTTTGATTTTTGAATGTTTCTATAGCTTAATAGAAGCAGAATTAAATTTGGAGTCGAGGGGTGCTAATGAAATTTCAAAATTTTTAATATTTTTTTCATTTTTATCTATTTTTTTGTAAAAATTTCAACATTTAACAATACCAATGATATGCACATCAATAGATGCAGAATTGAAAGGAGAGTAAACCCTGAAAAAGACACTTTAAAATCTCAAAGGGTTTACGAGTAATTGCAGTTTAAAAGTTTTTCAAAAAAGATCAAAATTGTTTTAAACCAATGATATAGGTATCAAAAGATGCAGAATTGAAAGGAGAATAAACCCTGAAAACATCACTTTGACATCTCAAATAGTTTAAGAGTTATTGCAATTTATACGTTAATAAAAATACCAGATTTTAACATTTCCCGTTTCGCCACTTGCAATACCTTTTTAAATCGCCTGTAGCTCCATAACTATACATCGTAAAGATATCAAAATTTACATGAGGAAAGAAGAAAGTTGAAATTTTACTGTGGTGTTTTCAATTCGTAAATATCTCTTATAGTTTCTGAGTAATTAACTCGTGAAAACAGCCAATTTTCCAACTTTGCAAAATGCTAAGGTCCCCCTTGCAGTTTTTTTAGGCGAAAAAGTGAGTTTTTGATTTTTGAATGTTTCTATAGCTTAATAGAAGCAGAATTAAATTTGGAGTCGAGGGGTGCTAATGAAATTTCAAAATTTTTAATATTTTTTTCATTTTTATCTATTTTTTTGTAAAAATTTCAACATTTAACAATACCAATGATATGCACATCAATAGATGCAGAATTGAAAGGAGAGTAAACCCTGAAAAAGACACTTTAAAATCTCAAAGGGTTTACGAGTAATTGCAGTTTAAAAGTTTTTCAAAAAAAGATCAAAATTGTTTTAAACCAATGATATAGGTATCAAAAGATGCAGAATTGAAAGGAGAATAAACCCTGAAAAAATCACTTTGACATCTCAAATAGTTTAAGAGTTATTGCAATTTATACGTTAATAAAAATACCAGATTTTAACATTTCCCGTTTCGCCACTTGCAATACCTTTTTAAATCGCCTGTAGCTCCATAACTATACATCGTAAAGATATCAAAATTTACATGAGGAAAGAAGAAAGTTGAAATTTTACTGTGGTGTTTTCAATTCGTAAATATCTCTTATAGTTTCTGAGTAATTAACTCGTGAAAACAGCCCATTTTCCAACTTTGCAAAATGCTAAGGTACCCCCCCCCTTGCAGTTTTTTTAGGCGAAAAAGTGAGTTTTTGATTTTTGAATGTTTCTATAGCTTAATAGAAGCAGAATTAAATTTGGAGTCGAGGGGTGCTAATGAAATTTCAAAATTTTTAATATTTTTTTAATTTTTATCTATTTTTTTGTAAAAATTTCAACATTTAACAATACCAATGATATGCACATCAATAGATGCAGAATTGAAAGGAGAGTAAACCCTGAAAAAGACACTTTAAAATCTCAAAGGGTTTACGAGTAATTGCAGTTTAAAAGTTTTTCAAAAAAGATCAAAATTGTTTTAAACCAATGATATAGGTATCAAAAGATGCAGAATTGAAAGGAGAATAAACCCTGAAAAAATCACTTTGACATCTCAAATAGTTTAAGAGTTATTGCAATTTATACGTTAATAAAAATACCAGATTTTAACATTTCCCGTTTCGCCACTTGCAATACCTTTTTAAATCGCCTGTAGCTCCATAACTATACATCGTAAAGATATCAAAATTTACATGAGGAAAGAAGAAAGTTGAAATTTTACTGTGGTGTTTTCAATTCGTAAATATCTCTTATAGTTTCTGAGTAATTAACTCGTGAAAACAGCCAATTTTCCAACTTTGCAAAATGCTAAGGTCCCCCTTGCAGTTTTTTTAGGCGAAAAAGTGAGTTTTTGATTTTTGAATGTTTCTATAGCTTAATAGAAGCAGAATTAAATTTGGAGTCGAGGGGTGCTAATGAAATTTCAAAATTTTTAATATTTTTTTCATTTTTATCTATTTTTTTGTAAAAATTTCAACATTTAACAATACCAATGATATGCACATCAATAGATGCAGAATTGAAAGGAGAGTAAACCCTGAAAAAGACACTTTAAAATCTCAAAGGGTTTACGAGTAATTGCAGTTTAAAAGTTTTTCAAAAAAAGATCAAAATTGTTTTAAACCAATGATATAGGTATCAAAAGATGCAGAATTGAAAGGAGAATAAACCCTGAAAAAATCACTTTGACATCTCAAATAGTTTAAGAGTTATTGCAATTTATACGTTAATAAAAATACCAGATTTTAACATTTCCCGTTTCGCCACTTGCAATACCTTTTTAAATCGCCTGTAGCTCCATAACTATACATCGTAAAGATATCAAAATTTACATGAGGAAAGAAGAAAGTTGAAATTTTACTGTGGTGTTTTCAATTCGTAAATATCTCTTATAGTTTCTGAGTAATTAACTCGTGAAAACAGCCCATTTTCCAACTTTGCAAAATGCTAAGGTACCCCCCCCCTTGCAGTTTTTTTAGGCGAAAAAGTGAGTTTTTGATTTTTGAATGTTTCTATAGCTTAATAGAAGCAGAATTAAATTTGGAGTCGAGGGGTGCTAATGAAATTTCAAAATTTTTAATATTTTTTTAATTTTTATCTATTTTTTTGTAAAAATTTCAACATTTAACAATACCAATGATATGCACATCAATAGATGCAGAATTGAAAGGAGAGTAAACCCTGAAAAAGACACTTTAAAATCTCAAAGGGTTTACGAGTAATTGCAGTTTAAAAGTTTTTCAAAAAAGATCAAAATTGTTTTAAACCAATGATATAGGTATCAAAAGATGCAGAATTGAAAGGAGAATAAACCCTGAAAAAATCACTTTGACATCTCAAATAGTTTAAGAGTTATTGCAATTTATACGTTAATAAAAATACCAGATTTTAACATTTCCCGTTTCGCCACTTGCAATACCTTTTTAAATCGCCTGTAGCTCCATAACTATACATCGTAAAGATATCAAAATTTACATGAGGAAAGAAGAAAGTTGAAATTTTACTGTGGTGTTTTCAATTCGTAAATATCTCTTATA
Source organism: Aphrophora alni (assembly GCA_963513935.1). Lineage (NCBI taxonomy): Eukaryota > Metazoa > Arthropoda > Insecta > Hemiptera > Aphrophoridae > Aphrophora > Aphrophora alni. The sequence continues at coordinate 11,248,627 of OY740775.1, forward strand.
GTTTCTGAGTAATTAACTCGTGAAAACAGCCAATTTTCCAACTTTGCAAAATGCTAAGGTACCCCCCTTGCAGTTTTTTTAGGCGAAAAAGTGAGTTTTTGATTTTTGAATGTTTCTATAGCTTAATAGAAGCAGAATTAAATTTGGAGTCGAGGGGTGCTAATGAAATTTCAAAATTTTTAATATTTTTTTCATTTTTATCTATTTTTTTGTAAAAATTTCAACATTTAACAATACCAATGATATGCACATCAATAGATGCAGAATTGAAAGGAGAGTAAACCCTGAAAAAGACACTTTAAAATCTCAAAGGGTTTACGAGTAATTGCAGTTTAAAAGTTTTTCAAAAAAGATCAAAATTGTTTTAAACCAATGATATAGGTATCAAAAGATGCAGAATTGAAAGGAGAATAAACCCTGAAAACATCACTTTGACATCTCAAATAGTTTAAGAGTTATTGCAATTTATACGTTAATAAAAATACCAGATTTTAACATTTCCCGTTTCGCCACTTGCAATACCTTTTTAAATCGCCTGTAGCTCCATAACTATACATCGTAAAGATATCAAAATTTACATGAGGAAAGAAGAAAGTTGAAATTTTACTGTGGTGTTTTCAATTCGTAAATATCTCTTATAGTTTCTGAGTAATTAACTCGTGAAAACAGCCAATTTTCCAACTTTGCAAAATGCTAAGGTACCCCCCTTGCAGTTTTTTTAGGCGAAAAAGTGAGTTTTTGATTTTTGAATGTTTCTATAGCTTAATAGAAGCAGAATTAAATTTGGAGTCGAGGGGTGCTAATGAAATTTCAAAATTTTGAATATTTTTTTCATTTTTATCTATTTTTTTGTAAAAATTTTAACATTTAACAATACCAATGATATGCACATCAATAGATGCAGAATTGAAAGGAGAGTAAACCCTGAAAAAGACACTTTAAAATCTCAAAGGGTTTACGAGTAATTGCAGTTTAAAAGTTTTTCAAAAAAATATCAAAATTGTTTTAAACCAATGATATAGGTATCAAAAGATGCAGAATTGAAAGGAGAATAAACCCTGAAAAAATCACTTTGACATCTCAAATAGTTTAAGAGTTATTGCAATTTATACGTTAATAAAAATACCAGATTTTAACATTTCCCGTTTCGCCACTTGCAATACCTTTTTAAATCGCCTGTAGCTCCATAACTATACATCGTAAAGATATCAAAATTTACATGAGGAAAGAAGAAAGTTGAAATTTTACTGTGGTGTTTTCAATTCGTAAATATCTCTTATAGTTTCTGAGTAATTAACTCGTGAAAACAGCCCATTTTCCAACTTTGCAAAATGCTAAGGTACCCCCCTTGCAGTTTTTTTAGGCGAAAAAGTGAGTTTTTGATTTTTGAATGTTTCTATAGCCTAATAGAAGCAGAATTAAATTTGGTGTCGAGGGGTGCTAATGAAATTTCAAAATTTTTAATATTTTTTCATTTTTATCTATTTTTTTGTAAAAATTTCAACATTTAACAATACCAATGATATGCACATCAATAGATGCAGAATTGAAAGGAGAGTAAACCCTGAAAAAGACACTTTAAAATCTCAAAGGGTTTACGAGTAATTGCAGTTTAAAAGTTTTTCAAAAAAGATCAAAATTGTTTTAAACCAATGATATAGGTATCAAAAGATGCAGAATTGAAAGGAGAATAAACCCTGAAAAAATCACTTTGACATCTCAAATAGTTTAAGAGTTATTGCAATTTATACGTTAATAAAAATACCAGATTTTAACATTTCCCGTTTCGCCACTTGCAATACCTTTTTAAATCGCCTGTAGCTCCATAACTATACATCGTAAAGATATCAAAATTTACATGAGGAAAGAAGAAAGTTGAAATTTTACTGTGGTGTTTTCAATTCGTAAATATCTCTTATAGTTTCTGAGTAATTAACTCGTGAAAACAGCCAATTTTCCAACTTTGCAAAATGCTAAGGTACCCCCCTTGCAGTTTTTTTAGGCGAAAAAGTGAGTTTTTGATTTTTGAATGTTTCTATAGCTTAATAGAAGCAGAATTAAATTTGGAGTCGAGGGGTGCTAATGAAATTTCAAAATTTTTAATATTTTTTTCATTTTTATCTATTTTTTTGTAAAAATTTCAACATTTAACAATACCAATGATATGCACATCAATAGATGCAGAATTGAAAGGAGAGTAAACCCTGAAAAAGACACTTTAAAATCTCAAAGGGTTTACGAGTAATTGCAGTTTAAAAGTTTTTCAAAAAAGATCAAAATTGTTTTAAACCAATGATATAGGTATCAAAAGATGCAGAATTGAAAGGAGAATAAACCCTGAAAAAATCACTTTGACATCTCAAATAGTTTAAGAGTTATTGCAATTTATACGTTAATAAAAATACCAGATTTTAACATTTCCCGTTTCGCCACTTGCAATACCTTTTTAAATCGCCTGTAGCTCCATAACTATACATCGTAAAGATATCAAAATTTACATGAGGAAAGAAGAAAGTTGAAATTTTACTGTGGTGTTTTCAATTCGTAAATATCTCTTATAGTTTCTGAGTAATTAACTCGTGAAAACAGCCAATTTTCCAACTTTGCAAAATGCTAAGGTACCCCTTGCAGTTTTTTTAGGCGAAAAAGTGAGTTTTTGATTTTTGAATGTTTCTATAGCTTAATAGAAGCAGAATTAAATTTGGAGTCGAGGGGTGCTAATGAAATTTCAAAATTTTTAATATTTTTTTCATTTTTATCTATTTTTTTGTAAAAATTTCAACATTTAACAATACCAATGATATGCACATCAATAGATGCAGAATTGAAAGGAGAGTAAACCCTGAAAAAGACACTTTAAAATCTCAAAGGGTTTACGAGTAATTGCAGTTTAAAAGTTTTTCAAAAAAGATCAAAATTGTTTTAAACCAATGATATAGGTATCAAAAGATGCAGAATTGAAAGGAGAATAAACCCTGAAAACATCACTTTGACATCTCAAATAGTTTAAGAGTTATTGCAATTTATACGTTAATAAAAATACCAGATTTTAACATTTCCCGTTTCGCCACTTGCAATACCTTTTTAAATCGCCTGTAGCTCCATAACTATACATCGTAAAGATATCAAAATTTACATGAGGAAAGAAGAAAGTTGAAATTTTACTGTGGTGTTTTCAATTCGTAAATATCTCTTATAGTTTCTGAGTAATTAACTCGTGAAAACAGCCAATTTTCCAACTTTGCAAAATGCTAAGGTACCCCCCTTGCAGTTTTTTTAGGCGAAAAAGTGAGTTTTTGATTTTTGAATGTTTCTATAGCTTAATAGAAGCAGAATTAAATTTGGAGTCGAGGGGTGCTAATGAAATTTCAAAATTTTTAATATTTTTTTCATTTTTATCTATTTTTTTGTAAAAATTTCAACATTTAACAATACCAATGATATGCACATCAATAGATGCAGAATTGAAAGGAGAGTAAACCCTGAAAAAGACACTTTAAAATCTCAAAGGGTTTACGAGTAATTGCAGTTTAAAAGTTTTTCAAAAAAGATCAAAATTGTTTTAAACCAATGATATAGGTATCAAAAGATGCAGAATTGAAAGGAGAATAAACCCTGAAAAAATCACTTTGACATCTCAAATAGTTTAAGAGTTATTGCAATTTATACGTTAATAAAAATACCAGATTTTAACATTTCCCGTTTCGCCACTTGCAATACCTTTTTAAATCGCCTGTAGCTCCATAACTATACATCGTAAAGATATCAAAATTTACATGAGGAAAGAAGAAAGTTGAAATTTTACTGTGGTGTTTTCAATTCGTAAATATCTCTTATAGTTTCTGAGTAATTAACTCGTGAAAACAGCCAATTTTCCAACTTTGCAAAATGCTAAGGTACCCCTTGCAGTTTTTTTAGGCGAAAAAGTGAGTTTTTGATTTTTGAATGTTTCTATAGCTTAATAGAAGCAGAATTAAATTTGGAGTCGAGGGGTGCTAATGAAATTTCAAAATTTTTAATATTTTTTTCATTTTTATCTATTTTTTTGTAAAAATTTCAACATTTAACAATACCAATGATATGCACATCAATAGATGCAGAATTGAAAGGAGAGTAAACCCTGAAAAAGACACTTTAAAATCTCAAAGGGTTTACGAGTAATTGCAGTTTAAAAGTTTTTCAAAAAAGATCAAAATTGTTTTAAACCAATGATATAGGTATCAAAAGATGCAGAATTGAAAGGAGAATAAACCCTGAAAACATCACTTTGACATCTCAAATAGTTTAAGAGTTATTGCAATTTATACGTTAATAAAAATACCAGATTTTAACATTTCCCGTTTCGCCACTTGCAATACCTTTTTAAATCGCCTGTAGCTCCATAACTATACATCGTAAAGATATCAAAATTTACATGAGGAAAGAAGAAAGTTGAAATTTTACTGTGGTGTTTTCAATTCGTAAATATCTCTTATAGTTTCTGAGTAATTAACTCGTGAAAACAGCCAATTTTCCAACTTTGCAAAATGCTAAGGTCCCCCTTGCAGTTTTTTTAGGCGAAAAAGTGAGTTTTTGATTTTTGAATGTTTCTATAGCTTAATAGAAGCAGAATTAAATTTGGAGTCGAGGGGTGCTAATGAAATTTCAAAATTTTTAATATTTTTTTCATTTTTATCTATTTTTTTGTAAAAATTTCAACATTTAACAATACCAATGATATGCACATCAATAGATGCAGAATTGAAAGGAGAGTAAACCCTGAAAAAGACACTTTAAAATCTCAAAGGGTTTACGAGTAATTGCAGTTTAAAAGTTTTTCAAAAAAAGATCAAAATTGTTTTAAACCAATGATATAGGTATCAAAAGATGCAGAATTGAAAGGAGAATAAACCCTGAAAAAATCACTTTGACATCTCAAATAGTTTAAGAGTTATTGCAATTTATACGTTAATAAAAATACCAGATTTTAACATTTCCCGTTTCGCCACTTGCAATACCTTTTTAAATCGCCTGTAGCTCCATAACTATACATCGTAAAGATATCAAAATTTACATGAGGAAAGAAGAAAGTTGAAATTTTACTGTGGTGTTTTCAATTCGTAAATATCTCTTATAGTTTCTGAGTAATTAACTCGTGAAAACAGCCCATTTTCCAACTTTGCAAAATGCTAAGGTACCCCCCCCTTGCAGTTTTTTTAGGCGAAAAAGTGAGTTTTTGATTTTTGAATGTTTCTATAGCTTAATAGAAGCAGAATTAAATTTGGAGTCGAGGGGTGCTAATGAAATTTCAAAATTTTAAATATTTTTTTAATTTTTATCTATTTTTTTGTAAAAATTTCAACATTTAACAATACCAATGATATGCACATCAATAGATGCAGAATTGAAAGGAGAGTAAACCCTGAAAAAGACACTTTAAAATCTCAAAGGGTTTACGAGTAATTGCAGTTTAAAAGTTTTTCAAAAAAGATCAAAATTGTTTTAAACCAATGATATAGGTATCAAAAGATGCAGAATTGAAAGGAGAATAAACCCTGAAAAAATCACTTTGACATCTCAAATAGTTTAAGAGTTATTGCAATTTATACGTTAATAAAAATACCAGATTTTAACATTTCCCGTTTCGCCACTTGCAATACCTTTTTAAATCGCCTGTAGCTCCATAACTATACATCGTAAAGATATCAAAATTTACATGAGGAAAGAAGAAAGTTGAAATTTTACTGTGGTGTTTTCAATTCGTAAATATCTCTTATAGTTTCTGAGTAATTAACTCGTGAAAACAGCCAATTTTCCAACTTTGCAAAATGCTAAGGTACCCCCCTTGCAGTTTTTTTAGGCGAAAAAGTGAGTTTTTGATTTTTGAATGTTTCTATAGCTTAATAGAAGCAGAATTAAATTTGGAGTCGAGGGGTGCTAATGAAATTTCAAAATTTTTAATATTTTTTTCATTTTTATCTATTTTTTTGTAAAAATTTCAACATTTAACAATACCAATGATATGCACATCAATAGATGCAGAATTGAAAGGAGAGTAAACCCTGAAAAAGACACTTTAAAATCTCAAAGGGTTTACGAGTAATTGCAGTTTAAAAGTTTTTCAAAAAAGATCAAAATTGTTTTAAACCAATGATATAGGTATCAAAAGATGCAGAATTGAAAGGAGAATAAACCCTGAAAAAATCACTTTGACATCTCAAATAGTTTAAGAGTTATTGCAATTTATACGTTAATAAAAATACCAGATTTTAACATTTCCCGTTTCGCCACTTGCAATACCTTTTTAAATCGCCTGTAGCTCCATAACTATACATCGTAAAGATATCAAAATTTACATGAGGAAAGAAGAAAGTTGAAATTTTACTGTGGTGTTTTCAATTCGTAAATATCTCTTATAGTTTCTGAGTAATTAACTCGTGAAAACAGCCAATTTTCCAACTTTGCAAAATGCTAAGGTACCCCCCTTGCAGTTTTTTTAGGCGAAAAAGTGAGTTTTTGATTTTTGAATGTTTCTATAGCTTAATAGAAGCAGAATTAAATTTGGAGTCGAGGGGTGCTAATGAAATTTCAAAATTTTTAATATTTTTTTCATTTTTATCTATTTTTTTGTAAAAATTTCAACATTTAACAATACCAATGATATGCACATCAATAGATGCAGAATTGAAAGGAGAGTAAACCCTGAAAAAGACACTTTAAAATCTCAAAGGGTTTACGAGTAATTGCAGTTTAAAAGTTTTTCAAAAAAGATCAAAATTGTTTTAAACCAATGATATAGGTATCAAAAGATGCAGAATTGAAAGGAGAATAAACCCTGAAAAAATCACTTTGACATCTCAAATAGTTTAAGAGTTATTGCAATTTATACGTTAATAAAAATACCAGATTTTAACATTTCCCGTTTCGCCACTTGCAATACCTTTTTAAATCGCCTGTAGCTCCATAACTATACATCGTAAAGATATCAAAATTTACATGAGGAAAGAAGAAAGTTGAAATTTTACTGTGGTGTTTTCAATTCGTAAATATCTCTTATAGTTTCTGAGTAATTAACTCGTGAAAACAGCCAATTTTCCAACTTTGCAAAATGCTAAGGTACCCCCCTTGCAGTTTTTTTAGGCGAAAAAGTGAGTTTTTGATTTTTGAATGTTTCTATAGCTTAATAGAAGCAGAATTAAATTTGGAGTCGAGGGGTGCTAATGAAATTTCAAAATTTTTAATATTTTTTTCATTTTTATCTATTTTTTTGTAAAAATTTCAACATTTAACAATACCAATGATATGCACATCAATAGATGCAGAATTGAAAGGAGAGTAAACCCTGAAAAAGACACTTTAAAATCTCAAAGGGTTTACGAGTAATTGCAGTTTAAAAGTTTTTCAAAAAAGATCAAAATTGTTTTAAACCAATGATATAGGTATCAAAAGATGCAGAATTGAAAGGAGAATAAACCCTGAAAAAATCACTTTGACATCTCAAATAGTTTAAGAGTTATTGCAATTTATACGTTAATAAAAATACCAGATTTTAACATTTCCCGTTTCGCCACTTGCAATACCTTTTTAAATCGCCTGTAGCTCCATAACTATACATCGTAAAGATATCAAAATTTACATGAGGAAAGAAGAAAGTTGAAATTTTACTGTGGTGTTTTCAATTCGTAAATATCTCTTATAGTTTCTGAGTAATTAACTCGTGAAAACAGCCAATTTTCCAACTTTGCAAAATGCTAAGGTACCCCTTGCAGTTTTTTTAGGCGAAAAAGTGAGTTTTTGATTTTTGAATGTTTCTATAGCTTAATAGAAGCAGAATTAAATTTGGAGTCGAGGGGTGCTAATGAAATTTCAAAATTTTTAATATTTTTTTCATTTTTATCTATTTTTTTGTAAAAATTTCAACATTTAACAATACCAATGATATGCACATCAATAGATGCAGAATTGAAAGGAGAGTAAACCCTGAAAAAGACACTTTAAAATCTCAAAGGGTTTACGAGTAATTGCAGTTTAAAAGTTTTTCAAAAAAGATCAAAATTGTTTTAAACCAATGATATAGGTATCAAAAGATGCAGAATTGAAAGGAGAATAAACCCTGAAAAAATCACTTTGACATCTCAAATAGTTTAAGAGTTATTGCAATTTATACGTTAATAAAAATACCAGATTTTAACATTTCCCGTTTCGCCACTTGCAATACCTTTTTAAATCGCCTGTAGCTCCATAACTATACATCGTAAAGATATCAAAATTTACATGAGGAAAGAAGAAAGTTGAAATTTTACTGTGGTGTTTTCAATTCGTAAATATCTCTTATAGTTTCTGAGTAATTAACTCGTGAAAACAGCCAATTTTCCAACTTTGCAAAATGCTAAGGTACCCCCCCCTTGCAGTTTTTTTAGGCGAAAAAGTGAGTTTTTGATTTTTGAATGTTTCTATAGCTTAATAGAAGCAGAATTAAATTTGGAGTCGAGGGGTGCTAATGAAATTTCAAAATTTTTAATATTTTTTTCATTTTTATCTATTTTTTTGTAAAAATTTCAACATTTAACAATACCAATGATATGCACATCAATAGATGCAGAATTGAAAGGAGAGTAAACCCTGAAAAAGACACTTTAAAATCTCAAAGGGTTTACGAGTAATTGCAGTTTAAAAGTTTTTCAAAAAAGATCAAAATTGTTTTAAACCAATGATATAGGTATCAAAAGATGCAGAATTGAAAGGAGAATAAACCCTGAAAAAATCACTTTGACATCTCAAATAGTTTAAGAGTTATTGCAATTTATACGTTAATAAAAATACCAGATTTTAACATTTCCCGTTTCGCCACTTGCAATACCTTTTTAAATCGCCTGTAGCTCCATAACTATACATCGTAAAGATATCAAAATTTACATGAGGAAAGAAGAAAGTTGAAATTTTACTGTGGTGTTTTCAATTCGTAAATATCTCTTATAGTTTCTGAGTAATTAACTCGTGAAAACAGCCAATTTTCCAACTTTGCAAAATGCTAAGGTACCCCCCTTGCAGTTTTTTTAGGCGAAAAAGTGAGTTTTTGATTTTTGAATGTTTCTATAGCTTAATAGAAGCAGAATTAAATTTGGAGTCGAGGGGTGCTAATGAAATTTCAAAATTTTTAATATTTTTTTCATTTTTATCTATTTTTTTGTAAAAATTTCAACATTTAACAATACCAATGATATGCACATCAATAGATGCAGAATTGAAAGGAGAGTAAACCCTGAAAAAGACACTTTAAAATCTCAAAGGGTTTACGAGTAATTGCAGTTTAAAAGTTTTTCAAAAAAGATCAAAATTGTTTTAAACCAATGATATAGGTATCAAAAGATGCAGAATTGAAAGGAGAATAAACCCTGAAAAAATCACTTTGACATCTCAAATAGTTTAAGAGTTATTGCAATTTATACGTTAATAAAAATACCAGATTTTAACATTTCCCGTTTCGCCACTTGCAATACCTTTTTAAATCGCCTGTAGCTCCATAACTATACATCGTAAAGATATCAAAATTTACATGAGGAAAGAAGAAAGTTGAAATTTTACTGTGGTGTTTTCAATTCGTAAATATCTCTTATAGTTTCTGAGTAATTAACTCGTGAAAACAGCCAATTTTCCAACTTTGCAAAATGCTAAGGTACCCCCCCCTTGCAGTTTTTTTAGGCGAAAAAGTGAGTTTTTGATTTTTGAATGTTTCTATAGCTTAATAGAAGCAGAATTAAATTTGGAGTCGAGGGGTGCTAATGAAATTTCAAAATTTTTAATATTTTTTTCATTTTTATCTATTTTTTTGTAAAAATTTCAACATTTAACAATACCAATGATATGCACATCAATAGATGCAGAATTGAAAGGAGAGTAAACCCTGAAAAAGACACTTTAAAATCTCAAAGGGTTTACGAGTAATTGCAGTTTAAAAGTTTTTCAAAAAAGATCAAAATTGTTTTAAACCAATGATATAGGTATCAAAAGATGCAGAATTGAAAGGAGAATAAACCCTGAAAAAATCACTTTGACATCTCAAATAGTTTAAGAGTTATTGCAATTTATACGTTAATAAAAATACCAGATTTTAACATTTCCCGTTTCGCCACTTGCAATACCTTTTTAAATCGCCTGTAGCTCCATAACTATACATCGTAATGATATCAAAATTTACATGAGGAAAGAAGAAAGTTGAAATTTTACTGTGGTGTTTTCAATTCGTAAATATCTCTTATAGTTTCTGAGTAATTAACTCGTGAAAACAGCCAATTTTCCAACTTTGCAAAATGCTAAGGTACCCCCCTTGCAGTTTTTTTAGGCGAAAAAGTGAGTTTTTGATTTTTGAATGTTTCTATAGCTTAATAGAAGCAGAATTAAATTTGGAGTCGAGGGGTGCTAATGAAATTTCAAAATTTTTAATATTTTTTTCATTTTTATCTATTTTTTTGTAAAAATTTCAACATTTAACAATACCAATGATATGCACATCAATAGATGCAGAATTGAAAGGAGAGTAAACCCTGAAAAAGACACTTTAAAATCTCAAAGGGTTTACGAGTAATTGCAGTTTAAAAGTTTTTCAAAAAAGATCAAAATTGTTTTAAACCAATGATATAGGTATCAAAAGATGCAGAATTGAAAGGAGAATAAACCCTGAAAAAATCACTTTGACATCTCAAATAGTTTAAGAGTTATTGCAATTTATACGTTAATAAAAATACCAGATTTTAACATTTCCCGTTTCGCCACTTGCAATACCTTTTTAAATCGCCTGTAGCTCCATAACTATACATCGTAAAGATATCAAAATTTACATGAGGAAAGAAGAAAGTTGAAATTTTACTGTGGTGTTTTCAATTCGTAAATATCTCTTATAGTTTCTGAGTAATTAACTCGTGAAAACAGCCAATTTTCCAACTTTGCAAAATGCTAAGGTACCCCCCTTGCAGTTTTTTTAGGCGAAAAAGTGAGTTTTTGATTTTTGAATGTTTCTATAGCTTAATAGAAGCAGAATTAAATTTGGAGTCGAGGGGTGCTAATGAAATTTCAAAATTTTTAATATTTTTTTCATTTTTATCTATTTTTTTGTAAAAATTTCAACATTTAACAATACCAATGATATGCACATCAATAGATGCAGAATTGAAAGGAGAGTAAACCCTGAAAAAGACACTTTAAAATCTCAAAGGGTTTACGAGTAATTGCAGTTTAAAAGTTTTTCAAAAAAGATCAAAATTGTTTTAAACCAATGATATAGGTATCAAAAGATGCAGAATTGAAAGGAGAATAAACCCTGAAAAAATCACTTTGACATCTCAAATAGTTTAAGAGTTATTGCAATTTATACGTTAATAAAAATACCAGATTTTAACATTTCCCGTTTCGCCACTTGCAATACCTTTTTAAATCGCCTGTAGCTCCATAACTATACATCGTAAAGATATCAAAATTTACATGAGGAAAGAAGAAAGTTGAAATTTTACTGTGGTGTTTTCAATTCGTAAATATCTCTTATAGTTTCTGAGTAATTAACTCGTGAAAACAGCCAATTTTCCAACTTTGCAAAATGCTAAGGTACCCCCCCCTTGCAGTTTTTTTAGGCGAAAAAGTGAGTTTTTGATTTTTGAATGTTTCTATAGCTTAATAGAAGCAGAATTAAATTTGGAGTCGAGGGGTGCTAATGAAATTTCAAAATTTTTAATATTTTTTTCATTTTTATCTATTTTTTTGTAAAAATTTCAACATTTAACAATACCAATGATATGCACATCAATAGATGCAGAATTGAAAGGAGAGTAAACCCTGAAAAAGACACTTTAAAATCTCAAAGGGTTTACGAGTAATTGCAGTTTAAAAGTTTTTCAAAAAAGATCAAAATTGTTTTAAACCAATGATATAGGTATCAAAAGATGCAGAATTGAAAGGAGAATAAACCCTGAAAAAATCACTTTGACATCTCAAATAGTTTAAGAGTTATTGCAATTTATACGTTAATAAAAATACCAGATTTTAACATTTCCCGTTTCGCCACTTGCAATACCTTTTTAAATCGCCTGTAGCTCCATAACTATACATCGTAATGATATCAAAATTTACATGAGGAAAGAAGAAAGTTGAAATTTTACTGTGGTGTTTTCAATTCGTAAATATCTCTTATAGTTTCTGAGTAATTAACTCGTGAAAACAGCCAATTTTCCAACTTTGCAAAATGCTAAGGTACCCCCCCCTTGCAGTTTTTTTAGGCGAAAAAGTGAGTTTTTGATTTTTGAATGTTTCTATAGCTTAATAGAAGCAGAATTAAATTTGGAGTCGAGGGGTGCTAATGAAATTTCAAAATTTTTAATATTTTTTTCATTTTTATCTATTTTTTTGTAAAAATTTCAACATTTAACAATACCAATGATATGCACATCAATAGATGCAGAATTGAAAGGAGAGTAAACCCTGAAAAAGACACTTTAAAATCTCAAAGGGTTTACGAGTAATTGCAGTTTAAAAGTTTTTCAAAAAAGATCAAAATTGTTTTAAACCAATGATATAGGTATCAAAAGATGCAGAATTGAAAGGAGAATAAACCCTGAAAACATCACTTTGACATCTCAAATAGTTTAAGAGTTATTGCAATTTATACGTTAATAAAAATACCAGATTTTAACATTTCCCGTTTCGCCACTTGCAATACCTTTTTAAATCGCCTGTAGCTCCATAACTATACATCGTAAAGATATCAAAATTTACATGAGGAAAGAAGAAAGTTGAAATTTTACTGTGGTGTTTTCAATTCGTAAATATCTCTTATAGTTTCTGAGTAATTAACTCGTGAAAACAGCCAATTTTCCAACTTTGCAAAATGCTAAGGTACCCCCCTTGCAGTTTTTTTAGGCGAAAAAGTGAGTTTTTGATTTTTGAATGTTTCTATAGCTTAATAGAAGCAGAATTAAATTTGGAGTCGAGGGGTGCTAATGAAATTTCAAAATTTTTAATATTTTTTTCATTTTTATCTATTTTTTTGTAAAAATTTCAACATTTAACAATACCAATGATATGCACATCAATAGATGCAGAATTGAAAGGAGAGTAAACCCTGAAAAAGACACTTTAAAATCTCAAAGGGTTTACGAGTAATTGCAGTTTAAAAGTTTTTCAAAAAAGATCAAAATTGTTTTAAACCAATGATATAGGTATCAAAAGATGCAGAATTGAAAGGAGAATAAACCCTGAAAACATCACTTTGACATCTCAAATAGTTTAAGAGTTATTGCAATTTATACGTTAATAAAAATACCAGATTTTAACATTTCCCGTTTCGCCACTTGCAATACCTTTTTAAATCGCCTGTAGCTCCATAACTATACATCGTAAAGATATCAAAATTTACATGAGGAAAGAAGAAAGTTGAAATTTTACTGTGGTGTTTTCAATTCGTAAATATCTCTTATAGTTTCTGAGTAATTAACTCGTGAAAACAGCCAATTTTCCAACTTTGCAAAATGCTAAGGTACCCCCCTTGCAGTTTTTTTAGGCGAAAAAGTGAGTTTTTGATTTTTGAATGTTTCTATAGCTTAATAGAAGCAGAATTAAATTTGGAGTCGAGGGGTGCTAATGAAATTTCAAAATTTTTAATATTTTTTTCATTTTTATCTATTTTTTTGTAAAAATTTCAACATTTAACAATACCAATGATATGCACATCAATAGATGCAGAATTGAAAGGAGAGTAAACCCTGAAAAAGACACTTTAAAATCTCAAAGGGTTTACGAGTAATTGCAGTTTAAAAGTTTTTCAAAAAAGATCAAAATTGTTTTAAACCAATGATATAGGTATCAAAAGATGCAGAATTGAAAGGAGAATAAACCCTGAAAAAATCACTTTGACATCTCAAATAGTTTAAGAGTTATTGCAATTTATACGTTAATAAAAATACCAGATTTTAACATTTCCCGTTTCGCCACTTGCAATACCTTTTTAAATCGCCTGTAGCTCCATAACTATACATCGTAAAGATATCAAAATTTACATGAGGAAAGAAGAAAGTTGAAATTTTACTGTGGTGTTTTCAATTCGTAAATATCTCTTATAGTTTCTGAGTAATTAACTCGTGAAAACAGCCAATTTTCCAACTTTGCAAAATGCTAAGGTACCCCCCTTGCAGTTTTTTTAGGCGAAAAAGTGAGTTTTTGATTTTTGAATGTTTCTATAGCTTAATAGAAGCAGAATTAAATTTGGAGTCGAGGGGTGCTAATGAAATTTCAAAATTTTAAATATTTTTTTCATTTTTATCTATTTTTTTGTAAAAATTTCAACATTTAACAATACCAATGATATGCACATCAATAGATGCAGAATTGAAAGGAGAGTAAACCCTGAAAAAGACACTTTAAAATCTCAAAGGGTTTACGAGTAATTGCAGTTTAAAAGTTTTTCAAAAAAGATCAAAATTGTTTTAAACCAATGATATAGGTATCAAAAGATGCAGAATTGAAAGGAGAATAAACCCTGAAAAAATCACTTTGACATCTCAAATAGTTTAAGAGTTATTGCAATTTATACGTTAATAAAAATACCAGATTTTAACATTTCCCGTTTCGCCACTTGCAATACCTTTTTAAATCGCCTGTAGCTCCATAACTATACATCGTAAAGATATCAAAATTTACATGAGGGAAGAAGAAAGTTGAAATTTTACTGTGGTGTTTTCAATTCGTAAATATCTCTTATAGTTTCTGAGTAATTAACTCGTGAAAACAGCCAATTTTCCAACTTTGCAAAATGCTAAGGTACCCCCCTTGCAGTTTTTTTAGGCGAAAAAGTGAGTTTTTGATTTTTGAATGTTTCTATAGCTTAATAGAAGCAGAATTAAATTTGGAGTCGAGGGGTGCTAATGAAATTTCAAAATTTTTAATATTTTTTTCATTTTTATCTATTTTTTTGTAAAAATTTCAACATTTAACAATACCAATGATATGCACATCAATAGATGCAGAATTGAAAGGAGAGTAAACCCTGAAAAAGACACTTTAAAATCTCAAAGGGTTTACGAGTAATTGCAGTTTAAAAGTTTTTCAAAAAAGATCAAAATTGTTTTAAACCAATGATATAGGTATCAAAACATGCAGAATTGAAAGGAGAATAAACCCTGAAAACATCACTTTGACATCTCAAATAGTTTAAGAGTTATTGCAATTTATACGTTAATAAAAATACCAGATTTTAACATTTCCCGTTTCGCCACTTGCAATACCTTTTTAAATCGCCTGTAGCTCCATAACTATACATCGTAAAGATATCAAAATTTACATGAGGAAAGAAGAAAGTTGAAATTTTACTGTGGTGTTTTCAATTCGTAAATATCTCTTATAGTTTCTGAGTAATTAACTCGAGAAAACCGCCAATTTTCCAACTTTGCAAAATGCTAAGGTACCCTTGCAGTTTTTTTAGGCGAAAAAGTGAGTTTTTGATTTTTGAATGTTTCTATAGCTTAATAGAAGCAGAATTAAATTTGGAGTCGAGGGGTGCTAATGAAATTTCAAAATTTTTAATATTTTTTTCATTTTTATCTATTTTTTTGTAAAAATTTCAACATTTAACAATACCAATGATATGCACATCAATAGATGCAGAATTGAAAGGAGAGTAAACCCTGAAAAAGACACTTTAAAATCTCAAAGGGTTTACGAGTAATTGCAGTTTAAAAGTTTTTCAAAAAAAGATCAAAATTGTTTTAAACCAATGATATAGGTATCAAAAGATGCAGAATTGAAAGGAGAATAAACCCTGAAAAAATCACTTTGACATCTCAAATAGTTTAAGAGTTATTGCAATTTATACGTTAATAAAAATACCAGATTTTAACATTTCCCGTTTCGCCACTTGCAATACCTTTTTAAATCGCCTGTAGCTCCATAACTATACATCGTAAAGATATCAAAATTTACATGAGGAAAGATGAAAGTTGAAATTTTACTGCGGTGTTTTCAATTCGTAAATATCTCTTATAGTTTCTGAGTAATTAACTCGTGAAAACAGCCAATTTTCCAACTTTGCAAAATGCTAAGGTACCCCCCTTGCAGTTTTTTTAGGCGAAAAAGTGAGTTTTTGATTTTTGAATGTTTCTATAGCTTAATAGAAGCAGAATTAAATTTGGAGTCGAGGGGTGCTAATGAAATTTCAAAATTTTTAATATTTTTTTCATTTTTATCTATTTTTTTGTAAAAATTTCAACATTTAACAATACCAATGATATGCACATCAATAGATGCAGAATTGAAAGGAGAGTAAACCCTGAAAAAGACACTTTAAAATCTCAAAGGGTTTACGAGTAATTGCAGTTTAAAAGTTTTTCAAAAAAGATCAAAATTGTTTTAAACCAATGATATAGGTATCAAAAGATGCAGAATTGAAAGGAGAATAAACCCTGAAAAAATCACTTTGACATCTCAAATAGTTTAAGAGTTATTGCAATTTATACGTTAATAAAAATACCAGATTTTAACATTTCCCGTTTCGCCACTTGCAATACCTTTTTAAATCGCCTGTAGCTCCATAACTATACATCGTAAAGATATCAAAATTTACATGAGGAAAGAAGAAAGTTGAAATTTTACTGCGGTGTTTTCAATTCGTAAATATCTCTTATAGTTTCTGAGTAATTAACTCGTGAAAACAGCCAATTTTCCAACTTTGCAAAATGCTAAGGTACCCCCCTTGCAGTTTTTTTAGGCGAAAAAGTGAGTTTTTGATTTTTGAATGTTTCTATAGCTTAATAGAAGCAGAATTAAATTTGGAGTCGAGGGGTGCTAATGAAATTTCAAAATTTTTAATATTTTTTTCATTTTTATCTATTTTTTTGTAAAAATTTCAACATTTAACAATACCAATGATATGCACATCAATAGATGCAGAATTGAAAGGAGAGTAAACCCTGAAAAAGACACTTTAAAATCTCAAAGGGTTTACGAGTAATTGCAGTTTAAAAGTTTTTCAAAAAAGATCAAAATTGTTTTAAACCAATGATATAGGTATCAAAAGATGCAGAATTGAAAGGAGAATAAACCCTGAAAAAATCACTTTGACATCTCAAATAGTTTAAGAGTTATTGCAATTTATACGTTAATAAAAATACCAGATTTTAACATTTCCCGTTTCGCCACTTGCAATACCTTTTTAAATCGCCTGTAGCTCCATAACTATACATCGTAAAGATATCAAAATTTACATGAGGAAAGATGAAAGTTGAAATTTTACTGCGGTGTTTTCAATTCGTAAATATCTCTTATAGTTTCTGAGTAATTAACTCGTGAAAACAGCCAATTTTCCAACTTTGCAAAATGCTAAGGTACCCCCCTTGCAGTTTTTTTAGGCGAAAAAGTGAGTTTTTGATTTTTGAATGTTTCTATAGCTTAATAGAAGCAGAATTAAATTTGGAGTCGAGGGGTGCTAATGAAATTTCAAAATTTTTAATATTTTTTTCATTTTTATCTATTTTTTTGTAAAAATTTCAACATTTAACAATACCAATGATATGCACATCAATAGATGCAGAATTGAAAGGAGAGTAAACCCTGAAAAAGACACTTTAAAATCTCAAAGGGTTTACGAGTAATTGCAGTTTAAAAGTTTTTCAAAAAAGATCAAAATTGTTTTAAACCAATGATATAGGTATCAAAAGATGCAGAATTGAAAGGAGAATAAACCCTGAAAAAATCACTTTGACATCTCAAATAGTTTAAGAGTTATTGCAATTTATACGTTAATAAAAATACCAGATTTTAACATTTCCCGTTTCGCCACTTGCAATACCTTTTTAAATCGCCTGTAGCTCCATAACTATACATCGTAATGATATCAAAATTTACATGAGGAAAGAAGAAAGTTGAAATTTTACTGTGGTGTTTTCAATTCGTAAATATCTCTTATAGTTTCTGAGTAATTAACTCGTGAAAACAGCCAATTTTCCAACTTTGCAAAATGCTAAGGTACCCCCCCCTTGCAGTTTTTTTAGGCGAAAAAGTGAGTTTTTGATTTTTGAATGTTTCTATAGCCTAATAGAAGCAGAATTAAATTTGGTGTCGAGGGGTGCTAATGAAATTTCAAAATTTTTAATATTTTTTCATTTTTATCTATTTTTTTGTAAAAATTTCAACATTTAACAATACCAATGATATGCACATCAATAGATGCAGAATTGAAAGGAGAGTAAACCCTGAAAAAGACACTTTAAAATCTCAAAGGGTTTACGAGTAATTGCAGTTTAAAAGTTTTTCAAAAAAGATCAAAATTGTTTTAAACCAATGATATAGGTATCAAAAGATGCAGAATTGAAAGGAGAATAAACCCTGAAAAAATCACTTTGACATCTCAAATAGTTTAAGAGTTATTGCAATTTATACGTTAATAAAAATACCAGATTTTAACATTTCCCGTTTCGCCACTTGCAATACCTTTTTAAATCGCCTGTAGCTCCATAACTATACATCGTAAAGATATCAAAATTTACATGAGGAAAGATGAAAGTTGAAATTTTACTGCGGTGTTTTCAATTCGTAAATATCTCTTATAGTTTCTGAGTAATTAACTCGTGAAAACAGCCAATTTTCCAACTTTGCAAAATGCTAAGGTACCCCCCTTGCAGTTTTTTTAGGCGAAAAAGTGAGTTTTTGATTTTTGAATGTTTCTATAGCTTAATAGAAGCAGAATTAAATTTGGAGTCGAGGGGTGCTAATGAAATTTCAAAATTTTTAATATTTTTTTCATTTTTATCTATTTTTTTGTAAAAATTTCAACATTTAACAATACCAATGATATGCACATCAATAGATGCAGAATTGAAAGGAGAGTAAACCCTGAAAAAGACACTTTAAAATCTCAAAGGGTTTACGAGTAATTGCAGTTTAAAAGTTTTTCAAAAAAAGATCAAAATTGTTTTAAACCAATGATATAGGTATCAAAAGATGCAGAATTGAAAGGAGAATAAACCCTGAAAAAATCACTTTGACATCTCAAATAGTTTAAGAGTTATTGCAATTTATACGTTAATAAAAATACCAGATTTTAACATTTCCCGTTTCGCCACTTGCAATACCTTTTTAAATCGCCTGTAGCTCCATAACTATACATCGTAAAGATATCAAAATTTACATGAGGAAAGATGAAAGTTGAAATTTTACTGCGGTGTTTTCAATTCGTAAATATCTCTTATAGTTTCTGAGTAATTAACTCGTGAAAACAGCCAATTTTCCAACTTTGCAAAATGCTAAGGTACCCCCCTTGCAGTTTTTTTAGGCGAAAAAGTGAGTTTTTGATTTTTGAATGTTTCTATAGCTTAATAGAAGCAGAATTAAATTTGGAGTCGAGGGGTGCTAATGAAATTTCAAAATTTTTAATATTTTTTTCATTTTTATCTATTTTTTTGTAAAAATTTCAACATTTAACAATACCAATGATATGCACATCAATAGATGCAGAATTGAAAGGAGAGTAAACCCTGAAAAAGACACTTTAAAATCTCAAAGGGTTTACGAGTAATTGCAGTTTAAAAGTTTTTCAAAAAAGATCAAAATTGTTTTAAACCAATGATATAGGTATCAAAAGATGCAGAATTGAAAGGAGAATAAACCCTGAAAAAATCACTTTGACATCTCAAATAGTTTAAGAGTTATTGCAATTTATACGTTAATAAAAATACCAGATTTTAACATTTCCCGTTTCGCCACTTGCAATACCTTTTTAAATCGCCTGTAGCTCCATAACTATACATCGTAATGATATCAAAATTTACATGAGGAAAGAAGAAAGTTGAAATTTTACTGTGGTGTTTTCAATTCGTAAATATCTCTTATAGTTTCTGAGTAATTAACTCGTGAAAACAGCCAATTTTCCAACTTTGCAAAATGCTAAGGTACCCCCCCCTTGCAGTTTTTTTAGGCGAAAAAGTGAGTTTTTGATTTTTGAATGTTTCTATAGCCTAATAGAAGCAGAATTAAATTTGGTGTCGAGGGGTGCTAATGAAATTTCAAAATTTTTAATATTTTTTCATTTTTATCTATTTTTTTGTAAAAATTTCAACATTTAACAATACCAATGATATGCACATCAATAGATGCAGAATTGAAAGGAGAGTAAACCCTGAAAAAGACACTTTAAAATCTCAAAGGGTTTACGAGTAATTGCAGTTTAAAAGTTTTTCAAAAAAGATCAAAATTGTTTTAAACCAATGATATAGGTATCAAAAGATGCAGAATTGAAAGGAGAATAAACCCTGAAAAAATCACTTTGACATCTCAAATAGTTTAAGAGTTATTGCAATTTATACGTTAATAAAAATACCAGATTTTAACATTTCCCGTTTCGCCACTTGCAATACCTTTTTAAATCGCCTGTAGCTCCATAACTATACATCGTAAAGATATCAAAATTTACATGAGGAAAGATGAAAGTTGAAATTTTACTGCGGTGTTTTCAATTCGTAAATATCTCTTATAGTTTCTGAGTAATTAACTCGTGAAAACAGCCAATTTTCCAACTTTGCAAAATGCTAAGGTACCCCCCCTTGCAGTTTTTTTAGGCGAAAAAGTGAGTTTTTGATTTTTGAATGTTTCTATAGCTTAATAGAAGCAGAATTAAATTTGGAGTCGAGGGGTGCTAATGAAATTTCAAAATTTTTAATATTTTTTTCATTTTTATCTATTTTTTTGTAAAAATTTCAACATTTAACAATACCAATGATATGCACATCAATAGATGCAGAATTGAAAGGAGAGTAAACCCTGAAAAAGACACTTTAAAATCTCAAAGGGTTTACGAGTAATTGCAGTTTAAAAGTTTTTCAAAAAAAGATCAAAATTGTTTTAAACCAATGATATAGGTATCAAAAGATGCAGAATTGAAAGGAGAATAAACCCTGAAAAAATCACTTTGACATCTCAAATAGTTTAAGAGTTATTGCAATTTATACGTTAATAAAAATACCAGATTTTAACATTTCCCGTTTCGCCACTTGCAATACCTTTTTAAATCGCCTGTAGCTCCATAACTATACATCGTAAAGATATCAAAATTTACATGAGGAAAGATGAAAGATGAAATTTTACTGCGGTGTTTTCAATTCGTAAATATCTCTTATAGTTTCTGAGTAATTAACTCGTGAAAACAGCCAATTTTCCAACTTTGCAAAATGCTAAGGTACCCCCCTTGCAGTTTTTTTAGGCGAAAAAGTGAGTTTTTGATTTTTGAATGTTTCTATAGCTTAATAGAAGCAGAATTAAATTTGGAGTCGAGGGGTGCTAATGAAATTTCAAAATTTTTAATATTTTTTTCATTTTTATCTATTTTTTTGTAAAAATTTCAACATTTAACAATACCAATGATATGCACATCAATAGATGCAGAATTGAAAGGAGAGTAAACCCTGAAAAAGACACTTTAAAATCTCAAAGGGTTTACGAGTAATTGCAGTTTAAAAGTTTTTCAAAAAAGATCAAAATTGTTTTAAACCAATGATATAGGTATCAAAAGATGCAGAATTGAAAGGAGAATAAACCCTGAAAAAATCACTTTGACATCTCAAATAGTTTAAGAGTTATTGCAATTTATACGTTAATAAAAATACCAGATTTTAACATTTCCCGTTTCGCCACTTGCAATACCTTTTTAAATCGCCTGTAGCTCCATAACTATACATCGTAAAGATATCAAAATTTACATGAGGAAAGATGAAAGTTGAAATTTTACTGCGGTGTTTTCAATTCGTAAATATCTCTTATAGTTTCTGAGTAATTAACTCGTGAAAACAGCCAATTTTCCAACTTTGCAAAATGCTAAGGTACCCCCCTTGCAGTTTTTTTAGGCGAAAAAGTGAGTTTTTGATTTTTGAATGTTTCTATAGCTTAATAGAAGCAGAATTAAATTTGGAGTCGAGGGGTGCTAATGAAATTTCAAAATTTTTAATATTTTTTTCATTTTTATCTATTTTTTTGTAAAAATTTCAACATTTAACAATACCAATGATATGCACATCAATAGATGCAGAATTGAAAGGAGAGTAAACCCTGAAAAAGACACTTTAAAATCTCAAAGGGTTTACGAGTAATTGCAGTTTAAAAGTTTTTCAAAAAAGATCAAAATTGTTTTAAACCAATGATATAGGTATCAAAAGATGCAGAATTGAAAGGAGAATAAACCCTGAAAAAATCACTTTGACATCTCAAATAGTTTAAGAGTTATTGCAATTTATACGTTAATAAAAATACCAGATTTTAACATTTCCCGTTTCGCCACTTGCAATACCTTTTTAAATCGCCTGTAGCTCCATAACTATACATCGTAATGATATCAAAATTTACATGAGGAAAGAAGAAAGTTGAAATTTTACTGTGGTGTTTTCAATTCGTAAATATCTCTTATAGTTTCTGAGTAATTAACTCGTGAAAACAGCCAATTTTCCAACTTTGCAAAATGCTAAGGTACCCCCCCCTTGCAGTTTTTTTAGGCGAAAAAGTGAGTTTTTGATTTTTGAATGTTTCTATAGCCTAATAGAAGCAGAATTAAATTTGGTGTCGAGGGGTGCTAATGAAATTTCAAAATTTTTAATATTTTTTCATTTTTATCTATTTTTTTGTAAAAATTTCAACATTTAACAATACCAATGATATGCACATCAATAGATGCAGAATTGAAAGGAGAGTAAACCCTGAAAAAGACACTTTAAAATCTCAAAGGGTTTACGAGTAATTGCAGTTTAAAAGTTTTTCAAAAAAGATCAAAATTGTTTTAAACCAATGATATAGGTATCAAAAGATGCAGAATTGAAAGGAGAATAAACCCTGAAAAAATCACTTTGACATCTCAAATAGTTTAAGAGTTATTGCAATTTATACGTTAATAAAAATACCAGATTTTAACATTTCCCGTTTCGCCACTTGCAATACCTTTTTAAATCGCCTGTAGCTCCATAACTATACATCGTAAAGATATCAAAATTTACATGAGGAAAGATGAAAGTTGAAATTTTACTGCGGTGTTTTCAATTCGTAAATATCTCTTATAGTTTCTGAGTAATTAACTCGTGAAAACAGCCAATTTTCCAACTTTGCAAAATGCTAAGGTCCCTTGCAGTTTTTTTAGGCGAAAAAGTGAGTTTTTGATTTTTGAATGTTTCTATAGCTTAATAGAAGCAGAATTAAATTTGGAGTCGAGGGGTGCTAATGAAATTTCAAAATTTTTAATATTTTTTTCATTTTTATCTATTTTTTTGTAAAAATTTCAACATTTAACAATACCAATGATATGCACATCAATAGATGCAGAATTGAAAGGAGAGTAAACCCTGAAAAAGACACTTTAAAATCTCAAAGGGTTTACGAGTAATTGCAGTTTAAAAGTTTTTCAAAAAAGATCAAAATTGTTTTAAACCAATGATATAGGTATCAAAAGATGCAGAATTGAAAGGAGAATAAACCCTGAAAACATCACTTTGACATCTCAAATAGTTTAAGAGTTATTGCAATTTATACGTTAATAAAAATACCAGATTTTAACATTTCCCGTTTCGCCACTTGCAATACCTTTTTAAATCGCCTGTAGCTCCATAACTATACATCGTAAAGATATCAAAATTTACATGAGGAAAGAAGAAAGTTGAAATTTTACTGTGGTGTTTTCAATTCGTAAATATCTCTTATAGTTTCTGAGTAATTAACTCGTGAAAACAGCCAATTTTCCAACTTTGCAAAATGCTAAGGTCCCCCTTGCAGTTTTTTTAGGCGAAAAAGTGAGTTTTTGATTTTTGAATGTTTCTATAGCTTAATAGAAGCAGAATTAAATTTGGAGTCGAGGGGTGCTAATGAAATTTCAAAATTTTTAATATTTTTTTCATTTTTATCTATTTTTTTGTAAAAATTTCAACATTTAACAATACCAATGATATGCACATCAATAGATGCAGAATTGAAAGGAGAGTAAACCCTGAAAAAGACACTTTAAAATCTCAAAGGGTTTACGAGTAATTGCAGTTTAAAAGTTTTTCAAAAAAGATCAAAATTGTTTTAAACCAATGATATAGGTATCAAAAGATGCAGAATTGAAAGGAGAATAAACCCTGAAAAAATCACTTTGACATCTCAAATAGTTTAAGAGTTATTGCAATTTATACGTTAATAAAAATACCAGATTTTAACATTTCCCGTTTCGCCACTTGCAATACCTTTTTAAATCGCCTGTAGCTCCATAACTATACATCGTAAAGATATCAAAATTTACATGAGGAAAGAAGAAAGTTGAAATTTTACTGTGGTGTTTTCAATTCGTAAATATCTCTTATAGTTTCTGAGTAATTAACTCGTGAAAACAGCCAATTTTCCAACTTTGCAAAATGCTAAGGTACCCCCTTGCAGTTTTTTTAGGCGAAAAAGTGAGTTTTTGATTTTTGAATGTTTCTATAGCTTAATAGAAGCAGAATTAAATTTGGAGTCGAGGGGTGCTAATGAAATTTCAAAATTTTTAATATTTTTTTCATTTTTATCTATTTTTTTGTAAAAATTTCAACATTTAACAATACCAATGATATGCACATCAATAGATGCAGAATTGAAAGGAGAGTAAACCCTGAAAAAGACACTTTAAAATCTCAAAGGGTTTACGAGTAATTGCAGTTTAAAAGTTTTTCAAAAAAGATCAAAATTGTTTTAAACCAATGATATAGGTATCAAAAGATGCAGAATTGAAAGGAGAATAAACCCTGAAAAAATCACTTTGACATCTCAAATAGTTTAAGAGTTATTGCAATTTATACGTTAATAAAAATACCAGATTTTAACATTTCCCGTTTCGCCACTTGCAATACCTTTTTAAATCGCCTGTAGCTCCATAACTATACATCGTAAAGATATCAAAATTTACATGAGGAAAGAAGAAAGTTGAAATTTTACTGTGGTGTTTTCAATTCGTAAATATCTCTTATAGTTTCTGAGTAATTAACTCGTGAAAACAGCCAATTTTCCAACTTTGCAAAATGCTAAGGTACCCCCCTTGCAGTTTTTTTAGGCGAAAAAGTGAGTTTTTGATTTTTGAATGTTTCTATAGCTTAATAGAAGCAGAATTAAATTTGGAGTCGAGGGGTGCTAATGAAATTTCAAAATTTTTAATATTTTTTTCATTTTTATCTATTTTTTTGTAAAAATTTCAACATTTAACAATACCAATGATATGCACATCAATAGATGCAGAATTGAAAGGAGAGTAAACCCTGAAAAAGACACTTTAAAATCTCAAAGGGTTTACGAGTAATTGCAGTTTAAAAGTTTTTCAAAAAAGATCAAAATTGTTTTAAACCAATGATATAGGTATCAAAAGATGCAGAATTGAAAGGAGAATAAACCCTGAAAAAATCACTTTGACATCTCAAATAGTTTAAGAGTTATTGCAATTTATACGTTAATAAAAATACCAGATTTTAACATTTCCCGTTTCGCCACTTGCAATACCTTTTTAAATCGCCTGTAGCTCCATAACTATACATCGTAAAGATATCAAAATTTACATGAGGAAAGATGAAAGTTGAAATTTTACTGCGGTGTTTTCAATTCGTAAATATCTCTTATAGTTTCTGAGTAATTAACTCGTGAAAACAGCCAATTTTCCAACTTTGCAAAATGCTAAGGTACCCCCCTTGCAGTTTTTTTAGGCGAAAAAGTGAGTTTTTGATTTTTGAATGTTTCTATAGCTTAATAGAAGCAGAATTAAATTTGGAGTCGAGGGGTGCTAATGAAATTTCAAAATTTTTAATATTTTTTTCATTTTTATCTATTTTTTTGTAAAAATTTCAACATTTAACAATACCAATGATATGCACATCAATAGATGCAGAATTGAAAGGAGAGTAAACCCTGAAAAAGACACTTTAAAATCTCAAAGGGTTTACGAGTAATTGCAGTTTAAAAGTTTTTCAAAAAAGATCAAAATTGTTTTAAACCAATGATATAGGTATCAAAAGATGCAGAATTGAAAGGAGAATAAACCCTGAAAAAATCACTTTGACATCTCAAATAGTTTAAGAGTTATTGCAATTTATACGTTAATAAAAATACCAGATTTTAACATTTCCCGTTTCGCCACTTGCAATACCTTTTTAAATCGCCTGTAGCTCCATAACTATACATCGTAATGATATCAAAATTTACATGAGGAAAGAAGAAAGTTGAAATTTTACTGTGGTGTTTTCAATTCGTAAATATCTCTTATAGTTTCTGAGTAATTAACTCGTGAAAACAGCCAATTTTCCAACTTTGCAAAATGCTAAGGTACCCCCCCCTTGCAGTTTTTTTAGGCGAAAAAGTGAGTTTTTGATTTTTGAATGTTTCTATAGCCTAATAGAAGCAGAATTAAATTTGGTGTCGAGGGGTGCTAATGAAATTTCAAAATTTTTAATATTTTTTCATTTTTATCTATTTTTTTGTAAAAATTTCAACATTTAACAATACCAATGATATGCACATCAATAGATGCAGAATTGAAAGGAGAGTAAACCCTGAAAAAGACACTTTAAAATCTCAAAGGGTTTACGAGTAATTGCAGTTTAAAAGTTTTTCAAAAAAGATCAAAATTGTTTTAAACCAATGATATAGGTATCAAAAGATGCAGAATTGAAAGGAGAATAAACCCTGAAAAAATCACTTTGACATCTCAAATAGTTTAAGAGTTATTGCAATTTATACGTTAATAAAAATACCAGATTTTAACATTTCCCGTTTCGCCACTTGCAATACCTTTTTAAATCGCCTGTAGCTCCATAACTATACATCGTAAAGATATCAAAATTTACATGAGGAAAGATGAAAGATGAAATTTTACTGCGGTGTTTTCAATTCGTAAATATCTCTTATAGTTTCTGAGTAATTAACTCGTGAAAACAGCCAATTTTCCAACTTTGCAAAATGCTAAGGTACCCCTTGCAGTTTTTTTAGGCGAAAAAGTGAGTTTTTGATTTTTGAATGTTTCTATAGCTTAATAGAAGCAGAATTAAATTTGGAGTCGAGGGGTGCTAATGAAATTTCAAAATTTTTAATATTTTTTTCATTTTTATCTATTTTTTTGTAAAAATTTCAACATTTAACAATACCAATGATATGCACATCAATAGATGCAGAATTGAAAGGAGAGTAAACCCTGAAAAAGACACTTTAAAATCTCAAAGGGTTTACGAGTAATTGCAGTTTAAAAGTTTTTCAAAAAAGATCAAAATTGTTTTAAACCAATGATATAGGTATCAAAAGATGCAGAATTGAAAGGAGAATAAACCCTGAAAACATCACTTTGACATCTCAAATAGTTTAAGAGTTATTGCAATTTATACGTTAATAAAAATACCAGATTTTAACATTTCCCGTTTCGCCACTTGCAATACCTTTTTAAATCGCCTGTAGCTCCATAACTATACATCGTAAAGATATCAAAATTTACATGAGGAAAGAAGAAAGTTGAAATTTTACTGTGGTGTTTTCAATTCGTAAATATCTCTTATAGTTTCTGAGTAATTAACTCGTGAAAACAGCCAATTTTCCAACTTTGCAAAATGCTAAGGTCCCCCTTGCAGTTTTTTTAGGCGAAAAAGTGAGTTTTTGATTTTTGAATGTTTCTATAGCTTAATAGAAGCAGAATTAAATTTGGAGTCGAGGGGTGCTAATGAAATTTCAAAATTTTTAATATTTTTTTCATTTTTATCTATTTTTTTGTAAAAATTTCAACATTTAACAATACCAATGATATGCACATCAATAGATGCAGAATTGAAAGGAGAGTAAACCCTGAAAAAGACACTTTAAAATCTCAAAGGGTTTACGAGTAATTGCAGTTTAAAAGTTTTTCAAAAAAGATCAAAATTGTTTTAAACCAATGATATAGGTATCAAAAGATGCAGAATTGAAAGGAGAATAAACCCTGAAAAAATCACTTTGACATCTCAAATAGTTTAAGAGTTATTGCAATTTATACGTTAATAAAAATACCAGATTTTAACATTTCCCGTTTCGCCACTTGCAATACCTTTTTAAATCGCCTGTAGCTCCATAACTATACATCGTAAAGATATCAAAATTTACATGAGGAAAGAAGAAAGTTGAAATTTTACTGTGGTGTTTTCAATTCGTAAATATCTCTTATAGTTTCTGAGTAATTAACTCGTGAAAACAGCCAATTTTCCAACTTTGCAAAATGCTAAGGTACCCCCTTGCAGTTTTTTTAGGCGAAAAAGTGAGTTTTTGATTTTTGAATGTTTCTATAGCTTAATAGAAGCAGAATTAAATTTGGAGTCGAGGGGTGCTAATGAAATTTCAAAATTTTTAATATTTTTTTCATTTTTATCTATTTTTTTGTAAAAATTTCAACATTTAACAATACCAATGATATGCACATCAATAGATGCAGAATTGAAAGGAGAGTAAACCCTGAAAAAGACACTTTAAAATCTCAAAGGGTTTACGAGTAATTGCAGTTTAAAAGTTTTTCAAAAAAGATCAAAATTGTTTTAAACCAATGATATAGGTATCAAAAGATGCAGAATTGAAAGGAGAATAAACCCTGAAAAAATCACTTTGACATCTCAAATAGTTTAAGAGTTATTGCAATTTATACGTTAATAAAAATACCAGATTTTAACATTTCCCGTTTCGCCACTTGCAATACCTTTTTAAATCGCCTGTAGCTCCATAACTATACATCGTAAAGATATCAAAATTTACATGAGGAAAGAAGAAAGTTGAAATTTTACTGTGGTGTTTTCAATTCGTAAATATCTCTTATAGTTTCTGAGTAATTAACTCGTGAAAACAGCCAATTTTCCAACTTTGCAAAATGCTAAGGTACCCCCCTTGCAGTTTTTTTAGGCGAAAAAGTGAGTTTTTGATTTTTGAATGTTTCTATAGCTTAATAGAAGCAGAATTAAATTTGGAGTCGAGGGGTGCTAATGAAATTTCAAAATTTTTAATATTTTTTTCATTTTTATCTATTTTTTTGTAAAAATTTCAACATTTAACAATACCAATGATATGCACATCAATAGATGCAGAATTGAAAGGAGAGTAAACCCTGAAAAAGACACTTTAAAATCTCAAAGGGTTTACGAGTAATTGCAGTTTAAAAGTTTTTAAAAAAAGATCAAAATTGTTTTAAACCAATGATATAGGTATCAAAAGATGCAGAATTGAAAGGAGAATAAACCCTGAAAAAATCACTTTGACATCTCAAATAGTTTAAGAGTTATTGCAATTTATACGTTAATAAAAATACCAGATTTTAACATTTCCCGTTTCGCCACTTGCAATACCTTTTTAAATCGCCTGTAGCTCCATAACTATACATCGTAAAGATATCAAAATTTACATGAGGAAAGATGAAAGTTGAAATTTTACTGCGGTGTTTTCAATTCGTAAATATCTCTTATAGTTTCTGAGTAATTAACTCGTGAAAACAGCCAATTTTCCAACTTTGCAAAATGCTAAGGTACCCCCCTTGCAGTTTTTTTAGGCGAAAAAGTGAGTTTTTGATTTTTGAATGTTTCTATAGCTTAATAGAAGCAGAATTAAATTTGGAGTCGAGGGGTGCTAATGAAATTTCAAAATTTTTAATATTTTTTTCATTTTTATCTATTTTTTTGTAAAAATTTCAACATTTAACAATACCAATGATATGCACATCAATAGATGCAGAATTGAAAGGAGAGTAAACCCTGAAAAAGACACTTTAAAATCTCAAAGGGTTTACGAGTAATTGCAGTTTAAAAGTTTTTCAAAAAAGATCAAAATTGTTTTAAACCAATGATATAGGTATCAAAAGATGCAGAATTGAAAGGAGAATAAACCCTGAAAAAATCACTTTGACATCTCAAATAGTTTAAGAGTTATTGCAATTTATACGTTAATTAAAATACCAGATTTTAACATTTCCCGTTTCGCCACTTGCAATACCTTTTTAAATCGCCTGTAGCTCCATAACTATACATCGTAAAGATATCAAAATTTACATGAGGAAAGAAGAAAGTTGAAATTTTACTGCGGTGTTTTCAATTCGTAAATATCTCTTATAGTTTCTGAGTAATTAACTCGTGAAAACAGCCAATTTTCCAACTTTGCAAAATGCTAAGGTCCCCTTGCAGTTTTTTTAGGCGAAAAAGTGAGTTTTTGATTTTTGAATGTTTCTATAGCCTAATAGAAGCAGAATTAAATTTGGAGTCGAGGGGTGCTAATGAAATTTCAAAATTTTTAATATTTTTTTCATTTTTATCTATTTTTTTGTAAAAATTTCAACATTTAACAATACCAATGATATGCACATCAATAGATGCAGAATTGAAAGGAGAGTAAACCCTGAAAAAGACACTTTAAAATCTCAAAGGGTTTACGAGTAATTGCAGTTTAAAAGTTTTTCAAAAAAAGATCAAAATTGTTTTAAACCAATGATATAGGTATCAAAAGATGCAGAATTGAAAGGAGAATAAACCCTGAAAAAATCACTTTGACATCTCAAATAGTTTAAGAGTTATTGCAATTTATACGTTAATAAAAATACCAGATTTTAACATTTCCCGTTTCGCCACTTGCAATACCTTTTTAAATCGCCTGTAGCTCCATAACTATACATCGTAAAGATATCAAAATTTACATGAGGAAAGATGAAAGTTGAAATTTTACTGCGGTGTTTTCAATTCGTAAATATCTCTTATAGTTTCTGAGTAATTAACTCGTGAAAACAGCCAATTTTCCAACTTTGCAAAATGCTAAGGTACCCCCCTTGCAGTTTTTTTAGGCGAAAAAGTGAGTTTTTGATTTTTGAATGTTTCTATAGCTTAATAGAAGCAGAATTAAATTTGGAGTCGAGGGGTGCTAATGAAATTTCAAAATTTTTAATATTTTTTTCATTTTTATCTATTTTTTTGTAAAAATTTCAACATTTAACAATACCAATGATATGCACATCAATAGATGCAGAATTGAAAGGAGAGTAAACCCTGAAAAAGACACTTTAAAATCTCAAAGGGTTTACGAGTAATTGCAGTTTAAAAGTTTTTCAAAAAAGATCAAAATTGTTTTAAACCAATGATATAGGTATCAAAAGATGCAGAATTGAAAGGAGAATAAACCCTGAAAAAATCACTTTGACATCTCAAATAGTTTAAGAGTTATTGCAATTTATACGTTAATAAAAATACCAGATTTTAACATTTCCCGTTTCGCCACTTGCAATACCTTTTTAAATCGCCTGTAGCTCCATAACTATACATCGTAAAGATATCAAAATTTACATGAGGAAAGAAGAAAGTTGAAATTTTACTGCGGTGTTTTCAATTCGTAAATATCTCTTATAGTTTCTGAGTAATTAACTCGTGAAAACAGCCAATTTTCCAACTTTGCAAAATGCTAAGGTCCCCTTGCAGTTTTTTTAGGCGAAAAAGTGAGTTTTTGATTTTTGAATGTTTCTATAGCCTAATAGAAGCAGAATTAAATTTGGAGTCGAGGGGTGCTAATGAAATTTCAAAATTTTTAATATTTTTTTCATTTTTATCTATTTTTTTGTAAAAATTTCAACATTTAACAATACCAATGATATGCACATCAATAGATGCAGAATTGAAAGGAGAGTAAACCCTGAAAAAGACACTTTAAAATCTCAAAGGGTTTACGAGTAATTGCAGTTTAAAAGTTTTTCAAAAAAGATCAAAATTGTTTTAAACCAATGATATAGGTATCAAAAGATGCAGAATTGAAAGGAGAATAAACCCTGAAAAAATCACTTTGACATCTCAAATAGTTTAAGAGTTATTGCAATTTATACGTTAATAAAAATACCAGATTTTAACATTTCCCGTTTCGCCACTTGCAATACCTTTTTAAATCGCCTGTAGCTCCATAACTATACATCGTAAAGATATCAAAATTTACATGAGGAAAGATGAAAGTTGAAATTTTACTGCGGTGTTTTCAATTCGTAAATATCTCTTATAGTTTCTGAGTAATTAACTCGTGAAAACAGCCAATTTTTCAACTTTGCAAAATGCTAAGGTACCCCCCTTGCAGTTTTTTTAGGCGAAAAAGTGAGTTTTTGATTTTTGAATGTTTCTATAGCTTAATAGAAGCAGAATTAAATTTGGAGTCGAGGGGTGCTAATGAAATTTCAAAATTTTTAATATTTTTTTCATTTTTATCTATTTTTTTGTAAAAATTTCAACATTTAACAATACCAATGATATGCACATCAATAGATGCAGAATTGAAAGGAGAGTAAACCCTGAAAAAGACACTTTAAAATCTCAAAGGGTTTACGAGTAATTGCAGTTTAAAAGTTTTTCAAAAAAGATCAAAATTGTTTTAAACCAATGATATAGGTATCAAAAGATGCAGAATTGAAAGGAGAATAAACCCTGAAAAAATCACTTTGACATCTCAAATAGTTTAAGAGTTATTGCAATTTATACGTTAATAAAAATACCAGATTTTAACATTTCCCGTTTCGCCACTTGCAATACCTTTTTAAATCGCCTGTAGCTCCATAACTATACATCGTAATGATATCAAAATTTACATGAGGAAAGAAGAAAGTTGAAATTTTACTGTGGTGTTTTCAATTCGTAAATATCTCTTATAGTTTCTGAGTAATTAACTCGTGAAAACAGCCAATTTTCCAACTTTGCAAAATGCTAAGGTACCCCCCCCTTGCAGTTTTTTTAGGCGAAAAAGTGAGTTTTTGATTTTTGAATGTTTCTATAGCCTAATAGAAGCAGAATTAAATTTGGTGTCGAGGGGTGCTAATGAAATTTCAAAATTTTTAATATTTTTTCATTTTTATCTATTTTTTTGTAAAAATTTCAACATTTAACAATACCAATGATATGCACATCAATAGATGCAGAATTGAAAGGAGAGTAAACCCTGAAAAAGACACTTTAAAATCTCAAAGGGTTTACGAGTAATTGCAGTTTAAAAGTTTTTCAAAAAAGATCAAAATTGTTTTAAACCAATGATATAGGTATCAAAAGATGCAGAATTGAAAGGAGAATAAACCCTGAAAAAATCACTTTGACATCTCAAATAGTTTAAGAGTTATTGCAATTTATACGTTAATAAAAATACCAGATTTTAACATTTCCCGTTTCGCCACTTGCAATACCTTTTTAAATCACCTGTAGCTCCATAACTATACATCGTAAAGATATCAAAATTTACATGAGGAAAGATGAAAGTTGAAATTTTACTGCGGTGTTTTCAATTCGTAAATATCTCTTATAGTTTCTGAGTAATTAACTCGTGAAAACAGCCAATTTTCCAACTTTGCAAAATGCTAAGGTCCCCCTTGCAGTTTTTTTAGGCGAAAAAGTGAGTTTTTGATTTTTGAATGTTTCTATAGCTTAATAGAAGCAGAATTAAATTTGGAGTCGAGGGGTGCTAATGAAATTTCAAAATTTTTAATATTTTTTTCATTTTTATCTATTTTTTTGTAAAAATTTCAACATTTAACAATACCAATGATATGCACATCAATAGATGCAGAATTGAAAGGAGAGTAAACCCTGAAAAAGACACTTTAAAATCTCAAAGGGTTTACGAGTAATTGCAGTTTAAAAGTTTTTCAAAAAAGATCAAAATTGTTTTAAACCAATGATATAGGTATCAAAAGATGCAGAATTGAAAGGAGAATAAACCCTGAAAAAATCACTTTGACATCTCAAATAGTTTAAGAGTTATTGCAATTTATACGTTAATAAAAATACCAGATTTTAACATTTCCCGTTTCGCCACTTGCAATACCTTTTTAAATCGCCTGTAGCTCCATAACTATACATCGTAAAGATATCAAAATTTACATGAGGAAAGATGAAAGTTGAAATTTTACTGCGGTGTTTTCAATTCGTAAATATCTCTTATAGTTTCTGAGTAATTAACTCGTGAAAACAGCCAATTTTCCAACTTTGCAAAATGCTAAGGTACCCCTTGCAGTTTTTTTAGGCGAAAAAGTGAGTTTTTGATTTTTGAATGTTTCTATAGCTTAATAGAAGCAGAATTAAATTTGGAGTCGAGGGGTGCTAATGAAATTTCAAAATTTTTAATATTTTTTTCATTTTTATCTATTTTTTTGTAAAAATTTCAACATTTAACAATACCAATGATATGCACATCAATAGATGCAGAATTGAAAGGAGAGTAAACCCTGAAAAAGACACTTTAAAATCTCAAAGGGTTTACGAGTAATTGCAGTTTAAAAGTTTTTCAAAAAAGATCAAAATTGTTTTAAACCAATGATATAGGTATCAAAAGATGCAGAATTGAAAGGAGAATAAACCCTGAAAACATCACTTTGACATCTCAAATAGTTTAAGAGTTATTGCAATTTATACGTTAATAAAAATACCAGATTTTAACATTTCCCGTTTCGCCACTTGCAATACCTTTTTAAATCGCCTGTAGCTCCATAACTATACATCGTAAAGATATCAAAATTTACATGAGGAAAGAAGAAAGTTGAAATTTTACTGTGGTGTTTTCAATTCGTAAATATCTCTTATAGTTTCTGAGTAATTAACTCGTGAAAACAGCCAATTTTCCAACTTTGCAAAATGCTAAGGTCCCCCTTGCAGTTTTTTTAGGCGAAAAAGTGAGTTTTTGATTTTTGAATGTTTCTATAGCTTAATAGAAGCAGAATTAAATTTGGAGTCGAGGGGTGCTAATGAAATTTCAAAATTTTTAATATTTTTTTCATTTTTATCTATTTTTTTGTAAAAATTTCAACATTTAACAATACCAATGATATGCACATCAATAGATGCAGAATTGAAAGGAGAGTAAACCCTGAAAAAGACACTTTAAAATCTCAAAGGGTTTACGAGTAATTGCAGTTTAAAAGTTTTTCAAAAAAGATCAAAATTGTTTTAAACCAATGATATAGGTATCAAAAGATGCAGAATTGAAAGGAGAATAAACCCTGAAAAAATCACTTTGACATCTCAAATAGTTTAAGAGTTATTGCAATTTATACGTTAATAAAAATACCAGATTTTAACATTTCCCGTTTCGCCACTTGCAATACCTTTTTAAATCGCCTGTAGCTCCATAACTATACATCGTAAAGATATCAAAATTTACATGAGGAAAGAAGAAAGTTGAAATTTTACTGTGGTGTTTTCAATTCGTAAATATCTCTTATAGTTTCTGAGTAATTAACTCGTGAAAACAGCCAATTTTCCAACTTTGCAAAATGCTAAGGTACCCCCCTTGCAGTTTTTTTAGGCGAAAAAGTGAGTTTTTGATTTTTGAATGTTTCTATAGCTTAATAGAAGCAGAATTAAATTTGGAGTCGAGGGGTGCTAATGAAATTTCAAAATTTTTAATATTTTTTTCATTTTTATCTATTTTTTTGTAAAAATTTCAACATTTAACAATACCAATGATATGCACATCAATAGATGCAGAATTGAAAGGAGAGTAAACCCTGAAAAAGACACTTTAAAATCTCAAAGGGTTTACGAGTAATTGCAGTTTAAAAGTTTTTCAAAAAAGATCAAAATTGTTTTAAACCAATGATATAGGTATCAAAAGATGCAGAATTGAAAGGAGAATAAACCCTGAAAAAATCACTTTGACATCTCAAATAGTTTAAGAGTTATTGCAATTTATACGTTAATAAAAATACCAGATTTTAACATTTCCCGTTTCGCCACTTGCAATACCTTTTTAAATCGCCTGTAGCTCCATAACTATACATCGTAAAGATATCAAAATTTACATGAGGAAAGAAGAAAGTTGAAATTTTACTGCGGTGTTTTCAATTCGTAAATATCTCTTATAGTTTCTGAGTAATTAACTCGTGAAAACAGCCAATTTTCCAACTTTGCAAAATGCTAAGGTCCCCTTGCAGTTTTTTTAGGCGAAAAAGTGAGTTTTTGATTTTTGAATGTTTCTATAGCCTAATAGAAGCAGAATTAAATTTGGAGTCGAGGGGTGCTAATGAAATTTCAAAATTTTTAATATTTTTTTCATTTTTATCTATTTTTTTGTAAAAATTTCAACATTTAACAATACCAATGATATGCACATCAATAGATGCAGAATTGAAAGGAGAGTAAACCCTGAAAAAGACACTTTAAAATCTCAAAGGGTTTACGAGTAATTGCAGTTTAAAAGTTTTTCAAAAAAGATCAAAATTGTTTTAAACCAATGATATAGGTATCAAAAGATGCAGAATTGAAAGGAGAATAAACCCTGAAAACATCACTTTGACATCTCAAATAGTTTAAGAGTTATTGCAATTTATACGTTAATAAAAATACCAGATTTTAACATTTCCCGTTTCGCCACTTGCAATACCTTTTTAAATCGCCTGTAGCTCCATAACTATACATCGTAAAGATATCAAAATTTACATGAGGAAAGAAGAAAGTTGAAATTTTACTGTGGTGTTTTCAATTCGTAAATATCTCTTATAGTTTCTGAGTAATTAACTCGTGAAAACAGCCAATTTTCCAACTTTGCAAAATGCTAAGGTCCCCCTTGCAGTTTTTTTAGGCGAAAAAGTGAGTTTTTGATTTTTGAATGTTTCTATAGCTTAATAGAAGCAGAATTAAATTTGGAGTCGAGGGGTGCTAATGAAATTTCAAAATTTTTAATATTTTTTTCATTTTTATCTATTTTTTTGTAAAAATTTCAACATTTAACAATACCAATGATATGCACATCAATAGATGCAGAATTGAAAGGAGAGTAAACCCTGAAAAAGACACTTTAAAATCTCAAAGGGTTTACGAGTAATTGCAGTTTAAAAGTTTTTCAAAAAAGATCAAAATTGTTTTAAACCAATGATATAGGTATCAAAAGATGCAGAATTGAAAGGAGAATAAACCCTGAAAAAATCACTTTGACATCTCAAATAGTTTAAGAGTTATTGCAATTTATACGTTAATAAAAATACCAGATTTTAACATTTCCCGTTTCGCCACTTGCAATACCTTTTTAAATCGCCTGTAGCTCCATAACTATACATCGTAAAGATATCAAAATTTACATGAGGAAAGAAGAAAGTTGAAATTTTACTGTGGTGTTTTCAATTCGTAAATATCTCTTATAGTTTCTGAGTAATTAACTCGTGAAAACAGCCAATTTTCCAACTTTGCAAAATGCTAAGGTACCCCCCTTGCAGTTTTTTTAGGCGAAAAAGTGAGTTTTTGATTTTTGAATGTTTCTATAGCTTAATAGAAGCAGAATTAAATTTGGAGTCGAGGGGTGCTAATGAAATTTCAAAATTTTTAATATTTTTTTCATTTTTATCTATTTTTTTGTAAAAATTTCAACATTTAACAATACCAATGATATGCACATCAATAGATGCAGAATTGAAAGGAGAGTAAACCCTGAAAAAGACACTTTAAAATCTCAAAGGGTTTACGAGTAATTGCAGTTTAAAAGTTTTTCAAAAAAGATCAAAATTGTTTTAAACCAATGATATAGGTATCAAAAGATGCAGAATTGAAAGGAGAATAAACCCTGAAAAAATCACTTTGACATCTCAAATAGTTTAAGAGTTATTGCAATTTATACGTTAATAAAAATACCAGATTTTAACATTTCCCGTTTCGCCACTTGCAATACCTTTTTAAATCGCCTGTAGCTCCATAACTATACATCGTAAAGATATCAAAATTTACATGAGGAAAGAAGAAAGTTGAAATTTTACTGCGGTGTTTTCAATTCGTAAATATCTCTTATAGTTTCTGAGTAATTAACTCGTGAAAACAGCCAATTTTCCAACTTTGCAAAATGCTAAGGTCCCCTTGCAGTTTTTTTAGGCGAAAAAGTGAGTTTTTGATTTTTGAATGTTTCTATAGCCTAATAGAAGCAGAATTAAATTTGGAGTCGAGGGGTGCTAATGAAATTTCAAAATTTTTAATATTTTTTTCATTTTTATCTATTTTTTTGTAAAAATTTCAACATTTAACAATACCAATGATATGCACATCAATAGATGCAGAATTGAAAGGAGAGTAAACCCTGAAAAAGACACTTTAAAATCTCAAAGGGTTTACGAGTAATTGCAGTTTAAAAGTTTTTCAAAAAAGATCAAAATTGTTTTAAACCAATGATATAGGTATCAAAAGATGCAGAATTGAAAGGAGAATAAACCCTGAAAAAATCACTTTGACATCTCAAATAGTTTAAGAGTTATTGCAATTTATACGTTAATAAAAATACCAGATTTTAACATTTCCCGTTTCGCCACTTGCAATACCTTTTTAAATCGCCTGTAGCTCCATAACTATACATCGTAAAGATATCAAAATTTACATGAGGAAAGAAGAAAGTTGAAATTTTACTGTGGTGTTTTCAATTCGTAAATATCTCTTATAGTTTCTGAGTAATTAACTCGTGAAAACAGCCAATTTTCCAACTTTGCAAAATGCTAAGGTACCCCCCTTGCAGTTTTTTTAGGCGAAAAAGTGAGTTTTTGATTTTTGAATGTTTCTATAGCTTAATAGAAGCAGAATTAAATTTGGAGTCGAGGGGTGCTAATGAAATTTCAAAATTTTAAATATTTTTTTCATTTTTATCTATTTTTTTGTAAAAATTTCAACATTTAACAATACCAATGATATGCACATCAATAGATGCAGAATTGAAAGAAGAAAAAAACCCTGAAAAAGACACTTTAAAATCTCAAAGGGTTTACGAGTAATTGCAGTTTAAAAGTTTTTCAAAAAAGATCAAAATTGTTTTAAACCAATGATATAGGTATCAAAAGATGCAGAATTGAAAGGAGAATAAACCCTGAAAAAATCATTTTGACATCTCAAATGGTTTAAGAGTTATTGCAATTTATACGTTAATAAAAATACCAGATTTTAACATTTCCCGTTTCGCCACTTGCAATACCTTTTTAAATCGCCTGTAGCTCCATAACTATACATCGTAATGATATCAAAATTTACATGAGGAAAGAAGAAAGTTGAAATTTTACTGTGGTGTTTTCAATTCGTAAATATCTCTTATAGTTTCTGAGTAATTAACTCGTGAAAACAGCCAATTTTCCAACTTTGCAAAATGCTAAGGTACCCCCCCCTTGCAGTTTTTTTAGGCGAAAAAGTGAGTTTTTGATTTTTGAATGTTTCTATAGCCTAATAGAAGCAGAATTAAATTTGGTGTCGAGGGGTGCTAATGAAATTTCAAAATTTTTAATATTTTTTCATTTTTATCTATTTTTTTGTAAAAATTTCAACATTTAACAATACCAATGATATGCACATCAATAGATGCAGAATTGAAAGGAGAGTAAACCCTGAAAAAGACACTTTAAAATCTCAAAGGGTTTACGAGTAATTGCAGTTTAAAAGTTTTTCAAAAAAAATCAAAATTGTTTTAAACCAATGATATAGGTATCAAAAGATGCAGAATTGAAAGGAGAATAAACCCTGAAAACATCACTTTGACATCTCAAATAGTTTAAGAGTTATTGCAATTTATACGTTAATAAAAATACCAGATTTTAACATTTCCCGTTTCGCCACTTGCAATACCTTTTTAAATCGCCTGTAGCTCCATAACTATACATCGTAAAGATATCAAAATTTACATGAGGAAAGAAGAAAGTTGAAATTTTACTGTGGTGTTTTCAATTCGTAAATATCTCTTATAGTTTCTGAGTAATTAACTCGTGAAAACAGCCAATTTTCCAACTTTGCAAAATGCTAAGGTCCCCTGCAGTTTTTTTAGGCGAAAAAGTGAGTTTTTGATTTTTGAATGTTTCTATAGCTTAATAGAAGCAGAATTAAATTTGGAGTCGAGGGGTGCTAATGAAATTTCAAAATTTTTAATATTTTTTTCATTTTTATCTATTTTTTTGTAAAAATTTCAACATTTAACAATACCAATGATATGCACATCAATAGATGCAGAATTGAAAGGAGAGTAAACCCTGAAAAAGACACTTTAAAATCTCAAAGGGTTTACGAGTAATTGCAGTTTAAAAGTTTTTCAAAAAAGATCAAAATTGTTTTAAACCAATGATATAGGTATCAAAAGATGCAGAATTGAAAGGAGAATAAACCCTGAAAAAATCACTTTGACATCTCAAATAGTTTAAGAGTTATTGCAATTTATACGTTAATAAAAATACCAGATTTTAACATTTCCCGTTTCGCCACTTGCAATACCTTTTTAAATCGCCTGTAGCTCCATAACTATACATCGTAAAGATATCAAAATTTACATGAGGAAAGAAGAAAGTTGAAATTTTACTGTGGTGTTTTCAATTCGTAAATATCTCTTATAGTTTCTGAGTAATTAACTCGTGAAAACAGCCAATTTTCCAACTTTGCAAAATGCTAAGGTACCCCCCTTGCAGTTTTTTTAGGCGAAAAAGTGAGTTTTTGATTTTTGAATGTTTCTATAGCTTAATAGAAGCAGAATTAAATTTGGAGTCGAGGGGTGCTAATGAAATTTCAAAATTTTTAATATTTTTTTCAT
Source organism: Aphrophora alni (assembly GCA_963513935.1). Taxonomy (NCBI): domain Eukaryota; kingdom Metazoa; phylum Arthropoda; class Insecta; order Hemiptera; family Aphrophoridae; genus Aphrophora; species Aphrophora alni. Next base: position 11,289,118 of record OY740775.1, read on the forward strand.
TTTTATCTATTTTTTTGTAAAAATTTCAACATTTAACAATACCAATGATATGCACATCAATAGATGCAGAATTGAAAGGAGAGTAAACCCTGAAAAAGACACTTTAAAATCTCAAAGGGTTTACGAGTAATTGCAGTTTAAAAGTTTTTCAAAAAAGATCAAAATTGTTTTAAACCAATGATATAGGTATCAAAAGATGCAGAATTGAAAGGAGAATAAACCCTGAAAAAATCACTTTGACATCTCAAATAGTTTAAGAGTTATTGCAATTTATACGTTAATAAAAATACCAGATTTTAACATTTCCCGTTTCGCCACTTGCAATACCTTTTTAAATCGCCTGTAGCTCCATAACTATACATCGTAAAGATATCAAAATTTACATGAGGAAAGAAGAAAGTTGAAATTTTACTGCGGTGTTTTCAATTCGTAAATATCTCTTATAGTTTCTGAGTAATTAACTCGTGAAAACAGCCAATTTTCCAACTTTGCAAAATGCTAAGGTCCCCTTGCAGTTTTTTTAGGCGAAAAAGTGAGTTTTTGATTTTTGAATGTTTCTATAGCCTAATAGAAGCAGAATTAAATTTGGAGTCGAGGGGTGCTAATGAAATTTCAAAATTTTTAATATTTTTTTCATTTTTATCTATTTTTTTGTAAAAATTTCAACATTTAACAATACCAATGATATGCACATCAATAGATGCAGAATTGAAAGGAGAGTAAACCCTGAAAAAGACACTTTAAAATCTCAAAGGGTTTACGAGTAATTGCAGTTTAAAAGTTTTTCAAAAAAGATCAAAATTGTTTTAAACCAATGATATAGGTATCAAAAGATGCAGAATTGAAAGGAGAATAAACCCTGAAAACATCACTTTGACATCTCAAATAGTTTAAGAGTTATTGCAATTTATACGTTAATAAAAATACCAGATTTTAACATTTCCCGTTTCGCCACTTGCAATACCTTTTTAAATCGCCTGTAGCTCCATAACTATACATCGTAAAGATATCAAAATTTACATGAGGAAAGAAGAAAGTTGAAATTTTACTGTGGTGTTTTCAATTCGTAAATATCTCTTATAGTTTCTGAGTAATTAACTCGTGAAAACAGCCAATTTTCCAACTTTGCAAAATGCTAAGGTCCCCCTTGCAGTTTTTTTAGGCGAAAAAGTGAGTTTTTGATTTTTGAATGTTTCTATAGCTTAATAGAAGCAGAATTAAATTTGGAGTCGAGGGGTGCTAATGAAATTTCAAAATTTTTAATATTTTTTTCATTTTTATCTATTTTTTTGTAAAAATTTCAACATTTAACAATACCAATGATATGCACATCAATAGATGCAGAATTGAAAGGAGAGTAAACCCTGAAAAAGACACTTTAAAATCTCAAAGGGTTTACGAGTAATTGCAGTTTAAAAGTTTTTCAAAAAAGATCAAAATTGTTTTAAACCAATGATATAGGTATCAAAAGATGCAGAATTGAAAGGAGAATAAACCCTGAAAAAATCACTTTGACATCTCAAATAGTTTAAGAGTTATTGCAATTTATACGTTAATAAAAATACCAGATTTTAACATTTCCCGTTTCGCCACTTGCAATACCTTTTTAAATCGCCTGTAGCTCCATAACTATACATCGTAAAGATATCAAAATTTACATGAGGAAAGAAGAAAGTTGAAATTTTACTGTGGTGTTTTCAATTCGTAAATATCTCTTATAGTTTCTGAGTAATTAACTCGTGAAAACAGCCAATTTTCCAACTTTGCAAAATGCTAAGGTACCCCCCTTGCAGTTTTTTTAGGCGAAAAAGTGAGTTTTTGATTTTTGAATGTTTCTATAGCTTAATAGAAGCAGAATTAAATTTGGAGTCGAGGGGTGCTAATGAAATTTCAAAATTTTTAATATTTTTTTCATTTTTATCTATTTTTTTGTAAAAATTTCAACATTTAACAATACCAATGATATGCACATCAATAGATGCAGAATTGAAAGGAGAGTAAACCCTGAAAAAGACACTTTAAAATCTCAAAGGGTTTACGAGTAATTGCAGTTTAAAAGTTTTTCAAAAAAGATCAAAATTGTTTTAAACCAATGATATAGGTATCAAAAGATGCAGAATTGAAAGGAGAATAAACCCTGAAAAAATCACTTTGACATCTCAAATAGTTTAAGAGTTATTGCAATTTATACGTTAATAAAAATACCAGATTTTAACATTTCCCGTTTCGCCACTTGCAATACCTTTTTAAATCGCCTGTAGCTCCATAACTATACATCGTAAAGATATCAAAATTTACATGAGGAAAGAAGAAAGTTGAAATTTTACTGCGGTGTTTTCAATTCGTAAATATCTCTTATAGTTTCTGAGTAATTAACTCGTGAAAACAGCCAATTTTCCAACTTTGCAAAATGCTAAGGTCCCCTTGCAGTTTTTTTAGGCGAAAAAGTGAGTTTTTGATTTTTGAATGTTTCTATAGCCTAATAGAAGCAGAATTAAATTTGGAGTCGAGGGGTGCTAATGAAATTTCAAAATTTTTAATATTTTTTTCATTTTTATCTATTTTTTTGTAAATACCAATGATATGCACATCAATAGATGCAGAATTGAAAGGAGAGTAAACCCTGAAAAAGACACTTTAAAATCTCAAAGGGTTTACGAGTAATTGCAGTTTAAAAGTTTTTCAAAAAAGATCAAAATTGTTTTAAACCAATGATATAGGTATCAAAAGATGCAGAATTGAAAGGAGAATAAACCCTGAAAAAATCACTTTGACATCTCAAATAGTTTAAGAGTTATTGCAATTTATACGTTAATAAAAATACCAGATTTTAACATTTCCCGTTTCGCCACTTGCAATACCTTTTTAAATCGCCTGTAGCTCCATAACTATACATCGTAAAGATATCAAAATTTACATGAGGAAAGAAGAAAGTTGAAATTTTACTGTGGTGTTTTCAATTCGTAAATATCTCTTATAGTTTCTGAGTAATTAACTCGTGAAAACAGCCAATTTTCCAACTTTGCAAAATGCTAAGGTACCCCCCTTGCAGTTTTTTTAGGCGAAAAAGTGAGTTTTTGATTTTTGAATGTTTCTATAGCTTAATAGAAGCAGAATTAAATTTGGAGTCGAGGGGTGCTAATGAAATTTCAAAATTTTAAATATTTTTTTCATTTTTATCTATTTTTTTGTAAAAATTTCAACATTTAACAATACCAATGATATGCACATCAATAGATGCAGAATTGAAAGAAGAAAAAAACCCTGAAAAAGACACTTTAAAATCTCAAAGGGTTTACGAGTAATTGCAGTTTAAAAGTTTTTCAAAAAAGATCAAAATTGTTTTAAACCAATGATATAGGTATCAAAAGATGCAGAATTGAAAGGAGAATAAACCCTGAAAAAATCATTTTGACATCTCAAATGGTTTAAGAGTTATTGCAATTTATACGTTAATAAAAATACCAGATTTTAACATTTCCCGTTTCGCCACTTGCAATACCTTTTTAAATCGCCTGTAGCTCCATAACTATACATCGTAATGATATCAAAATTTACATGAGGAAAGAAGAAAGTTGAAATTTTACTGTGGTGTTTTCAATTCGTAAATATCTCTTATAGTTTCTGAGTAATTAACTCGTGAAAACAGCCAATTTTCCAACTTTGCAAAATGCTAAGGTACCCCCCCCTTGCAGTTTTTTTAGGCGAAAAAGTGAGTTTTTGATTTTTGAATGTTTCTATAGCCTAATAGAAGCAGAATTAAATTTGGTGTCGAGGGGTGCTAATGAAATTTCAAAATTTTTAATATTTTTTCATTTTTATCTATTTTTTTGTAAAAATTTCAACATTTAACAATACCAATGATATGCACATCAATAGATGCAGAATTGAAAGGAGAGTAAACCCTGAAAAAGACACTTTAAAATCTCAAAGGGTTTACGAGTAATTGCAGTTTAAAAGTTTTTCAAAAAAGATCAAAATTGTTTTAAACCAATGATATAGGTATCAAAAGATGCAGAATTGAAAGGAGAATAAACCCTGAAAAAATCACTTTGACATCTCAAATAGTTTAAGAGTTATTGCAATTTATACGTTAATAAAAATACCAGATTTTAACATTTCCCGTTTCGCCACTTGCAATACCTTTTTAAATCGCCTGTAGCTCCATAACTATACATCGTAAAGATATCAAAATTTACATGAGGAAAGAAGAAAGTTGAAATTTTACTGTGGTGTTTTCAATTCGTAAATATCTCTTATAGTTTCTGAGTAATTAACTCGTGAAAACAGCCAATTTTCCAACTTTGCAAAATGCTAAGGTACCCCCCTTGCAGTTTTTTTAGGCGAAAAAGTGAGTTTTTGATTTTTGAATGTTTCTATAGCTTAATAGAAGCAGAATTAAATTTGGAGTCGAGGGGTGCTAATGAAATTTCAAAATTTTAAATATTTTTTTCATTTTTATCTATTTTTTTGTAAAAATTTCAACATTTAACAATACCAATGATATGCACATCAATAGATGCAGAATTGAAAGAAGAAAAAAACCCTGAAAAAGACACTTTAAAATCTCAAAGGGTTTACGAGTAATTGCAGTTTAAAAGTTTTTCAAAAAAGATCAAAATTGTTTTAAACCAATGATATAGGTATCAAAAGATGCAGAATTGAAAGGAGAATAAACCCTGAAAAAATCATTTTGACATCTCAAATGGTTTAAGAGTTATTGCAATTTATACGTTAATAAAAATACCAGATTTTAACATTTCCCGTTTCGCCACTTGCAATACCTTTTTAAATCGCCTGTAGCTCCATAACTATACATCGTAATGATATCAAAATTTACATGAGGAAAGAAGAAAGTTGAAATTTTACTGTGGTGTTTTCAATTCGTAAATATCTCTTATAGTTTCTGAGTAATTAACTCGTGAAAACAGCCAATTTTCCAACTTTGCAAAATGCTAAGGTACCCCCCCCTTGCAGTTTTTTTAGGCGAAAAAGTGAGTTTTTGATTTTTGAATGTTTCTATAGCCTAATAGAAGCAGAATTAAATTTGGTGTCGAGGGGTGCTAATGAAATTTCAAAATTTTGAATATTTTTTCATTTTTATCTATTTTTTTGTAAAAATTTCAACATTTAACAATACCAATGATATGCACATCAATAGATGCAGAATTGAAAGGAGAGTAAACCCTGAAAAAGACACTTTAAAATCTCAAAGGGTTTACGAGTAATTGCAGTTTAAAAGTTTTTCAAAAAAAATCAAAATTGTTTTAAACCAATGATATAGGTATCAAAAGATGCAGAATTGAAAGGAGAATAAACCCTGAAAAAATCACTTTGACATCTCAAATAGTTTAAGAGTTATTGCAATTTATACGTTAATAAAAATACCAGATTTTAACATTTCCCGTTTCGCCACTTGCAATACCTTTTTAAATCGCCTGTAGCTCCATAACTATACATCGTAAAGATATCAAAATTTACATGAGGAAAGAAGAAAGTTGAAATTTTACTGTGGTGTTTTCAATTCGTAAATATCTCTTATAGTTTCTGAGTAATTAACTCGTGAAAACAGCCAATTTTCCAACTTTGCAAAATGCTAAGGTACCCCCCTTGCAGTTTTTTTAGGCGAAAAAGTGAGTTTTTGATTTTTGAATGTTTCTATAGCCTAATAGAAGCAGAATTAAATTTGGTGTCGAGGGGTGCTAATGAAATTTCAAAATTTTTAATATTTTTTTCATTTTTATCTATTTTTTTGTAAAAATTTCAACATTTAACAATACCAATGATATGCACATCAATAGATGCAGAATTTAAAGGAGAGTAAACCCTGAAAAAGACACTTTAAAATCTCAAAGGGTTTACGAGTAATTGCAGTTTAAAAGTTTTTCAAAAAAGATCAAAATTGTTTTAAACCAATGATATAGGTATCAAAAGATGCAGAATTGAAAGGAGAATAAACCCTGAATAAATCATTTTGACATCTCAAATGGTTTAAGAGTTATTGCAATTTATACGTTAATAAAAATACCAGATTTTAACATTTCCCGTTTCGCCACTTGCAATACCTTTTTAAATCGCCTGTAGCTCAATAACTATACATCGTAATGATATCAAAATTTACATGAGGAAAGAAGAAAGTTGATATTTTACTGTGGTGTTTTCAATTCGTAAATATCTCTTATAGTTTCTGAGTAATTAACTCGTGAAAACAGCCAATTTTCCAACTTTTGCAAAATCGTAGGGGGAAAGATGACTCATCATGAAGAAAAAAGGCTCATTATTGCTCATTAGTTCTGCTGATAGAGCACAAAGAGTTATACTTAAAACAAGCATTTTTAAAAATATTTGGTAAGCCTCTCAAATCTCTTCCATGATTAGTAAAGTGAGCAAGATTCAAAAAACATTTCAGTGTTTAAGTATTTGTGTGTGTATGTGTGTCTTTGTACTTTTAACAGAATAAGAGAAAACAGTACTAAGCTAAACCTATTCAACTTCGATCTACTCAAAACCAAAGAAATTTATAACGTATTAATAAGGAGTGTGCAAAGTTAGAATATTCAGAATTTGTTTATTTGTAAGTTTGCTTTACATTTACAATTTATATATTTTGTATAAAGATAGAATTTTAAAACATACAAAATAAATACTTACAATCATGTAAACAAGGTCATTGGCAATCATTCCTATTAAAGGGAAAATGTTGGTAAATAAAAAATATAAAATATTATTTTTAAGATACACTACACATTTCATTAACAGAGGTAATCGGTCAATATTTAAAAAAAAAAAAAAAAAAAAAAAAGGAATATGTTTAGTAAACTGTTAGAGATGTGAAGGTATCTTAGATTACTATATTTTAATTCAAGTGTATTACAGTGCAACTCTTTAACAATAATCATACAGAGGAAAAGATGAAGACACAAAAGGTGACACTTCATTTGTATGCCTTGTGGTAGTCATACAGATATTACAACTTTGATCTTGGCTTCAACTAATGGCACCATTACTGTTGGTATTCTTAGTGGTTTGCTAACGTTATCAATATGAGTAAAAAACATAGGAGGTTTGTCATTTCAATCGAAACAAAGTTTAAACCCATACAGAGACTGGACAAAGGGGAATAGATTAGAAAAGTTGTTTCTGAGTTAGGAGTGGGAAAAGTGACAATGGGAAACTGGAAAAGAAAAAGAAAGGAAACTGAAAATTGGTTTTACCAAAGTGTTGCCGGGTGTAGTGGCATAAGCACAGCAAGAAAAACATTTAAAATGGAGTGAGGTTTTAAAAATTATGGTTCTGTTAGAAAATGTTTAAGTTTACACACTCAGTATTTGTACATTTGAACTATAGTTATTCAGTTAAAAGGAACAATTTGTTTAAAATACCAACTCTTAAAATACTCTTGTGTGGACAAATTTTAATTAACTACACTTCAAAATAAAACAATAATCAAAATATTATAAGTAAATTTTATTTATTTAAATAAATATGTACAAAATAATTTCTACTGTAAGTAAACTTTGGTATTTAAAATCAAGATCATATTTTAAATTAATCGAACCCTTCATATACATATGTGGATTTGTTTTTCTTAATTCTAGAGTTAAGAGAATAGGATATTACCACAATAAGGAATGATATAAATTTGACTACCAAATTTGCTGCCTTTAAATTCTCAGCTGTAAACAGTACCTACAATAACGTATAATTTACCAATGATAATAATGATGAAATTATTTAATGTTAATTTATTTTGCAAATCATCTTTTACATTCAAAACAAAAAAAAAAAAAAATGCTTAAAATACTTTGAAAACATAAATTTACTATACTTTTTTAAACTGTACCATTGTACAACCATGTTGACGAGGTGATTACAACTCATTTTTATTTTACAATATCAACTTACACCAAAAAGTATAGTTGACAGGAAATCTAAAACATTACAATTCAACACACATGTATGAAAATAATGTGTGATGTATGTACATGAGTCGTATATAACTCTAATAAGTATTTCTATTACAGTATTTGGTGTTTTCTTCTAATGTTGTACAGATTCACTAATTGTGATTCTTTAGTTATAGACTAAAACTATATAGAAATGTTCTATTATTGTGAAAACTTCAAGTTTTTAACCACACTTGTTTTAGAATATATATTTTACATATGAATCAGTTACATCCTGTAATTTGTAACACAATTAATAAATTAATCCATGGTTTTTTAATATTTCCAAATTCACTAAGATTCAAACACTGTCTATTTAGTATACACTATTGAACATGTTATACTTCACAACTCATGCATTTATATAAGAAAAACAACAATTCATTATTATTTTAATATAACAACTACAAAAATATATAATATTAATAAATTGATTTTATTTCCATTATAGTTTAGCACATCAGTAATAAATATAATTCTTTTTCATGTTATAACAATGACTAGTGAAAATTTAAGGCACTATTGAAATGTTCAATATCAACAATAATGGGCCATAATATTATTTTATGAAATTAATATTGTAAGTATAAAGAACAACACATTAACATTAATTTGAGCTGCTTGTACAAATTTAAAATACATATATCAAAAATAGTTTATTCATATAAAATACTTATGAAGTGATTGAAGTCTATAATATCAACAATAATTTGATTATATTTTGAGCTGCTATTTATATCATTATAACATTCTATATTATCTACAATAATTTAAACTACTTCATATGAAATTATCAACACTATTAGTTATTGAACCATAATGCCATCATTTATATTTCAACAAATATCCTATAATAAATGATACCCCATTACTGTTTATTTAATTTCCTCAAAAATAATAATTGGATAAATGTACTTTCTCATATTTTATGTCACTCAAATGAAAAAAAAAAAAAAACAGTTTAAAAAATGTTAAATATAAATGAGACACGAGTTTACTGAGATTTTATACAGCTATCATTTAAAATCTCTTAAAATATAATTTCCTAGTTAACAAATTTAATCGAAATCTTTGAGATGGAATTTGTCACCAAACTTGGAAAGAATTGGACAATTACCAAAAAAAAAAATTAAACTAAGAAACCAACATCAAAATAATACCACAACATATCAAGCATAGATGCAGTTCTGTCTATATTACCAAGAGAAAGATATTTGTGTCCTAAAGGACTCGAAATCTGCCTTGTAATCTATAGGACAGTATACACCAACTATGTTACACAATCAGAATTATGGAGATTAAGTCCTTACTTCAAAAACAACAAGAGAGAAACAATCAATTGTTAAAATTTGTTTTTGTGGTATAGAAGTAACCTAATAGAACGTTTCACATTTAATCAAACTGTGTTCTAATGGATTGTTTCCCACTGTAGAGGGGAATGAAGTGGCAGATGTGGCGGTTGTAATATTTCTGAACTTACCTCCCAACTATTCACTATTTTATAATAAAAATCCTGCTATGACAGTGATGCTAAAGGAGTGGAGAGTAAGATGGAGACGACTAACTACCAGTCAGCTTTCAGTTGAAACTAGCGATCCTGGTTATGTTTAGAGTAGTGTCCTGTGGTTTGGCGTCATTTGTACCAAGAGCAAGAATGGATCACATCACGATGAGGATCTTCACTGATTTCATCAAAGCAATTCACCATTGTGCACTGCCTGCGGAGAGATGGAAAAGATGTTGGAAAAATCTTACGTCAGTGTGCGGCATCTAACCGAACAAGAGAAACGTTGAAAAGAATGATCAACAGGAGTGGTCTCTCTGGTAGACTCTCAAATAGAAATCTCTGGTCGCTATTAATGATGGTTTTTAATGGACATAGTGTTATTGGGAATACTTAAAAGACAGGACACATAAAATTGCCCTATATATAAATCATAGATGGATATTATATGACTGCCTTATTTTCTGTCATGGAAGAGATTCAAATAATATATTAAGACACGTATTCAAATTTTGTTTGTTTCAAATTAAGGATGTGTTACATTAATTTTACAACCAAAAATTTTTAATAAATTCATATTCGGTATACAAAATTGGAATTCATGTTGTGTTTGAAAAAAGTTGTTTAATTATAAATACAATTTTATACTAGTGAGTAGGTCTACAGAATCTAAGTGGCAGTGGGAGAAATAAAGTTTATTTTAATGCCTAAGTATGTACTGACTATATATGACAATGCTTGTGCAATCATTTTATGCTGGATATTTGATATTTTGTTTTAATTAATCAGCCATAAAGTTCAGAACTGTGGTTGGTGATAACAATACCTTTAGAATTTACTTAACAAGACCTTCTATATTTGCATTACTTTGTTCAATATACTAATAGAGAATAACTTACAGAAACGATTAATTTAAATATAAAACATTTACAGTTAAACTAATATCAAAATTATCTTCACTGAACTCAAAAACAGACTGGTAGAAGTACATGATTTCTTTTCTTAAATAGTAATACAAAATTACAATTTTTGAAAGAATAAATTGTAAACTCCAAAAATTAAAAAAATCCCTTAAATAAGTCTACTATATTGCAAATGCTGTATAGTATACGACTTCTTCTTGTCATACAGAAGAGATCTGGGGAGAATAATAGCAAAAGGATTGTTTCTTATTGGCTGCTGCTACATATTTGTGAACATATGTTCTGTCCTCAAAATATATTATGATGGAAAAAGTTAGGAAACTACAGTGTAGCTTCACAACCAATAAAAATGTCAATAGTAACGTATAGAAAATAAAACTCCCTTAAGAATAATATTATTAATTTAGAAATATCTTAAGTAACAATTATTAATTTAGTCCCTTTTAACAATTATTTTTAGAATGGTTGTTGTAGCTATCAACGTGACACGCCAGTTCCTTCTTGCTAAAGTTCTCATCAGCTCCATCAGTAATATTAATTCACACACAAATGTTCACAAAATCTGATTATATAATTCAGATTTTTAATACTCTACTCTAGATTTGAAAATATTTATTCATTGAGAATAGAGTGAGAGTGAATTATACATTCAATTTTATGAATTGTAAAATTAATTGTAAATATAAGAATGTATATCTGGTTAAATTACCTTTTATCAAATAATATAGTCCTATGCATTTATAAATACCTCATATATATTCTACCCTATTTCTGCTAATAATATAATAAAATGATCTACGAAGGAAAGTAAAAAAATACAAGGAATATTTTTCCTTCTCACTAACAAGTCATACAACTATGTATGTTCCGCTATAAATCATAACCCCAGATCATCTGTGAACTATTCTTTCAATGTTAGTTGTTATGGTTCTATTTAAAATCAACATAAAATGAGTGATCTTTTGTCTGATTGCACCAGTGATATGTTTCCTCAATTATGAAGAGATGAAACCTATAGAAATTTAAAGACAGTAGTTTTAAGTGAAATAAAAATCTACAAATAGATTGATCACTTAAAAAAAAGCAAAATTTCTCTTCAAAGAATAATCAAACCAGTTAGAACAAAGTTTCTCAATAATCGACAACTTAAATTTGATGAAGTTGCAAATGAGTAAGTCTGTGAAATTTTGTAGATGAAAGAGACTCGTTACTGAACTGAGTTATAACCACTGAAACATGGGTCTATTACTACAAGTATGCAATAAAGTTTAGTTTCAAAAAATCCATTATTCCTAAGGCAAACGAATAAAAAACTCGCACATCATCTGTAAGAAAGATTATGATGATAATAATACGTAGGTTATGGTAGGTCACAATTTCATGCTTAAAGGTGAAGTGGTAACTACTGCAATCACTGAAGGCAAAAATTTCAATTCAAAAGGCATGGGAAACTTTTAAAAGATGTGACTGTGTTTCAGAATAACGCTCGACCTCACACGGTTAAACGAGAGATGTTGCCTCCAAGATCTCGATTGTGAGCTGCTGGACCACCCACCATACAGTCCTGATCTGCCTCCATTAGGACAATTTTCTCTTTTTTTTTTAGTGCATTGAAAGAAAATGTGAGGGAATATTGTTTGTTCTGATGAAGAGGTTATAGAACCAGGCCCAAAGGTTTATTTCATGAAGAAATTCAAAGCTTGTTGAAACATGGGCTAACTGCATAGAAGTAAACGGTGATATATTGGAAAATAAACATATTTCTTTTATATAAATGCAAATATAAATAGAAATTTCACTTCACTTTTTGACTTACACTGTTACATACACTGTTACGCAGTTCACATATTAGATGAAAATAAATTGTTAAAATAGGCAACACAATAACTTGTTAAAAAAAAAATAAATAAAATTAATAATAAAAAAAAACAAAAAAAAAATGGTATATTTGTATTCTGCATCTAAACACTATAAAATTCATCAAAATCTGTCAACCAACTTTTCAATATTGTGAATTTATTTTGAATTTTTGGGGGCCGGCTAAAAGTAAAAAATCTCAATGCTCCAGAATAAAATAAATATATATTTTTTAAATTTTCGAATTGGTATACATTTCTTTTTATTCCCCATTAAACTGCAAAATATTGAGTGATTCGGGCTGTTCTTGAGACAACATATATCAATAATTTCCCCCATTATACCATCTTCATTCTCAATCCTTATTAGATCTAATTTTAGATGATCAGACTACTCATTCTTGAGGTAATGATACAGATACATAGAGACAGACATGATCTAAATATATCATTAGAAAATAAATAACGTTATATCTGAATAAAGTAACATATATTCTGATAAATTTATCAGATGACAAAATACTAAAAGATGATATTTAAAATTAGCTCCACAAATAAACAAGTAAAAATTTATAATTAGACACTAATCAAAAAAAATCAATTGAAGGGCAGTGGATAATAACATGGTAACCCACACTTCGTTCAAATTATAGGTTTGGTTGGGTTACACATGTAACCACTACTTGGTTCACAAAAACTCCACAAATGGCAGAGTAGTTCACGTTTTTGCTATCCCAAAAATGACTTGGTAACCCTCATAACCACGTGTTTGTAATGTAAGAATCAAGTAGTGAAGTACCGATGAAAAGGCGAAGAAAAAGACTTTTTAACTTTAATGCAAGTGATGTTTTTGAAGATTCAGGAAGTGACATAGATAATGATTTAGAAGATGTAAGCGTGACTGTAAGTATAGTAGCCTGTTTATTTTTAGGTTATGTAGGTTACCATGTTATGAAGTACATAAAAGTAAATATTGCAACGTTGCCCTCTTTAAAAAAAAAGTGTTGTAATAAGTATCAGTTAAGCTACTTTTATAGCCAGTAATAAAATTTTCAACATCTTTTGGTTGTTGAAAGTTCCATAAAAATAATCGTGTGGCTTACCATGTTCTGCACTTTCCGAAAGTCTTCCTAATGTGGATTGCCTATACTACCTTCTAAAACTAGTTTTCTTGTTATAGGTAGGAACTGTGGATAATGGTGCACAACATGTAAACAAGGTTGTTCATAGGACTGTTCTCTATTTAGGAGAAGATAGATAGGCCTGCACAAATGGAAGTGGAAATAGCAGAAGAAGAGATCACAAGGTTACAACCTATGCCTAAAGAAGTACCTGTGAAAGAAGTTTGTGTTAATAAAAGAAAGGAAAGTAAAATTAAAAAGAAATTTAGGATGGGAGTATACAGTTAAAGTGAAGAAGTATGAAAGCAGATGTATTGGTGATTATTGCAAATGCTCAAAAAATGTTTTGAAAAGCTAAAGAAAGAAGAAGGAAAAATATTTAATGAATTTTGGAGCTAAGGAAAACTACGACCTATAAAATTCTTACTTACATGGTCGAATACAAATATTCACAGTAAAGCGCAGATACACGAAAAAAGAAGAGAGTAGGAGGAACAATACAGTTTTGTTGTACAATATTAAAAAATTCTGAAGAAGTAATAGTGTGTAAAAAGGCATTTCATACATGGTCTGCAAACATCAAGAGGACTAATAGAGCAGCTTGTAAAAAAGATGTCACAAGATTTAAGTACCCCTGGAGAAAAGAATTAACCCATGATGCCAGAATTAATAAATTTACTGAAGAACAAAAACAATATGCGTATGCACATATAAACAGTATCCCAAAATACAAAGCCATTATAGTAGGCATGACAATCTTAACAAAGTTTACTTTGTACATGAACATTCTTTTTCTAATATATACAATGACTACTGCACTAAGTTTTGCAAAGAGTGGGACATAAAGCCAGTCACAAGAAAAGTACATAAAAATATTGAGGAAACTGAATATGATTCATGCAAGACATGCAATTCTTTACACATTAAAATAAACCAATGTAAAATTAACAAAAAGTCATCCCAACTTCAGAAGTTGTCGTCTGAGCAAAAATTACATCATTGAAAAGCAAAATGTGGATTAGATATTATAAAAAGTTTAAAAACAAGCAAAAGAAGATGACAATTTATATGTTTTTACATTTGACTTGCAGCAAGCACTACCTCTTCCTAAACTCAGTACAGGTCCTGCATTGTACAGTAGAAAACTTTGGGGGCACAAATTAGTATTCATGACTGCAAAACCGAAAAGGGATTTTTTAAAAAAATTTTGGGATGAATCTGTAGCAGGTCGTAGTTCCGAAAAAATAGGCAGCTGTTAAAAAAAGCACTTTCAACAATATGACATACATAGTAATCATTAGTGATAACTGTGGGGGCCAGAAAAAAATTGGTCCATTGTATCTTTGTGGTCATACTTGGTAGCTAAAGGCCATTTTAAATCATTAACTCATTATTTTCCAATATCAGACCACACCTTACTTCCAAGTGACCAGAACTTCAGTCATATCGAGAACTACGTCAGGAGACACGTCCAAGATGTTTATAGTCCCGAACAGTGAGTAGGTATAATTGAAAACTCCTGTCGCAAAAACAAATTTACAGTTACCCACATGAAAACTGAAGATATTAAGTTTCTCTGATCTAAAATCAAAATTTACATTTAGGACTAAGACTGAAGATAAGCAACCCGTGTTTTAGATTTAGCAAACGTATAAGTTTTTCATTTTCATCTGATTATCCCATGAAACTGCAAATAAGAAACAGTTACCAATGCAACTGAATTTAGGATAAATCTATGTCCCAGCCGTGTTTCTTCAGAAACATGACTCGAGAAGAAAAATTGATAGGGCTAAAATGCAAGATATTACTTCCCTGAAAGACTACATTCCTAAAGTGTTCTGGGAAAACTTCTATGGGAAACTCTCTCAAGAGTGCAGGCCACAAGGTGAACTAAATGAAGAACCAGAAGTAGTTGAAAATTATGAAGAACCATCTTCTGTTATAAATTTAATAATGATTTACAAATTTAAATTTTATATTAAATTTGTTCATCTCGCTGACTTTGGCTTTTCTAACCGCAACAGATGTCAAATATTTTGTTGAGTTCCTCTTTTTTGTTTCAAGTAATAAAGGTTTTTAATTTTCACAAAAACTGACTGAACTGATTTTTATCCTGGAAAGTGCTCTGTAAATGTTGTATTGTTCATGGTAAGCCACACAAAAACATTTTTCACTTAAGATCGTAATACAAAACATTGTAATTCACTAAAAATATTTTTTAAATTAAAAAAAAAAAAGTATTTTGATTTGAATAGCTTTAAAATACTATTGAAGTTTAGTTACAAAAACTTACAAACTTAACTTTCAAAATGTTTTCTAGTAGACAAAATCGTAAATTTCCTAAAATTAGGGTTTTGTGTTACCATGTTATTACTCACAGCCCTTCAATTGTTTGTATAAAACTTCAGTTAATAATAAATACATACACCGATCTTGGTTATGAATTTGGTGGTTTGTTTATTTCTTTTTTAATAATATTTTCACACACATTTTAAACTCTTAATTATAAATTAGTCAACACATCAAAAATAATTATCATTTAAATTGTACGGCTACATAGTTATTAATCTTAGTTATTAATTTGTAGTTGACCTTAAAACAAAAATGAGAAAAGTCAAAAAAACCTAAACTTTTTTAATTATAAATTTGTCAACACATAGATATTTACCAATTAATTTATTTGTATATAATTATTGTTAATTTTATTCATATCTTCATTATTAATATGCTCTCAATTATTTTTCTAAGACAATGTACAGTAGACTCACGACTAAGCCTATCTAGTCTGGCCTGTGTCATAAATATTAATTTAGATCAATAAATTTAATCTATAAAAGAAAAAAAAATTATAATATTTTTTGATCATAAAGTCTTATTATATGTGTATATACCCATAATAAACATATTCTGTATAGTTTTTATTTTAGAGGTGCTTGTCTTTATTGATAAAAAAGTTGCTTGCAACATTTTTCACTTCTGTATATGTTCAAGACAATTTTATAGCTCTACTATTTTACAGCTCCCTGTTGGCAATAGATATCCAATGCGATTGGTTGGTGATGTGCTGTTCAGTTTTTATTTCTGTGTTCTTATTTTGATTTACGATTAGTGTGTAATTTATAACTGGTCATTAAATACGAGTGACAAATGCAAAAAATATTTTGAGATTTTATAAATATTTTTGCCATATTATTTAACTTTCC
This sequence comes from Aphrophora alni, assembly GCA_963513935.1. Lineage (NCBI taxonomy): Eukaryota > Metazoa > Arthropoda > Insecta > Hemiptera > Aphrophoridae > Aphrophora > Aphrophora alni. The sequence goes on from OY740775.1 coordinate 11,305,671, forward strand.
TTTCATAATTAGGTCAAACTTTCTTTGAAAACACAAGTTAAAATATTCTATAAAACACAACTGATGTTTAGTTCACAGATTTGGGTGTAGATTGAAAAGGAAGGGATCTACCAACAACATCCGACTTCCCTATCTGGCTCAGGCGACTGCAACATTAAACCGGATAATTGTGAGCCTACTGTACTTACTACTACACACATATTAGTTATAAATAACTTAACATCTGAAATGTTTTATCCCTCAATGTAGGCAACTGTTGTTAATTCATATCTTGTTGTCCTCAAAATAACAAACTTGGGAATAACATTACCTAAAACTTGAAAAAAATAAGATTATCAATTTGTTTGCATAAAATTATTGCTTATTCTACTCAGATCTTAATTACTAATTTGCATTTGTTCTCAGCTTGTATGTTTTATTCTCTAAGGAGAATAACTACATTTGTATATTTAAAGTTAAATATTATTACAGTAGAACTTGGACAATTTGAACATCTTTAATTTGAAATTGCCGTTAATTCAAAGATTGGGGTTAGTCCATTGAACTTTGTATGACATCAATGTAAAAAAAAAAAAAATGGATATTTCGAAGTCAACTTCTTTAATTCGTAGTTTTTGTGTCAAAACTAAAAATTAAATCTTGTACTGTAAAATAAATCGGCTTGAAGAATTATACTATACACTGCATAGGACACTGTCCGAGGATAAAGCCTAGCTGCTATTGTATGGACGTATTCTAATTCCAGGCATGCTATTGCCTTCCGATAATTCTCTAAGTAGTCTGTTGATAGATACTGTCGTTCAATCTCAGTTTGTTGTTACAGTATTGTGCTTATGCTTGTCATAGTCATTTGTATTTTGAAAGTGATTGTTTGACGAGTGATCACAATGTCTTTAGTAAACCACACGTTCAGTTTCGGCAGTACATTGAAGGATAAACCAATGTAAGTGACGCTAGGTATTTGCAAACCTTAAAAGAATTAATTCTGCAAGGCAATCAGACATTCACAATACTTGGTCAAACTTTAATTTAGTTTATATTTATACTAGTGCTGTTTATAATAAAATAGCTTCATTAACTTTTGATTTGTGAAAATAAAACTTATATAATAAACAAATACACTTTAATTATAATTTCAAGCATTTTGAAAACCTAAAACTTGAAACAAATTGTAACTTTTATAATTCAAATTTTTTCATTGGACCCTTCACCTTCGAATTATCCAACTTCTACTGTAGTATAAAATTAATAGCATTAAATTTGTTGGAATACACTAATGTTACTTCAGATCTAGAATGATACTGTATGTTTGTTGTATAATAAGATCAGATCTTATGTTAGAAGTTTCATCTGATGATCAACTGCCATTATGTTTAAACAGAGAAAGTGGTGCTATCCGTCATGTCTCTGTAATAACTATAAACTACCAGCAAGAAATAGAACTCCAAAACTGGAACAATTAAACAAATAAAAGTTATTAGCAATTACACATGTATTTCAATAAATTCTCATTTATTGAAGATATACCTATTTATGAATAAATTAAAAAATAAAGCAATCTCTTTTATTGTTTTTTGCCTATTGACTTAGTTTTCCAACCTCAAGTTGCACAAATAAATTATTATTGATTCATATAGAAGCTATATCAAGGAACTTCTAAAAAAAATATTTTTTATATATCAATTTTTTTTAAATTATATATATTCAACAAATAAAACAAACAGTCTTCTATTAAATGTTTTTGTTTTGTTTTTTTCTAAAAACAAAAATAAATTAATATTCATTAAAGCTACATGAAATGTGATATTGTATGATGTTAAAGGAGATATGATATTAAGCCTATACAGTCTTTTCTACTATAAACTGTGATTAACATGAAATATTTGTTACACAATTTTCAGTCTTACAAATCTTGAGGACACACAAGACAGGGACTTCTCACTTGCCAAGCAAGTACTTATTCTAGCAACATGTGAGAAACTGTATTTATATGTTTCAAATATGTCAGCCCATATAAATAAGCTATACTTTAAGACACTAATTGATTGTCTTTATATTATAGTATAAAGGTTTACACTATAGTATAAATTATTATAAAGTTCTTAAAAAGCATTGAGTTGGATGCTTAATTAAAAGAATAAAGTTATAGATAAAAACAAACAAAAGCCGTTATTTTCAAATTTAACGAATAATTTTACTAAAAATTTTCATCACATCATATTCTCGAAATTTGTACCAACTGGTTCAAATTTGGTAGTAAGTGGTTTAATCATTAGTTAGTTATCGTGAATACAGGAAGTAAAGATTTTTTACAGAAACCTTTATTAAGTAAGCACTGCTGATATTTGTGTGAAGCATCGATTATACCAGTTGTAGTTTAGTCAAGAAATATTTGTGTACATATAGCAATGAGGAAGATGACCTAGTAATTGAAATGTCAATTTCAATAAAGTTTAGTTCTAAAATTTAAAAAAGACGCTGTAGATATGACCCACCAGGATATCAAATTTTATTATATTATTTATTCCCACCCTTATAAACTACAAATGAAAAAAAAATTAATATATTTTTTTATCCTTCACAATTTTTTTTCCTCGAAACTGTGTTTTTTAGTGAGAAAGTAACTATTCATTATACAAATTAAGGGTTTATTGGTCTAGTTTGTGTTTCAAAAACCACTTTTGTATGTTAAAAGCGGAAATTTTACAAACAAGTTGTACCTTAATTTATTTAAATCAATCTGGTTGAAAAGTAAGTTGTTTTAACACAAAATACACCCTTTCACGAGAAGTAGAGCACATTTATGCTGTGTAGCTGTCCTAACATATTGTACAATGTTTAATATCATATTAATTACTTAATAATATTGAATATAGTTGAATATTACTCTTTTTTATTAGTACTAATATTATTTTACTTTTAATACTTACACATAGCTATAATGTTTGCAATACTGAAACTAATGTTGCTTATAAACAAGTAGATAAACAATATGATGGTGTTAATGACGACAACAGCTGTGCTTGCAATTAACCAATACCATACGAACTTCTTCTTTCCCTATAACACACAATGAGTCACCCAGATTAAAAAGCTTGTAAAAAATTAACATTATAATTGTTAAAGGATATATTTCTACCAGTCATAATCATAGGTCTAGTTTAATTAAATCAGTTTCAATCATAAACATAGTGTTTGTATGTGAGTTGAAAATATATATATAAGTTGTTACGTAAATGGGGGTTCTGGTTTAATTAAATCAGTTTCAATCATAAACATAGTGTTTGTATGTGAGTTGAAAATATATATATAAGTTGTTACGTAAATGGGGGTTCCGGTCCACTTCTCTTAGAACCAGGTTGAATCATTTAAAGCATTGATTGATCGTACCTAGATGAGTCTTTCATAAGAAACTCATGGCAGTTTTGTAAATATTTATTTTACGATAACTAACGAAACGATATTTTTGGAGAGATAGAGAACACTAGGTTTTGTTTGGGTCGTTTCAGGCTACATTTGAGTAAAATTTGATCCAAATCGTTATGGAAACGTTTTAATGGAACTCATTATGCCTGGGTGGTTGACATCATTAGTTATATGATTATGTTCCTTGATTTCGATGTTTGAACATAAATATGGTACAAAGTTATCGATAAGTTTTATATTCCATCCTAGAGTATAAGCACTTCTATCAACGTTTTTACAAAAATGACCTTTACGACAACGTAAAATTCATATCTCGACGCAGAAAAGGTGTCACTTCTTGTTGTGGGCATCTAGGATTAAATAACCCTAATGTTACATAATAAGAGAATATATCATAGGATGGCTATGATATATCGCAAAAACCAATGCCCATTAGCATCTGTCCTTGAGGATATTCACCAGCTGACCATTCTGTCCAATCTCAACCTTCTCTATATCTCTGGTCAAGTTCTGTGAGGGGCACCTGAGTAAAATAAGGTCCATGGTCTCCTCATTCTGGCAGCTGTCACATGTTGGGGATTCTTTCAAATTTAATCAATGGAAATAGTCTCTGGTGATAATGTGGCCAATTATCACTCTTGCCAAAGGAAACTGTAGAATTCTGATTGTTCTGCATTAATAGTGTACTCAAAGAAAATAGGACCAACCATTTTTTCCATCGCTCATACAGAAGTGCGTGAAATGTAATTTCATGACATGCATGGAAATTTTCAGCATTCCAAATCCTACCGTTTTAGCTGTTTACGGTTTCAAATGAAATCATGCCTTGTAAATGAAAAATAACGAGTCCATAACATCAATACCCCTCACGCATGAATCGATAAAATCAATGACAATATTTTAGCTGTTTTCTTATATTGAGGTTAAATAGTTGATGAACTGTATGAATTCGATATGGTCATAGGTTTAACTGTTTTGTCGGAGTATGATTCGTCTAATTAATTTGTTTGCAATGCAGTTAATCAATGTTTAATTTCAGCGACTGTCTCTACATTCATCTATCTGTTGTGTTCTTTGTTATTTTAACAAAACCTGTCTCTCTAAATTTAGCCACTAACCTCAATACTGATGTCTTATTAAGGTTATCTCGGTACTTATGGTCAAGATTCTTGCACTGCAACTACTAATCGTGTACTGAAGTATGACTCCATAAGACATGTTCATCTTGTGAAAAACCATCTTCTCAATAACAATGCACTGAGCATTATGACATCGTTGTTATGTCTACCAATAGTAGTTTACTGCATTTGACTGCTATTCAATTGTTGGACGAGTCCATTTCCACTTAAATGTAGGGGAGTAAGATAGTCAATTCAAATTTTATAGAAAGGTTACGTTATATAAGGCTAATTGATGGGTTATGTTTTACACAGGACATCCATTAGTATGCTATCTAGTGTGAAATGCTTGATCTAGAATTGTCTAAATTAATTACACCATACTTGAATCTGTGATAATTTGTTTCGCATGAACACACCTCTGAAATTGGGTAATTAAAGTTTATTTAAAGTGTAATAAAGAATATATGCATTTATTGGGTTATATAATATATATATATATATATATATATATATATATATATACACATATATATATATATATATATATATATATATTAAAAATCTGTTTAAATTAGACGGTTTAATTCTTCTTACTGCTATAGCAGAATATTTTAAAGATATTCTTCGACCTCGATGTTCCATTGTTTTATTATATGAAAAATTGAGTCTAGCTAATATTTCATTTAAGTTTGTAATATATTTATACTATTTCATTATATTCTTTCAACTCTCCTTCATATTTCTTAGTAGTTGAAGTAATATAAATTAGATTCATTAAATTCATCCGAATCAATCCTATACTAGAGATCAGTCTTTTAGTTGAACAAATATTACGTTGAAAAAAAAAATCTTTTGATCATAAAATATTTACATAATTTAAATATTCATCAGTGTCATACAATTTTAGATAAGGAGAGTCAGAGTAGGTTAACAATTGTCACAAACCTTGTGTCCTATTATATATTTTTTCAATGATTATATCATTGTAATCAAATTTATTTCCTTTTTTTCAGTGATATATGTTTTAAAAATAGAATCAAATCTAATTCTAAATTTAGTATTATTAGTTCTTGCCAGATATTGTTTAGTAAAAGGTTCTAAAATAAGAGTTGAACCATTTCTTCCATGTTAAATGTTTGATTTTCATCAATGATAATGTACATATTCGATAGCAACAGGTTGTTTTCGTTGAGCTCTATGAGTGTTTCAACATCTTCACTAATATAATCGCTATTAGGTTGTTTTGAAGTAGCAGTATAAATTGTGTCAAAATGATTCCATTCTGCAAATTTACTTCTATAGATGAAGTAATCACTTTTGAAACATTATTATTGTTAGTGGTTTTTTTCATCTTTCTCTCCGATATATTCTAATAATTGTGTCTGTCCGTCTATGAAGCAAATCACTCAAATTAAATATATAGGTATATATTTAGATTCCAAGATGTCTTGGTAATGTCATATCAAGAAATTTCACAAACAAGTGTGTTTTAGTACAAGAATTTCTTAAGAAACTTATGTGAAACATAAGTATGCATTAATGTATCATGCAGACATCCATTCCAGGTTCCAGTATGGAATTGAATGTTGGCGAGGGATTCCAAAAGTACCCTTGAACCCTTGTTTGTAACACAGAAATATGTTATTCATATCATGTTATTTAAAAATACAAACTGCCAGTTATGTCCATTGTACAGAATTACAGAATTAAATATGCTTTCATTAAAGAGGGTTAAGACATCTCTTCATTTATAAAATTTTAAAATATTTTGTTACAAGTGGAAATTTGGATAATGAACAATTACTTTATTAATTGGCTAAAAGTAAAACAATGAGACAGTTCAAAAGACCAAAGACAAACAGGAAATATTTTCAGAATTAATTTTTATTTGTTTGTGCCAAAAGTGTACAACATGCTAATAAATATTTCTTTAAATAATAAGAAAGTGGAGAGGCATTTGTTCTGTATTAAAAATTGGCTTTTTGGATATGATAATGATAATATTAAATAAATTGGCGAAGGTTATTCAATAAAATATTATTAAGTTTTTGTGAATCTTATTATGTATCTCGATATTTTATAGATGTTATATTCTGTATTCAGTGTACTGGTTTTCACCATTTCTCCCAAAGTTCTACCCATTACAAAATGGCAGTTACATTAATTTTTAAATTATCTAAGTTCCTCAATCGTCAAGTCAATTGTTGTATTACATTATTTTTCTCTAAAAAATTCGTTAACATGTAAGAATAATAAACGTGTACAATATTTGTGATGTTGTTAATAAACAAACATTATGTAATTAAAGTAAAAACTAGTTAAATTGTTTATTAAGAAATTGTATCAAGCAAAATTTTAAAAAGTTAATTTCCTTTGTATTTAGCTTAGACATTATTACACTGAGGAAATTACTAATGCGTTGTTCGTGGAGGAATCATCCAAATGGTTATCATTTTGTTATCGCTACCAACATTTGGAAATTCCTACCTATCCAATTGGAATGTTTACGGGAAAGTTCTTAGAGATTGTTTGCTTTCTCTATCAGTTGAACTTTGACCATTATTTAAACAATAATAACATGTTAAGGTTTTACCCATGTCAGGATTCCATTCTCTAGTCCTGTTGTCTTTCAAATGTACTAAGTATTACAAACATTTACTGTATTACTGTTTGTCACTATGTCACTTAGCGAGAGAGAAAGAATAGCATTATTAATGATGCATGGTTATGGAGATTGTATTCTATTGTTGGAAGAGGTACGAAATCTATTTAATAAAATTTTCCAGATGGAAATCTAATTGCAAAATTTATTGTAGGGAAAACAATAAAGTGTTTTGAAGAGACAGGTAGGATTAAAGATCTACCAAAATCTGGAAGACCAAAGACCAAAGACAAATGAGGAAAAGACATCTTACAGACATTTGTTGAAAACCAAAACATGACACGATTACGTCAGCAGCATCATAACATGAAATCAGCCACTTTTCAGTTAGTACAATTTTAAAACAGAATAATTTTAAAGTTTATAAAATGCATTTAGTTCATGAACTATGTGAAGACGATTTTGAACGTCGTTTGGAGTTTTGTGAATTAATGATGGACAGCGTCAATGAGAATTTTAATCTTCCAACAACCATTATATATACTGACCTTCATGTTTAAATGGAACTGTCAACAGACATAACTACCGATATTAGAGTGACCAAGACCCGCATTGGATGATAGAGAGAAACACACAACGCCCGCAGAAGTTAAATGTTTGGGCGGCTATTTTTGAAAGCCAGGTGGTGGGACCATTTGTTATAAAGGGAAACTTGAACTCTGTTGTATAATTTATCAATGCTTAAAAACCAAATAATTCCTGCCCGACAATTATTTCTGATGATATTTTCGGAAGACTCTGGTTTCAACAAGATGGAGTACCCCCTCACTTCAGTGTAGATGTAAGACAGTATTTAAACTATGTGTTCCCAGATAAATGAATCAGTAGAAGAGGCACGGTAGAATGGCCTGCACGATCTCCAGATTTACCCCCACTTGACTATTTTTTTGAGGTTATCTGAAATATCAAGTGTACAGAAAACAACTGCAAAGCTCGGAAGAACTGAGACTCTGTATTGTTGAGGAAGCTGCGCATATTCCAGTAGATGCATTAAACAATTCATTGTCTGTGTTTTATCAATGGTTGGGATATTGTCAAGAAGTCGAGAGAAAACAATTTGAAGATCTGCTTTAACATTCATAGCAAGTGTTTTTATGTTGTTATGTATACAAAACACTCAAAACAACATGAAATGTAGTTAAATGCAATACTACTTACATAACCTTACCTTTAAACTAGCCGTTGGGTTCCTTATTAGAGAAACTTGAAGAGCTAACAATTAAAATAACACTTTTGGAGTGTAGTATGTAGCATTAATGTCTGCTTGATCAGCCTTAACCAATGCTAACATCAGATCTAAGATTTTCTTTTGACTCTGGGCCGTCCTCCAAATAGAGATTAATGGTGTCAAGCAACCTTAAAAATAGCTTTTAAAGTTCAATACTTGTTTGCGAAGTTTTAATTTCGCTTTTTTATAAAATCATTTAATATTTCATATAATAATATATATGAAGTTAGGTTCACAAACAAAAGTGAAATCACATTGGACATTCCACTAAACTGATGTTTGCACAATCAATGAAAACATGGTATCCAATCTTGTTACAAGATTTATAAATCGTTCCTAAATTTTGGTAAATGTTGTTCTGGAAAATTTCATTCCAAATATTGAAAGATAGGATATTTCTAGTTTTATTACATGATTTGAAACTTCATCGAATTCGAAATATGTAATGTTTCTAAAGAAGAACAAACAGTTATTATACCTGAAAATGGAATCAACACTAGATGGCTTTCCTGGAAACTTTTCCTATATTATTCCATAACTATTACCTCTAAAAAAAGAATTCAATATCAGAGTAATAATTACTGTTACACAAAATGAAAGTTTGACTGATAAATATTAACTACTCCATTAATTTTTGCTGTTATTTGCTTATCAATGTCTGAAGAATTTATTTGGGAAACTATCTACAAGTCTTAAGGGAGGAAATTCCATCATATATATATATATATATATATATATATATATATATATATATATATTACTACCTATGGAAAAAAATATCTCACCTGACAATCTTTGATAAATTCGGGAAATTACTTTAGAATGTTTGGGAAAAAGTGTAGCTAAGGGATTAATATTGCATGCTGTTGTATGTATTTTCTCCTAGCTTCATAATCAAACCCTATTTTTTTATGCAAATGTTGATTCACAATTAAAAATATAGTCTTGTTAATCAAATTACTCAACTATTTATGCTAAAGACCGTAGGTGCTTGGTGGTATTCCATTTTAATAATCTAGGTCAGCCCTTCCCATTCCTCCCCCTCCTTTATTTATGTTAACAAAAGGGTTTTACCCAACTATTGTTTGGATATTGTACCTTTCTTCTTCATTCATGTAAACTACCTTGACAATGCTGTAACTAGCGAAACCATGGTCGGTAAATTTTAAATAAAGTTGTGGTTTACATTAAAAAGTGTTTGTTTTAATTAATCAAATTACTCAAACTTGAGGCTTTCAGTAAAGTTGTAGGTATTGAGGAGAATGGTATTAGTGGTAGAAAAGTAGTTGTGGTCTCAATAGTAGTATTTAAGCTATTGGTATCCAGCATACATTTGATCTGGTACACTAGCTATACCCAAGTCACCAATGATGTAGTTGGGACTATTTTACCATTCTTTATATGCTTTATGCGAGTAACTTCAATTACAGATTGTTCACATAATTTAGATTTTATCTCCTCTAGAGTAATGTGGAAGTTGTTTAGGGTGTTTAGATCCCTTTGAGTTGTTCTAGAATCAATGTAGTTACACTGACACCTTGGCTTGATACAAAAATAAAGTTATATTCCATAGACAAGCTTTACTTTTTGCTGCTTGCCTTTACTAAAGGAGTTCCATTCTGCAGTATCCGGATGAAACTACAGGACTGTCAATAATGCCTTTGGTAATTAGGAAGAAGGATATGTTTGATAGGTCTTTCCCTTCCTCCACATTGCTAATGACTAAAAATTTAGGAGCTGGCAACCCGTGTGCTTGAGAAACCACCTTCTTAGTCTTTAATACCCAACCGTTCAGTGACCTGTTCAATAACGAAGCTGAGTGTTGTGTCTTCGCACTGATGTTTAATTATTTTGCGTTTGGGTTTGATTGTTCCATACTTTTTTTTGTCCCGTGCTTTGTAGATGAAGAATCGAACCATCAATAATCAGGCTACACAGCATAATCAGTAAGCCTAGACAACTAAAACTAAAGGCAGTTCTAAATTTAAAAGGGACCAAAATACAATCCTTCAAAAGACCCACTTTAAACTAAGATGCAAGTTCCGGTACCTCACCTCCAGGTGTTTATTGACTAGCCACCCACGTTCTCATGGAAAATGACTGGTTCAGTCTGACCGCATCAGTTATGGGTTCCTTATCAACCCAACGTCCACTTGATTGCCAAGCACGACGAGATGGCCAGTACCTGAACTCACTCTGTTATCTGAACTGTTAAGATCTTCACCAGTGCAAATCAGGATCCATACACTTAATTATTCCAAGGTAATCAGATTGTGCATAACTCCTCTCAGACATAATAGAAGCAAGTACACCATTCTTTCTTTCTCATATCCATAAATGGTTACATCTAGAAATAATGGGAGTCGCATCAATCGGTTGCCATTAGTTAAGATGAAAGTGTCAGTAATTGTGTGCAAATGAATAGTTTGTGTTGTGTTTGATTGGGGACTGCGAGGGATGCTAAACCTCCCTCAAAAGGTGCAGCTACTCTCCACCCCCCCCTCTGTAGTTAATTTCTTTGATTGAATATTGAAAAATAACAATTTTTCATTTATATAACCAAAGAGAAATTTTAATTTTTGTGATGGACAGATAATGAATAATTACAAAACATACCTGATAAGCCCCAAGCAGTAAGAGAAAGCTTGCAACTGTCTGTACAGTATTTGTAATGATTTCAGTGAACATGAGAGATGTGGCGACTGAAACATAAAACAAAGTTAATAAGTTCTCATATAACTGACTAATAGACAAATGTATTTAATATAATTTTTTTAATAAAAATATTTTTCCAGAAAAGTATAGTTAACAATAATAACCAATGTCATTACACTGAGTTTCTCAAACACTCATAATGTTTGATCAAATAAAAGTGAGTGTTGCCTTCTCCTACAAAATGTTAGTTAGAAAGAGATTAATTAAAAAATCATGGACACTGTAAAACAGTTCATGATTAATTAAAACACGAATCATGGACACTGTAGGCCTAAATAATATCAATGAATAATATCAATATCAATAATATCAATGAATAATATCAATATCAATAATATCAATTAAAATGTGTAAGTTTATAATCCAACCCACAACTAAAATAAGATTAGAGTTCATAAATTAAATATTTAAAAAAAGAAAATATTAAAAATAATAATTCACCTGTGGCAAGTTTTCCCAATTTTTTTCTTCTTCCCGATATCGACTAACACATTTTACTCAGATCCTTAGGGCTCACATTAGATTGCAATCATAAACATTTTTTAATTCAATTTCATATTTTTGGTCTTTTGGCAGGTTTGGAGTTAATTAAAAATAAAGAACATTAGCTCTCCAAGATATTGCAAAATATATAAATATACTAAATTTTATAAAAATCATCGGGCTTTATAAGACAGATAAACATTACATAAAAATTTTAAAATACTTGAATGGTCACAAAAAGGATTTTGCCATGAAAAATTCAACTTTTCTTTTGCCCAGTAACAACAAAACTTTCTCTTATCTATATATGTGTAAAAATATTAAAATTGACTTATCAATTGATTGCTCTTTTCTTCTTCAACATAACATTTGGTGATAGTTTCAACCAGTATCTAGCTGCTAGTGACATTGAACTACTACAACATGTGAAGCTGAGGAATATTGAGTGTTCCACTACTTAACAGGCCAATTTACTGTTCTATATTCATTCACAGTAGAAATAAAGAAATTCACAGTAACTTTAGATCTTTTAAGTGGAATGACAGAGGTTAAACATAATTCATACAAATCCAAAATGACAGTATACACCATACTGTTAATACCATCTTAACAGAGTATTCCTTATAACATATCTGTGTAGATTTAATTATAAAATTCAGTAACACATATTATTATATAAATTAATTTATATTTTAATAATCCGTACAAACCTGCAGGTGAAGTGTTTGTTTCTTCTACATAAACAAATCCCACAAACATACAAGTGAACATGATTCCACCAATCTGAAATTTAAAGCAATACGAAAATAACTAAGGGTGCATAAATAAATGTTATGCAAATATTGAACACAATTTCTCACAGAAGTAAATATGCACATAAACAAAACAAACAAAAAATTTAGACATTTTGATACTCATTAGAGTGGAAGTTCTAATTATACTATGACCTCATGAGAGTTGCATGTATCATATTTAAATGATTATTGTATTAGTTTTTGACAGGGGTGAACACTGGTGTGATCCTTAATATAACCTCCACTCACTCAACTCATGCAATAACTTAGTCTTAACCCTTCGTACGCTACCATGAAAAGAGTACAAAATCACTCTAGCGCTTAGGTGAAAAATTAAAAAAATATTATTTGTTAAACTTTTATTTATTTTTTTAGTTCTATAGGTTTGTTACCCCTGAAAAACAAATATGATTAAATTCAAAGCCTAAACATTAGTAAGCAAGAACTGAGTATCAACTGTTCAGTGTTCACTGCCAGCCAGCGAAAATATCCGCTTCCAGCGTACAAAGGGCAACTGAATGCGCGCACACATGACAAAACAAAGGCTTCTCTTGTTTGTCAACAGCTGTGATGCGTCATACAGCCAATAACACGTCATCTGACTACTCAAGGAACATTGTCACGCATTCTATCGGTGTTTTGGTGAACTAAAATAAAGAAAAACCTTCCTAACGGCCAAGAGCGGTATATTCTGCTTAAAAGCGCGTAGGGTTATATACGAGTGGCGGAATATTCCGCTTATCACGTACGAAGGGTTAAAAACATATATATTATGTTTAACACATCAGAAACTGCTATTGTACCTGATATGATGGAAAGAATTTGCTTGCCACCACATTTTAAGTGACCCCAACTTCTCCTTTGTTTCTGTTTGAACTATTACTTTTATAATTGCAATAGGCTTTTGCAAACCATTCCCTATTTTTACTAATTCACATATTCTACACTATAGTGTAGTGCAATGTAACAAAACACAAATATTTCTTTTTCCCTAGCTGTGTCATCATGAATCGCAATAGATGAGTCAACACAGCCACTGTTTATGAGTTACAAATTAAACAATATGGCTTGTTCTTCCTTCATGTTATCATTAAACATTAGTTCTGGTATTATCAATTTTTCTTAATTAGTTATCTAAGTTTGTTTATTTAGAAATAGAGTTCTAAACTTTCATCTTTTAAGAAAGTAGGAATATCTACAAATTCTTGGACCTGATTTGATAGCAAGAACAAGGTGGAATGGAAATTTAATTGAGTGAGAATTAATGAATGTAAATATAAAATGAGATTTTCTAATAACATAATTTACGATGTATTCTTAGTGTAGCCTAGACAGATGAATGATATGATAAATAGTATCATTTTCTAAACATCTACTATTTTTTAGAGTGTTTACAGTGTGTTATTGGAATAAAAAAAATTATAACGAAAATAGTTTTTTGTTTTTTTTTAATGGAAATAACCTAGATAGTTTTGAAGAGGAAGTTAAACAATTAAATTGCATTATGGAAAATTGAACACATAAATTTAGTAAGCATGTAAATTTACTAAAAAAATAATTAGGTAGGCCTGTTTAATGTGTGTTCGCCCATCTTGCTCTAAAGGGTTAAATGACAATCATATGATTGGCTTTGATTCAGCATTTTACCCAATTATGTTAAAACTCCTACCTGTCTGAAGGAAAATTACTACATGCACCTTTCATCAAAAACCTTGTAAGTAAATTTTATTTAAGAATTACAAATAAAAAATTTATGATTTTATTTGATATATATATATTTAATTTCATTCACAAATAGATGTAAATTTTCTTTGTTTCTCCATGGACACTAAAAGAAATCTTAGGCCAAGGTGTTTAGTTTCTTGGCGGAGATAACAGTTTAGCACTTTTTTATGAAATTTTCTGAAAAAGGAGTGCTGCACCACAAGTTCAGAGAGCTCTGCACATAAGGCATCAGGACAGTCAGGATGGTGCTATTAATGTCCGGGTACATTTTAATTAGATTTTAAGATACTTTATTGAATTTCAATAATTTTTTCAGATCAAAACCATCCATTTGTGGCATGGTGGATATAAACTTCTCGGCAGGATGACTAAGTTTACCATACAAAAGGTCAGTCAAAACTTGATTGCGATTTCAAAACAGTGAAAGTTTGAGGATTAGGGTTAGTTGAAATGGCCCCGCATAAACCGATTGTTAAGTTGGTAAAGTCAGCTCCAAGGTATGAGCCAGCAGGAGGAAAAGTTGATGGTGAATTAATTGGTTTTGCAAGGAACTTGGGAGAGCTTTAAATTGGCTAACATTTCTTTGCAAAGTTGAGATGTCGACTTGTAATTCGATAAATGATGTAATAAGAGGAGAACCCTGATTCGCCACCAGAGTCAAAAAGCTTTTCCCAGCAGTCCTAGATGCCCCTCAAAAACATCCACTCGAGCACAAATCCTATTAATTTTTTTCTTTTATACTGGTTCAAGATTTTATACATCACACTAAGGACACAGAGGTTGTTCCTAGCATAATTAAACTGTTGAGCCATGTTTATGGTGGTGAATTAACCATGCTGGGATCCACCCCTTCGTAAAGGAGGCTTCTCAGGGAAAACTTTATTTTCTAGCCTGTGTCCATCGGTCCACTCCTGATACCCACCTCAAAGGTGAGCTCTGCTTTTTCTTTAAAGCTGTCAATTAACATCTCCCCCATGACAAAAAGTGTTCAATGGAGAATAGAAAGGAAAGAAGAGAAAAATATAACTCAATATTTTCAAAAGGAATTTAGATTCAAGGAAAGCGCAATGTGTCAACATCGACAAGTTTTTGTTTTTTTCACAAGGGTTTTGTTTTTTGAGAAGTTTTATATGTTTATTTAATTTTGTTTTTACTAGTGATTGTTTGATACAAATCTTTAATAAAGGAAACTATTTTATTATTACTGTTATTAAGTAAAACAATTGACTAAATTTCAAAATCAAAGCGTTTTTTTTAGAAGTAAATCTGCTATATTCTTTCAAACTCACGTAATTACAAGAAATGGTGTACATATAGTACAAACAATTTTGAAACGCAACCATACTCTACTACCAAAAATGTATTACACTAGTTGTGATAAAAGGGTGATATTATTTTTTGGATAAAAAAAAATGTATTTTTATTGAATTATTTTTGAAATCAGTTCCTTACGGACCCTAAAATATACCTAGCTGCAATGCCCATTATTTTTTGAAAATTTATTTACTAAATACTCAAATTTACTACATTATAAAATATCACAACAGTTAACATTGTAAACCAGACAAGTTTTAAACTGATCTAAGAGAATTGAATGTTTCTAGAGTCTTTGTGTGTCATGGTAGTTGTTTTTTTTTCCAATCAGATTCCTGAACCAGTAAAACTGGTTTGTAAAAAATGGACGATTTGGCATGAGGTACCGTAACAAATTAACCCAAAGTTATTTGGTTGAATAACTAACTTGAATAAGGAAAAATCTTCTTATATATATAGTGAATTATTCACTTTACTTTTTCATAATTTAAATCACTTAACTAATTTTTTTTAAGTGAATTTTTATATACTAGACATTGAAATATAAAGTCTAGTTGGCTTTCTCCCTCTTAGATTTGCTGTGTTACACAAAAATGCCTCAAGCGTAGAGCTAGTTTTAGAATTGACCCTGGACTTAATAGTGATAATGTTGAAGTTCACAGATTACAAGTTATCTTATTAAACTGCTTGTCCATACATTGTTCTTCGATTTTTATTATGAATTTTTTTTAAATGCGGAATGAAATGTGAAATATATTTTAATTTTATTAAATATATATTGTTTGGGTATCCCCTATATTATTCGATAACCCTAATTTGATCATTGATCTTGGTAATTAGTGATAATAGAATCTGATAAACACAAATTTCCTATTGAAAAATGGGTATAAAATTTCCAACTTTTTGAACTGAAGAACCAGATTGGTTTATCCCAGTTGAAACTCAATTTATAATTACAGGAATTACCGATTATGTAAACCTATATATATTGTTCGGTAATTTTTTATTGTTAATGTATGAATTTATTACTTACTAATTTTGAGTACCGGAGGACCAGAGTCATTGAGTTTACCTTCCTTGAGGTTGTCGTATATTGTGCCAACGAACGGTTCCACTTCTGATGTGTAGTAACTGGCCAGTACTTCTTCTTGCAATCACTTCACACCGACCGCACTTGATACTTTACAAGATATAAAATGTTTAAAAAGAGAAACATAAAAGTATTTGAGGTAAAAAGTAAATGATTATGAGGTAGCCGGAACTTAAGTCCACGAGAAAAGGCTGAGGGAGCAGACAATGCATCTGACACCAAGCAGAGATAGAATGAGAATGACCAAAATGTGTACAGGTACAAAGTGAAAGGTGCTGTGGCATTTAACCCAATTTAGAATTTAAGAATTGTCGATTCAATCTTAAACACTATTACGCAACATACAGGGGGCCTTGAATCCTCCTGAGGATTCAAAATAAAGAAATTCTGTTCATAAGAAAGTAACATAAAATTTAACTGTTCATAAGAAAAGTAACTTAACTGTTCTAGTGTGAATATTAGCCTGAGTTTACTCTAAATTAAAGGGTAACGGGAAAACCTTGTGAGCTGGACAAGTCAAGGTTCCCT
The DNA here is from genome assembly GCA_963513935.1 of Aphrophora alni. Classification (NCBI taxonomy): domain Eukaryota; kingdom Metazoa; phylum Arthropoda; class Insecta; order Hemiptera; family Aphrophoridae; genus Aphrophora; species Aphrophora alni. The sequence continues at coordinate 11,322,757 of OY740775.1, forward strand.
GTTGAGTCTTGAGGTAAACAACGTGCACTACATTATCATTACCAGGGGACACATTTATGATTTTGGCCAATGACCACGAAGAGGAGGTGAAGCTTGATGCACCATTACTAAGTCTACGATGCGCAGATTATCTGTGGGCACATTCCATTTTCCACGTTGTTGAAGAGTGTGGACGTATTCCAAATGCCATCTCTTCCAGATGCGCTGGTGAAGAGCCTGAATTAGTTGCCAGTGCTTGAGGCGGTTATTCGGAGTGTCGTGAAGATTCTCTTCTGGAACTGCCACCAACTCCTCCTTAACTATCATAGATTGCCTGCGCCCCACGTTTTTCTCTCCAAGTATTCCAAATATATCCATAGCCACTAACAATCCGCCCTCAAAATTGTAGAAGGGTTATGAAAAATTATTTTATACTTTTTTAGTCGGTTTTAAAAATGTGGTATGTTAAAAAAAATTTTAATTTGATTTATTATTTTCTGTTTTTTAGTCTTATGTCCGGGTGAAAGTTTTAAATCGGTTTTGTATATATTGATGAGACTCAATATATGAAAAACATCTCATTGGCCAATTTTTATTTGTTTAAACAACTATTGTTGAAACAAATGTAAAGACAAGAAACCAACGGAATGTTGTATTGTCATCCAATTCTGACCTATGTTCAAAATTTCAGGTCTCTAGCTTAAGACAGATATGATGGAAACCGAAATAATAAAATCGTGGTAATAAAGACTCCTAGTAATTAGTCAAGAATGACCGGATAGGAAAGATGAAAAAGAGTGTTCTAACCCAAGACTAGACGTTGAAAAGTAGACACCTCAACATTGCTACACCCATACTCAATATAAGTGAGCCTCTGAGGGGAGCTGAGACTCGTTTAGATTCTGTACAAAATTCCTGTATCAATTATTTGAAAGATCTGTTGTAACTTTGTTACCTTGATGTAGAAACTGTATACATTATGTTTAAATGACAATCATGTGATTGAATTGGATTAGATAAACAGTTAGATATTTTTAGAAAAAAATTATAATTTTGTGATCTAATTTATTATCACATTAGGTAATACAAATGTTCGTGTTTTTTTAAAAACATCTCCAAATGTGAAATTAATTTTCATTATATTATTTTGTCTGGCTAACCCCTAAAAGCCAGGGAGGGGGGAGAGTTACGAAACTTGATCTATGTCAGATTTATTGAAATCAAGTTATTGAAGACTGTAGCTAAACTGTAAGGAGTTATTGAATTCTCTAACCATAATTTGTATTTATCTGTGACTGGTCTAAATGATATGGACTATTTATTTTCTATTTCAGTAAAATTTGTCACAAATAGATGTGATCAATTTTGAAAAAATAGGATTTTTATAACAGTGGAATAGGTAGGTAGGTTTTTGTTTTCTTACTGATAACAATTGAACTGACATTTCTGAGGAGATGGTGACTATTATGTATATTTGGAAGCCCGAAGGATGAAATTTTATATAAATTGTTAGAGGTGATTTTAATCAAATTTTGTATTGATACCCTCAAATTATGAGTTTGAAGTTACATTTTATGTTCATAATTAAATTTGTAAAAACTTACTAGACACCAACCAATGGTTTCTGAGAAATCACTGCTTTCAAGCAGATAATTTGTCTGTATTAAGAACGACCCAAATGATATTTCCATGAAAATCGTAACAGAGGTAAAAAACAAGTACACACAGTCACACATACATTATTACACTGCATACAATATACAATATACAATATACTTAAAAAGTCTCATAAGCAGCAAGTAGTTTAAATTGTACTGAAATGAAACAAAATTATTATTTAGTAACTAGTACCAATGACTAAGTAAACTGTGAAACTTTAATATGCAAATCAAACAGTTGTGGTTTTGTGAATTTTCAGTTCTAATTGTGGTAGTGTAGTAGGAGTTGAAGCAGCAATAAAACATGATATCCTTAGATGGCAGCACTAGAACAACATCTAATTTCTGAGCCAAAACATGAAGATTGCTTATCTATTTTGTATGGAAAATCAATTCTAGTACATTTACATAAAGTACTGTCATTTTTTATATATAACTTAACTGATTTACAATTGTTTTTTACATCTTAGAATAAATGGAACCGTGTGTAAGTTATAACTACATTTTCCAGCTCATTGATTGTTTTTGGATGATTCTTGTACACCAATACTTTAGCTCTCACCGCCCGGGGGAAAAAAAAATATTGGCAGTGTCTGTATCAGTGACAATCTGTGTTTTGAGAATTTGTACCTTGAAAGATTAAACTAATTCTTTTCGGCCTAGAAGCATTCATCCAGCACTTCTATTCCTCTTTCTGACAAAGTTTTGGAACAATTGACAGTATTGAACTCTTTTAACAAGATCAGCATGTTTCAAATCGAGGATAATTTCTACTGTGTTCGGAAATAAATTTAATTTGTGCTTTACCGTCATGTGAGCATATCCTAAGCTAAATTATTTCCTGTGCTAATTTCCAAACCTACTTTGATTGGATTGCCAACAATTTATTGGAGCAATGAGAGAAAAATTATTAGAAGGACTCACGGCCCTGTTAAAGAATATAACTGGCAAATAAGACATAACCAGGAAATTGATATTGTATTGAATCATGAAAATATTGCAAAATTTATAAAAACACAGCGAATTCAATACCGGGGCCATGTAGAACAATTATATAAAAGCAGAAAGAGGAGTCAACATAGAAAAATATGGATTGATGATGTGCTTGGTGATTTTGGAAAGATGGGTGTGAGAGGATATGTGGACATAGCGATTATTAAATTGCATTATTACTTTCATAATGTGCAAATTTCAAACAAGAATCTTATTGTATTATTTACCGAGTAATTTATCAGATGCTACTATTGTAAAAACATTACTCAAAAACTAAACAGATGCTTTCATTGTCGAAGGAATTATTCATCTCTAAAAAGTTAACAAATTTGTACAACAGTATATGCAAGAAAACTGAGTTGCAATTAATCTAACAAAATAATAGTATATTAAAAGTATATTATAGGCATGTTGTCAAAACTAGGATTCAATAGTTGTTCTAAATTTCTCTACATTTAATATAAAATGATTATTATTAATAAATGGACAGAAAAATGGAGCATGTCAATCTCTTCAACCAAAACAGAATGCACCCTCTTTACAAGAAGATATTCACTGAAGAACTTTATGCCAGAACTCTACTGCAAACAAAAGCAAATCTCTTACAACCCAAACCCCACACTGCTGGGACTCACTCTAGATCCTAAACTTTTGTGGAAAAACCACATTCAAAGATTATCAGAATACTGCACAAAAAGATTAAATCTGCTAAAGGCTGTAGCTAGTAGAACATGGGGAGCAGACACCCTAATGCTGAGGCAACTTTATGTATCTTTTGTCCGATCAAAAATGATGTATGGAGCAGAAATATGGAGCTCTGCAGCAAAGGTACATATAAATAAATTAAATACAATTCAGAACTCGGCCCTAAGGATTTGCCTAGGATGTCCAAAAACAACCCCTGTGAGAGCAATGGAAATAGAACTTAACATTGAACCCTTGGAAATCAACATTCAAAAGATAATCTGGCACAAGTTTTTACAGAGGTCTGCAGACACATCAAATGCCTTCCATAAACGGGATCTCCAATGTACCAATCATAAGTCATCTTTTGACTGTCGAACAAAACTATTAACAGCGGCCATGCCAGACATGACCCCAATGTCTTATCCTTCTGTCAACTGCATTCCTCCATGGAGTTACCAATCACCAAGAGTCAGCTTAAACCTTCCTGGACTAACATCAAAGCAGGATCACGTATTAGCGCAGAGAGCGGCGGCTCTTGAAGTTATACAGTCGAGTTATGAAGAATGCTATAAAATCTACACAGATGGATCACTAGATCCTAATGAATCAAAATCTGGAGCTAGCTACTTCCTAGATTGTAAACAGGAATCCTTCCTCATTCCAGCAAATTCATGTTCCAGCACTGACACAGAGCTCTTAGCCATTAATGCAGCAGTGGTTCATTGCACAGAGGTAAAAAACAAAAAGATTTGTATTCTTAGTGACTCTAAAAGCGCACTACAGCTCATAAAAAGATATAAACCCACAAACTATTATTATAGAACAAAAGAAATTTACCATCTACTGAACTTGTGCTCAGATAAGGAGATCTACTTCCAGTGGGTACCTGGACATTGTGGGCTGCAAGGGAATGAGAAAGCTGACAGAGCTGCAAGGTTGGCCTCCAACTTACATCCAATACCACCTAGAGAACAATCTCTAAGTAGCTGCATAGCTAAAACTCACAAAGCTCTGAGAAATAAATGGATAGAAAAGTGGAATGCTGAACAAACCGGAGGTCACCTTCGTTCTCTTCTTAAAACTCCAAACGACATTAACATCTATAAAAATATGCATAGATCTGTATCAACCTTTGCCTCGAGAGCCAGAATGGGACATATTGTCACACAGTCGTATCTCTTCCGTTTCAAGCTTGCTGAGTCACCCCTGTGTCTGGAATGCAAGAAAGAAGAAGAAACTTTAGAACACATCCTCCTTCAGTGCTCCATCAAATCCGAGGCTAGAGACGAATTAAAAAGAAGACTACAACCAGATAGCACCCTCAGACGAATTTTGACTGACTCCACCTTCTGGAAATTGGCCTGTTTGGTATACGAGAGACACCGTGCGGTTGGCATTACTTGATGCTAGATGCATGTACCAAGAAGTAAGAAGTAAGTAAGTAATATAAAATGATGGATTGTGTAGTCCACTTTGGACTATATAACAGGATAAATTGTTTTGGTCAATTACTGTATATTACTTATAGAAACAGTATTATTACTTAACATCAAAATTTTATCTGTTGCATCTGTAAATAAATAATTTGAAAACAAAAACAAACATTATTTTACTACTTACAAGATAGAACCATCCTATAATTTTTGAGCCTGTTCGTAAGGTACACCCACAACAGCAGCTCTGCAGCATAGGTAGTTCGAAACCCATCTTTGTATTTCTGAAACAAAATTAATATTGAAATTGAAAGCACAAAGTTCATTTTTAAAATTTATTATTCATCGAATGAATTTTAATTTTATTTACATTACGGTACATTATTTAGAAAGGAGATAGTTAAATACATATCTTTTGTACTGTTATATAAATATTTGAATTGTTCAGCTTGTTGAGCCAATTTAAATTACAATTGTAAAAATGTTGTATGAGCAAATAAAGATAATGCTCTTAATGAAAATAACAATATATGTTATACTAACCAAATATTGAATTGTTTAAATAAGTTACTTAAAGTATTAAATTTTTGAAGTAATCAATAATATTTTAAAAAACTTCTTTTAATAAATACATCACATTTTGAATCTTTAAGAATATATATATTAAGATTGATATCTGTTTCCATTTGTAGCAGTTTCTCTTGAGATAGGGACGTCGAATTCAAAACTTGAAAGGCTGAAGCACAATGTTGTGGAAGGGAGGTATAAAAATAGAAGAAGTGTAAAAAGTAATTATCATATATTCCTGTCATTTTTTTAAATTGTAAGTTTGGTGTGGGATGTGCTTACAGTTTCATCAAATCGGATAAACTTTTAGGTTTAAATGAAAATAATGAACTTAAATGATCAGGACAAAGTTTCTTAACCTATTTTGTGTGCTCTGTCACGCGACATCTTTTTTTTTTTTTTTTTTTTTTTTTTGATTTGACGCATTTTGAAACTTTTAACCCAACATCAGAAATCTTATTTCCTCATCTGAGATTGTCACTACATTAAAATAAATTAAACAAAACACAACACAAACATATTAAATGGACAGTTTATATGCACACAATTTGGCTACAGAACAGCTACTCTGAGTTTAAATTTGAGTTGCCGTTCGCTACCCAAATGATGTGCAACTATAAACTGTCCATAAAATGTGTTTGTGTTGTTTAATTTATTTTAATGTAGTGATGACCTCAGATGAGGAAATAAGATTTCTGATGATAGGATAAAAGTCCCGAAACACGTCAAATCAAAGGGAAAAAATGCCATGTGACGAGCACACAAATTAAGGTAAGAAACTTTGTTGTATTCAATAGTGACCTGGATACTGTAGTGCACCCGATGAGGTCTGGCGTGGCACTAGATTTGTATCACGGATTTTGCTAGGAAAACATTAATAACTTAACAACGTGTTTTTTTGTGAATGCCATTATTTTACTTACTGTTTCACACACAACAAAACACTATTTACTTACAGCAATTATTAGCACACACTAACGAAGCACTATCGCTGTGCATCTTTCAGTTTTCACAACACAACAACTACAAACAAAACAAAAAAAACTTCTCTCTACTGAAAAAGCCAAACATGACGTTTTATATGGGTTCTCCTCCTTCCTTGAGGTTCATACCCATCATTTGAGATAATCAATCCACGTGGACTCTTTCTGGGTCCCTGTTGGTGGATTTCTTATTAGGTTAACATAATTGGAGGATTTCCAACGAATCAGAAATTAACAGAGCAACCTGACAGTGACTTTGTCTGTACATCTCTTATTCACGTGAAGGAAATCCCGTTTTCTAAATAGGGCATCAATTTTGGTTAATTTTGTAGCAGTGGTCACTTTGTGGTTCTTATAAAGGAAATGTTATGAACCAAGGTTTTTACCACAAAGGCCTTCAACTAGGATAACTCACTGCTTTTACTGTAAGGGCACTATATCTACCCTCCCTTTTAAGAAGAGGAAGGCACTGAGAGCCTTACTCTTTTCAGGTAAGGTTCGGTGATAGAGTTTCGTGTGTGTGTTTTTTTTTCTATAACATTTACAATTTTATTTTATATATTTGTTTTCTACTTATTTAATATATGGTAATATATTTATTTTATTACGTGTTAAACGCAGAGAGGTACGGAGTCGTGAAATTTCATGATATGGGATTAAATCGTCAAGTTGAGTGTTATTTTTTCTTTGAATTTCGAGTTCGGTAAATAAAGATTCAATATTTGTCAGTACTTCATAACTTGACAACAGAAGTGAAGTTGATTGTCTTGAAATGCCTTGTATTAGTTTTTATATACATAAATGATGGTAAATATACAATTAATAATATGACCAACACATTATTATCCAATAACGTTAAAATTGGAATACTTGGACAATAAAAATTGGGAAATGGTTTATATTTTCCTTTTTTAGAGATCACAATTTTTATTGAATTTTCACAAAATTTGCTATAGACACTCTCTTTTTAATACAGCTTGTATATATGTACATATTTTCCAAAAATCTTCATTAAGTCTTTTTTATCCAATTTTTTAAAAAATTGGCTTGTCTGTCTTAGAAGATATAAAACCCCTCTAACTAGTTTTTCAACCAAAAGAAAAAATACAGATAATCAAAAGTTTATTAGATTTTGAAGATTTTGCCAATTTATATATAATATAGAATAACAATTTTTGCTATTCTTAATTCTTGAAAAATAAAGGAAAACATGTTAATTCTTTAAGAAGTTTGAATGAGAAACAATGCCAATAGCACCATTTCAAATAACACGTATCACATAATGCCTGTGTTTTATAGAATGCAAGTTAATTGGTAGTTAAAGTATTTAATAGAACATTTACAATAGGACATTACTGGCAGAAATATCAATGTAAATACCATAACAATGATTTAATCAACGTTTCCAGGATGACATATACCATATTCTTATATAGTGCAGATGCTGGTAATAGTTTTTATTTATTAATTTTCAAGAAAAATAATTAAAAATTGAACTTTCAATTTGACAATTAATTAGTGACATTTCCATTTTTTTTTTCCATTGCAGTTCTATACTTGACTGCTGTACACAATATGGTTGATACAAGCAGGGCATTATCCTAGTGTTCAGAAACATATCACTAAAATCAAATGACGTTCAACGAATGAGGATCTTTCAATACAATTCCACATTTTCTCACATTTCAATATTGAGAACATTGATTCTTTAAACTCTTTTTCTTTTACAGAAGTTTATAATTTAGTACTCATTATGGAAGTTTACCATTTGACATGTTTTTGTTTTGTTTTTAGGACTTCCATAACAAGAATATAAATTGACATTCAAATTCATGTTGACATAAATATAAAGATTTTTCTACACATTATTTTTTTTTAATATTTATATAATCACAAGCCAAGCTGACAAAACAATGGTCCTACACAATCTTTAAATAAGTTTGTGAACTACTCAAATCACTGAATAAACTCATTCAAACTGGAAGACAAAAGTTTTTAAATAAATAAATTCACATTTTGTTTGCTAAATTGTATATTTTGTTAACCTGAATTGATTGAAGTATCGCCAAACTAACTCTCTACGTAAAACCAGTTTTAAAATATGATAAAAAAATCAACGATTTTTGGGAAATTGAATTCAAATTTGACATTGATTTTACATAAATAGTTCCAGAGTCTCAAACATTTTTAAAAACTTTGAAACCTGACATCTTTTTGTTTCATTATCATTTTTATACCAACAACCCAATTACTTTCAACACACAAATATACTAGCGGTAATAATTTTTTTTTAAACTTCAATTCCAAAAATTTGAATAGAAATTTACAGAGCTAATTTAAGAACCATCTTATCTCTGTACTTCAAAATTTGAGATGAAAATATGTATGTGCATACTTTCATTGATACACATTTCAAATCATGTCGCTTCATAAGTGAACAGGGCATGTCGCTATGTAAGATAATTTGTGGATCCATGAGAGAATGCAAAATTTACATATTCATAGAAATTTTAAAGAAATTTTTATTTTGTTTTGTAATTTTAACATATTCTCTATATTGTCAATTATTTTATATTAGGGTCAGTTTTAAGACTTTCGAAGTCCAGTAAACTTTATTAATGTCTCAAGGTCAAACTCTTCATGTCTCACCCATAACTTCAATAGCTCCAAAATGTAATTTTCCTTCACTTTGATTATTTCTCTTGTAAATAAAAACAAAACAATGGATTTTAAAAAAACACAAAATGCCAATTCAATCCATTTTATTCTGCTGTGTTAATGTGGAGATTACAACAACATATAAATTGAACAAACTTTCTCACTCAACCATCCGTAAAATTTAACAAAAACTACCAAAACTAATCGTCATAAAAAATGTCATTTATGAACTGTAATATTGTTTCACTTGCGATTAAGAAAATAAAGTAGTTTTTAGTCATTAGCCTTCACATTTCACTAAAATGTGATAAAATCGGTAGAGTCAATTTTGAGAAATTAAATATTTTATAACAGCCCAATGGGAAAGATGGCGGCCATTACGATTTTTTGGATCCTCAGAGAGACACATAAAAATATCTGTTTTTTCATAAACCAGCTACCCGCAAAATTTTGAGTTACCGGTATTAAAAAAAAATTAGTTTTTTTGTTGACAACCCCAATTTTTAGATTTAGGCCTACAATTTTTAGATTTTGTGTCTATCCGACATTCGGTAAATTTTACATAACTAGTTATATACCGTGAGTGATGTGAATGAAATATATATCTGTTGATATATACATAATTATTACATGTACATACATACATAGTTAATGCACTCCAATTATTAAATACATATAGTACTCAATATACACATATACAAAATTGAGTTTTTTGACAGGATAGTATTAAGAGTTATCCTAGCCTTCAACTAGGTTACTTGGTAATTTCCTGTTCAGTCTGTATACTATTCTTGATTTATCCTATTAGGTTATTTGCAAGGATATTGGAGTCATTTGAAATCTGCTCATGATAACTGGTACTGTATTTTTTTATTTCTTTGGCAACTTAAGTTCAAGAACAATATTATTAGACTATTGTTACATTTCTATACCATGGTATTTATCTAAAGTGTCCCACAGTCCAAAATCTGTCTCTACCTTGTAGTTGCATGTTTTGTACATTAGCCAAGACTACCAATTTTACTGGGTATTTCCTACTAGCAGTTAATTTCAGACTATCAAATTGGACTTGAGTCAAAGAAACCACAGTAGTTAACAACTATGTTAATGTCCAAGATTTTAATTGCGCTCAATTGAAAAAATGTGGATCATGGCGGAATAGCTATTTATATCATATGATGTTATACGTAAGGTAAATTAACATTTCAATACAACTTCATCGAAAATGAGTGAGTTGGTATGTTGCAGCATAATTTTTAGATTTATGATGTAACTGACTACAGTTATTGAATCATAATTTACTTCAAATTATGTATTTATAATATGTGATATTTGGTTTTATTGCATTTTTTTATTTCCTAATTTTTTATTTTACATTCTCAATGTACATACAGTATACAAAAATTTATTTTGACATTTTCATGGACTTCTCTATTGTTAAGACAAGTTACAGAAGTTAAGACAATTGGTGTGTATAAAATATCAGTAAATACAACCGCACAATGTCTCACAACCATTTCATCAATTTTGTTCAATGTAGGCCCTACCAGTAACTAATGGTTTTGGGGCTGGGCCTGATTATGAAAGTAAAATATAATTACTCTAAAATTTATAAATTACTCTTATTTATAAAAAAATAAATAAGAAAAAAAACAATATATATTTGTTTCATAAATAGGTGTAAAGATTTTGATAAAATTTTGCTCAAACGTACTCCATATGTTACCAAACAACTGATTGTTACTTTTCCAAAAACGTTTATTCAAAAATTATCAGTTTAAAAAGTCTTTTAGAATTGTATAGGAAAAAGTAATAATTTCTTAAAATCAGTGCCCTTTTTTTTTTTTTAATGTTGGTAAAATGTGAAAACTAATAACTGAAACCAGTAAAATATGCAATATCGTAAGTAAAAGAAAATGATGGTTTGACAGTAATTATTAGCAATTACTTTAAGAATTGATTTTAGTCAATTTCTAAGTAAGTACACGTAGCAAGAGTTTATAATACATAGAAAGCAAGTGGAGGCTCTATTTAAATTTGAACAAGTATGAGGTTCACTAGAGCCTGAGTTTCTAATACAAGGAGAGCCAAGTGGAGATTTTATTACATGAAGTGGTATCTCTTCATTCTATAAATTCCTGCTGAACTAATTTCGGTTTAAACAACTGCAAAGCTGTCATAAGTGTAGTGAGTAGAAACTTGTCTTACGAATGTGGTAAATGCTCTCCTCCACCAACATCAAAAAACCTAAATTGCTTTTATAAGTAGTATCTTGTAAGTAAAAGTAAAACTTTTTTTTAGCATTTACTAAGTTAATGTACAGACCATGTTAAAACTGTTGAAAACTTACTGGTCGATGAGAAAATCCCAATGTCAAAAATGACTTCTTTGGTTTCCTAAAGTCATGAAATGTGAACATCGGTTAAAAAATACTTCGTATACTAAATAATGATTCGAATTTACTCCTAACCACAATCACTGGAAACTTTAAAATAAAACACAATTAATCGAATAATTGTGGTTAGGGGTAAATTCGAATAATTATTGTGAATTTCACCACAGTGCTCAACAAGATTGTATTTGTATACTAGGTAAATAATAATAAAGATAGAGAAGAAATAAGTTGTTCAAATGGATTCCTTGGAACTGAAGTGCTTAATTAAACAGTAAAAACAAAAAAGAAAAAGTAAAATAATTAAACTCTAAGTTTTAGGCCGTCCATCATGACTTTGCAAGAGTTGATTGCTGACATCCTAACTATAATTGTGTGTTAAAATGCAACATGCTGAGTAACACAATTTCCACCCACTACAATATACTAGAAGTTCTGAAACTATTGTGGGTTTAACTTTTATTAAGGATCATGAATATGCTCAGTATGTTACTGGGTTGTGCAGCCCAAAAACACAGAGACTTGCCATGTACGTCATGTAGCACTGTCATTAGCACTATATTATGTTTTTTAATATTATTCACTAAATTGTATTGAGATGTCCTTTAGCTACTTTTTACACCTTTTCAAAACACTAAATTAACAACTACAGGAGTGTATCTCTCTAGCAAATCAAGAAAACCTATTGGACATCATCTCTCCAAAAATGCTGGTTTGCATTCTGTGCGTAAAATTTCAAGTAAATAAATATTTCAAGTTTAAAAATAATTGGATAATTGGAAATACAAAAATTAACCTTGACCACTGTCATTAAAAACTCAAATTTTAATTAATATACTATTATACGCCGAGATCCAAAGCAAGTGTAGCCTCTGTTTAAATATTTTTTCCAAGATGGAATCCATGGTTTATTTTCACTTTTTAACTGATAACTAGGCCTACTGACGTTGTTGGTAACAGATAATAATTCTGGTTGGCTTTTATTTGGTTTTGGCGACGAACGAGTGAGAAATTTTGTGCAATAATTTTCATCATTTACTTTGTTATGTTTTGCTTATTTTTTTGCAAAGCACAGGCTTTATTTATTTATTTTTATTATTTAATTTGGCATGCCTGTCCATCCTATTCTGCTTTCCACTTGTTCTATATTCAATTTAAAGCAAAAAGAGGGTGTTTGGCTAAAATTCTACAAAGTGTATGAGGTAATTTCAATGTATTTTTTCTGTTTAAAACAAAAACAATATGTTGGAGAACACAAAGTTAAGTAATAAGTGTCTGGCAAAAGCATCAGTGGCTAGGAAGTAAAAACATTAATCAAATACATCCATGGAAATTAAAATACAGTAATACTACAAAATACACTGGTAGATTTGTAATACCAGTGATAACACACTCTAATTAAGTTGATCCTCAATGATTGACCCACAAGCATTACCAAAGGAATAAATTTGAGGTGGGGATCTCACAAAACATTTAAAACGCTAACTAAAAAAAAATTATCCGTGGTTTTCACAATTAATTAAGTAAAGTCTAAGTAGTTGTCTAAACAGTTAGTAAGTCTAAACATGTTTAAAGAAAAACCATAGGTTAAGAGCAACCACCTCCCACCCAAATGATTCTTTACCTGAAATTTTATAGTGGATATCACAGAATGTGGTGGATAAACAAAAATGAAAACATTACTTCTAAATGTTATTTATGCTGTTAATTAAAAAATTGAATTGAGTAAAAATTGAATCTTTATTCATTTCCAAACTTATGTCAGAAGTTTGAATTTCCACAAAACGTCTTCCAATAAATACAAACAATCTGGATAAAGATATCCTAGTGTAGAAGTAGGACAAATAAAATCATTAAACAAATATTTTCTTTTTATCTAACAAATTTCAAAACGGAAACCATTTTAAACTCTTTTTCATCCATCTCTTGTCTCTACATATATAAAACACAATACAATGTCTGTCGGTTTGTAATCTTAAGAAGCGGTGTTCCAATTTTTATGCACTTTTCTTTCCTATGTAAAGAAGGTGTCTGGATAGGTTTCAAGTCTATGCTTGATTAAAATTAGTTCAGTACGTCCCTAGTTATATAACAATTTTTACTGCTGAAAAGTAGGAAATCCAGATTTACATTTTACGCAATTTATTAAACTTTTCAGCGATAACATGTATTATCAGTGTCAAAATCGGTAAATGATTTAAATACTAATTTGATCGGAAATTTTTTTTTTAAATCGGTGCAGTGGTTCCCAATTAACAATTTTTTACAGTAATTACAAGTAAATATATTTTTTCTCCTGTATATTTTGTTCACAATTTTTCAGTGACAACATACATTTTATTAATAACAAAGTTGGAACAAATTAAAAACGTTAAATAGAATTGTTAAAAGCTATCTGCCTTGTGGTAAAACTAAAAATATTGTTTACAAATAAATGAAAAGACTTCTATTATGTTTTCTCATTTTCTCTCCTATCTGCCCCTACAATTGTAATTTGTAAATAATAACATAAACACAAGCAATTATACTACAATTTTTAAAATGGATGAAATTGTATGTCTGTATTATATCAGTTTGAACTTTGGCTCGGAAATGAGCATGCAGCTAACCTCCAAGATAAGCCACATCACAACACAACAATGGTCACTGATAACAACACTTGTTAGTGATAACAAGCCCTAACATGTTGATCTATGATTTTCAGTCATTACGCCTATTTGCTTTCATACTAAAAACAAAAGACCTGCATACACTCAACAACTGAAAACAGCCGCTTATAATCCGACCGAAAAACAATCCTAAATTGGATTTGTCCTTAATAAATTTAATGTATAGTATTACTCATTTTATGGTTTAAACTGAGTACAAACAAGTTTTAATTTTTATTCAAATCCAAGTGAAGTGAAACAAAAGCTAATTGTTTGTATTATTAATTCAATTTTTGCAGAATTTATAACATGAGTGAAAACAAATAAAAAAATGGATTTACTTTGATTATATATAATTTTTATAGCCACACATGATTTTTTAAAAATCTTATAACTATTCTCAATATTATTTGAGTAAACTCTTATTGGAAGTTGTCCCCGTTTTGTTAAGGTGTCAAGAACCAAAAGTTTCTGTTTGCTGTTTTTATCAACATCACTCGACTATTCCTAATCTTTCAATGTCTAAACTATGAAAGCACTCAATATAACTTACAGAATAAAAATATGTAAGGCTATAAAGTTCACTTCCTGTTTCAGTTGAAATATAACCACTTAGATTAATAATGTTATGGTTTATCTCTAATTTTGAAATACTGGAGTGACCAACTCCACTACTACCAGTTAATCTTTGCTGGAATGAAAAAGCTTCAGCATCGGTACACAACCTGCTAAGTAGGTTGAATTAAATGAAACAACAGAGTCAATGGAATTTGAAAATACAACACAATCATACAAATGGCAGCTACTATAAGAAGGACACTGGAACAGAAAAATCAAACTCAAGACTTGGGAGACAGAACCCGTATGAACTATTCAGCAGCAAGGAAAATCCTACTTTCTGCAAAATCCCAGGAGGCGTCAGCATCGGTACACAACCTGCTAAGGAAACAGGAAACAACAGGTACTATAAGGAAAAGCAATAAAAATACGTTTGAACATGAAACAGAAGAAACTAAAGATTTGTTTCTTTCGCAGCTCCAACATAAAGTGTTGCTGCAGCAAATGGAGCTGCACAAAAATGCAAATCGAAAATAAAATGAAAACAATTTCTTTTATTTGAGTAATAAAATTATGCGACTCAGACTGATATTATGTTGCTGGGGGGTTAACTTATTTTAACATGTAACATATTGAATCCTGTCACAATCCTTCCCATTTTCCTTGAGTTATAAATAAATATGAATATAAAAGATAAAAACAAAAAAGCAACAAAAAAATTTAAGGCAATTTTGATGTATTATAAAATTCAGAGTTTAGTGTTTTCACTTTGTTACAAAAAAATCATTTGACTTTACCTCGCTGTGTGGCATCATATATTTTTTGTAGAAAGCTGTTTTTCAAGACTTATGCATACCTAACTCCCATCAAAAGCAAGACCACTATGTCATATTGGTTTATTCAATGGATAACACAGGTTCTATACTATACGGTTCTGTGGTCACTTTGTGGTAATTTATACTTCATTTCTATCTTCACATGAGCTAATTAAGCTCTTATAATAATAACGTGCGATTGAGGGATGGTGTTTAAAAACACATGATAAGCAGTTTCCTTACTATAAGATAAATAAAACAAAAGAAAAAGGTAAACTTATAAATAATTCTGTTTTTTCCTCGAAAAGAGGCATATTTAGAACAAGGTCAATATTATGAACTTTTAGATATCATTTAAGATCTAGAAATATAATTTCTAAATAAAAAATAATGAAAATTAAAAAAAAATTAATATAAAACATTTAGCAACTTTTAGAAGAAGAAGAAATGCAATTTGAATGTAATTTTGCGTCAACCACAAGAAAGAAGCTTTTTTTTAAAAAAATCTCAAGAAGTATAAAGTTGCAGACATTTTACAAATGATGCTCCATTTGCAGTTAAAAAAATATACTGTAGGATTCTTATTTTTTATGTGCATTTTTCAATTTCAGTGAAAACCTACTATTACTAATCAAGCTGCTCATACAACTTCATTTCTAATTAAAAAATTCTTCATAAAACATCAGTTTAAATTTCTTCCCCTCGTTCAAGTTCAAAAAGTTACATTACAAGTAGCCTACACGTTTATGTAGGCTACATGTTATGTTTATAACACGAAGTGAAACCACATGTAATGGATGCACTGTGTGTGTTGGTACTGACTGGAAAACTAATTGTGATTTATAAAGTACTTGGCTGATCGTTATCTTGATTTGATAAGGATCGACCTTGTATCTTTCTCTGACAATGAATTAATGTGTTATACATAACATGAGAATTGAATGAAAGCAGGTCGTTTAATATGGCCGAAGCATTTTTGGAAGCTTTATATATCTCAAATTCTTCTAACAAACTCATATAGCATCCTTTTCCACATATATGTTCCTGGACTTCGATGACCTCCAAAAACAAGGCAAAGAAATTTAAACTGAAGTTTTATGAAAATCTGAAGTCTGATGATAGGTGAACTGTGCCCAAAACTGCAGTAATCTAAATAAAATTTTAAAATCATTTATAGACTTGCCAAAAAATCCAAAATTACATATAGGGTCTAATCTGCTTCTAACAACTTCTTACAGGTACACTGCAGGATCATAATGCAAAATTTATAAATTTAGAACCGCTCATGATAAAATTCGTTGTGAAAACCTAGATAAGACCTCAACATTGATTGAATTGGGGATTTTAATTATAGAGGTCAACATTCATGTTGCTTCATTTTCTCACATTTGGTAAAAAGACAGTATAATGAAGAAAAACAATGTATTTAGAGTTTTTTTTTACAAAACTATTCATTAATTCCTCAAATCAAGAAATTGGAGGAGATAGAACACAAAATAGGCCTCAAAGGACCATCATAAAATGTAATGGTACTTACGTATTAACGCCACCGCAGCAGAAGTTGCTAATGCGCATGCGCCAATATTTGCTTACTTTGCGATATAATTATATATCACGACAGGTTTGGCCAGGTAGCTATATATATATATATATATATATATATATATATATATAAACACCTGGCCAAACCTTATATATATATATATATATATATATATATAATGGAATTCTGCTTCCCTTAAACCAGTTTGCTCTTTATTGGCGCATGCGAATTAGCGCAACTTCTGCTGCGATGGCGTTAATACGTAAGTACCAATGTAATTTATACAACAACAAAAAAAAAACTGGAAATAATTCCTTTACTTTACATACTAACCTATATGCAAGAAAGTATGAATAAAATTTGAAAAGAAATTTTTCTTGTTTTGAAGCGGTTACCAGATGCTTTAATGTTGTAGCATTCAAATTCTAAAAATCCATCCTGCAAAATAAATTTCATAAACTCGTTCTCCACATCCAACTTCCGTCGCTTGACAGATGCTGCCACCCGGCGAGATTATCCCAAACTAATGATCATATGACATTAGAGGGTAAAGTACAACGGCAAGAGAGCCTATCTTCACTGATACCGGTATGCGAGTCTACCTGTAGTCACACAATGTCTGACATCCATATTTAGCTACGTTAGAGATAAATTTCTTTCTTGGACTTCAAAATTTCTACCTCAGTTTTTTGGCAATGTTAATCTACAAGTTTTGTGCGTTTTAGTTCTATAATGTTTGGTAAATTTTCGTTTTCACGGCACAAGCTTACGTGAACTGCGACAGGATTTTCCAGGTACTCAACCTTACAGATTTTTTCATATTTAAAATTTTGTTAATGCCTTAAAATAATTTATTAATTATCATGTATTCTTTAAAATATGTATTTCATGTTTTATTTAATATTCAATGTTCTTTTGAAACTGAATGATTATAAAAATTTACTTTTCTTAAAACATACTTTACAAAATCTTGTAAAGGCACATTTTGAGTTTGGAACAATTATGTGAAATAAGTGCAAACTAATGTTGAACTTTAACGATCGAAATATCTTATAGAACATGTCAAATATAAAACAATTGGAGAAATCTGTTCTAAATCAGAAAATTTCGTTTTACAGACTTGTGCAGATCCTTGCAAGTCTTATACAAGCTTTGTTTCAAACAAATTAAATATATATATATAGATTTATAATTATCTAAGAAGCTTTTAAGTTCAATCTTAACGAATTTCTGTCATACAATCAATTTTCTTTAATTTTGGCAAATAACCAGATATTTTCTTTAATAATGAACATTAATGCTAAAACATGTCTGATTTTGTACAGACACTAAAAAACATGTTTTTTGCTATAGCTAATATGCTGGTAGAAGAAACACAGCGAAAGATCTAGACATGTTTCGTCCTGTTAACAAAACACGTTTTATCCAACATAGCTTCAGTTCATGTGCACAAAAGTGATGTAAAACAAAGAAAACTAACTTTATAGAACTTTAATTAAACTCATATTGTATATGTGCCTAAAATTTATTTCAGCGAATATGTTTTCTTAAAAACATTCTTTTAGATGTAGACTTGTGTAATTAATTATAAAATATATAAAATATTTATTGGGTGGAGCCTGCATGCAAACTTTCGGTCCTAACAACCTCCAAGAGGTTATTTTCTAAATTAATATAATTGACGTCAATTAATAAAACTTAATATTCAAAATTTTCTTTTTTAAATAAACTTCTCTTTTTTTTTTATAATAAATTCTTTATCTAAAATATATATATATTTATTGGCCAATATAGCATTTAAGTAATTTATAAAATAAGTAATATTATGTAACCTTTTTTTTTTGAACTTATCATTTCATAAATTAAAAAAGGGGGGGATAAATATCAGTATCTTTTCATCTTTTTTTTATTTTGTAATTTTACATTTAAGGGCGTATAAATTTTTTTTTTTTTTTTTTTGGATTAATTATAATCCTGATAATTGTTAAGCTGTGCTCATTGTTTTTGTTAAATTTTGTAACTATAAAATATATAAACTAAAAGGGGGGATAAATCTTCAGAATTTATTGATTAATTTTTCTTTATTTTTAATTATAATATTTTACATTAAGGGCGTATTACTATTATTAACTATAATCTTGTTAATCATAAGCTGTTTATGATAATTTTGTCTCAGGATGTCTTTCTCAATTGTAAATGATAAAATCTGAAACGTTGAAATTTTTGTTTCAATAAACTTGAGCCTTGTTAATCACTAAATTTGTTTTTGTCTTTTTTAATTTTTTTTATTTCTAAACATTGTTACCATTTTGGTTCCGCCTTTGTTAAATTTAAGTCCCCTGGTAACATGTTTCTGGTAGCAGAGCGTGGTTAGTTCTAAATCATAGAGTGGTTAATTTTAAATTCTGGAACCTTAGTTAATTTTCAAAATTTTGCATTGGAATCATCTAAATTTAAATTCAATATTTTTCTTTGTTAAACAAGGCTCAATTTTATGTTTTGCAGCTTTTTCAAATACTGCACAACTGTTGCTGATGAAATTTTTTTTTATTTAGTTTAAATATTTAAATCTCTATAAATCTATAGTCTCTTTTTTTTTATTATTTATTTATTTTTAGAAACACTTACACAAAAACTTCTAAACCAATTTCGATAAAATTTTTTTTTTATTATTATTTTGTCTGCTTAAATATTTTTTTTTATATATATGTATATTTACATACACTGCACACTAGTCATTCACTGAATTTGATCCAGACAGCGGGCTCATTCGGGAATCCAAAAAAAATTTAAATAAATAATAAAATCCAAAAATAGTTAAAAACACACAAAAAAAACAAAAAAAATATTCAAAAATTTCCTTCAAAATTTTCTCGAGTTTTCTTTCGCTTGTCTGTATCAATTCATACTTACACACACACATATATACACAACAATTACACTACATATAATTCTTGAGTCTTTCTCTGGCTCTTTCATATTTTTGCATCATCTTAAAAGAAATTTTTTTTTCTAAATTACTTGGTTTATTTTTTTTTATCTATTATTATCAGCAACAGTTAAAATGGCAGTGGATTTGCTGCGATTAGTGGACTCGTTAAAGAATACGGAGCTTGCTTTTGAATTTTTTTGGTCATCTTGAAGGAAAATTATTTTTATTTATTTTTTTTTTAAATTTTATCATCATGAGCAATAGGCAAGATGGCGGTGGACTGGTTGATGCAGATGGTGGCACTTTCTTAATAGATAATTGAAATGTTGAACACTTTTTTTAAAAAAATATATCATTGTGTACATTTTTTTTTTCTTTTCCAAATTATAGGGGCCCAGTTTTATGTAGGACAACATGGTTGGCCTGTTTGTCTATTCTTTAAATTATTCGGTTGTTTGTCTTTGTTATTAGCAGGTCAACATGTTTGTTTCCTAATTTAGTTTTGTGTTAGGGTTGAGAAAACCGGAGTTGGGTTTTCCTCACTCATGGGTCACCTTTTTATATACATCTTTAATTTAGCTACACCTTTTTTTTACACATCTTTTTTTGTACATCTTTTTTTTAGAACACTTATCTTATTTTGATGAAATTTTTTTTTTACATAATTTTTTTGATTAAATTAAATTCCTTTTTTTTGGGGGCACATGATTACACATACATAAGACCTTAAGTCAAACACCACATGCCCTGCCTTGTGCAGTAAAAAAAAATCTTGACTTCCCAACGTTTCATACTGCTTCTTTGTTTATTTTTTAAAATGGATTATTTGTTTAGACCCTTCAAAATTCTTTTTTCTCACGGAAATTGTTAAGAGCCGTGAATAGTTTAAATTTCTCTTCGTATGGGAGAAGAGGAATTTAAAAATAACGACGCTGAGCATGATCTGACCTAATTGGCTTCAGGAGTTTTCTTTTATTTTTTTTTGTAATTTAATGTAAAGGTCGGCTCAGAGGATACTCCCCCCGTCTGAGTCCGGCCTTTCCTGTAAGTCCAATGTGCGATGCACATTCCCTCCCCAGTCCCCGGAGTGGTCACCTCCACTTGGTATTCCCGAGGTGCCACTCCACCCCTTTCCCCACGTACCTTAGAGTACAAAGTCAGTTCATGCACAGCAATGTCGACCTTTGCGTCACCCTTCAGCTCTTTCTGTCCGGGGCTTGTCCCAATGATAGGTGGTAAGAGCTGAGACGCTATAGAAATTTCAAAATTTAATAAGTAAGTGCCAAAGGAGGCTACACCCTAGAGTGGTGATTATAAAAGCATTATGAAGCGTTGTTTCTATCAGGTGCCCCGTTGCTAAATTTTGTAGGAGGCCCTTCTGGCCCCTTCCTTAGAATCCTTTTGGAGGCCCTTCTGGCCCTTATCCCTTTTTTTCAAAATTTTGTGGGAGGCCCTTCTGGCCCCCTTGCTGACTCCACCCTAACTCCGTCTTTCGGGGGGGGGGAGAGCTGTAGCATTCAAATTCTAAAAATCCATCCTGCAAAATAAATTTCATAAACTCGTTCTCCACATCCAACTTCCGTCGCTTGACAGATGCTGCCACCCGGCGAGATTATCCCAAACTAATGATCATATGACATTAGAGGGTAAAGTACAACGGCAAGAGAGCCTATCTTCACTGATACCGGTATGCGAGTCTACCTGTAGTCACACAATGTCTGACATCCATATTTAGCTACGTTAGAGATAAATTTCTTTCTTGGACTTCAAAATTTCTACCTCAGTTTTTTGGCAATGTTAATCTACAAGTTTTGTGCGTTTTAGTTCTATAATGTTTGGTAAATTTTCGTTTTCACGGCACAAGCTTACGTGAACTGCGACAGGATTTTCCAGGTACTCAACCTTACAGATTTTTTCATATTTAAAATTTTGTTAATGCCTTAAAATAATTTATTAATTATCATGTATTCTTTAAAATATGTATTTCATGTTTTATTTAATATTCAATGTTCTTTTGAAACTGAATGATTATAAAAATTTACTTTTCTTAAAACATACTTTACAAAATCTTGTAAAGGCACATTTTGAGTTTGGAACAATTATGTGAAATAAGTGCAAACTAATGTTGAACTTTAACGATCGAAATATCTTATAGAACATGTCAAATATAAAACAATTGGAGAAATCTGTTCTAAATCAGAAAATTTCGTTTTACAGACTTGTGCAGATCCTTGCAAGTCTTATACAAGCTTTGTTTCAAACAAATTAAATATATATATATATAGATTTATAATCATCTAAGAAGCTTTTAAGTTCAATCTTAACGAATTTCTGTCATACAATCAATTTTCTTTAATTTTGGCAAATAACCAGATATTTTCTTTAATAATGAACATTAATGCTAAAACATGTCTGATTTTGTACAGACACTAAAAAACATGTTTTTTGCTATAGCTAATATGCTGGTAGAAGAAACACAGCGAAAGATCTAGACATGTTTCGTCCTGTTAACAAAACACGTTTTATCCAACATAGCTTCAGTTCATGTGCACAAAAGTGATGTAAAACAAAGAAAACTAACTTTATAGAACTTTAATTAAACTCATATTGTATATGTGCCTAAAATTTATTTCAGCGAATATGTTTTCTTAAAAACATTCTTTTAGATGTAGACTTGTGTAATTAATTATAAAATATATAAAATATTTATTGGGTGGAGCCTGCATGCAAACTTTCGGTCCTAACAACCTCCAAGAGGTTATTTTCTAAATTAATATAATTGACGTCAATTAATAAAACTTAATATTCAAAATTTTCTTTTTTAAATAAACTTCTCTTTTTTTTTATAATAAATTCTTTATCTAAAATATATATATTTATTGGCCAATATAGCATTTAAGTAATTTATAAAATAAGTAATATTATGTAACCTTTTTTTTTTGAACTTATCATTTCATAAATTAAAAAAGGGGGGGATAAATATCAGTATCTTTTCATCTTTTTTTTATTTTGTAATTTTACATTTAAGGGCGTATAAATTTTTTTTTTTTTTTTTTGGATTAATTATAATCCTGATAATTGTTAAGCTGTGCTCATTGTTTTTGTTAAATTTTGTAACTATAAAATATATAAACTAAAAGGGGGGATAAATCTTCAGAATTTATTGATTAATTTTTCTTTATTTTTAATTATAATATTTTACATTAAGGGCGTATTACTATTATTAACTATAATCTTGTTAATCATAAGCTGTTTATGATAATTTTGTCTCAGGATGTCTTTCTCAATTGTAAATGATAAAATCTGAAACGTTGAAATTTTTGTTTCAATAAACTTGAGCCTTGTTAATCACTAAATTTGTTTTTGTCTTTTTTAATTTTTTTTATTTCTAAACATTGTTACCATTTTGGTTCCGCCTTTGTTAAATTTAAGTCCCCTGGTAACAATGTTATTCAGTATACTCAAGTCTATTTTCCATTGATGCCAAACGTTCTTTAAAAATCTGGTTTAAATAGGTTTTTTATTTATTAACTTGGTCTTTTAAAAATATTATATTAAAATGTTTCAATATTTGCTTATAAAACATATAATTAGGTCAACCTAAATTTTTAACTGGAATCTGCAAACATATGAACAGGTAACTTGCACATAAGTTTTAAAGATATATCCAAGGTAATAATGTTTAAGTTAAATTATTTAAAAGAGTAGCCTATATTACGTATAATGCTTCTAAATTTAATTTAATAGAGAAATGTATGTTCTTGAATGCAATATAAAGCCAATCATGAATAAAAGTAAGTACAAATTGTTAACAATGAGTTTACAAATATGAAATTGCATAAAGAATAGTCATAACTGTGAAAAACGAAATATGTCAGTCAGCAATGATGAGGTAATTATGGACAGACAATGAAATGAGAAACCAGAACAGGAAATTGTTGTGAGGGTGGAGAACTGACCTAAAATCAACTTATTAAACAATGTAATGAACCATTTGTTACTAGTTAAAAAACTATTTCATCGCCAATTTTTTTTTTTTTTTTATTGAGCAATAAACGTTTAAACAGTCTAGATTGAAATAAATATAAGATCGAGTCTATTTATTTACAATACAAAAACATTTCTACAACAAGAAGTCCATCAAAGTTATTTGAATGTTACTAAACAATTTCTTATTGTTTGAACTGGTAATAAGATAAAACAAACTCAGAGGCCTAGACACATCACAGTACATAGGGTCTTGCAGCTTGCAAGTGATCATTAAACAGGTTTGTTTGGAAACTTATAGTATTAGATTTGTTAATCATCTTTTCCAAAATAAGATTCGAGTATGGTAGTATAGCCTAATTGCAAAAAAAAATAAATTAACCTTTACTTTTTGGGTGATCTTAAATTTTGATGACCAAAGGAGTTCAAAAAAGACGTCATATATCTATGTAATCACAACAGCAACACCACAAAAGTTAACATTGAGGCTTATAATTTTATAACAAAGATGTGTATAACCATTACTCAACCTAACTTAAATTTAGTTAAATTAACATTATAGTAGTATATTACAAAATAGTGTTTGGTTTTTTGTTTAGTAAATTCTTGCCGATATTTTTATTAGGTTAATTCAATATAACTCATAAAATTCTGTAAATGTTTGTAGATTTTATTTTTGGGCGTAATTGTTTAAACTCCAATTCTTAACCATAAAAAATAACTAATGTAGTCTATTATTTTAAATTAAACATCAGACTCTAAACTTTCAATTACTCTACATACAAAATTATCGTTAGGTCATCCCATTAATAACAGCAAAGAAAGTGGAGAATATTTTGTATCACACTATAAAACATCATTGTGATAAAAAAATAACCTCACCAACATTATTTTAGCAAATCTTGTTAATCAAACACAAAGATATGTCTTAATACTTCGTACTAACTGACTTTATACATATTTCTCAAATTTAAAAACACACAACTTTTCTTTTCTGTTTACTGGGTGGCATCCCTTTTATAAATATCAAACATTAATAATTAGAGCGTAAAGTATTACATTTCATATCAATTGTTTTACTCAATTATACACCAGCTGACCTGTGCCAATCACTCAGGTTGTTACCTCTCTTTTCAAAAACATCAGTGGGTAGGAGGCTGACTGACATGACAATGAATGTACTTGAACGACTTTAGCGGCTATTGTCATATTAAACTAGAACAAAACTTTTCTATTAAAGAAAGGTAAACATTGTAGAATTTTTTTGACCAAACAAAATTAACAATAATGTGTTTAAACCTATTATTGGCAGGTTTATTTTGCTGGACTTGACTTTGCCTTTCGGTTGTCAAGATTTTTGACAATAAAATAAGGTTTACATATACTCTTTTCATAAATTTAATAAAATTAATATTTAAATTTTGATGAGTGTGATAGGTAGATTTTATAAATAAATTTTAAAAAAACCTACACAAATTAATTTTACTTTTTAAATTTTCTAAATCACATTGAAGTAATTTAAGTTTAATTTTAACCCTTTCAGGAGTAATGACGTACCGGTACGTCACCAGCAGCACTACTCACAGGAGTAGGGCCATATACATAAAAATTACACTCAGGAGTAAAA
This sequence comes from Aphrophora alni, assembly GCA_963513935.1. Classification (NCBI taxonomy): domain Eukaryota; kingdom Metazoa; phylum Arthropoda; class Insecta; order Hemiptera; family Aphrophoridae; genus Aphrophora; species Aphrophora alni. The sequence goes on from OY740775.1 coordinate 11,348,217, forward strand.
AAAAACAAAATCAAATTTTGATAAAAACAGATATATTTAGTTACAAATCAATACCTTTAATACATAGCGAGTTATTTTTGGTCTGAAAAAGTGTAAAAATCAAAAACAACATTTTAAAAAATTTTCATTTTATGAAATATTCCAAAACATGGATGAACACAGAGGGCAACATTACAGTCTGGACACTAGTACTGTGTATCTTTTCGTTTTTTTTCTTGAGTTTTGGTGCTTGAACAAACGTAGCACCGTTTTTGAACTCTTCGATTCTGTCCCTCACGATTTGGCATTGGACGTGGAAAGTGGCGGCCTGTCAAACGTAAAGGATGCTTGTCGCCACTTGTTGCAATTGCTCTTGGTACGGGTCTGTTTTCTTTTGGAGTATAATGGGTTTCAAAAATCTGTCTGATAAGATTTATCCTGAAATCGAAAAAAGGGACCTTCTTTGTTGATACATTCATCAATCCAAACATCAAGAAGGCGTTCAATATCGTGATGTCCAAAAAATGGAAAAATAGTTTTCGGTACCACTTAGTTGTTTTTCGGGTGAAGTCATTGAACGATATCATCATATCTGAACGGTCAACTGGACCCATGTCTTTGCAGTAATCAATCACTACATTCGGTTTCAACTTTGTGTCTCCTCGTTTTGTAGTTTCCTTCATTTCATGTTTATGTACAGAGGAAATCATTGTAACATTTCTTCGGTCACACCATTTCACTACAAGCAATTTTTCATTACTTCGGACTACACAATCACCTTTTTTCATTTTTTTTGGCAAACACAGTAATCCTTTGCGGTTAGATCTGACCGTGCCACAGGCACCGGTGTCATGGTCATGTAACCATTCAAACAATGCCGGGCTTGAATACCAGTTGTCAACGAAGAGTACATGATGTTTTCCAAGATAGGGCTGGATAAGAGTCTGGACCACTTTGGCTGACGATTGTGAATCCTCATAATCAGAGTTATAGTCAGTCCCCTTCCCTGTATAGATTAGGAAATCCAAAACAATACCTGTATGACTGTCACACAAGACAAAGATTTTGATTCCGAAACGTTTACGCTTAGAAGGTATAAACTGCTTGAAACCAAGTCGTCCCTTCCAAAGTAATAGGCTTTCATCTATCGCTAGGTTTTTATCTGGAGAATAACTGGAAGAAAACTTTCTTCTAAGCGTTTCAATAACAGTGCGGATTTATAGAGTTTGTCACCTCCATGTGCAAGTGAATTGTCATCTAAATGAACCATTCTCAAAATGAGCAAGAATCTGTCTTGGCTAAACACTTTACCGAAAATGGGAGTTTCCAATAAGGGGTTAGTAGACCAATACAACTTGTAAGTATTTTTTTTACAATGCGACATTAGGAATAAAGTTGTAAAAAAACAATAAAGTTCATCCGGATTGGTTTTTACCCAACGCTTTACCTTTGAAAACTCAGGTAGGCTATTATCAGTTACTTGCAGATATGCATATTTATTTGTTTCTTCTGCTATGTGAGAAACTAGATCGTAATCAAATAATTGATGAAATAAATCAATTTCTTTACCTTCAAATCCAGTAGGTTCTATGGTGAGACCAGCTTTAGTTTTATCAAACTCAAATGTTTTAGGTTCGAATTCATCATCACTATGTTTCCAAGAACACAAACTACAATTATCTGATTTTGTACTTACAAGACTAGATTGATCGGCATTATTTGTGTTTTGTTCGTTGTCACTAATCACACTAAGTTCACTATCAATGTCCATAATGTCACTAATAAAAGTATCATATTCATTGTCTTCGTCAGTCTCACCAAACACATCGTCATCAGATTGTAATATTTCTTCTTCATTTTCAGCAAGCTGGTCACCTTCACTTACATCATACAAAAGGTCACGTATTTCGTCGGAGCGAATATTATTCGGTTCATTGAAACTCATAATGTAGTACTTATAACTAAAATGATGTCACTAAAAAACTAATGATAGGTTTATGAGAACCTATCACAAGTAAGAACTGGCGTAGTTACTGCCCACGGCACCGAGCGCTTGCAGTCTACAACAGCTGTGACAGTGACAGAAATCATCGCGATTACGCAATCGATTAGAGTGCCCCACCACATTACTGAATCAGCTGTGATGACTTGATACCCCCCTCCACACACCCAAGAACACGAACCAACGATATTATAACCCTTGTTGTTGTTCAATATTTAAAAAACAACAGCTGATTCATGTTGCATCAAAAAACGTACCGGTACGTCGTTACTCCTTTCAGCCGAACTAAAAATGACGTACCGGTACGTCGCTACTCTTTTGCCGGTTAAACTCATACTCTTCAAAGGGTTAATTAAGTATTTAGGGGTTGTGAATTGTCAAAATCATCATCTGTTTTCATATAGCCTAATTGTCTTCGTATTGTTCGTCAGAAATTTCCTCTTTCCCAAGGTTTATAATTATTGTTTCAGTAGCTTTATTCATAATATGCTTTGCCATCATGTATTCATTTTCTATCCAAACAATTCTATTTACAATGCTGACCATATGACCATTCCTGGTTTCCAGTCATACTTATTTTTTCAATCAACAGTTATTATCCCCGCATCGTCAAGTTGAAATGATAGATTTTTTGTGCCACATAGCCTTTAAGTTGGGCCCACATCTTTTCAATAACATTGAAGTCTGGATGATATGGTGGTAACTGTAGAGCAGAATGACTGTACAATGCAAGCAGTTGGTCAATTGCAAAAGTTTTAAATCTTGCTTTATTTAATTTTATTAGCTCGTAAAGCTGGCATTTTAGCATGCTAGGGTGATACGAAATTCCCTTACTTGATAACCAGTCCATCATAACTTGTTTTCTGCTGTCTGTTCGAGGTTGGTACAGGATTAGTCTGAACATAGTGATATGATGCATTATCAAGATCAATAACAGATCTGGAGGGAGAATTTGGGAATAATTTCTCAACTAGCCACTTATTGTGGCTCAGGTTGTGATCAGGTTTTGAGGAGTCAGGTTGTGTGTTTGACTGCTCTCTGGTTTTAATATAAATAAGGAGGTAAAAAGTGTAGGTAATTTTTCAAATTTTGTGACATTGTGTAGGAGAAATGGTGTGGTGAACTGGAATTTGTGGGTACTGTTTCAATTTAAATAGGGGACAATGCTTAATTAAGCATATATAATTATTTTATTTCATTGAAAGCTGGAAATAGATTGGAGTTGGTACTGTGTACTCTGTTGACTAAGCAAATAAATATTGACTGACTATGCAGATATGCTTGTTTGACTTGGTGATTAGCCAAAATGTTTTGATATAGTCTCACTGTGTGGGCTTTTGATTGTATCTATAAAAATATTTGTGTTGCGCATATATACTGAAGTAATCTTGTTACATATTAGGATATGACATATTGCTAATTTTAAACTATTTTTAATTTTGTATTATTGTCTAAACAATTAAAAAATGACAGAAGGACTATTAACATATCCTTGCGGTACCTGTGGGAAAAAATTGTCAAGGAGTATTATGCCAGGGTGAGTGTAAAACCTGGTTCCACAGAAGATGCACTGATCTAGACATTAAGGAATTCAGACATTTGGTAAAGTCTGGGGAAGATTGGTTTTGTAATGTGTGTTTGCAAATGGTTAAGCAAGATAGTATATGTGTGATGGATGAAGAAATTGAAACAGATAAATTACTGATGGAAGAGCTGAATAAGCAATTGCGCGAAGAAGTAGAAAACTTAAATTTAATGCTCAAAACTATGAATGATGACTTAGTAGAGTCCAGGAATGAAACTATTAAGTTACAAAACAAAAACATTTTTCTAGAAAATCTTGTATTACAAAAAGAAGAAGAAATTATACATCTGGACAATGAATTACAAATATTTAAAAGTCACGAGACTAATAATGATAAATATTCAAACTTCTCAAAAAATTAACAAAGAAAAAGTTATCCATCATATTTTAAGCTACCAATAAAGAATTCATTTGAAGTTTTGGATGAAGAAAGAAACAAGCCAGACGGAGTAAAAAAACATACTAAAATGGGAAATAATGTAAACACCTGTCTTCAGAAAGGAAAAGGTTTCCATAAAAATTGTGAAAAGGAAAAAGCACTAGTAGAGACACAATTACAAAATGGAACAGAAGAATTTAATGAAGCTAATGGAAACAACATAAAAAACAAAAAAAAAGTAACAGAATCATTTGGTGTGACTGAGCATCACCTTCCAACATCAGTGAAGAAGAAACACAGAATCAGCATTCTAGGAGACAGCCATGCGAGGGGGGGTTTGCCAACTTTTACAGGAGAGAACTACACGAGACATGATTGTTTCAAGCGTGTTCAAAACAAATGCTAAAATGACTTATGTTCTGCAGGACATGAACACTAGCTATACAAATTTTAATAAGAACGATTTTGTAGTGATATTGGATGGTACAAATGATTTATGTTATAATAGTAATAGGGTATCTGATGATGCTTTGAGATGTGTAAAGAATGCACTTGAATGTACACAACATACAAATGTGATTTTATCAACAATACCTTACGTATTTGATGATGTATCAAAAAACGACTTGATTTATAGACACAATTTAAAATTGCATGTACTGGCCTCTACTTTTAATCATGTACAACTATTAAACCTTACAAAATTTAAAAAAGGAGTTCTTATACATCTCATGGCCACTATCTAAATAAATCTGGTAAGGTTACAGTTAGAAATGCCATCATAAACTATATTTCCAAAACAATTAATGTGAATAAAATTTTACATGATGGTTTTTTAGGATAAAACAATGTGCCCAAAATATTATGGGATGCTTGCGAATTGTGCACCAAAATGCTCAATTTGCTACAAATAAAATAAACGAGCTAAATATGTTTTGTGCTGAATATGAGCCAAGTGTATTTGTTGTGACAGAGCATGCGTTCAATAATAACACTATAGGTTGTTTTAATCTATTAAATTATAATCTAATAAATAGTTTCAATAGATCCTTGTTTAAAGGAGGTGGTGTTGCCGTTTTTGCAAATGTTAAATTTAATTGCACACCATCTGAAATTATGCATAATAGCATTGTGAACAAAGATTTTGAAATTTCATGTGTAAATATCATAAGTAAGGATATTGATATTGTTATAGTAGGTCTGTAGAGAGCTCCAACAGGGGACTTGGAAACTTTTTTTGTTAATTTGGATGTATTGTTGCATAATCTGTTTAAAAAGAAGTGTTGGTTTATTATTGTCGGGGATTTTAATATTGATGTCCTTAGACAAACAAGGGTAGCAAACACATTAAGAGATATTTTAGCATCTCATTGTGTAGTGGTGTGTGAACTCTCCGACCAGGGTGGCAGGATCCTCTGCAACAGCAATAGATAATGTGGTTACTAATTTCCCTGGGGAAGGTTTTTCGGTGAAGATTGTTCGGTCTGGGCTATCGGACCATTATGCGGAGGAAATTGAGATTTTTACTGGTATTCCTGAGAAAAATTTGATACCCCAACTCATAGAGAGCAGAGATTATAGTAGAAGTAACTTAGAGTTATTGAAATATCTTTTAAATAAAGAGAGATGGAATAATTTCAACCATCTGAAGAATACTGATGACAAATTTAATTATTTTTTTGACTGATTTGTCTTCTTTTTGAACATAGCTTGTCCTATAAAACATATAAAGATCCGTAATAAGACTAAGCGTCTTAAATGGATTACTAAAGGCATCCTTATCTCAAGAAATAGATTGAAAAGTCTTTATGAAAATTGTAAAATGGCAAAAAATGTAGAAATTAAAGAATTCTATAAAACATACAAAAAAATTTATAAACGCGTGATTTCTGCTGCAAAATCTTACGAGGTCAGTAGACAAATTATTAAATCAGAAAATTTAAGTAAAACTATTTGGAAGGTTATTAACGAACAGCGGAAGCAAACTAAAAAAAATAACAAAGATATTACCCTTTCTATTGAGGGCACAGACTACTCTGATCCTTTTAGTATTGCTCAGTGTTTTAATTCATTATTTAGTAAAAATTTGATTGAGGGTTTCAATTTTTTTGTGGATGATGTTACAAAAAATGAAAGTCCGATGTTTCTTTCGCCTGTGAGTGTTGGTGACGTGTCCCGAGTGGTTAGGTCATTGAAGAATAAAAAAACCATGGATATTGATGGGCTTAGTACATGGCTCATTAAACAGTGTGTTGAGGAACTTTCTGAGCCTCTCTCGGTTTTGATAAATTCATCTTTCTCCACTGGAATGTTTCCATCTAGATTGAAGTTAGCTAAGGTAACACCTCTGCTTAAAAAAGGTAATGTAAAGGATATAAATAACTACAGGCCTATATCTGTTATGTCTGTGTTTAGTAAAGTTTTCGAGAAATTGTTTCTGGAGAAGTTGCTAAACCATCTGCAAAGGTGTAATATCCTGTATGAAGGCCAATCTGGTTTTCAAAAAGGAAAATCTACTATAGATGCTATAGTCCAGTTAATAGAATATATTGTTGAGAGTTTGGATGGTAAGCATAAAGTTTTGAGTGTGTTTTTGGATCTTTCTAAAGCTTTTGATTGTGTGGACTTTGTATCATTAGTTGATAAATGTGATAAAATAGGTGTTCGAGGACAACCATTGTCATGGTTAAAATCATATTTAAATAATAGAACTCAACAGGTTACTGTTGCGGGTAAATTATCTGACAAAGTAGAGTTGTCAAGTGGTGTCCCTCAGGGTTCAGTGCTTGGCCCAATATTGTTTTTGATTTATGTAAATGGTATTTCATCAGTACATGTGGATAAACTAATTCAGTTTGCTGATGACACAACATTGAATGTTCAAACAGAATCTTTATATGACTTGGAGCAGAGGGCTTCCTCACAAGTTAATGCTATTAGACAATATCTAAGTTGCAATGGGTCTATAAACCCCAGTAAGACTAATTATATACATTTCAATCTAAAAGAATCTTTTAATCCAAAACTTAATATTAGGTTGGATGATAATGAACTAAATGGAGTATCTTCAACAAAATTCCTGGGTCTCTTCATTGATAATAAACTGTCATGGAGAAATCATATAGACTATATATGTGCTAAAATTAGTAGTGGTCTCTTTGCACTGAGAAGTCTGAAACAATATTGTAATGCTCAGGTTCTTATAACAGCGTACTACGGGTTGATATATCCTTTTCTAAAATATGGAATCTTTTGTGGGGAGATTTCTCACTCCAGAATGTGACTAGAGTATTTGTTCTCCAAAAAAAAGCCATTAGGATAATTGGAGGACTTTCTAAATTTCAATCATGCAAATAAACATTTAAATTGTTTAAGATCTTCACCCTACCTTCCATTTATATATTTGAAACAATTCTTTATTTTAAATTTAAGTGTAAGCACATTCAAAATAGGGATTTGCATGATTCCCATACTAGAATGGCTTGCAAGTATCGGGGTAAAAAGCACAGGCTAAATTTATTTAGTAAGTTACCTTCGCAGGCTGGGGCGCTATTTATGAATATAACCTTCCTCCAGACTTGTTAGAGATAAACGATTATTCATGTTTTAAAGGCAGACTGAGATGACTGCTGTTGTCTGAATCTTGTTATTCTGTGGAGGAGTTTGTGGAGCACTGACAGGGGTGTGTGGAGACTCCATGTTTCGGACAACACGTTTGTATCAAATACGTTAAATTAGTACACAATTAAAATATAAGGTATATTTATGGGCATCTGAAATTGTTGATTTATTATGAAAATGTATTATTATATATTTAATATCTGGCATGTTATTTTAATATCTTAATGTTTTATGTGTTGCCCTGTTGTTATAATTGATTTATTGTTTCCTTTATTTATATAAGGGACTTGATGTAATTTAAACAATTTAATTATGTTTTGGTATGGTATATTTTGTGACAGTCTTGGATTTTAAATTTTTATAATAATTGATTTATTGTAAAAATTGTTTTGTTTGAATATCTCTCTTTGTGTAAAAAGTCAATTTTAAGTTGATGGTTGATTGATGTATATGGTTGTGCTGATTGAATTTGGTTGTTTTTTGATATGACCCTTGCTTATGAATGATGTTTGTCAGTGCTAGGTGAGGGTGAATGAACACTATCTCTGAGGATGAATAGTCATTACTATCTCTGTAACTTAATTTTGCTTTGTTATAATAATATGTTAATTTCTAAATAACCTTTATTGTAAAGTACTATATAATGTTATGTTTTGACATTTGTTATACAATTGTAAATTGTCTACAACAAATAAAATATTTGATTGATTATTAAATTGTCAAAGTTCATATCATGATAATAGTCACTACAAGTTTGGGTTGATGGGTAGACAAGTAGTGCATTCGGAATAAATCCTTCTTCTCATCCGGGATGAACAACAATAAGTCTTATCCCTTTTGATATCGAAGCGGTTCATGTTAGAATGTTTAACCCACATGATGTGTTCTGCTATTATCTAGTCCAGTCATCCAGTCCACGTTTGGAGGTTCAACTGTAGGCCTACTTATTAGTTACTGTCATTAGTGTTTCTCATATGTTTTAGTTAGTGTTTATTTATCAAATAAGGCATTGTGCGATGGCAAAACGCTTATACAAAACAATATCGTACGAAGACAAACTGAAATTTACAGAAGCTGTTAACGCTGGCAGTGGCGGCTTACTCATAAGGACTCTCGGACGCCGCCCCCCCAATGATAACTATTATTTTAATGATGTAAATACCTATATGTATTTAATTCTTTGGAGACAAATGAATTATGAATTGCCGCTATGGATTTCACCATCATTTGTAGCGGAAGTTTTACAATATAAAATATTTGACGAATGTATTCTGGAGTTCGGACGGTGGCCAGAGCGTCCCAGTTTCATTGCATTTAGTCATATGAGGCAAGCAGCAGACAGAGCTGAGGGTGCCGTGACGTCATTTACACAGCGTGTAATGGGCTTCTAGGGCAGAGTCCGAAGCTGCGCGCGCAGACAACAGTCAGTGCAGCCACCATAAATTAGATGCCGATACCGTTGCCGGTAATATCTCAACGGTAAACGTTGTGACACATGATGTAAGTTTAATCATTAGTCAAGGAATTAAAAACATAGAACATAGAATTGCCTTAAAAGATTTAGGAACCCCTAGGCCTGACATGGTAATAAGTAAAACTCAAAATAGTTCATTTATTTTATTTTAATTTGTATTTTATTAACTATAGACTGTACAAACTTTGCTTTTTAATCGCTATGTAGTATGTAGACCCCCACATGTTTTTAATATGGAGTGAATAACACTTGTGTTACGCCTGCTTTCTGAACCGTAGTGTATGTTTTTATAACATGCCCTCCCTTACGTGTAAAAAATAAAACAGAGCCCTCCCATTGCCCTTAACCACCGGCCGCTACTGAACGCTGGTGATAAAAAGAAATGTGACATTGCGAAGCAATTTGGCTATTAGTTTTTTTACCAGTAAATAAAGTGAAATAGTTATAAAATGAGCATACAATAGTATTAATGTACTTATTTCTTTTTTATATTGTTTTTCCAATTTTAAGGTTATTTTTATTAATATAGTAGGCCTACTGGAATTAAAAATTAATGTATGGCTAGTTTATATGTAGCCTACTTACTGATCTAAATTTATGAATTCAAATAAAGTAAAACTTTTTTATACCGTAGTTACAATGGTTTTCTTTTATTACTCATTACACAGTAGTAGTGCAGTAATGCTTCTATTAATGCTTCAGTAATGTTTCTATTTGTTTAAGTAGAAACTCCACATCATGAAAGTATAATACAGCAGTAGGCCTATAATAAACTGCTGTACTCTATCTAATCTAACCTGAACCTCTATAAATCGAATGCTGTCAAAGCTGTTCTTGATAAGTTGAACCTTAGTACTTTTCAAAATACTCAATAATTCAACTTTTATCATTCCTCTGAGATTCGAACTAGAATTGTCTTCATTTTCTACTCTATTATAACAAGTGGTATTTTTCAATTTTTTTTCCCTTGTTGTTTAAACATAAACAGCTCTCGGTCATCAATGTCTTATAAAAAAAGGAACAAACTCCCTACAATAGTCTTAATAGTGTCAGATGGTGATGAATTAGATTTTCCATCACCAATAGCTTTTTTGTTTTTGGAATTATTTTACAACTTTTTACAAAAGCAATAACCATGTAACTACCAGAGCAAAGTGGAAATTGGGTTAGATTTTTGATTGAAATAACTTTATAGGCTATCTTATTGAACATATTAAATCAGATTTTATATATTATATAAGTTAAGTAAAGCGATCAGTAGGCTATGTAGGCTACTGTTGTAGGCCTTAAGTGACTGACTGCGAAATTATTTAGAACTTCTGAAAGCTTATATCCATAAATACTAATACCTACTACTGACAGATTGTAGTTATTAGAAATTATTCTAAATTTTTGCAACAAATGTGCTGCCCAAAACATCAACAAAAATGAAAGAATAATGATTAATAAAACAATTTCTATTATACAAATAAAAGTTTAAATAAGCTATGCACGAAAAAAATAAATAAAATAACCTACCTGTCCTAGACACACTAGCCTACCTATCTTTTCCATCACGAAAATGGCAGAGTGCCCAACCTCCTAAGCCCTTTTCCGGATTTTTGTATACTGATTTCAGAAATTGGTAAATGTCCAGTTGATATCCTGTTGCGATTTAATATTGAAATTTAATTAAATTGTGTTTTACATTCCTCATTATTTAACAATTGGATCATCTTTTAGCTGGGAAAACCCTTTTCAAGTATTAAAATCCAATATTTTTATCAAAAATAAAGAATTTACAACATTGCATTTGATGTTCAGAATACACAATGAGCGTCTAGGTTTCATAAGTTATGCATAGCTAATAAATAGAATAGTGTATCTTCGATGTATAAGCAGGTAAATACTTCTAACAGGTAAATACACTGTATGATTTCAGAATCATGTGAACTAGGTCTCGGCAGTCAATATGTGTGTGTGTATATATACATATACCGTATATATATATATATATATTTAAATATATATACAGTGAAATTATTTAGAACTTCTGAAAGCTTATATCCATAAATACTGTTACCTACTACTGATAGATTGTAGTTATTAGAAATTAATCTAAATTTTTGTAACAAATGTGCTGCCCAAAACGTCATCAAAAATTAGAGAATAATGATTAATAAAACAATTTCTATTATACAAATAAAAGTATGCACTTATATATATATATATATTGACCTTCCCAGACCTGTAGTTCCTTTACTGAATAGGTAGGCCTAACCATATATATATATATAAATATATATATATATATATATATATATATATAATTACCTAACCAGACCTATTGGCGTGGATGAACATAAATATTGAGCGATGAGACACTTAATTTGCCATAGGAATTAATTTATGTTGACAGATGCCTTAACCTCATAAGCCTAGGATGTCATACTTTTAAATTGCTTATTTTAGATAAAAATAATGGATTTTTATACTTAAAAAGGGTTTTCCGAACTAAAGGATGATGTAATAGTTTAATAATGAGGTATGTAAAACACGATTTCATTAAATTTCAATATTAAATCGCAAAGAGACCTCAACTGAACATTTACCCAGAAATTATCCCAGTAAGTCAAGACACAGGGTCAATACTACCTGTTGGTTTATAATGTATGTTTAAGTTTAGGCCTAAACCCTATAATTTCATACTTTTATAATTATGATGACCAATAGTTTACAACTTTTGATCTTTTCAATATTGTTCTGCATGCTTTGCTGCCAAAGAGCACTACCTTTAGGTGTACAGTAACTTATAAACCATGTCCATTGTGATGATGACTGTCAACAAATCTATAGTGTTTACTTCACATTTTTTAAATTGTACAATTTATTTTAGTCCAATTTTAAATGTCTACTCCAAAACTTCCATCTCACGATAGGTCAGTAATAATAAACAGTAATAAATATAAAATCACAAGATAATATCAGTTTTTAAATACTCATTGTTCTGTTACAGTAAATAATAACTTAAATATGCAGTTGTTTATACAAGCCTAAGCTGAATTTTACGAATACCACTTTCGTTCAAACTTTAACAAAACAGTACAATAAAACAATAAATAGGCTAGAATGAAATTATATTATTACGAATAGAGATGATCCTACAAATGTCAACAATAACAATTCATTGGTAAATAAGAACATAAGTTTAAAATAACACAAAATCATGCTAATACATAGACAACTTTTAAAACTCCAACTTACCAATAATTCTTCTGTTTTTAACGCTGAAAACCACTACGCTCTTAAAAGAAATCAATTCAAAAGCTATAAATCACCAACATTAATAAAAGCACTACAGCCGAGTACAGCCAGACACTTCTAACGACAGTTAATATGATCCCGATCAACAGTCGAATGAGTCAATCAACAATCACTTAACATGAAAAGTAATTACTAAAACATTTGATCACAGAACATACCACAGAGCTGTGTTCAACTTCAACCAAAGAGTTGGCAAACACACACAGAGCTCATTAAAAAATAAAAATAGAGAGAAATCGCAGTTCTAGATTTAACGTATGTACAGTAAAATTGGTTCAAATATTAACAGCCATTGCCTGTAATCGGACGTCGCTAAAGTGGCCGTGGCGGAGAATGAGCGTCTAGCATGCTTCAATTACATAATAAGAACCAAGGTAGAACCTGATGTGTTTACCTTTTTTATTTAGGTACCGCGTATCCCCACCCCTTATCCATATAGCCATTTCTACCATCTTATTTTTTTGATTCTACGCCTTAACAGGCTTCATTGGCATTCTTCCAAGGGCAGTCTAATTCTTCTAAAATCTTTTTAACTTCAACTGATATATGCAAGTGGTGGATCTACAACTAGTAGTTTCAGTTTCAAGCATAAATACTTAGTGGAAAGATTTTAATTTATAAGTGGAATTGACTTCTTAATGAAAAGAAACCGAAAAGCTCTTTCAAGTTTGTTGAAAGAGCTTTTGAATGCATCAAACAGGCTTCTTTGTAAAGAAAGCAGCTTCTTTGGATTTAATTGCTGTACATGCATCATTACAAGATTAAGTTGATAACAATATTTTTGTCCTCTTTTTATGTAAAGACTTTTTGGTTGGCTCACCCATTCTACGTCTAATATCTATCTGGTCGTCTGGTTTAAAGTTGTAAACATAGAAATAGTAACAAATTCGTTAACCAAAAAGACTTCTTGCATAAAATATGATATCCAAGTATATACCTTATTGATAATTACGTAAAGTAGATCATTTAAATAATAAATAATGGTTTATGTTATTATTAACGGGTATGGTAACGTACGCACGTTACCCCACACCCCAGTATCTACTATCTAGCAAGATTCAACAAGTTTTTCTTGCCTTATTGATTTAAAGACCATGATTATATCCCACATGTCATTAAACTCTCGTGGAATTTTTACAATGAAAGGATGGTTGAGAACTCTACTAAATAAGTTTGAAAAAAATGGGAACTGAAGAGTGAAGAAACAAGAAGGAAGTTCATTTATTTTGTAATTGAACACTATTTTTTTCAAAAACGTAAAAACCATATAACAACGATATCAGTTTTATATAATAATAAAGTTTATCCAAAGATTTTTTTTTTTAACATCTAACTATTTATCTATGTCCTAGAACTCTTAGTGTAATTAGATTTGAGGTTTAGAACCGCCAGGTGAAAAAAATGTTACTTCAAGCTATACCGGCATTTTGGGGAAAGGACATGTCACAAAACACAGTTGTTAGTATTTTCCATCCTACTTTCTTAACAAAATAAAACTCTAAAACATATTTTAATATATGACATTATTGTATTATAAATAGCAAATCATACAGTTAAAACTCACTTTGAACAGTGTTTTCACAACGTAAAAAGGATTAACATAATATTAATTTTGCATAGGTCTAAAAGTTTAAAAAGTGATAAAATTCTTTGTATTGAAAAGACATTAAAAACCACCAGTATAAAATTACTGTGTAATTAATTACATATTTTATATATACAGTCCTTGCAATATCAAACTTAAAACTGCTCCCCTGTGTCTTGTACATTCCTAGTGAATGTTAAATTGTCCATGAACTGTTGTCCAACATCCAAGTGGTCCACACAATTTCTTAAGATACGGTACTGCAAGTCTTTCCACTTTGCTTTTGATATAGAGAGAGGGTTCAGGTAACTATGTACTGGAAATAGAAACTCACTGTGTCAAAGATCTCTCTCTCTCTCTCTCGCTGCTTCTGTTTTTGACAATTTATTTCACTTGTAGACCAATCCCAGCAATATGTTTTGATAACACACACAGAGCTCATCATACATAGCATTGTCAACAAGTATTTCTCTTAAGTTTCTAATTTCAAAAGGTCACTTTTTCTTATATCCATTAAAAAAAAATTGCAAACCCTTAAGAGTTTAGCTAATTTCAACAACTTTGTAAGGGGAAGGTTTATTCCTTGTTTTCTGGAGACGTAATTCCATTGTGAAGGTGTCTCACATGATGTATTTTGTTTTATTAAACATGTTTTTTATTGCTCTCCATATAAGTGTGTCCTCGAATGAGAAACATTACTTTTACTTCATCCAGTCTTTTTTCTTTACCACTTTGAATTTTACCATGAGGTAGTTTTTATTTTGTTTCCCCACAAGAATCACAGACTTTATGAAGAGATTTTACTTGGAATAATATAATGGTGTAAAATTGAAGCATATCTTTAACAAAACCCAATTTGTCACTTATAACTCATTTTCAAACGTTTATAGCTCAGCAGCTAATAACCCAATAAATTTGAATATTTTTGTGCATATTAGTCCAAAATCCAAATTTTCATTGGCTTTTTCAAATTGTAAATATCTTTTATAGAATCCGAAAACTTAATTGCTATAAATGACCAATTTATTGTATGATAATGCAGAATTTGCTATGATAATATGTTTTGTAAGTGATTATAAAAATTACCTTAAACAAATATTATCAGTAATGAAGCAAGTTCCCATGTAAATAGTTGTGTTAACTCCTAGAACTGTAGAATCTGGTAGTGCTCAACAAACAAAAGAGTATATTCAGGTTTCTCCAAAGATAAACATGCGGTGTGGAATAATTTGTAATCAAGTCATGGGCCTGTTCATGCTTACTAAGAAAACAATTACAGGTGTCATTTACTTGACATCCTTGAATTTTATTTTCATACAAATTGATGATACAGAAAGAGAAAAAGAAATGTAATTTTTAACAAGATAGAATGCCACCCATTACAGTCCAGATGAGAAGATCTCAATGATAAATTTTCTGGCTATTGGATTAGTTCTGTTTTATGGGTACCAAGAAGCCCCAATTTGACCCCTATCTACAGTAATGTTCTGACGTTAAGAACAATTATACTGAGAATATCCGGATACATCATTTAATAGAGAGAATCACTGCTACCACAGTGATAAGATCGAAAGTACCTGGATAGAGATCAACATGTTTCTCAAGCAAACTGGGATGCTCATATTGACACTTCCTAGATCATGTAAAAAAAACTTGATTGTACCTAACCAGAAACATAAAACTTAACTACTTTATCTCAAAATCACAGCACTATTTTCGATAGCCCTGAATTTCTTATGGAGAGTAGGGCTTGGTAATGGTGAATAAATACACAATTTGAATCAGTAAGTTCCAATGAACAGTAAACAAATTTGCTGAAATTAAACAAAAAATTTAATTTGATTTTTAAAAAATTGTTTTTAACTAGTTTCATAAAATTCTGCTAAAATGTAGTCACTAATGGCTCAAACAAAACAACCTACAGTATCTTCTTAAAAATACTACTTCAGCAGTTATTGATTAAAACTGGAAACAAAAACCACTAGCAACATTTTAAAATCTCAAAATTGATGTGATTTGGATACAAATTTGTTGAAATGAGATGATTTCTAACACTCAAAAATTACAGTTCACGAGTAGTTTGGAAAACACTTTTTAATCATTAAATCTAAAATCAGCATTTTTGGAAAATCAATTATCAGTACTTCTAGTTTTTCTTAGAAGCTTGTTAATAGAAACAAGTTTTAGAGAATGATAAGAAAACAATAATTTTATTTGCTTATGAACAGTAAATTGAATTATCAAATAATTGAATCAACTTTAATGTAATAGCAGATATTTCTTGTTGAAACTCCATATTCAAGGATAAAATAAAGCAAAAGCTTAAAGTTTCAAATATTTATTAGTATAATGAGCTACAATTGTTTCGCCTTGCGGCATCGACGGGCTACTGAAAATTTACAGGTATAGACAACTATTCAAAACATAAGTACAGGAAACTGAAATACAATAGAGAAATCGGGAAAGGTAGGGGGTGACCTAGCAGGTAGATAAAGGTTGATGAACTATGGTAAGGATGGGTTTTAAAAGAGGTGACGAATTTAATACAATTTGGTCATTTAAGTTGAGAATAGGCCTAAGTGAAATAGATCTATTTATTTCTAAACATTCTAAATTATTTAATCTATTGCTTTTATTTTCTATATGTAAGAGTTTAACATTCAATTTCGGATCAAAACTATGACCCGAGTCCAAAAGGTGGTTAGCAAAGTTAGAGTTTCTATAGCCATGTTTCCAGCTATTTACATGTTCTTTAATTCTAACTTTTATAGATCTACCTGTTTGACCTATGTACTCAGAGTCACAATCTTGACAAGATATTTTATAAACTCCACTATTTTCTAACATTTCTTTTTTATCTTTATTATTAACCAACATTTTCCCTAGATTTTTTGTACAATAAAATGCAACTTTACGATTACATTTAGTAGAAATAAGGTTACTGATTTTATAACTAGTTCTGTTGATATAAGATAATTTACAATATCTAACTATTTCAATGTTCTAGTTATGGGAAGAGTGGACTAAATTTTCAGCTCTACGCTTTAACTTTTCTCTTAAAATATTATCTATTAAACTAACATCATACTTATTATTAACAGCAATTTGTTTAACGACATTCAGTTCATCATAAAAGTCATTAGGTGAAAGAGGCATACTAATAAGTCTATGTATCATGCTGTGAAAAGCAGCATGTTTTTTTTCACAGCATGATACATAGACTTATTAGTATACCTCTTTCACCTAATGACTTTTATGATGAACTGAATGTCGTTAAACAAATTGCTGTTAATAATAAGTATGATGTTAGTTTAATAGATAATATTTTAAGAAAAAAGTTAAAGCGTAGAGCTGAAAATTTAGTCCACTCTTCCCATAACGAGAACATTGAAATAGTTAGATATTGTAAATTATCTTATATCAACAGAACTAGTTATAAAATCAGTAACCTTATTTCTACTAAATGTAATCGTAAAGTTGCATTTTATTGTACAAAAAATCTAGGGAAAATGTTGGTTAATAATAAAGATAAAAAAGAAATGTTAGAAAATAGTGGAGTTTATAAAATATCTTGTCAAGATTGTGACTCTGAGTACATAGGTCAAACAGGTAGATCTATAAAAGTTAGAATTAAAGAACATGTAAATAGCTGGAAACATGGCTATAGAAACTCTAACTTTGCTAACCACCTTTTGGACTCGGGTCATAGTTTTGATCCGAAATTGAATGTTAAACTCTTACATATAGAAAATAAAAGCAATAGATTAAATAATTTAGAATGTTTAGAAATAAATAGATCTATTTCACTTAGGCCTATTCTCAACTTAAATGACCAAATTGTATTAAATTCGTCACCTCTTTTAAAACCCATCCGTACCATAGTTCATCAACCTTTATCTACCTGCTAGGTCACCCCCTACCTTTCCCGATTTCTCTATTGTATTTCAGTTTCCTGTACTTATGTTTTGAATAGTTGTCTATACCTGTAAATTTTCAGTAGCCCGTCGATGCCGCAAGGCGAAACAATTGTAGCTCATTATACTAATAAATATTTGAAACTTTAAGCTTTTGCTTTATTTTATCCTTTAATTGAATCACTTCAAATCTTAGATTTTTTTAATGGGGTTTAAGGCGAAAAACCATTGCGGTCATTATCACCTTCACAAAATTGAGCATGAAGGTGCTCCACCTTTATAGATACAAATTACAAAACAATACAGTAATACTTTTTTTAGGTATAATAACAGGACTAATACAAATTAACAAAATTAATCTACAACATAACAAGTTACAAGGCTGTAAAATGGCTCTGGCACGAGTTGACAATTAGAAAATACAATTAACAACAATAAAAACAAATATTACAGGACTGTAAAAGGGCCCTGCAATGAATTACGCAGAATAAAATTTAAAAGAAAAACTAAACATTATATTACAGAGTTGTAGAATGACTGCAATAATTGACTAGATTTTATAAAATATTTCAGAAGATGCAAAAAGGACAATAACCCGATAAAGGATCTGAGCATTATCCCCCAAAATTGCTTGAATGGAATTGGGAAGGGAAAATGTTTTACGCACACCTCTCAAAGCAATACAGTCAATGAGGATGTGCTTAATTGACAACACACCTTGACAAAATGGGCATTGTAGAGGATTCCCGTGTTCCATCAGAAATCCATGGTCGAACTGTGTCTTTTATTTCCCTCAGCTTATTGGAATCTGTTTTTGTCCACTCTTCTTCCCGTTGCCTATGCAAGGTGATTTTCACAGACAATACTAAGTCAGATACTATAACATGTTGTGTGACTGGTATCCTTTATCGACTTGTAGCTTCCTTTACCATGTAAACCTATATAAAAAAGCTGGGTTTGTATTTAATATTAATCTGATTTTTATAAAAGAGAGGAAAATAATTTGCTCGACTATGGGCGCCAGGTAGCGTTAGCTTACCAATTTTGAAAAAAGGAATTTAATTATTATTATTAAAATTTCTCAGGGTCGCAAATCCTTTTGAAAGTGTACTTACAGTGGTTCTCGATGAAATAAAAAAAATCTTATTTTGTTAATTAAGATTATACATATATATTCATGACACATTTCTTACCGCTATTTAAAATCTCTATGTTTTTAACTTTAAAAAATTATTTTGCCTTGAAGAGGCTTAAATCCTTTTCTATGACTCTATATTAATAGTTGCAACTTAAAACAAAATATTTTTTATAGTGAGTTCTTATATTCTCACGTAGCAAAGATTATATTTATATTAAAATGAAATTAAGTACTTTAAGTTTAATAGTTGCTATACAAAAATTATTCATTAGAATAAATTAAAAAAGTTCATACAAAAAGTTCTTTTTTATACAAAATTATTATGAAACTGTCAATGATTCTTTGTTACCGCATAACCGTTCCTGTAGGCTGAGAATGTCCTCGTGGTGAGTTCCTCTCATCTTGTATTGCAATCACCTTGTAGACTCAATTTACACATCCGATGATCAATTGTCCTTTCAAGTTCACAGTGTTATACAAAAAATTCATCACTTTATTGAGAGTTATTGGCCAATACTCTCTTCAAATACAAACTACGTCCTACCACGTCAAAAACTGTCTCTAAACTCGTTAAATTATCACCATTCAATGTTCTAAAACTTCTTTTAGACCAAAACATCTCTCACTAACTCAAATGTCACAATAGGACTCTACTTTAACAATTTTCGCTACATTTTGAAAAAGTTTATATACACAAGAATACATCTGACCAACTCGGCTGTTCCCTTAAGACTGGCAAAACCACATGTGTCTTTGTCCAGCTTCAAAACCAAGCGTCTTATTTAATATGCAACGTCTGCTAGAAATTTTCTCACACACCTAGCAACACAGACACGGTTCAAATTATTTTGCCTAACACAAACTTTGTCTATTTTAACTACACAATTTTTATTCAAATATTCATATAACTTATAATTAACAATTTTTACATTACACCAGTATTTTGGAAACCTATATTTAAATTTTATATACCCTTGTCTTAACAAGTACATTGAGTCATTCTTTTGACTTCTGAAGTCCCCCCACCCATTCAATTTCAAAATAAATCTTAATATAACCATTTTTTGGTTATCCTAGTTAAAATTACCATTTTTGGTATCACAACTACTTCGTCACCTTTTGTGTTTCCTGAAATTCCACAATGCCCAGGTACCCAGCAAAATGATATTCCGATGTGCGATAGCTGAAGTCTGTGTATGGAGCACAAAATATCTTCAGCCAAAGGATTCTTAGAATACATATCCTGGATAGCCTGTAAAGCACTTGTGGAATCGGAACACAATAGATAGTGACGGAAACCTGATGGCCTTTCAAAATAGCAAAGAATTCGGCAGAATATACACTATAAGTCGGTAATCCATACATATAAGTCCGACCGGATGAGTAATATGCGCAACCGATTTAGAACCATCCGTGAAAATAATTTCGCTGGATGGGTATTCATCAAGTATACAGTGAAACTCCTTGATATACTACATCAGGAGTGTTGTGCTTACTGAATCAGAACAGTGAAAAATCAAAAGTTGGCATTTGTATGAGGCATTCTTATCAACTGCCTTACTTGAAAAACCATCAGGTGGTTTAATTTTAGTTTTAGTTTTTTAAGTCTCTGGGTCAAGCTCCATACCAACTTCAATTACTTGAACATCAGGTGTTGAAGGCTTTGGAGATGCCTGAGGTGATTTTTGGAGGGGTTTAGAACAAGCCCCTTCCTTTATTTTTGGTATCTATAAACTTGATTGTTACACCCAGTGTTCTACTGGGCTTAGCTATAGTATTTTTGTTTTGTACTTTAACAAAAGACATACTTGGTAAGAACAGATACTGATTTAGATATCAGTTTTAATAACTGTCCAGTTGTCTGTGGCAATTTGAGGTTTTTCTGTGGCAAAGGCACAGATTTAGCTTTGGATGTAATAGGTTTAGTAAATTTAAAAATAAGGTCAACTTTAGAACGAGATAGGACATTAATAGATGAACCGCTTTGAACTGCAATAATTTTAAATAAAATATTGACGTTATTTTTAGTAGAGGACATGCATGAGTTAACCAGCGCATTGTGATAAGCGGTTGCAGATGAGACTCTGAGAACAGGTATATACCCTTGGATCACTTTCGATCATATCCAAACCCCAGAACTCTGGGTCCCAGAGTATCCTCTTTAACCAGACTGGATGGGCATCAGTCTAGACCCGCAAGTAGAGAGGGAGGACCCGACATCTCCCCCATAGAACAGAAACCATGCATTCATCTTCGGCAAAGCAAGCTCATATCAGCTTACCAGATTCAAAGGTTGTCACATTTTGGTCTGTTAAACACTCTCAGATACGCTACGGCCTTTCACGGTAAAAAAAAACTAATCCCTATATATGAATGTAGTGTTTATGTGTCCTCACTGAATCGTGAAGTATAACAGCCTCTACGAATTGTAAAATATGTATGAGTATGGTATGTGTTTGTATATTCGGAGATGTTTTATTGTACCACACCTGCATAGCTCGGGTTCTGTGAGGGACGCTAAACCCCCCTCAATTGGTGCAGATAGAGATAGTCTGCAACCCCTGCGTTGAGAACCCTAAGGAAAGGTGATTGTAAGATACTGTATATAGGTGAACTGTGTGTATGTCTATATAGATGATAGTTTATGAGTTGTGAGTGTTTGAATGGAGACTGCGAGGGACGCCAACTCCCTCTTATTAGGTGCAGCTAGTCTGCACCCCCCTGCGGGGCTCAAATCTTAGGATGGGAAAAGGACATGTTGAATAACAAATAAACATTTTAAGGATCAATACATTTATTTTAATACATGGAATATATTATATAATATATTATATTTTCAACCCTTTTCACACACCATTTAGTTTTGTATGTTTGCTTCTGTTGTGAAAGGCATGCAAAAAGGCACCTAAGAAGGCTGTCTAACAATCTACTAAATATATTATATTTTTTTATTTATTTTTATGTTGTTTTAAGTTGTACCACAACACTAAAAAACAACTTTACAATAATACACGAGTCACCAACAAAAACATACATTAATTATATTCAACACTGTAATAAAAAATATACCACCGTATTAACAACACACACATCTATTTGACAATTATGATCTTTTTTTACTTTTTCTTTAATTTATATTTCACTATAACATTTGCTAAGAATTTATAAGAGATATAGACTCATTCACGTTTATCTAACTCTCTCATAATGTGCATTAGCTTATATATATATCTCTAAGTACTATATTATGTTACATCAACTTTGGTTGAACTGACACCTAATGGTCTGATAGTATGTTGTAATATTAACAAATTATCCTAGTCATGATCCAATAAAAAAAAGTAGTACTATAATAAGTACTACTTAAAAATTCACTACTTCTCATTGGTCCAAAGCACTATATTGTTAGAATAATACAAAATATGATAACATTAAACAACTGGTTAAATCTAATAACAAATGTGATGTAACATAAAACTGTGCAATAATAATAAATAAAAACTTAATAGTAATACAAATTAATGAAAATAATAAATAATAATGTAAACATATACATTCCTATAATGATATGGTATAGTTACATTTTATAGTTAAAAAATAAAATAAAATGCCACTTGTCTAGTTTACTTTATTTCCAAGTAATTAAGTCTTTTTCTATAAAAAACAACAATAATTATATAATGATTTTGATTTTATATAAATTTAAATTAATGTTTTTCTTCCTACAAAGTCATATTTTCTTAATCAACAACACAAGCGTTATTTAGGCAAAACTTGTTTCATGAATGAAGATGAATAGAGTTTCCTAGTTTTTTAGGTTGTTGAGAAATTATTTTAAAACAGATAACAAACTGGCCATATCACATATTTAAATAGGTTAGGTGAACTAATTTAGATTTCAAGTAAAATAAATGTTTTTGTGTGTCTATAAAAAAAACTTTACTTTGTGAAAAGGCAAAAGAAAGTTGATGATAAAACAAGTAATCAAATATAAAACAATTATGTTTGTCAACAAATATGTAAAACTACATTATCAAATAAAATATTAATTAATTTTATCTTTTTTCTTGTATCTTGAAGATTAGTTTGTAAAGAGTAGAGACAACTTATTTCAAATTACAAAACAGATAAAAATGAAAATGTAAAAGGTCTTTCTAAAATCTGATTCAATTGATCATATTCATTTGATTGTAATTTCTTGTATAGCATAGCAGCCACAGAAAATTTGATTAGATAAATTTTGTCCTTTCCAATAATCCAATTAAAATATTGCAAACAATTATAACAAAAAAACAAAATTGATTTATAATGTCCTGCTATTTGTCATTGTTATAAATTTTGAAAAATAAGGTCATTGGTAAAAACACAGGGTACAATTAATTCCAAATGATCTAAACAAAAATTCTGTTACTCATGGCTTTAAAAAGTGTATAATTTTCAATTGGCCTTATAAAGTACTTAACCAATCAACAAATTGTGGATTGCTTTTAATAATTAACATTAATCATTTGTGCCCTGTTTCAACTTGGAGCTGTAAATTAATCACATTGAAATGTTTATATACAAGTATAGTTATTCACTAGTTAGGGTCTTGTAAAATCACAGAGAAATCAGATTTTCATCTAATTTTGGTTTTTATTTCTTTGTTCTAATTTAAAGAAATACAATATATGGTAGTAAAGTGGAGTGATTTATATTTTGTGTACAAGTGAATTTTGTTCACTTTAGTCTTCTAGTTTATAATACAAAGTTCCAGATGGAATTAGAAAATTTTAAGAGGGCTCTTTGAGATTTTTTTTTTCAATTTTAATATAATAGTGGTAATGGAGTGAAGTAAGTACCAACATTCTATATTATTTAGTGCAATTTTGTAAACTAAAAATTTTCATCTTTAGGATTACCACATTTGTTTGTTAAGCTTATACGTTTTGCTAGTATAGTGTGATTCTTATATACCCGGAAAGTGTTTCTTTTTAATGTTAGATACAAACTAACAAAGATTGCTGATTTTTGTTGGTTGTCATATGTTTGGTTAATAAGTTTTTTGATGATGTTATCACCCCCTCCCATTACCATGGACCTGTGCTAGTCTATTAGTTAGTCAGTTCACCATAAGTCTCACACAAAATCAGAAGATCTCTTTGTTGGAAATTTACAGTAAAATCTTGCAATCATTCTGTTGTTTAGTTTTTTGTGGAAAAATTCCTTGATGCTCCTAATCAGGGAAATCAACAGTGCAATGTTTACGTTACACAGAAAGTGTTAAAATTGGCCGAGAAACTGCCAACTTTCAGTCTGTACACCGGAGTTTACAGAGCGTGTTCAATAAGACTCTTCTGCGTTCTCCAGGTATCAAGTTAGGGTAATAAAGAATTACGTCCTTTAGATTCAGAAAACCACATAACCTATTGTGATTGGTTTAAGAAATTCATTCGTAATGATAAAAATAATCAACTTAACACTATTGTGGCCATCTTGGTCACTGGATTTGTCTCCCTCAGATTTTTTCCTGTGAGACTATCTTAAGGATTCAATATAATGCAATAATCTTACAGCGCTGCAAGATTTACAAAACAATATAACCAATAGTGTAAGGACCATCCCACCCAATGTACTGAATTCCGTATCTGCAAAGTAGATATGTATTTTCATAAAGGACAATTTCAGCATCTTTTATAAATTTATATTTAAAACTATAATTTAGAATGTATAAAATAAATATTGTGTTAAATAACAAAAAGTTTACAATATCCGTGTTGAGGTTCATTTTTTATTTAGAGTCCCGGAGATATAAGAATCGAAACTGCATTAAGAAGAAAGACAAAATTAATATTCAATGGAATCCGTAGTAATATCTGTAAGAATTGGATATATAGACATCTGAGCTGAGATTTGTCGTAAAGCTGAATTTTGATAAAAGTCCCTTAATTGGTAAGGAGATCAATTTAAAAATTTACTGCATTAATATCCACCAAATAGTAAACGAGAAAATGACTATAACAATTCATTATTATTATTTTACAATATCTTCCTTATTGTTAACAATTGAAATAAATAAACTCAATGACAAAAATATAGCTTCAAAATTGAGGTTTAAACAAGTTACATGTTTAAGTATTTTAATATCGAACTAAAAAAAAAAATCTAAAAAATTAATTTGATTTTTTGAATTTTGTACAGTAAAAAATGTTTTTGAAAAAATGATAATTAAGAATTAAAACAAAAATCGAACTACAAAAAATGTTTCAAATAGGGCTTTATAACAGAATCAATTAGAAAAAATTATTTATTATTATTCCTATTTAAGAAAAAAACTATCCACTAAATTAAAAAACTTAATTTCAAAATAGAAAAAGCAATATATGATCACAAGAGAGATTCTTGAACTAATAGTTTGAGAGATAGCAAACATAGCTACACTAATCTTGCTATATTGTTAATAGCAAATTACATTTTATAGATGAACAGGCAGATATTATTTTGAAAATAACAAAAAGTTCCTTCTTCTTGCACACCGACACCAAAAAAGAATTGAAAAGAATACTTTATACACAATTAAGTGGAACTTTGGTTTTTAAAACTACTGTCTCTAACACTGTTTATATCTGGTAATTTAAGTAAAGTGGCATTATCAGAATTAGAAATGAAATAATATACTTATGAAGGAACATTATTAAAGAAACCATACAAAAAGTGGGTAAGCTATGGAGGTTAACAAATAGCAAGGATGATGTGATAGAGAAGGCAGTTCATGAATGGAAGACAGAAGGAAGATAATAGGACAGAGTACTGTGGGAATGCAAACATTTATATGGTCTCGGCACCAAGAATAAGTAAGTTAAAGTGTTTTCATAAAATAAAAAATATAAATAAATGTAGTATATTAAAACAACAGTTTTACTACTTTTCTACAGGTGCTCCAATTCTAAGATAACACAAACAAAATTAAAGAGAAAATAAAACTATGTATCATGTATTTTGAGTTACCAAAAATAATAACAATACATGATGAAAAGTCAAATACTGGATCCATTGAAACAAGTTTAATAAATTCCAATACTGTATAAACATAAAAACAAAAGAACAAAAACATTTGATCAACTTTTCACATTTTATAAACTATGTTTTTTTAAAACAAATAATATTAGACAAGTTAAATTTTAACATATTAACTTGAAATATATATTTTTTTATATTATTAAATAATTAAAACATATACTGAAATCAATATTTATTGACTAAAAAGTATTTAATTCTTAAATCAAAATTGCATGGTGTTTACTAATTTTCCCACTGCAGGTAAAAATAAATATTTATTGGATTTATAGTTTTAAAAACTTGTATAGTATTTACACAATATGAATATTTTACATTATGAAATGTACTTTTTTTTTTTTAAATAATTACAAATGTTTTATAAGTTAATGTAATCTTTCAACTTAAAATTGTTTACAAATACATATTAAAAAAAAGTAAATTATCCTTTACAATATCATACATATTTTAAGAATGTATCAGTATTTTTTTTAATAATTACCAAAAGTATTTATTGGACTACATAAAATATGTATGTTTTATATCTAAATTTTTGTAAAACTAAAAAGAAATTTTATACAAATATTTATAACTGAAAAATTATTAAAATTGTACCATTTGATTTGCAACATTTAATTTAAAATTTATTTTCACAAGTTTTTTTTAAACTATGCCTTATAATCTTACAAGCAACAAATAAAATTTGTAAAAATTGTCACAGATAAATCTATTTTGGATATTTTAAAAATAAAAAATATCAATTAATACGGATTGGAAAAAAAAAAAAATTTGTATTAAGATCCCTTGCACCAGGTTGATAAAATCAAAACACTTTAATACAAAAAATATTAGCATTAATTATGACTACTGTATAAATAAAATGTATAAAACGATGTCTATAAAAATCATTACAAAATTTCAATTTGTAATGGAGATTTTCCATAATATAATTACAAATATTAATTTTAATAAGTAAAAATACAAATAGAGAAATAAAATAAAATTTGTTTAGTTGTTATAATTACTTTTATATCTGTTAAAATATAAAGTCTGTAAATTAAAAAAATACCATTATATACAGTGCTTTTTTTCTAAAATAATGTTTATGTGGTAGATATACTGGGAGGGGAGATAAATAGGGATGCTATTTATCTTCTCTAGCACAGAAAATGTTTTAATTCAAGATTAAAATGTGGTCTGGAAATAAAGGAAATGTTTGGCTTTATTGAGTGTAGATTTTATTATTTAGTAACTTTCCATACTTTTGGGTATCAATTACCCACTTGGATATTTCTTTGCAAGAAAAATAAATATTTCATCTGGGTGGCACCAATGCACACTGGTTTTTCACAATATGGTCCCATCACAAAACGTCTTTTGAAATTGAATTAAAATTCAATAACCGACAAGGATTGTAAGAAATTCACTTTCTTATGTCCTTATAAATGTTGGATTTACACGCATGAATAAAAATATATAAATTTGCTTTAATATAATAATAAATTTATAGTTTAGAGATAAAATATAAATTCAGATTATGGTTTGATGGTATGCATAGTATCAGAAAAAAAGCACTGGTTATTTATATTCAACGATTTTCTGTTGTATGTTAAGCACAAGTTCCATCATAAATTGGAATGAATTAAAATAAGTTATGTTCAACAACTTAGGGACACTTAAATATAAATGACTGAGTCTTGATATTTTCTAAATAGTAAAATAAAATAAACTTTTTGCTACAGCAGAATTCAAACATTTCCCTAAATACCATAACTTTCTAAAACAAAAGGATTATTTAAGCCTTTAAAACAAGGTATGAAAATAAATTTGGATAAAACACATCCAATAATGAATTGATAAAAAATTGTAAAGCATTAACAATGATTTGTTGGTGATTGTTCTATATACAGGAACAAAAGCACTTCATATTGTGGGCACTCTACAACTTACAGTCTTTTATAAAATAAAATTGTGTGCTTCGATACTTTCAAAAAAAAGTATTTATACACAAAATTACTTGTATAAAACAAACATATTTATGTAAAATATAAAAAAATATAACACCACCTATGGGTTTTTTTAATGGGAGATTCTAAACAGTTTGTATTTCATTACATAGTTCAATACTTTGCTGTTGATATCAATATTTAATATTGACATGTTTGTTCTGATGCTTAGATCGGTAACTCAACTTTTTATTTGCTCTTGCTTCACCTGTAACAAAAGGATATAATGTATGTTAGTACAACATAAAGCTGACTCAGATAATTACAAAATAGGAATCTAGTACCATTTAAATTTTGAAAGAAAACACAATTAAGTAATTAAAGAGTTTCATTTCATTGCTAAGCACAAAATCAAAACAAGAAGCTAACATTTTTATTTTTTTTTTTTTTTTTTGTAAATACACTGTAATGATTTTTGTAAATACAGGATGGCAACTGACCAAGCTAACTTAGGTTCATTTTAGGGAATGTAAGCAACATGAATACATAAGTGAGAGCGTTGATTGTCTTATAGGGATAGTCTATACTCGTAATGGAAGAATTAAGGTTATACTAGCGCTACTTAAATTTTCGCTCCTCGCTTTGTAGGCATCTCAAACACAATTTTAGATAATGTGCAATAACTGTAAAATATTTAAGATATAAAAAAGGGAAATATTTACAATCTAGTCAGCCATATAAACTAAAATACAAAATACTAAAATCCGTCTAATCATTTCTTTGGGTTCATTATTGATTAATTACTATTATAATGTTTAAAATGTTTTCTACTTTTAGTGTGGCAGTAAGGAGGATAATATTTCTAGAGTAATTTTTTTTTCATCTCCATAATATTAAGATTAGTCATATTGACGAGAGAGAGAGAGAGAGAGAGAGAGAGAGAGAGAGAGAGAGAGAGAGAGAGAGAGAGAGAGAGAGAGAGAGAGAGAGAGAGAGAGAGAGAGAGAGAGAGAGAGAGAGAGAGAGAGAGAGAGAGAGAGAGAGAGAGAGAGCATCTATTTTTAGCTCCAACAGACTAAAAATCATTAAATTGAAAGTATATAGCACATTTAATCTACAAATAAGGACTTTTTTTGATATCATATGACATTGATAACTTACAAAATATACACAGATATATAATATTTTTAACCCTCTATCTGCCATTTCAACACTAAGTGTCGATGAACGATGCTCGGTGTCAGATATTGACACAAAACATGTTATTTATAATTCAACATTTCCCCCACTTTTAATCATCCTAGCGCAATATATTTAAAACCGTTGTAAAGCTAATACTCCATAGATGCATAAATAAGCATGTAATCAAAACACCATAAAATATTATAAATAATATTTAAATAATTGATAAAGTTTGTGTATTTACAGCAAATGAGTTACACATCAACTGAGCTGTTGTGAAACACAAATTTACATCATTCTTTGTCTAATTTTAACAAATCCATATTTCTGTCCAACAAATCTACAGTGACACTGCTCTATAGATGAATTCTTCATCTTTCGATCTTTGCTTTCCAAATCTTTCTACCTGTTATAGTTTTTAATCTATAAAAATTCAATAAAAAATAAAATAAAGAATTTAAAACGTTTTACACGATCAAACTCATATTTTTTTCAATTCAACTATATACCTAGTAAATATTATATTATTGAAATGTGTAATATACATGGGTAATTATTTAAGTAAGTACCATTTTTAAGTGGAGTAACAGCAATTTTATTTATGAACATGTTGTATCAAAAACTTAAGTATGAACATATTTTTACTTTTCTACATAGTCACCAAGAATATCTAAGCATTTGTTAAGTCGTGGTACTAGCTTTTGGATCCCCTCATCATAGAACTCTGCCGCCTAAGCATTTAACCAGTTAGTAACAGTTTCTTTCAACACGTCATCATTTTCAAATCGTTTTCCACCAAGATATTCTTTGAGTTTAGGAAACAGATGAAAGTATGATGGTGCCAGGTCAGGGCTGTAGGGGGGATGGTCCAGTAATTTCTATCAAAATTTGGACAGTTGCGTCTTGGTCATTGCTGAAGCGTGAGGCCGAGCGTTATCGTGAAGCAGCACGACGCTGCTAGACAGACGTCCCCGCCAGCAGTTTGGAATAGTGCACCTAAGCTTGGTTAGTGTTTCGCAATATATCCCAAAATTTATGGTCATTCCTCTTGGCAGAAAGTCAATCAGTAGAACGCCTTTCCGATCCCAAAAGACCGTGGCCATGATTTACCGTGTTGAAGGTTCTTATTTGAATTTTCGTGGTTTCGTTGGTGAATTTGAGTGATGCCATTCACTGGATTTACGTTTAGTCTCTGGAGTGTAGTATGCTACCCACGTTTCATCACTGGTAACAATATGATTCAAGAACTCATCACCACTGTTTCGTAGCGCTCCAAAAATGACAAAGAATGTGCTAAACGCTTCTTTTAGTGTTCCTCTGTCAACATTTTTGGCACTCATCTCGCACAATTTTTTTTGTATTGCAGTTTGTCGGAAACAATGTGATAAACAACCGATCTTGAAACTTGTGGAAATTTTTCATGAAGCTTATCAATTATTGTAAAGTGTCAGTTTTGGCGAATTTCCTCATCAACTATTTTTGTCAAGCCTTCATCAATGACAGTTGGTCACCCATATCGTTCTTCATCATGAACATTTGTTCTTCCTTCATTGAAAAGCCTACACCATTTACACACATTACTGTCATTCATTACACCTTCACCATAAACAGCCTTCATGTGACAGCCTGCGCGTTTGCTATGCGCAAACTGTTCTTACTTAAAAAATGACCTCTCGTATCATTGTAAAGGTAATGTTTCAATCTTTCATAATTATATAACCAAAAATCCTTCTCACCAAAGTAAAAGTTTAAGAATTAGATAAAGTTTTGTGTTTATGTTGTGAGAGTGTAGAACGTCACGGAAAGTCACAATATAAGAAAATGTGAACTCATTGATGATATAATTTTCATTGAACTTGGAAATCCATGGTCTAGAAAAAGATATGGAGAAAATCATAAAGAAGACAGAGGTGCTGCAGGTTCCATTCCATGACTCCGGCATTCAGTGGGCTCTCAGATTACCTTCCCGAAAAGAAGACATTCCTCCTAGGGTGATTGTGCAGTTTAAGAATAAAAAACTAGAGATTTGTGGCTGATGGAAGCAAGGAAACTCAAAAGTTTGCTTTCTAGCGACAGGTAATACTTTGAATAAACTATATTTTAATGATAACCCAACACCATATTTTGCTAATTTACTTAAGAGGTAAAAACATATGTTTTAGGGTGAAACATTGTAATATATTGATAACAAAATCAGATAGACAATTTGAAGAGTATGAGCGATTATCCTAAGATCTGTATTGTGCTTAAATTAGATTTATGACTATCATTTTATTTTATAATATAAATGGAGCCTATATTTTGTTTAATAAAGAAAAACAAAGGTCAAGTCGCAGTTATGTGATATAAATTGGGGTAATTTTTTTGTCTTTAGTTTACCAAATTCTTGAGAGATCAATCTTCAGTTCATGAACTTAAATTTAATCTCTACCTACATACTGTATATTTAACTCTTTGTTATATACATCTTTAGAAGAAAATGATGCATCTTTATTTGTGTCGATGAACAAAGGTTTATGATTCAGACATTCTTTGGGTAAAATTGACTTTCTTTTTCAGATATTATGTTCAAGACTCTTAAGTTATTCAATTTTAATTGTCATTGTGTTAAAGCTTATTAAAGAATGACCAAATGTCTCTCTGATTTATTATTACATTTTTAATTTACACTAAATAATTCCTGAAAGTTTTTCTTCTTTTTGTTTGTCCTAAATGAGTGAAATTGATTGCACTTTACAGGACTAATTGATATAATATATGAGTATGATTGTGTGTATATATTATATATGTGTGTATATATGCTATGCTCTGATTGGATTTATGATTTTTTGTCATTTTATTTTAGTAATATAAATTAAGCCTGTCAGTATATAAAAACAAAATTATTTGAATAATCAATCTCTAGTTTATGTATTTAAATTTAGTCTATTTAAATTTAATACATACAAACCTTTCGTTATATGCATACAAATGTATAATAGATTGTGCATTATTAATATAAAACTCTATATCGCACAGGTAAATATAGTATGCACTAGTTTATGATTGCATATTGTTTAACTTTATGACTAAGGCTAATATTTGTCATACTTTTAGCAAGGTACATTTAATTCGAGATTATAGGTTGGTAGTCTGTTAGCCTTACATCAAAATATTAGAGATATTGTGGCCCAGCCAAGGAGGCCAGCAAATAAAAACCATAATAAGTATAAATTAGGATGTAAAGGGATTCTAAATAATAAAATATGAATTGGCACTTGTGATTTTGTTGAGTAGTGGAAGATCACGTAGAAGGAGGGGGAGACGAGGAGTGGAAGGCTTGAACCAGCGAGCCGAGCGAGAGTCTGTTCCGAGAGCCGCGAGAAGGAAGACTGCTACGGGACGAGGTCAGTCCATTTTCGGCCACGTGCTACAGTATATAATTAATCGGTATGCTTTTCAGCCACTATTAAGGCTTTATCTAGCCCCGTTATGTCTTTTTAATAAATTATAATTATTTCTGTAATCTTCTAATTCGGCGCTAAAATAAAAGAGAACATTTAATTTAACTTGTGTTGTGTGCGTTCATTAGCGTCCTAACCCGATTCCTTGGCCCATCCTGATAAGATTCGACTAAAGTGTACGCAGTCTCCAGCCAGCCGGAGCTTCCAGCTGGTCAAAAGAAGTGGAGACAGTCACAATATTAAGAAGAATTATGATGGGTTCATTGTTTATTTGAGTGCATTATAATGTAAACCAGATTTTATTGTATTAAGTGAGGCTTGGCTTAGCTGTGTTGAAGATGTGGATCAGCTGATCGGCTATGATAAGGTTGTAGAGGTCATAAATCTAGTGGTTTAGTTGTTCAACTACGCTCAGATAAACAATGCTCAGATATCACATTCATTAAACAAGACTCCCGTCATTCAGTTTGCTGATTCACTAATACTTTGTTGTAGGATGCAAAATAAATTTAATTTTATGTTTTCAAGTTTGTACAGGTAGAATGAGGAGGAATATATATTTCTAGAAAGTTATGCAACCATTCTAGAATTATAAAAAAGTGTAATATTAGTACAATTAGTGATTTAATTATCAATTTACTTTCTGACAGCTATACTGTTGATAAGTATAGAGAAATTTTCTCCTCCTATGGTCTTGAATCATTGATTGACAATTTTAAAATCAATAGTATTTCACTTTGGTTTGTTTTTGTTAGATTAAAAATGAAAATTACATACCACAACACCTATTTTTACAAATTAATAAAAAGTTAAAATGTTCTAAGGCGGAATATTAGTATATAAAGTTTAGTATACATTTAAATGTACTATATACTTGTTTCCTTTCATAATCCATAACCTTAGACATGGATATTAAATAAGAAAGTAAAATTCATTAGACTTACCAAATTCATTTTGGCAAAATCAGCATGGATTTTTCAATATCCGTTTTTGTCTAAAATCATACACTCTGCGACAAAAGAAGACTAGGTCTGGAGCAACTTGTCCAAAAGGTTGTCTTTCTGTGCGAGGGTAATTTCCTCCTTCAAGCATAGGTACAACTCTACCTGGGACTGATAAACCTTCTTCTAGTCGACGCACATTCTTACGATACCTGTAAAGTAGTTCATTTAATTTATTTGTATGTTGTAATAATTTTGTGTCATGTGTATTTATATTCTAGGAATAAATTTAATCTCATTAGATACTTCTTGTACACACATTCCTGTACTTTAGTAGAAGTAATATTTCAATCATCGTAGAGAAACTAGATTTGATCAACTCAACTTGTACAGTTTATATAATTTGTGATTACCTGTTTCACTTAACTGAGAACATGATGTTTCCAACTTTTGTATGAGTAATAGGATTGTTAACTTATTTGAAACATCTTGTCAAACCAAACTTAGATCAAAAGGTCCTTTTGACACAAATTAGAAAAATTTTAATCCAGTTTTCGGGGGGGGGGGAATATGATGTGCAAGAGTGTGCTACAAGCTTGATATCTAACCTACAAAGATAAACAAATCAGTAATAATATGTCATCAACAATGCCATCTGGATAGTTTCTCCTACAATTAATACTTCTAAAAAATTTGATTTTATATCTGTGTTTTAAAAAGGTATAATGTTCAATTCAATGTATATTGAATGAAATCGGTTTGAACATGAATATTACATAGTTTTGTTCACTTTTATGTTAATATTTTAATGAAAAAATTAATATACATCAAAACCACCCAATTCTAAAATTTATATACAAATATATTAAATTTCTATTAAGAAGGTTCAAATGTAATAACTATAATGGGGAATTTCGAATAAACAGTTATCAAAAGAACTTGGAAAAACAGTGGGGAAACACAAAGCTATGTTAAGCGCGAAATACAAAATTAATAATTGTAATAGGTTTACATTTTTGGTGACAATTTGCACAATAAGGCATACATATCCTCCTTGATCTCCACAACATACAATGTTATTAGAAATTTTAAAATGATCACTTATATAACTAAAAAAACTTGGAAAATCTATCCGTCAATGACCATTTCATATTTAGAAATACAGTAAACACTCTCTGATCCGGATCTCTGATATCCGGAAACTCCGATATCCGGCCGTCGTATAAAAAATAATAAAAATACAATTTTCTATACAAAAATAATATTTTCAGGCCGAATAGTAGTGAACGATGTTTTTGAGCTGGGCACTGGGCAGTAGTGCGGTTCTGATTCTAAGAACGGTTGCGACAAAATAAACAGTGATGGTGTGAATGAGTTGATGAAGGAAGATGAGTTTACTGACAGTGACATCATTGACTTGGTGAACACAGAGCCAGCACCTGTCGAAGATGAACAACAAAAACAAATCATGACTCATTGCGAAGCTTTTCAAGCACTTGAACAGCTGATAGACTACGTGGAAGAACAAGAAGAATCCTCACCGGCCGATCTCCTTCTTTTTCGTAGATGGAGAGATATTACATCTAAGAAACGTGTTCTTCAATGAGCCAAGCAAGCTACCATTACATCTTTTTTTAAATAAAAACTGACGTGAGTTTAAATGAAAACTAACATTTATCGTACGTTCATCAAAATTTCATGTGTACAAACCTGTACATATTTATTGTACTGTTTTAATTTCTAATCTTCATTTTTCGTTTGATAGTTTTAGTTAACACTGTAGACCTAATTAATTGTTGTTTGTGTACTTTATGCTGAGCCTCATTCAGCTTAAAATAAATAGAATTTTAAACATAGCTATTGTAATATTTATTTAATTAACCTACCTATTGTTGTTTTTGGTACTTTTGTTACCGGTTACCGTACCGGCAAACTACTGCAAATTACATAATAGTACAGTTAAAACGTAACATCTATATATTACAGTAATTTGAAAAACCAAAGTTAATTTTTAGAATACTGTGGTAAAGCTACAATTTATCGTAAGCGCAACGCATTTTAGCGCTAAAAACGTAAATTTGCTATGTTTTGTTCACGATAAAAATAGCCACCCCGAGATCCGGATTTTTCGATATCCGGATCGGCCGGCGCCACATTAAACCGGATTAGAGAGTTTTTACTGTACACATTAATATGTCAATCTTACAGTAGATGAGTTTTAGAAATGTATTTACACATCCAAAAAAAAAAAAAATGAAATTGTGATTATGATGGTATTTTTGATAGGTGATTTGGAGTAATTAATCATTAAAGTGATTTGGGAGATAGATGTCTGTGTGACAAAATTTCATCAGATCTTTAGATTTTATCTAGTAGTGTCACACACTGTACTCGATAAAATCTAAAGATCTGATGAATTTTTGTCATATTTTAAAATAATAATGGTTTTGATAACCCAAAAATGTGAGGTATATTCATAAATACAAAAAAACCTAATTTCAGATTTATGTTTTTGAATTATTAAATTAAAGTAATAAAATACATATGGATCACAAGAGCACTGTGGTGAATATAGAATGAAATAAAATTCCTCCGTAACCACAATAAAACACTAACAACACAAAGACTCTATTATCTTCAGTATGTATTGTGCCTCTGAGTATGAAAGCAGTGCTATTGAAATATACATAAAGCAGAATAAACACAACTATACAGGCTTTGTGTTGTTAATGTTTTATTGTGGTTTTGGGGAATTTTCTTTCATTAATAAAGTACATATTAACATTTAAACAGCTGGAGTAATCTACTGAAGTCATATCTTTTCTTTGTAAAGGATTCTGTGAAAAATGTTTTATGTTAGCTGTGCCATCAAAAAGAGGAAAATCATAACACATTTGTATATAACATAGCAGAAATAATAAGTGTTAAGATGATAATTTTTCGTGGAACTAGTTGGTTGAACATAAACTCAAATTCATTTTATACATATTGTAATAAATTTGCTGTTATTAAATCTTGTTGATTATAGAAACGGATGTCGACTGGTTTAATCTTACAAGAAAGAGACAGCTCATTTGTATTATCCTCTAAACTTTATATATTTGCTTATTATATTTAATTTGAAATTTTTAACAATAATAATATCTGACTAGGGTCAAAATTAAAAATCTGTCTTTTATTACGAACATCATGTTGCCCAATTCTAATTATGTACAAAAAAACATGATGATCGCTTAATTGGCTTTCAAGATACAGTAATTCTTATATTTTGACTTCAACCCTTTGTCAAGGAAGCTTCGCTCACTTTGTTCGCTCCACTCTAATGAA
Source organism: Aphrophora alni (assembly GCA_963513935.1). Taxonomy (NCBI): domain Eukaryota; kingdom Metazoa; phylum Arthropoda; class Insecta; order Hemiptera; family Aphrophoridae; genus Aphrophora; species Aphrophora alni. The sequence goes on from OY740775.1 coordinate 11,385,071, forward strand.
AACATTTACTTACTAAACAAATTAGCCCTTACAGCCCCAAACAAAATTTTATCAGAACCCCTTTCCTCTTCTACTTCTATCAGATAATAAACATCTATCGTACAGTTGTAATTGGTAATTAGCATAAATTTTTTAATAATTAATTTTAAGACTGAGCATGTAAAAAGTACATGGATTGACAACATTTTATTCATCATGTTTTCAGTACTAGAACCCCAATATTCACTATAAGCTTAATGGGATAGTGTGTGGTGTACTTTTACGATACAAATGATGATTTTAAATTTGCTATCCAAATCAATAATTTAAAAAATTTTGTTTGTCAAAATATTAGATGTTGGTGTTTATTTTATGAAATTGCACAAATTTAAACATGTATGTCAAATTTCAAGTTTTTGTATTGAAACAGTTTGGCTATATTTTCTACAGGTCAGGACCATTAGACATTGTTTTATTATAGTTTGTTGATATCCTAATTTGTTTCAAAACATTTAAATAAATCCAAATCATAGTCTTCAGTAACATAACAGTAGGGGGTGATCTGAATGAACTGAAAACAATTATTTTTTAATTATGTGTAGTTTGGTAATTTGGTTATGATCGTTTATTATTTTTTAATTTCAGCTATATTTTATTGAAATCGGTAGAATGAATTTTAAGATTTATGATTTCTCATCCTAACATCTATGGTTAGTTTTCACTTTTAAAGAATTACTTTTGATACCAAATTTCCTGGTAGGAATTATCCAATAAGTTTTGTTTGTCGAAGAAACTTTATACATCTATTACGTAAAATCATGCCTTACCTGCAATACTCATTGAATGTCAGGACAAAACATTTGTCTTCGATACAAGCTACACTATTGATATCTTTGTGTCTGGAAGCAAAGATTTCATCTGGTGTATCTTCAAAACGTCGACCTTGTTCCGTATGTTCTGGCCTGTAATACCATAGCAACGATACCATCATCTCACCTGCACAGAACAATACACAACCCAAGTTTAATACCAAACAGAATTATGTTTATATAGTTTTATCTAATACCTAATTTTCAGCATAAACAAATATGTTTTAATTTGGCTAATTGCAACTGTATTACCATTTTATATTCACACATTCAAAGGTTGTGATAAAAACTTAAAATTTCAAAAAAAAAAAAATTTATTTATTCTGTTTCAGACTTTTCTAAAAACTAATATGGACAATAATTTTAAAGATCGGAGACAATTAAAAATGTGTTAAATCTGCAGTTCTCTCTACAGATCTAATGGCTGAAATGATTTTCATAAGTTTTTCATGTTTATTTACTTTTGATGATATAATTGTACTCTTTACAAAACCTGTTTTTTGTTGTTTGGTTTTTAATGATAATGTACTTTGTAGCAAAAATATTGTGTTTTATATTTTGTACTAATAAAAAATCTGTTAACATGGTGGATTTGAAGATGATTATTTAATGGAAGTAACTTCATTTAATAGAAAGGGTTTTGATTCAAATTAAATTCCACGAATAATTTTCTACAAATTCAAAAACTTCTTACAGAGCAGTTTTGGTTTTACTTCAATACTTAAATCAAAACTACAATGATATATTTTAAAATGACCAAAATCTTGAACTGCGGTAAATACCTGCTGTAACAATATCAGGAACTGTATAAAATGTAAATATATACATTTTGAAACAATATTAAAATGCAAATAAAGACATTCTATTTTAAAATTAAATACAGTAGAGTCCCGCAAACTCAGCGTAATGTGGACCGGAAGTGTGCCGAGTTTGTGAAATTCCGGGTTATCGGGAATAAGGGCAAAAAATAAATTGTAAATGAAACACCAAAGCGGCGAGTCAAACGACTCTGTCGATAGCGGTATCCCATTGTCGGCGGTGTAAAAACACTGCAGCATCGCTGTTTTTAACAATTTTTTTTTCGCTGAGTAATCCGGACTGCCGGGTTATCGAGTGCCGAGTTTGCGAGACTCTACTGTAGTATTTCCTATTAATTAAAAAAAAGAAACAAGTAAAATTCTTCTAACATGTCTAGGGTTAAGTTCAGTAGACCACACTTGAAATAGTGTTTGCCTCAAATACTTCTAATTTGCACTACTCATAAAGGAAAACACACAACTACATTACCATCCTCAGGATTTTCCCACATAGCTGCCACTTTAGCAACAAATGGCAAGTCAATCTTCCTTGGACCAGACTTCAGCAGAACACAGTCTCTAGGGTGGATAACATCACCTTGGCAATGCCTCATGGCAGGGTAACATTTGCGTACTACTGCTCCATCATCAATCTAAAATTAAACAAGACTTTTAAGACAACTAATTTGCTATAATTCTTTGAATTGTCAAATATAGTGTTTTTGTTTGACATTTCGGCAAAATTAGATCATAAGTCTGTTTGTATTTTGCTCTCATTTAAAAAGCCTTGAGATATGGCCAAAACATCCCCACAATATATTTATAATATATTTTTTATAAAAATTGTTCCACTCTTTTGGGTTGTACACAAGTAATAAACAAAAAATTACTATAAATGTTTTTGTAAAATTGTAATCTTTTTATAAAACTAATTCAAACAATATTTTAAAAATATAGTTCACAAATTACTTAGTTACAAGTATGCTTATATTATTTACAAGATTCTTATGCTGACTCCAAGAGATAAGTGTGTGAAATAATGAAAAGAAAAAGTCTTTGTTTATGAAAAGTGCATTTAAGAACATTTGTTCAATATTTATTACTATAGAGAGGAAATATAAAGTCTGAAGACAGTAACTTTTAAATTTGTACATAAATATACCTATTAAGGTTTTGCCATCTGCCAGTTAAGACTGTTGTAATAACCGTGATTACCTGAGCTGGATTCTTGACAACAGCTGATTGCTAAGTCTATGATCTTGATCACTGGAGCGTGATATCACACTTTTTAAATACTGTTATCAAGAGCTATTCAATAAACCTAACATCACAAGTAGTTTGGAAGGCATGTCAAATAGATTTTTTCAAAAGATATTTCAATATTTTATATTTATAAATGTTGGGACCAAAATGAAATTCAACACTTTCGTTTGGATAAATAAATATTTAAAAGTTACTAATTTTTTCGAAGTAGTGCAGTGCGCCTCCATTTATAAAATCAAACTTCAATATTTTGATATATGCATTACATATATTATATATTACATTTAATGTAGGGTGTAAATATTTTAATAAACGAATAAAAAGTGAAAATATAAATAAATAGAAATATTTAAAAAAAGAAATTTTAAAGTGACAATAGTTATTTACATAAAATTTAAATTAATTAAAAATATTTCAACAAAATTACTACTACAAAAATAGTTAAATGAACATAATTTATTAAAACACTTTGTTTTTATGTGAACATTAATGTTAACACTTAATCTGCTGGGGGAGGAGGGGGGGTTATATGCGTGTTAAACAAAAATATATTACTGTGACACTTGTTGCTGTATTTTACTAGCCAAAATATTTATATTGAGTTCATAACAACTAGTGTCTTCAATAACATACAAGCTAAACTTAAATCTGAGCCAAGGTTTTTTCTTACTGTCAACTTGATAAAGTTCATTGTGGAAAACAACTGCTCACAAACATATGTAGAAGAATGTGCTTAAAGCTGTAGCAAGTACTGTTGAAGAAATTGTTTGTAGGAAGTTGTTCCATTTCTTAAGTATTAAATTCTCTAACTTATGAGCAGAATAGTCAGGATTGAAAGGATACTAGATTTTTTTCAGTTTAATAAATTTGTTTGTCCATACATAATTTTCTTGAAATGCGATCAAATCTATTTCTAAATTTTTAATTTAGAAATATGGGGCATTGTAATCAACTGTAATGTTTCCTCCAAATCTATGAACTGTAATTGTTTAAAGACATGTTATGCATTTAGTAAAAAAAAAAAAAAAACCAAGTTACCTTTTCAAAATGTTTTCTATTCTTCCGCTGTAAGTTCATTGGCAAATCATGTTGCAAATATTAGATAGGTTTTAAGTGAAGGAAAGTATTTAAATATGATTTTTACTAACAACTGAAAGTATTTGGTAGAATTCATGTTAAATGAAACATACGACCGAAGGCACATGGTACAACTCCATGTTAAATGAAACACAAATACAATATTTTGTAATATTCTATAATTGATTAGGTCTTGCCGACAATGGCTTCGCTAGCCACTTACAAGGCAGCTTAACACTAGGAAAAAATATTAAAAACTAAATAATTTATACATATTAGGAAAATACCGATACTTTAGATATAATATAATCTTCAGATAGATGGTTAGGAAGTGGTGATGGTGATGGAGGGACTATAGTACAGTAGACACTCTTTTATCCGGCATTCTAACAACCGGCACTTTCTACTAACCAGCATCAGCCGAGCCACTCAAGGTCGTTTTTTTCCGGTTATGTTCGGGCGGCTGACAGGCATCAACTGAAATTTCCCACCAGTGCAGTGACTGCGTGCACAGTTTTCTTAGTCTTCCAGTGTTTGTCTGCTTCTGACGCGATACTATACTACGGTATTGTACAGTGCAGTTGTGATGTAACTGTCAGTGATCATTTTAGTTTAGTGTTTTCTACTTTAACTTTTAAATAAATTTCAAGCATATAAAGTACAGTACAGTAAAATGTTTTCGAAGCCCAGTACAAGTTCTTCCAGTGCCAATGAGACAGTTTCCTTCCAGTGCCAATGAGACAGCTAAGCGTAAACGTATTGTACTCACGATCCAGCAAAAATTAGAGATAATTAATCGTCTCGAAAAAGGTGAAAACAGAAATTTCATTATGCGTGATTTCAATATTGATTCTTCGACAATTTAAGATGTAAAAAAGCAAAAAGAAGAACTGCAGAAGTTTGCTGCTCAGGCTGAGACAGCCAAAACTACAGAAATAAGACATACCTTGAAGAAACCTAAACTTGAAGTTCTTGATGAAGCCTTGTACATTTGGTTTCGTGCTAAAAGATCAGAGGGAAAAACCAGTGACTGGACCTATGATAATTGAAAAAGCTAAACAGTTTTATAGTGACATGAATATGGAGACTGAATGTCTGTTTTCCGATGATTGACTACAGAAATTTAAATTTCGACATGGAATCAGGAAGCTGGATGTAGCTGGAGAGAGCAAATCAGCTGATGAAAACGCCGCTGAAGAATATAAGAACACTTTTAGTAACCTAGTTACTACTCGGTGGCAATTAACTCGTTGTCAGATTTACAATGCTGATGAAACCGGCCTTTTATGGCGTTGTTTGCCAACGACAACTCTGGCAGGTGGTAATGACAAGTGTGCCAAGGGATTTAAGAAAAATAAAAAGAGACTGACTGTTTTGTTGTGTGCCAATGCATCCGGTGACCACCGGCTAACTTCTGTTGTGATTGGTAAATATAAAAATCCTAGAGCTTTAAAGGGAGTAAGTTGGCCGTGGTCCCGACCGTGCCGGTTAAAAGAGCATCTACTGTAATAGGGCCTAGACAAAGGTTGAAGGAGAGAAGAATTTGTTAAAATTTTGTGATAATTCAGAACAAAACTAGCATCTTTACAAAGTAATTGAAATGGAGAATATTAAAATTAATATTAGAATAAAAAGTTGACACTACGTTATATGAATTGTTAAAAGCCATAGTCATTATAGCCCAACAACCAACTTGTTTTGCGTTTTTTTTCCTTCAACTTTTTGTGAAATAATATTTCTTCATTTTACATAAATGAATAACATAAACATTGAAACTTTATTGTTTGAAATATTATTGTTTCTGTACACATGCAGCACTGTTTTCTTAATCACTCTCAAATCCAATTTCCATTGTTCTTGAAAAATTCAGCCACTTCCACTATTGGCTTTATTATTATTATTTTAATTTTATTTTTTTGTAAAAGAGACATACTTTTCTTAATTGGATATATAAAAAATTAGTAGTAGAACACAAAAGAACAATAAACAGTAGCTCAAAAATCAACTCTTATTGACTGACTGCTGAGCAATGAGAGGTGAAGCACACACATATTTATTTAGGGCTGTACACTCATTACAAAGCCACTTGCACTTCACTCCAAAACAGCTATACCAAGCTCCACGAGTGAAGTCTAACTGATACCTTAAAATTATGTCACTTAACATAGGGAAACATGGACCTATAAAAGAAATGTATAACAAATTTTGTTGAAAATAATAACATTTTCTAAAGTAATTTCTTATCACTTGTTTCTTAAAATTTGGTGTTTGGCATAGTTTGTTGGTGTTTATTAAATAAATATATTAGTTATTTATGAAAATCATTTAAAAGAGGTTATAATATTTTTTACATTTAAAATAAAAAGCTTATGAAACATTCGTGTACGAATTTTGGAGCAAATACCTAGAGCTTTGTACTATAAGACTTCTTTGTTATGAAGGTCTGTAGAAGGGTAACGGATAACATTAAACTTACCGTGATAAAGACTTTTGCTTTGTAGGGTTGCCCTTCCCATGACCAGCCATTCGACCATTTAGGTAAAGGGTGTGTTTTTCTTGGTCCTGGCACTGACACCACAGCAGTTTCTACTTCACTCTCTACTTCATCTGAGGTTTTAATGGTTGAAACAGTTGGTTGTGATTGTGATTTATTAGAACCTAATTTGAATACAGAAAATATTCATTCATTTCATGAAATTTGAACAAGACATTTATCTTAGATATATAGAGTACACAAATATAAATTTTGTTCTTTTCGACAATTTTAAATAATCTACACTTAAAATACTTTTTAGGCTGTTAACTGGTTATTATAGAAAAGATTATTCACATCATTTCAGTTTATAGAAATAGATGATCCAACAAGAAACAAGACAGGAATAAAATTTATGAATGAGTGATGAGGAGATATTCCTGTAGAAATTCAAAATGAGAACGTCTGCGTCTAAATAATTACAAAAAATTCCAAATTTTATCAAGAGGGGAAAAGTCAATTTTTAAAAAATTCAGTTCTCTAAGTATTTATTATAGGAAAACTTCAGGCATGTTATGGTTTTCCACTTGTTCAGACGTAACTGAAGTTGTTTAATTTGATTTTCCTCCTTGGTTTTAAGAACAAAATTTGGGCTTTGTAATGCACAACTAAATTACCAAATGAAAAGACTAGTGAAAGAATTGTTTGGGCTGTTGATATTTACACAAATAAATATGAACTCTATACTGATTTTGCTTGTTTTTGGATGGGTTAAAAAAAAATCCTAGAATTATCAAGTTTAATTGCACACTTTGAAAAGCAGGAACTTAAGAAATTTGAAATTTTATTTAAAAACATCTAAAAAGACAAAATTATTCAAATATTGACACTTATAAATGTTTAATATTATAAAATAAAGTTTTAAAATAATTATTTATTATACAGAAAAGTTAGAAGCTGTATAAAATCCTCTTTTCTAGAAACAAAGGTTTCAATAAATAGTAATAGATTTATTATTAAATGTAACAACAACAAAATTATGTTTATGAATTTGAAATTGTTCACATTGTTAGCAGGTGGTTGATTGAATTTTTTCAATGAAAAAAAAAAAATTCTCACTAAAAAAATTGAATAAATTACATGTAACTCAGTTTCATAGTGGAAAATAAATAACACCTTAATGCAATTACTTTCAACATTAAAAACAAAATACTTCCACCGTTAACTTTATGAATAAACATCAAACATCATTCTACAATCTTCATTTGAGTCTTTTTTATAAAGTGATTGTTAGTAAATGGATCGAGATATTGAACAACATTTTGGCATACAATTCCAACTGAGGTTTCCGTAAAGGCTCACTTAACTAATAATTTCCCATCTATCCAATACACTCTTGTTAAAAAATGTCTACAAATTTGACAGTTTTTGAGACATTTTAAATTAAGGATTGCTGTTTATTTATGATTTAGGTGAATTAAAAAGTGATTTTTAAGGGATTTTAAAACTCAACAAAATTTTATTTAATTTTGATTTTATTCCAACTTTGTTTATCTGTATCAATTTTGGGTACTTACGTATTAACGCCACTGCAGCAGAAGGTGCGCTAATGTGCATGCGCCAATAAAGAGCAAACTGGTTTAAGGGAAGCAGAATTCCATTTTGTTCAGCTTTGAGATTCATAATACTTTCATTTTATGATTTGTTGCAAAATTTTTAGATGTAGATTGGCGGCACTTCACTGTAAAGCTCATGTTTATCCATGATCTAATTTCAAATTATTAACTTCAATAAACTTGCGAAAGGTTTGGCCAGGTGATTATATATAAGGTTTGGCCAGGTGTTTATGTGTATATATATATAGGCCTATATAGCTACCTGGCCAAACCTGTCGTGATATATATCGCAAAGTAAGCAAATATTAGCGCATGCGAATTGGCACAACTTCTGCCGCGGTGGCGTTAATACGTAAGTACCCAATTTTGTTTCATGAAAATAATGTAGACTGACTAGAAATAAAGCTATTCAGAACTTATTTGTTTATTTGGAATTTTCTTCATCTATTTACATTAATATTTCAAAGATTTGTTCATCTCCCACCTGAGTACTCGTGTACTGACTTTTGTCAATAATACTTAACAATGATTGTATTTAACTTCAAAAAAGTCATGTATTATAAGTAAGGAAAATCACACCAACACTTCTGATTATAAATGTGCTATATATGGTAACTATGATCATTTTTTTCTGGTAGAGTTAAGCAGACATATTCAAAATGCTTGAATATTTCAATAGCAAATTACAAAGTCTAATAATGGTGTCTGGAATGACAACTCATGAATTTTAATCACAAGAGAGCAGCAAACTTATTTTGTGGTGCCTGGATTTTAAATAAAAAGTGATTGTAAACTATTCATATATATATCGTTAAATCAATAGATAATATATTCTATTTGTGAATACTACTATCCAATAGTAATTTAAGAACTTTACAGTTTTATTCTTAAATTAAGTCTATAGTGTAAGAAGACACAAATAAATAATGAACAATATGAAAATATTGTTTTTCTATCCTATAAACACAGGTTCTTTATTTAAAAGCTCGGGTCTTACTATATTGTTAGACTGTAAAAAAAAACACTTTGAAAAATAGTTTACTTTGAGGATTAAACTATTGAAGTCTATATATTATATGAACTATAAATTAAAATCTTTAATACTGTGAGGAAATGCAAGTGTTGTTTTGAAATATAAAAAGTCACAATAATTTAACATCGAAATTGATAAAATAATTTTTATGACAAACATACAAAAAAGGACTACTAAATAATAATACATTTATCAGATTACGAAATGACATTAATTTAGTTTTGTTTGTTGTTTGTTAATGACTTACTCTAAAAAGAAAAACACTAAGACAGATTTACTTACCTTTGCCTGACTTAGAATTTCTCCTTTCCTTGCAAGCATGACTTCTCAACATGTGATCAGCTTTTGTTTTTTCCTGTACTTTTTTTCCTCGGCATGGTTTCTTCTTGACGGTTTCTATCCTTTGGTCATCTTCAACAACAGTGTTTTCTTCGCGAACAGAACTAGAAGACTTCCGTCTTTCAACAACTTTACTACTCCTCCGCCTATTGTTTACTTTTGATGAAATGACGACTTTAGTTTTATTTGTTTCCACTTCTGTCGGTTCAATGTTTTCTTCTGTCACTATTTCGTCCCTTTTAACACATTTTTTCTTCCCAGCTTGCACTTTTGGTTTTTTAACACTTTTACCCACTTTTGCTAACGGTTCGCTCGTATCACTTTCTAGCGATTTCCTCTTTTTCGCTTGCTTCTTTACAGGAACTGTTGCACGATTGTCTGATAATGGTATTTGCTTCTCTACAGGAGATTCGGAATCTGAAGAAACATTTTTTTCTGTCTTTTCTGGAGGCAATGCTAACCTTTCTTGAATATCAGGTTGTATTTTAACTTCTGTAATTTCAACAGGAAAAGAAACTTCTACATTCTGTTTCTTCACTTCTAAATTACATTTTAGTGATTTTCTTCTTTTTCTGTTGTTTTTAATATCAAAAGTTTCAAGTGAATAACTAGCATCTTCGATTTCAATTTTGACATTTTCTGTCTTGGGTATGTTTAAAGCAACAATCGTGTTCTCCAGACAGTTCATGTCCTGGTCTGCAACTAATACAGATTCACTCAACACTTTACTGATGGCAAGAAGTCCTGTTTCAGACTTATCATCAATACTCGGTTTGATACCTGGCGGTGAATCTCCCCACTGACCTGAACTTGGATTTCTAGCTGTAGCTAAAGCAGGCGATGGAGGTGGAGGCATTCCAGCACTTCCTCTAGCAGGGCTAGGAGGTCCTAGTGCTCCTGGTGGTTCCAAAGGAAGAGCCAAAGCAACAGGTGGAAGCGGTGTTGTTTGGTGATTTTTTAGAGACCCCTTACTGGCACCAGTAAGAGGCCCAGTATGGACGTTTTTTGGACAGGATTGCATAGGACATGGACAACTCTGATATGCTGCATCTGAAACAAAAACATAACCTTATTAAATCTTGAAATAAAATTTCATAAGAAATTCTAACATGACCATGAATTGAATATGAATATTGTAATTTATACTAAGGATTAATATAAAAGTGTCAGTTATATACTGACCAATATTAAAAATAGTTCTTACCTGTCTTAAAATATTGTTAACTTAGGTCATTAAAACTATTTATTAACTTATTTAAAACTGTGATACTATAGAAAGCTAACATTGACGATCACTAAGTAATAATACCAAGAAAGAGGTGGAAGGTCAATTATTGTTGTTTCAATTTTCTCCTTACATACCTCTTTAGTTATTTTAAGTTGACTCAACTATCAAAACTTTTTGAAAAATACAGATGATCATCATATTTGGAAATAGGCCTTTTGGTTTCCAATACTGTTCAAACTACACTTTAAACAATTATTACTTGAAAATGCTAGGTACAGGACTTTTTTTAATAAAAGTAATAACAATTGATGAAAAGTAATAAAGTGGATGAAAAGACAAACCATCTAAAAAAATAGTTCTACCACATTTAGTTACAGAGATAATTAAACTTTCACGTTGTTTGTATAAAGATGTAGAAATTTGTTAATATTGGCGTTTTCATAACTATCGGATTGACCTGCAAATCATTCAGACTTATTCTAGAGTTCATAAGAAACATTTTGGTTGTGATTTTATTAAAACCATACAAAGATATACTAAGATATATTTTTTTAAATCCCTATTTTGCAACTTTAATTGTTATAAGCGATATGTTTCAGACATTTTCTGCAATATGGAGATTAACACCCCAATCAAGAAACAAATATTTGATATTCTGGACCAAGCACTTATCAGATTTTTTTTGCCGGTATTATTACTCCACTAAGGCATATTAATTTTCCAGTATCAACTATCAATATTATTTCAAGAAGGATAAAAGTAATTATTGTATTCATTAAAAAGTTAAGAGATTAAACCATTAAATCCATTTAATAGTGTGTAAATAAACAATTGTATTATATGAGAACAATAAAATTGTTAACACCTCCTGGTCTGTATATACAGGAAACAACTAGCAATCAATATTCACTTAAACTTAGTGATGCAAATTAGGAGATAATTTCATGATTAATTCATGTTTCAATTATAGTTACATTTATAGAAATAAATATCTATTTCAGAGAGAGAAGATAAACCAAGTGAGAGAGCAAATTAATGCAGTTACATGTAAATGTGCGATTCTTCCACGGATTCATGAAATTACAGAATCAAGCCTTAAACACTTAAGTTTAATTAAATAATAAAACAATACATTCAGTAAGTACAAACTATTATTTGTGCTTCTCGTAATATTTAACACTAACAAGGTGTATTTATGATTCATTCCAGTTAACTGTGTTGTTTGGATTTGATTTATTTATTTGAAATTGAAATTCTAGGATATAAGTATATTTTTGTATGTATTCTAAGATAACCATTTTCTTCTTCTTCTTCTTTCCCCCCCTTTTTTCCCTTTTTTCCCCTCTTCAAAAACAAAAAATCTAATACTGTATAGAAACTATAGTTAATGCTGTCATTGACTTTCAAAATGAATACCCTCTTGGTCAACTTTAAGTTATAAAAAAACAACAAAAAACACATAAAATAAAGATGCCTCATATTCGAATTATATCAAGAGTTGGTCAAGAGAAACCTGACAGGAAAGATGAAAGAGAAGAATATAACCTAAGACTATGTAAAAAAAGTTAAGATCCAGTAAGAGCCCCTAAGTTTCAATAGGGCCCCTAAGGTTCCACACCCAGTACTCACTATAGTTAGCCCCAGAGGGTCACCCTCATGGCAATGATGATGCCATTTTTTAAACCACAGCATATATTTATTATTATTACACACAGAAGGTTATTATTTTAGTATTATATGAATTTTGGACAAATGCATTAACTAGAAAAATTGGTTATGGTATTTAAAAATGATAAATAAATCTCTATTTAGTACACTTGCTGTGAATACTTCTGTATGTCATTCATTTACCAGAGTATCACCCAGTTGAATATTGTTGGTAGTAGTGTAGTGATCAATAAAAAGTTGGGTGATAGTCTTTGAGGTCGGCCATTTTGGAAAATGGACGCCATCTTTGATAATATTTGAAAAATAATATATGCAATGCTTATAGGCATGTGAGGTGTCATTTTAAATGTTTTTTAGGGCGCTGAACATGTTAAAGACATCACAAAAGCGTTTTAACGAACTATAACCAACAATATCCAACTGAGTGATTCTCTGGTAAATGAATGACATACAGAAGTATTCTGCACTGTTGTATTAATTTGTATTGCCTAAAAAAAGAAGTGCGGGTAGGTAATAACAAAATGACTCCATAATAGCTTATTTTGTACTGCTTTAAAATCTGTATCTATTGATCTCAAACTTTTTTATAAGTGAAAGTTTATGAAAATAAGGGAGTTTTCAATAAAAATATAAAATTTTATAATTGTAAACAACATAACCTTAAGTAAAAAAAAAGGTCAATAATTTTTATAAGAAGAATTTTTATAAAATTTACCATTTGTTTTAATATCTGTATTACTAAATAATAAATGAAACACATAATAATACACAAAACAAAACCTAATTCTATTTAAACACAAAGTTTAGAGAAGTTGGTCAGCAAAATTCGATTGAAATTGCTTACTCTGATTTTAAGATAATGGCACTTTTAGGGCATCCGTGGATGATTTTTCCATTTTAAGTGATAACTCTAGAACCAACATTTTATGGATTATGGCAACCAATACCATTATTATATTCTTTAGATCCTTAAGGGCCTATATTTTATCAAAAATTTATTATATGGATCAAATCAGAATTTTTAGTTTTGGTCTCAAAACCTCGGATAATGGTCAAAATATACTTACATACCAAATTTTGTTAAAATCAGTCTATTTGTTTAGGATTAAAGCACTGGACTGATGACAGACAGACTTATAATTACAAAATACTATTTTTCGAGTTCAGGGTACTTTTTGAATGGGTACTTCTGTGAAAAACTCATTACAAATGTTTTGACCAATTATATAACTTTTTTATACTGCGTTTATGTAAGAAAACAAAAATGTATGAGGAATTTCAAAATGTCTGCCATATAAATAAGCTCTGCTATAAGTCTGTAATAGCTCATTTTGGAGAGCTTGGCGATACAAACATACTATTCTGTTTATAGTAAATTACAAGTAGAGATTAAAAATGAAGGGCTAGAAAAAAAAAGAACTATAAGAAGAAATTACACTCTATTATAACTACATGCAAAGTCAGATTGGAATATTTGATTTTTTTTATTAAAAATTAACTTATAATTTCTACAACAAAAAAGTAATGGGCTGGATTTATCAAAGACTTAAAATTAGGATCATCTTTAGCATTGGATACTATTACATAACTTGTCAAGAAAGATTTCCTTCTACTATTATGTTTAATCAAGACCTGTAATAACTCTCATATATTATAGAATTAAATAATTGAACTGATATTATTCACTCTCATTGTTCCACACATTGATGTACTGTATGGCGTGCAGCCATCTACTTGTCACATCTGTTCAGGCGTATCAATTAGAAAGTCTTAAAAGAATGAATAATTCATTATCTGTGCAACATTTCCAGGAACACAGATGTCTTTGAATTAACTGTGGCTAATTACTATGTCTATATTATAAGAATAATAACTGCAATTATTAAGCTCTTGTAAATTATCTGTTTATAGTTGTGAAATGCATTGCTGTGTTACATAAAAATGAATCTATTGAAGTTACATAAGATTGTAATTAGTTTTAAAGGTGTTTTTTTTTTGCTTAACATCCATACTTTATGCCTGTAAATAGAATGTGAACCATCATTATATTGGAGATAATCAACGTTGCAAAAACATTGCACAAACTTTCTCATTTTCACCCATCCCCAAAACCGAATAAAAACCAACTAAGACTAATTGTCATCAAAAATGTACCATAGATCCAGTATTTGAAAAAAATATTTATATATTTAAATAAGGGCTTGATTCATGGTCGATCTTTTAATGATGGCAGTCAAAGTTCATTATTATTACTTTTTTGCTATTCCTGAACTATTAATATATTTTTACTTGTTACATTACATACGATTCATTATTCCCCGTCACATTGCAATAAAATTTAAATGAAATAGATAGAGCTGATTATAGAAAATAATTATTTTATAACAACCATAAACTCTTGCCTGATTTTTTACTGTCAACTCATGAACAAGAATTTTTGGAAAAATGGCAACCAATATTTTTTGTTTGGTTCCTTATAGCTTACACTTGAGCAAAATTTGATCGAAATCATTAGAACAGATTTAGAAAAAATCATAATTTTGCGTTTTTTCTTATGGCGCTAGCCCCAAGTTTTTAGTTACAAAAAAGTTTCTTTTTAAATCCAATAAAATGACTAAATATGATCACATACCCAATTTGATAAACCCATTTGGGCTGTAAATCACTGCACATACAAAAGACATAATTATGTCAAAAACACTTTTTTGAACTCAGGAGACTTTGAAACTCGTCGATTTTTTTGTCACATATGTGAGAAATATGTAATAAATAACCCTTGAACAGATGAACCTCACAGAAGCATCCTCAGATCTTTTTGACTATGGTGGCACCTTTCAAAGCTATACTACAAAATAAATGCTGTGGTAATATAGTTTGGTATGAATTGGACATAATATTCTTAAATCTATGGCTTCTTTCCTTAAATTATATTTTATTCTATATTTATTTCTTTTAGATAAATACACTGCTCTTAATAAATATTAAACTTTCAGTATTTATTATGCACATCTAATAAAAATAAATCACTAACATTTTGGTTTTTTATAATTTCCATACACTATCAGTTCGACATGACCAATGGAAAGGGATGCTGTTGCCACAAAATATCAGATAAAACTATTTAGTTTCAACTGTGCTAAAGATTTAGAGTCTTGTGATGAGTTGTTTTTAGTGGAAAATTGTCTACTTTTACTGTTATGTTTAACAAAGAGACATTAATGTTATATACAGCCATGTTATGTCTAATAAAAAGAGTAAATGCCTGGGTTAAGTAGCTGTCAAAAAGAGGTGAATATCATACTAAACTATTAGTAACCTTAAACAGAGAGGTCTGTTTGTTTTGTAAAACAAATATACATAAATATGAACTATCCAAGGTTGGTGTGCTTGTGCATACTCAAAATGTCTGCACAGTTTTGTGGCTGCAACTAAATTGAGCCAAAAACTCATATCCAGTTTTAATTAAGTTCAGTTATATGCAGTGTGACCATATCTGGCATTGGAATCATCGTAATAAGATATCAAGCCAGGATCTTAACGACATTTATCTTCTGCAATTGAGATACTCTAGCGGCATTGGATCAGATACATAAATATAATAGTACAAAGTGAGATCCTATGCACAGACAGTGTGCATCCACGCACCAAACAAGAATTTCATCGATGTCAATGGCTTTTTCATAATTTTCTATATCATAATTATAATTTATAATTTATAAAGTATCCCAAATTAACAATGCCAGGTTAATCATGGAAAATGGCCTGGGTAGGTATTTAGGAAAAGGCTGAATAACCCAAACCCACCAAGAATATATGTTATAACTGACATGTCAATCTTAATAGAATGTAAGCCTATTAAAACCAAACCAAATGGTTGTGTTTAGTGAATGTTAATATAGTCCCAATTATGGAAAATTATTATTATACGTTCATCGACAGCTGGCTCCCATGATTGATGTATGGTCAGAGCGTATAAGACTAGTAAAGAAAACATAAGTGTTTTGAAATTCTTAACCAAATTTAATAATTAATTGGGGGCAGGAAATATAAATCCCAAGGGATATCTGAATGTTATATTAAAGCACAATCTACCCTATGTAGGTAAATATATTAGAAAGACCATAAAGCTAAAACAAATAAAGTGAAACTTTATTAAGTATAACTAAATCAACTCCTGTTATCAAGTAATAAACATAGAAGATGAAAAAAGTGAAAAACAAAAAAAAAAAAAAAAAAAAAAAAAACAGCCTATTAGCCTACGGCCATATTTAAAACTAAACTAAAGACTTAATACAGAAAAATAAACAGGACTATATTATATGAAAGTTGGTTTATAATCTCGAAATGATGTGTATTGTTTTTAATACACAAATGATGACAAATGTCTGATTAAATTTTATTAATAAATATTATGAACAATCTATCATTATCAAATAACTTAAAAACAAGAATTTATGAGTAATTGTGTGATTTATAGAATAGAAACTGAAATGTAGTATTTTGCAATAAAACTGCAATTAACATTAATTATTAGACAAGAGAATAGATTAAAATTTTTATTTTATTTTTTTTTAAACTGAAATTAATCATTACTGTATTATTAAAAATAATGTTGTTGATTTTCAGTGGAATTCTTTTAATAAATATAGTATTGTAATAATAGTTTCGATATTTAACATTTTTATTCAATCATCCATAAACATATGCCACTTTAGGATCTATGGGGTATAATTTGTTTTTAAAATGTAAAAAATCATTTTATAGCAGATAAAATGCAATTTTTTATTGTGTGTTATATATTCCCCTTCTTTATTAACCCAAAGGCCGAAAAGTAAAGACGTTAAGTAAATAAAAATTATTTAAAAAATAAAAATTGAGAATGCCTTTTAATCAGATAATCTTTTAGTTAGTCATCTATGTTTTCTTTTTATGAAACGAAACTTTACATATGTTGTGTTTTAAAAATGAAAAGGATGCTTATTCTGATTAAATCCAAAATTGTTTTATGTTTAAAGTCTGATGAATGGTTAAAGACAAAATATTAATGTAAGTTTTTACTACATAAGAATTGCTTAAAAGATTACACAAAAAATGTAAAATTATCTTTAAAACAAGCAATTCATTAGACATATAAAAAGCATCATATTAGTTACTTTTAACAATAATTTGACACAATACAAATAACAACATACTAACCTATGAAGGGTAAACTTCTCGTGGGAGGCGAATGAGAATAACAAGGTGGAGGTGGCCCCACACTATAAGCAGGGTAGTATGTGGGAGGGGGTGGTGGATATGGGTCTACCATTGGTGCTGGAGGAGGTGGATAATTAGAATCAGGAGGGGGATAAGCAGAGGATGCTGTGCCTGTTGGGGCAGTAACTATCATCTGTTGCTGATTTGGTGGAGGTGGAGGATTACCGCTTGGATTAGGAGGATTAGTATAAAACTCCTGAGGATAATATTGTGGTGGCGGTGGCCCATATCTTCTGTGATACCCAGCAGTTGGTGGAGGATAGGGACCAGATTTATGATGAAAGTAACTCGGCGGATAGCTTGGAGGAGCAGAGTAACAGACCTCTTGATGGTAATGGTTCTGCGATGGAGCAGGATACTGTAAACTAGCCGTGGCTGGTGGTGAAGGATAGTATTGGTAATTGTAAGCTGAATAAGGTTGTGGTGGATAACGGTAAGGTAATGGTGGTGGATTGGATTCACCGGATGCTGTTGTTATGATTACTTCGCTGT
Organism: Aphrophora alni; assembly: GCA_963513935.1. Taxonomy (NCBI): domain Eukaryota; kingdom Metazoa; phylum Arthropoda; class Insecta; order Hemiptera; family Aphrophoridae; genus Aphrophora; species Aphrophora alni. The sequence continues at coordinate 11,403,161 of OY740775.1, forward strand.
CGGAAGACTCTGAAGTCGGATGTGGTGCTGATGAAGGCGGTGGTGTAGGTGTTGGTAGCGTACTAGGTGCAGGTCCTGATTGAGGTGGAAGCTTGCTAGAGACACTACTGCTACTGGTAGAGTGATGATGGTGATGGTGAGATATTAGAGGACCTGCTGGCTGATAATACCCTGCAAACAGTAACAGAAAACATTAGTTTTACTCGTATCAACTGAAAACTACAATTTTATTAGTTTAACAAATTACTTCATACAGTTTCTTATCAAATACATTTAAAAATTGGTGTCTTCAAACTTATATGCATCTAATTTATTTACTTTTTTATTGTAATTTTCATCTTTGTATTATATCTCGACACTACTTACATAACTTCCATGCTATTTTTCTGTATATTACCAAGAAATTAAATTTAACACCTCTAAAATGTAATTTCAGTAGTTTTGAAATTCAATTAATATTTTTGGTTTTTTCCCGTTCCAATCTTACAATTCCTATTTTAAGTCAAAAACATGTATCTGTTTTGTCTAGTTTACACTAGTATCTATTGCACACATTTATTGTGTTTGTCTAAATTTCTCCACCTTTTTTTAGTTCACATATCAGTTCAAGTAATTTCTATGTTTTCATTTATGTAAGTAAAGTGAAGTTTTGCGTTATGAGGCTCAAATAAATTTATTTTGTTTTTTCTAAAAACTTATTTGATCTAAGTTAGTCATAAACACTGTACATTGATACACTAACTAATATTGACCTTGTTGTCCCATTTGAAATCGAATTTACAATGGTACCTAACCTATACTGCTAAAATGATTTATGTTAAAATTTCAGTGGCAATTAATTTTTTTATAAATATATTTTTGAAACACTTACTAACTAATAGTAGCTACAAGCTCAGGGCACTTGATACAGGAAGACAATACAAACATATTAATGCATATAACTACAAATAAATAAAGCAAAGCATATAACTCAAAGGTAAATCAGGCTGTTTTTTCAAAATTTCAATTCTTAAATAAACAAATCCAAAACTGTTAACTTCCTAGGGACTATATACAGTGAATATTTAAATAAAGTATTTTTTTTAAGCCAAAATATATCTATACCATTTGATATATATGTGCAAACATTTATTATACAGTGTCACCAGTTCCCTTATATTTCTTCAAATTTAAAAACAGATGATTGTTACTAGTGAATGCATGGTCAGAACTAGTGGGCAGGTGGTCAAAAGTACCTCAGCAAAATTGATTCAACATTTGAAAAGTCTACTTTGTATTGTGAGAATGAGTATTATTGTGGGAAAAGGATAACTAACACTGGACAGTTTTCAAGATCTCTTGTTTTAATTGGGCTGGTTCTTTTTTTAAAAGTGATAAATACTGTACACATATTTATTGGAGTTAAATTATAAGTGCTCGTCCTGACATCAAATTTTATTTTTATTTTGAGTTTAAGACAAGTATGCAGTTTCATTTAGCTTTTTGTTTGTCTATTCATGGCTGCTATTGGAAGGGTATTTATACTTACACAAGTGCAGGGGACCATACCCCAACCTTGGCTTCAAACACTTTTTTTGGAATAAGCAATGCAATTACGAAAAACAATGTTTATTGAAATTTAATATCAATTCTAAGCAAAATTATACCAAATATAAATAAAACTATTAACAATTTCTTTTATGTGAGGTGAATTATAAAATATATATTTCTGTAAAAGCCCGGATAGTAATATATTTTATAAATGTTTAATTTTGTATGGATTATTGCACGGTATTGTATTCAACATAACTATGTGATTTTAAATAGAATATACAGTTATTAAAAAAGAGATTTCAATGTTTGATATAAAACACAACATGTAAGTGTACATCACTAGATAGAAGACGTTTAAAATTGTTATTATTATTTAGGCTTAATGCATTCAACATTCTATGCTTCTTCTTCCAAGTCTTACCTTAGAAGTAAACCATAAAGTGGTAGTATTACTAAGAACTAATTGGGAGTCTATGAAGCTTGAAGTTGTTATTAGGCTGTGCTGCGATTCAATCAAGATGGATATTAATAATGTCCCGCGCATGACACATTTGTCAAACTATGATAAATAACAAGATCGCAACATGACGTAAGGTTGTGAAAAACCCTTTCTGAGGAGGCTATTTGCACTTTATGTGGTTCGAAAAGTAATGGAAGAAGAAGGACAGCCGAGGGCCTGGACCAGAGATGTGTACAAGATTCATCATTAATTTGACACCAGATGATTTCGATGAAGGCAGCGAGTGGGACGATTTTTAAATTTAGATTTTTAAAAAACAAAGTTATAAAAGAATATATTTTGGGTCATGGGCTAATAGTATTGTTTAAAAATTATATCTGAATGTGTTAACCTAATTTAATGTATGTTTGTTTGCATGTTTTGTATAATTTCTTGTATATATTGTGTTATCTTATGTGCAATCTTAATTTTTTTTTTAAATCAGCTCCAACGAGATTTTTTAAACTGTAGCCTTTAAGGATCCAAACACAAAACGTATGGCTTGTTATTTCATCAAAAAGCGAGTAAGTTTTCGGTAATAAAAAAAAAGCAATGGAGCTGTAATTAAAGGCATAATTTCTCAAAATCTGCTCAACCGATTTTGTGCAAATTTTTATGAAATACAAAGATTAATTCCAGATACACTTGTGCAATAAAAAAATTACGATGCAAGAAAAACAAAGAGAACCTTTATACACGTCATTAAAATCTTGATTTCAATCGAATTACAATTTTTACTAAGGATGCATTTATCACCCTATATTATAAATATTTTTCAAAGATGAAGTCCATGGTCAATTTTTACTCTGAATGACAACTACTGAATTGACGTTCTTGGTTGTTTCAATTTGGTTTTGGAGGTGAGTGAGTGGGAACGTTTATGTAATGTTTTTGTACACTTTTATTCTATATAAAAGGTTTCATGTGATAAAATGAAAATACAAGAAAGATTCATTACCATATATGTAGATTTCTCATTAGCCTACAAAGAAACAATTTTATAATATAAATAAGTTTACCACCGTCTTTCAACCTGAACATTCGTCTTTTCAAGGACGTGAAGAATTTGCCCAAACGTGTGGAACTGAGGTTAAAGAAACGCCGTGAGAAAACATTGAAGAATGGCATTTTGTTTGTGTCTCTCGAGACAAAATATCACGCACAGCGAAATATTTCTTCTTTTAATTTCACAAAGATTATGTAACATCAAATATAAACATTCCAATAACAGATTCAACACCGAGTTTGGTGAAGATGAATGTCATCAAGATGCACTTAAGTTACAACTGAGGATGTAAGAATTCCAGAAGGCACGCCATGGACGAAAAGGAAAAAGTGGTCGTTGAGTTCAAAATGTTACAGAGTAATTAAAAACGCTCAGCTTATGTGAAGAGGCTGCCGTAAATTTATCTTAATTTATATTGTATATAGTTGACCGATGAAAAAATATTGTACAAATTTCTCGCACACCCATAACCATCAAAGTAATACAAAAGTCAGGCCTATTCGTCACCACGGAGTTAACAGTTAAACAATTCAAAGGAAGTTCAGAAGTGAACAGTTAAACAATTCGAAGGAAGTTCAGGAGTTAACAGTTAAACAATTCGAAGGAAGTTCAGGAGTTAACAGTTAAACAATTCAAAGGAAGTTCAGGAGTTAACAGTTAAACAATTCAAAGGAAGTTTAGGAGTTAACAGTTAAACAATTCAAAGGAAGCTCAGGAGTTAACAGATAAACAAATCAAAGGAAGTTCAGGAGTTAACAGTTAAACAATTCGAAGGAAGTTCAGGAGTTAACAGTTAAACAAATCAAAGGAAGTTCAGGCGTTAACAGTTAAACAATTCAAAGGAAGTTCAGGAGTTAACAGTTAAACAATTCAAAGGAAGTTCAGGAGTTAACACTTAAACAATTCAAAGGAATTTCAGGAGTTAACAGTTAAACAATTTAAAAGAAGTTTAGGAGTTAACAGTTAAACAATTCAAAGGAAGTTCAGGAGTTAACAGTTAAAAAATTCAAAGGAATTTCAGGAGTTAACAGTTAAACAATTCAAAACAAGTTCAGGAGTTAACAGTTAAACAATTCAAAGGAAGTTCAGGAGTTAACAGTTAAACAATTCAAAGAAGTTTAGGAGTTAACAGTTAAACAATTCAAAGGAAGTTCAGGAGTTAACAGTTAAACAATTCAAAGGAAATTCAGAAGTTAACAGTTAAACAATTCAAAGGAAGTTCAGGAGTTAACAGTTAAACAAATCAAAGGAAGTTCAGTAGTTAACAGTTAAACAATTCAAAGGAACAATGGACATCGCCTTAGAATGTCGAGTACCACAAAGACAGGTGAAAAGTGAAGTTATGATGTAAGCCAATGTGCCAAAATCGTCACACAAAAAATATTTTCACAAGTAATTTGTAAAATTCAAATTAAGCTTTGATTACAGTAGGATATTTTTCAATTTAATCGCGAAAAGTAATACGGTTTCGACCATTGGTTCGATGAACATATCCATTTTGTGTACCTAAACCCTGCAGTTGGGCATCTTTCAAAACGGTTAATTTTCACTTTTTGACCTATAACAACGGAATCGGCACTTTTGGAGAGACGGCAATGAACTAGTTTTGTTTGGGTTTTAAGGCGAAATTATCAACATTTCATCTAATGGTTACAGCCGATTTTGAGAAAACCGAAATTTTATGATTTGGCTTTATGACAGGTTAAACAAATTTTAAGTTTATCATTACCAAATAAATTTAAAAAATCTTACCCCCATAAACCAAATTTGATCAAATCCGATATTCGTTTTGAGCAGGTCTACCGCACTTATAAGATATAATTCCAACAAAAACGCCGTTTGTTGCAATTATCTTCTTTTTTCGTGAAAAAGATAATTACATTTATTTTTAAAAAAGGCCAAATATATAAAAAATTGTTTTATCATTTCAAAAATTCATATGTATAGCCTTTAAGGATTTTCAATAGATCACATCATCTATTCACAATAAGGCATACGAGTTAAACAAACTTAATTATTGTAAAAAAATATTACTGGTATTTTGTTAGGCACCAATCTGGTTTATTTTTTTATTATTGTCATGATTAAAAATCGTTGCAATCTGGATATTCTGAAATTGCAATGTTCAATAAAAAATTAAGTCTGTTCCGTATCTGAACAACTCTACTGGTCCCATACTAATGATGATATTTAGAAGAGATTTACATATTTTTCCACCATTACCAATAGAAACTCATCCTTGTATCTTTTTTCGACCTTATTGAAGTAGAAAAATGTATATTTTCAATTTTTAATTCAGTTTGTACTAAATAATGTCTAAACTGGTTTAGCTGATAGGATTCTCCGATGATGCTTCAATTTTTCGTAAAAAGATAAAACTTTGTTATTTCCAAATGTAAGTTATGAATTTGAACCAAAAACTGTATTCTAAGCTATTTTATATGTATTTACTAGATATTTGTATGTACTTTTTGTGTATATTACAAATGTCCGACGAAACCATAGTAATTTAAGTTTGATAGCAACTAAACCCTCAAAATTGTCCATTTGGATTGTACTCCAAAATAAATTATTTTCATTTCATTTTTATCGCTTTTTAATAATGAATCAATTATTTCAATTGTTTACAAAGAAAGAGTTACAGACAATTAGCACAGATTACACAATTTGAAATTTACAAATATTTGTAAAAATTATTTTATTTATAAATATCAATTTTAGTAAACAGTTTGACATTTGAAAATAATACATTAGTCCATTTGGTTAATCAGTATGGATAAATATTTTTCTTCCCTTATACAATTAACAGTAAACTGTAAATTTTCACTGAGAATCCGTAGGGATAAACATTACCTAAACAATATGGGTGTGACAATCCCAAGGGATACTAACGGGATGTACATGTTTTTCATGCAGTCTTGGGTTAGATCCCCGCTCACACTTTTCCAAAGTCTCTCTTGATCAACTCTTGTTCTTTCCGACTCGGACACTATTATATTACTTAAGGGCTAGGGACGTAATAAAATTTGAAATTTACTAAAATGTTTTCTCTCCTATCTACAGCTGAACCCATACAAAATATTAAATTCAGAATTGATCCGAGCTTTAGTACAGAACTAAGGAGACTTACTGTAAAATTACAATCTGATCTGATTTGATCTAAGCGGATCCCGTGTGGGAGCTCCTTAAGCCGCATAATCTATTGTGGAAGATCATTCCCCGTCGAGGCCAATTACACGTCTGCAGAAGAGAGGTTTAGCTGCTGTTAGCGAAATTTCAAGAAAACAATTAAGCGACGATATTTGCCGTCCGAAATTAAAGCATGAATCATTCTCTAACCCAATGTTCCATGTTTTGGTATTCAAGTCACTTCAAATACAGTAGCCTCAGACTAGGATTGTGTCTGGTATAAGCGGCGTGTCATCCCTTCTACTTGCTTCCCTAGCTTGACTTGGCGGTACAACCCATTCCAAGAAAACTAGGTACACAAATTACTGCTTAGCTACATTTAATTCCTAAAGTTACAACTTCGTGACAGACTTTTATAAACGATTTATTATTATTTACACCGATAAAAAGAAACGAAAGTAGGGTACGCGTTTACACAGAAGCATTGAGGTCTATATTTTTTTTGTATCGGGGTTGTACTGCTGAAAGTAAACGCAACAAAGTGTGGGCGCCCCTCTTTTCCTCTCCACCCCAGACACATTCCTACCTTGAGGATGCTGTAACTAAATATAATTACATATAATATTTATTAATTCGTCTTGTGACTTCATTGTCTTCAAATTAATACGCGTTTCGGGGCCGTAGTACCATTAGTTTTCTTCCTTACTTGTTAAACATATTAAACTGTTGTGACATTCAGTTGCGCATCTATTTTGTTCGCCCTCTCAAATGAGGATAATATGTGGGTGTTACGTAAGTTTAGTAACGACCTCCAACAAATTAAAGAAGAAAACTGATGATGACACTACGGCCCCGAAACGCTTTTTAATTTGAAGACAACCAAGTCACAAGACTGATTAATAAATTATATTTATATTGACTATTTCATTCACAGAGTTTCATTTTAATTCAATATGTTAGAATCAAATTATAATCGATCATGTCGTTTATTCGTTTCTTTCAACTTGCCGACCACAGCTTTCATCAATATGTTTAAGTTTGTAAAAAGAAAAGATTTACTGGCAAGTGGAAGCAGATGACATACTATATAGTGGAAGATCATGCCTACCAAGGTCAACCGACACGCCTGCAAAGCGTGATTAAGCGTGTAATGCGCGGATCACGATACAAGTTGTTAAAGTGCTATTTCATGAAAATCAACGAGGTTATTTATTGTGCAAAACATAACCTTACCAAGTGTGTGCTGTTGTGACGTATGACTGATTTAACTTAAATATTGCAAAAAATAACAGTTAAACCTTTACAGAAAAAAATAAAGTAACTTTGAAAGGGTGAAATATCTATGACTCAGTTCATATAGTATTAATCATTATTATTACAATATTGTGATGCAACATTATGGGAAGGAACTAGGCCTGCCAGACTGTATGTTTGTGGTGGAATGTGTGGTTAGCACACCGAGTTTCCGGTGCCTTAATTTTACCCTTCGCCACCAAAATTCGTTCTCAGTTTTCACACAATATTGATTCCAATTGAACTCAGGACCTCATACATACCAAGCGAGAGCGTTGAATATTAGACCAACCAGTGGTCTATTTAAATTATACACATTTGATGTCCCATTGTTCCCACGACGCTGGGTTAACACCGTAACTCTGAGACCTCACGGAGACTGAATTCAAAACCTCCAAACAACCACCAAGAACCACTAAACCAACCAGAAAGTAACTATTTGTATCAATTAAATTTTATATTTAAACGTGTTTCTACCACGATAAACGAATTTCCTATGATAAAGCAGATTTTACAACTTCTGTATAAAGTATACTCTAACAAATTTACGTAAATCACGTTTTGCATTTTTAAGCACCTTTCAAAAATATAACTTTTGTGACGTTATAATTTTTTACGCCCCTCAAGAGATAGATTTATGAAGAAAGAAACCGCAGTATTAGTTAATTTCTAATCTATAAATTCCACCTATTCCACAGAGACGATTAAATGTCCACCGATCCTTTCAATTTTAGTTTTTTGGCAAAATTTGTAGTTCACATAATTGTTTTTGAATTATGGACTTATACAATGAACTTATTATGCAATTGTGTTTCGATTTTGGTTAAATTTGTAATGTATGTTCGATTTACAAACCTTTAGATAATTTCGTTAACCAAGTAACCGGGCGGTAAATTTTATGGCGACATTTTCCAAAATTCTAAAAAAACTATTTTTAAGGATAATGTTTCACCCGAAAAATAGTTTAACCGCCATCTCAAATAGCTTATTTTCTGCAGCACAGCCATTCTTTTGTTACGGACGTGACATTTACATGCATTACAACTTGGAAAAAAAGAAAAGTTAATTTTATTTTGTAATTTGTTAAAGCTCAACTGGTAGGTTATTTTTTGTACTATTTTTGCACTAAATTTGAAAATGATCATATAATTGGTTTTGACGTATAGTTCAACTAAGTTGGAGTTACGGACGTGACTTGAAAAGCACTTGTCTTCTGACATACTGTTACAATTGTTAAAAAGTCTGTTAATTTCTTGGGAAATTTATGAATTAAATTTTTGTCAGCTTATCTTAAGATAAATATCTTCTTAGAAACATTAGTGTTCAATCTTAAAATCCTGTAATATTTCTATTAAAAAATTCATAAAACGTTACGGACGTGACACTGGTTTGTTACGGACGTGACAATAAACTCAACAGTCTGTTAAAAGTACTTTATTTTATATTAAAAAGTTGTCAGTGCTCTTCTTACATTCTTTTTAGTTAAAGTAAGACTTATTTCATCTATAAAAGAACATAAACAAACTTAATTACATCTTAAATATGTGTTTGAATCAGGAGGAATTATTGTGAAATTGTTAGGAAAATGTATTCATTGTTAATGTTGTTTGTAAGCCACAATAACTTGTTCATAAAGTTCATTGATATTCTTGGTAATTAACTGACAATTAGTCACTGATAAATATAAAGTGACTAGATGTATACCAACTTCAGAGATGAAAATATCCACAAAATAAAGAATTCTGCTACAAGATATTGTTGGTAATATTAAGTTAAGGTATTTTAAGACTTTAATAAACTTTTTACTGAGAAATTCAGAAAATAATTTTTTTAGTGTTAGGTGTATGTTTGTAAAGAATGGCTGAGCTATGAAATATACATGGAATGATGCAAATCTTTAGTTCTACGATAAAAAAATAATGGCCTATAGTTTTTACTAAAAATGAAATTATTACAAACATAACCTAAAAATAAAATAAAAATCAACAATAACATCTCTCGTAATAGGAATTTTAGTGAATTTAGCATGTACACTACGGTTTACTGTTCTTTGAAAAATTAACGAAAAATTTAAAATAGCAGCCGTTTGAAACTTTATTTCAGTAGTGCTGTCTGCGGTAGTTCTTACCTATAAGGGTTTATATGAAGGGAAGTGGTTAACAAATACCCATACGTAAGTGTAAGTGTGGAGTCAATAGCTGGCTAAAAACAACTGAATGTTCTCAGATTAATTCTCAATATTTATAAACTTGGTCTAACACACGTGTGAATCTATATATTCAAAATTTTGTTTTCGTTTTGTGGTTTCATATCTCGTCAAAATTTGATCGAAATGGGTAAAGTTAACAGAGAGTTTTCTCATATACAAATCATTTCAGAACCTACATTTTTAAGGAGATAGTGGAATGATCGTATTTTGTTTATGACATCACAACTTCTTAGCAAAATGTTCAGTTCAATTTATAAAATCCACATTCTAATACATATTTCAATAATGGCTATACAGTAGTTATATATTCTACAACCTGCAATCTACCTACATTGAATTAAGTAAACGAGTAGATACACACGCACGTGCGCGCACACACAACAGCAACAAAATTTGCGCCAACCATATCAAAGAATCGACTAGTATTCTATTATCTAAAACACAATTCCACAATAGATCCTCTACAGAACATTAAACGCGTTAAAAGAACGTATGTCTAATTGTGATATTTCGCTACTAACAATTAAAAAAAGTTCAGGGGTGACATCATGGTACTTACCCAACCCCATCGCACAATGAGATCTTCTAAAAGTATTAGGAAATAGTTGGTTTCTTGGGTTTTGTAGGAAATGTTAAAATTGTATTGGTATATCAAGGGATCGCGAAGTTAGATTAAAACAGTTGTTACACAGAATTGTGTATATCCTGACGTCAGCTCAGAGTCTAACGTGCCTCATAGATCTGTATATGTTAAAACGTTTCTATTCGCTTCGTTCGTGTCAGCGTCTTTGACGGCCCTCGAAGCTTTGAAGCTTCGCTACGCTCGTCTCGGTGACTCGTCTCTACAATTTTATACGAAGGTCTTATGTTCTTGGTTGGGTATACTTCGACATTAGATTTTTTACGATAATTTCGCTAAATGTCATCGCAGAGATGTGGGGTTGGTGCCATATTTTTTTTCTTCTTCCCGTACTGGGCTGTGAAAGCCTCCTTCAGAGACCTCACCGGCGTCGACCTAGAGATCTTTTACCGCCCCAAGTTCCTTCCCACACCCACTCAGTAATACCTGTCATACTTATAAAGGAACAGATACTACCTATAGGGTTATCTAGGATGGTTTCCATCTCCTTCCCCGGAGGGCCTAGAGAGTATAGCCTGGCTCGTCCTAACGCCTCACACTCTAAGAGAATGTGTTCTGCGGACTCTTCAGCCAAACCACATTTCCTGCAAGTATTGTCTGCAGCAATCCCTATCCTGTGTAGATGTTTTCTGAGGTGACAGTGGCTCGTTAAGAGCCCAACCACCCACCTCATGTTATCCCTTCTGAGAGAGATAAGTTGTTCAGCATGTTTCTTGCTTGGTCTAAGTAGCCTTTTTGCAAGTCTACTTGTAGTTGAATTCGTCCAGGCCCTATTCACCCCCTCCTGTATCCACGTATCAACCGCTGCTCTGGCATGTCCATAGGAGATCCCGAACACCGGTTCCGGGCCCGCGAAAGGGGATTCTGAACGTGACCTGGCTAATTCATCTGCTCTCTCATTTCCATCAATACCTTGGTGCCATTACAAGCAGAATTGAATTTTTTTTTTCTAATTTATTAAGTTATAAGTTGAATACCAAACGAGATATGAAGAAAAAAACTGTTTAAAAATGGTCAGCATTTTTAACATTTTCAATTAGATTTTTCTGAATTTTAATTAAATTCTATATGAACATACTGTAGTTCCTTATACCAAATTTCAACTTTCTATCTTAATTTTTGCGGGCACAGGCGACAACGACGAAGGTCGGACAGCTTGTCTAAAATCATTGCGGCCATGAAACGTGAAATCAGTCAAAACAAAGCACGAGTTTTTAACGATTACTATATTTCGCATATTGTGAAAGTAAAAATGGAAAATAAAAGCCTTAAAAGTTTATTATTGTTAGTATGTTCGAGTGACAAAATTCACTCTTGTTCAAAATGTAAAAATAATTATTAACTATTGCCCTGTTTAGTCACAATGATACAAAATACAGTTTTTTAAATAATAATACTACATTCCCGCCGTTTAATAACATAGACTTTATAGCCTCAACTGAAATAGTCTAAATAAACACATCTACAAGAGGCATAATTTAATAGCAACGGAAAACTAGATGTTAATGAAGTTGTGTTTTGCATAAAAGCTCATCCCACGTGAATTTACATTAAAAATCTATTGCAATGCGTTAAAAACTGGCGGTCATTTCCATTTTATCGCAGTAATACATGCAATCTGCAGTAATGAATGTATGCCTGGTTATCGTTTAACAAGATAGTAATGTGAACTGTAGGCCAAGTCGATGTGTATGTATTGCAATTTATCTCTAATTAATCTAAATCTTATTTATAATGTTTGGGTATTATAAAGCTTTATAATCGCTATTGTAGACTTCATATTTTAAAATTATGAATGTTAAAAGTTTTAGGATTCGGTGTAGATAACCTATACAAAATACGAATTTAAAACATATAAATATATGTATTTCATTTAAAATTTGACAATATTCATTTTTAAACTGTGAGATTTTTTTGGAGATTAAACTGTCGTAGAATGTTGGGCAACTTCTCAATTGATTCAGCTAACCAAATTTACAAAAATATTGAATTTAACTGTCATTATAGAAAAGATCCAAGTCAATCCATGTGAATAGTTTGGAAACTCAATCATTCAGTGTCATCGTTAGAAGACTGAATTGATTTTTGTAAAAAACTTCAATCTCATTTAGCATTTAAACTATATAATAACTTTATTTTATAGCTGAAAATTTTTAAAAGAGTAAAATCTGTATTTCCTATTTTTAGCAAAAAAAAAGATAAACTCAGGGAAATTAGTACACAGATTATTATTAATTTTCAGACCCGATTAGCCTTCTTATAAAGTAATTTTGTCTCTGCCTTAACAAATATGATTTCACTGAAAATTTTAAGAAAATATGTCGAAAAATCTGGATTTTTAAAATTTTTAGCAGTCAAAAAATGTTATAACTCAGAATAAAATATATGTTTTCAGTAACAAATTTTTGAAATGCATAAAAATTTGTCATACATTATGGTTTTTGTATTTGCTGTACAGGCTATATTGTTATAATTTGGAAATTATAATCAAACATATACTAAAATCTGACCCAGTACCATAGAAAATAATGCAGAGGCAGAAACACGCTGTAAAAAAATAAAAAATAAATAAATACCCTAAATAAAACTCAAAGATGGTTACTTTACAGTAATATGAGATTTATCAAAAAAAGGAGTAAAAATAACAAGTACTGTTTTAAAGTAAGAATTACTTCAAATGTTTAAGGAAAATACAATAAACTAGCTGGCACCCTGTTATTTATACATTTTGAGCATCAATATAAACATAACTTTAACTTTGTAATGAACTGAAATCAGCTGTTCACATAATTAATATTAATCTAAACTTTGTTACATTGTATTGATGGGGGTAATAATTCTTTAGAAATTCATTTATTTATATATTACACGATTTTCTAACCTATATTTTAATAAGATCTTCAAAATGGACAATCACGGACAATAGTTTACGATTATTTTTAAACATATTATTTTGTTTTGTATGAGAGAAAGTTCTTCGGATATTAAGCAATACTTTATTCATAGATGAAATTAGTCACGCCACTCAAAAACCATTATTTCAGTTGTAATATTTCTAAATAACTAAATATTGTTTAATTAATATGTTGGTAACTGTTGGCTTTTGTTATATTTCTCTCTAAGTATTTTAGATGGATTTTTTGTCGAACTTTTAATCAAAGTATAAATTATTCTCTTTAATTATGGTTCCAGACCTTTAATTTATATATTTTCTCCAGAACCGATGGCGTAGAAATCTTGTAAATGACGAATAAAAAAAGCTGGGTAGGTTCTACTGTTGCAAAATAATAAAAATAATTGTTAGGTTAGGTTAGGTTAGGTTAGGTGAGGTTAGGTTAGGTTAGGTTAGAGCGATATATACGAATATTCGCTTATGATACGTCACATAAATTCACTGGAAATTCCTGTATACGAGTACAAAATTATATACATGTATCAGTGAGTATTTATTGCAAATATTTAAAATGGTGTGTGTGTGTGCGCGCGCGCGCGCGCGTGTTTTAAATACCGTAGTTCGTCTATTGTATCTCATTGTTAGACACACATTTCAGCGATCCTTAACAATATTTACACAATAGAGGCAATAAATATCTACTCATAACATAATTTGGCACTGGTTTAATGGGTTACTGAATATATTATAGTTTTAGTTTTAGAATATATTTATATATATATATATATATATTTATATACATATATATATTTGTAAACATAGTTTGCAATTGTTGTCCTGTATAAAGTAAACAAAACGTTGAATCAAAAAAAAAAATCGTTACGAAAAAATAGATTGGTAAATTTCAAAATGGCGGCCGGTTATATTTATAAGAAAAATAGTTATTCCGGTATAACAATAATTTTTCTGTATACCAAAAGAAGAGAGTTATAGATAAAAAAAAGATAACTTTTTACACATCAACTAAAATTATGTAAAAAATCCGTAGTGATAGCTCTATAAATGATATTTAGTAAAATTTAACAACATTGTTTACTTATTTGTTGAATATAAGTTAATATACATTTCTAAATGGCGTTAATAAAAAAATTTGTTCTGTAGTTCCATCTGATCTGTTGATTAACTATTTGTATAATATATTAATGTGAAGGTCAACATACCAAGGGAAACCACAAAACAAAACCAAATACGCGTCGGAATCGTATAAAGTACGAAGTGACGATTAAAATAAACGTATCCACCTGGGTTCGAAAGACTTAATTTTGAAATTCAAGAGTTCGAGCTTCAGTGAAGAAGAGGCAGTAAGTGAATACGCCTGTAAAACTCATAAAAATAACGTAATTTCCAATAACATATTCATAGTCTCACTACACTCTCTTAGATTTTAACATAAAGAAAAATGATTATTTTGTTTTCACTAGCATAATACAAAATGAAATGTAATTTCAAAACCTACCATTCTATTTAATTTTCACCAAATGTTGTACCGTAAAAGAAGACAAAAAACGAAACTGGTTCCATTTTTATTTCTAGAGATTGGTAATATTCTAAGACAAAAAGTATTCACTTTAAATATAGAAGGGAAAAAGAGGCTCGTAAACTTTCCATTTCGACAAGCTATAACGGGGTAAGTACCTACTCACGAAGTGTGAATATTTTTTTTACGAGAATTGGAAACAGCTGGAATGGATTCAAAGCAATTTTAGAAGAGCAAATATCCCTGGGTTCTGTGAAATTTGTAATAGAGATGAAGTTAAATTATTGAAGTGTAAATGTTTGGAACGCTTTCAAATAGAATCTTTCGAATGTAGAAGAGTATCGGATAGTTTCTCAAAACATGTCATATCCTGAATAAATCAGTATTTTACTTTATTCAACAACTTATATTTTTTAATTCGACCTTACAGTTGCTAAAATTGCTAAAATAATTAAGTAAGACGTCACTTCTTGGAAGCGAACCCCCTTTAAATACTAGGATACGATTTTACTGTAGAATCTTATTTTAACATATAATAAACGTCTCTATTAAATTTATTATATCTTGCAAACTTCGAACGTTAGACATTAAAAATGAATTATATATTCAGGTTTTATATTGGATGGCTTTCAAATAGACTGTTTAAAACTAATAAATAGTCAACATTCAACAAACAAATATGTATGAGATAGTAAAATTGCGTCTATTAACAAAGGAAATAATTTAAGAAAAACATTGTGAAAGTAATTGTTCAAGAATAAAATCAGTTTGAATTTCACAACTTGTTGTCTTTAGGTCTATAAATTCAATGTGTGACTTAAAATAGGAACAAAATCTTTAATCAGCCATGAAGTGAATAATTTCTGATTGTTTAGAGCGTTTTTTAGTACTGTCAAAACGTAGTACAAAAGTATTTTTCATCATACTGCACGAAAAACAGATGTTTTGCTCCTGAAATTGGTCCGTAAAGTTGAAGATTTCCTTTACCTTATAATAGCGTACCAAAAAATCAGCTGGGAGTTTTTTCGCTGCACCTAACCTGAAACTTTGTTATTGTTTCATAAGTTATGTTTGTGGACTTGATGAAAACAAATAAGTACAATGTAAGATAGTAAAATGGAAATTCCTGATAATATTTTAAAAGAAGTAATGGGAGAGTTATTATTACCAGCAAAATCTAAAGGTACGTACGAAGCTGAATATGAAAGGTTTTTAAAGTGGAAAAATGACAGAAATGTAAACATTGTAAGTGACGACGTTGTACTAGTTTACCTCTCTCGACTATCAAAGTACTACAAATAACCTACTTTATGATACAAATTTTCAATGATTTAAAGCTGCTTAAGCAATAAAGAAAATAAGGATATTTCACAGTTTAAAAAATGAGTCGAATTCTTGAAATGTCAAAACGTGGGTACGTGCCAAAAAAGTCAAATGTTTTAACAAGTGATAAAATAACCAAATTTATGTTGGAAGCTCCAGATCAGCAATGGTTGCTGACAAAGCTGATTTTATAATTTGGAATTTTTGGAGCATGTAGAAGGGACGATTTAATTTGGTTACTAGTTAACTATGTTCATGACAATAGAAAATGTTTAGTTGTATTCCTCAACAATGGGGAAACTCAATTCATTGTTTAAGAAGCTTTACTATTACCAATGAAGATTGTACCTTCAATCCTTGTGATATATACCGTAAGTATAAAGCATTGCGTTCATCTCATGCGAAAAGTAACAGATTGTTCGTTGGCTACAGAAATGGTAAATGTACTGCTCATAATGTAGGATGTCATACTGTCAGTTCTATTCCAAGAAATGTTGCTAAATTTCTTCATCTGTAAAACCCCAGATAGTTATACGGTTCATGCAATGAGAAGATCATCGGCAACCATACTTGTCGAAAGGGTGGAGACCTTCTTACTTTAAACTAGTGATGTGTGAGTTCGAATTAAAATACTCGGTGAATGCTAGTATCAAAATCTTCGGATTCGAAATAAAATATTCAGACAAAATATTCATAACTAGGAACAAGGAGACGATATAATAATTGTTAGTAATTCACTGATTGGTAAAGGTGAGTTCGAATCAGATGCGCAAAATCATTCTGCGCAGATACGCGATTTCGAAATATTAATACGAATATTGAAATCATTTGAAACCGATTAATTCGATTATCCATTTCACCCGAGTATCAACATCCCTAGTAGGATGGCGCTCTTCAGGTGTTGCTGAAGGCTACGTCGAAGACGCCTTAATGAGAAAGATGGAAGTGTCCCGTAGGATATTTTTTGGAGAACCAAGTACGACAGTTTTAAATTCTGAAGTAACTGGGTAGAAACCGAAAAGGAGATAAAAAAAGAAACCAGAGAAAAGGACAAGTATTTCACAACTGATGACATTTTTGACGTCGAGCCTGAAATTCAAAATATTGAAAAATCAAAAAAATATAAATAAAAACTCTTCTTCAAAAGTCCTTGCCAAACAAAGGCATAAATATTACTGACAATACTAATTGCAATATTAATATCAACTTTCTACGTAGATAAATTTTATAAAACTTGAATGTTACTATGTTGTTATTAAAATAAATAAAAACTAACCTAAAAATTTGTTATTGTTTTGTTTGTTTACTTTTATTTTTATTTCCGTATGACAAAAAAATTGCGTAACAAAAGTGTGTTTTCGGAGCTTAAGCATGAAACACGATTGCGCACCGAAAACAATCACTTTTGGTCCTATTGATGAAATATACTATTAAATATATATATTAGTTTCGATCAATAACGAAAACAACTTCAAAATTAGGCAATACTGTATATTGATAACAGTTGATGAACTAAAACATCTCTTAAATCGTTGTTCAGTATCTTATAATTTATCTGCTTCAATAGTTGTAAAACTTCAAAATAGTTTATGCTAACTTTGGAGCTTTAAAATTACGCTTAACGCGGTATACTTTAAAATTAAAACTTCTCAAGGGGTCACTTTGTTGATTTCAATCTTGGTGATCCCGATGGAACTTATCTGAATCCACACCTTTTTCACGTAGTCTTGGGTTAGACACCTCTCTCTCTCTCTCTCTCTCTCTCTCTCTCTCTCTCTCTCTCTCTCTCTCTCTCTCTCTCTCTCTCTCTCTCTCTCTCTCTCTCTCTCTCTCTCTCTCTCTCTCTCTCTCTCTCTCTCTCTCTCTCTCTCTCTCTCTCTCTCTCTCTCTCTCTCTCTCTCTCTCTCTCTCTCTCTCTCTCTCTCTCTCTCTCTCTCTCTCTCTCTCTCTCTCTCTCTCTCTCTCTCTCTCTCTCTCTCTCTCTCTATATATATATATATATATATATATATATATAAACTTACAAGAATATAATTATATACTAGCTTGTGGTTTCACCGTTGACAATAATAGTACGTACACCTACAATTCCTAACTAGAAAATAAATATATTAAATGTTAGAAGAAATTACCGTGGCAAATTTTCGATTTAAAATGTCTCGTATTTCAACTCTAAAACACGTTTATCTATTATTTGAGAAACGTACCATTTATTTGTTATCGTGTGGTTGAAAAAACAACAAAAAATGGAAACTCATTGAATATGTATGAAGTAAATCAAAATATGAGATAGTTTAAACTTTGTTGTACGCAGATGAAAACTAATTAGACTATAAATAGCGCAAAGCTAATATCAAAATAAAAACGATTATTATAAACTATAATAGTTCCTACTTTCCCCGTCTAAATGAATATGACAGTAAAATACAGAAATACATCCAACCGACAGTCTGTAACTGTAAAAACAATACAATAAATGGTGGGCGATTTGATAGTCGGTATTATACGACCAAGTAGAACCAATTATTTACACACTAATACACTATGACATCAAACGTCGGCAAACAAGCTTTCATGCTAACTAGCAACTGCCGACTTCACGTCATGTCACTGACTAACACACTACTACAGAGATACAATCTGACGTAGTGTTCTTGTACTTAACCACTAATTGTAATAATGATGACAAGAGTTGTTTGTTAACTCGTCTACTGGGTCTCGGAAGTACCCGTCATCATTAGGTTAGGTTTTAAAATTAATTTGTTTGAACGAATTTCAAACAGCTGATTCAATCAACCATCAATGTACTTGTTAAAACAAAAGTGCAAATGTTAATTGAAGACTTTATGTGTAGTTTACATCAAGAATGTAAGATAGAGCAATAAAAGGGTTTAAAGACTCCAAAACACAAAAATTAGGGTCCGTAGACATATATTCCAAAATAAAAAATTTCAACTTGATAATCGTTAAAATAAACAACCCAAGGTATCGTCTTGTCTGTGTAGACTGGTTGTGACTTACAAACAGACACGCAGGTAAAATTATAAGGGCAAATATACTCCACCAAAAATATAAATTGTATTGCCATATGATAACACAATTAAATAGAAACAAATTAAAATATCACGTAAGTTAATTATTGCCACAATAATTATAACGATTTATCTACATATTATATAAAACCTATTTTTAAAATTTTTTAAAAATGATCCTTTCGTTCCATTTAACTATCCTATAATTGTGAATAAACTGCATAATACAGTAAGACACATTCAAAAGGAAACTACTGAATATATCCCGTTTCCTTGTTTACGTCGGTCTCTTAAAATCATTAGCAGTTGGCAGCACTGCCACCATAAGAAGTCTAGATGATTTATACACGATTAAGACTCCAACATGAATGTACACCTGATACATTAAATCATGCAATAAACTTGCTGCCGTAAATGTAATATGATATGATTTAATCCAGGACGAGTTGTCGTGTTGGCGGAAGTCTGAAAGCTTGGGGTCAGCTCTCTCTCCAATGACTTTCACCGCTACGCCTTGCGTTGCGCCTCGCAGGGTCAACTTTCCAAAGTTAAATGTTAACAAGTGTGGCGCGATGGTGTATTTACAATTTGGTTTTGGGTTATGCAATGACAAGGGCTTGGCGAAAGGAAGGACAATAAGTCAACTAAAGTTCGACTGAAGCTAATTCGGAATGGGAATTGAGTAAAGAATGGAATGAGATAACATTCTCAGATGTAAATCTACCAGTTCCACGTTTACCTGTGCTCAGCGGTGGTAAAAGAACAATGTGACATATTATTAAAATATCCTCTCACAATACAGAGTAAAATTCATATAATGTTTTGAACAAACTCACATAGTATAAATATTAATTACAAATCATATTCACCTTTCTTTAAACAAACCTTTAGGGACTCACCTATTCCAAACCTAACCTAACCTAACTTAACCTAACCTAACCTAACCTAACCTAACCTAACTTAACCTAACCTAACCTAACCTAACCTAACTTAACCTAACCTAACCTAACTTAACCTAACCTAACCTAACTTAACCTAACATAACCTAACCTAACCTAACCTAACCTAACCTAACCTAACTTAACCTAACCTAACCTATTCCAAAGCAATCCCGAGGGACTCAGCTAGATTTACATCTTGCGTTAGATCCCTCTCTTTCATATTTTCTAACAATTTGTTGACCAACTCTTGTTCTCTTCCGACCCTGACGCTATTAGAGTATTCGAGAGCTAGGGGGTTTATATTTTAAGGTGTTTTTTTATAAGGCGATGATGACCGAGAGGTTTTACGCTTTTAAAAAGCAAGACAACAAAAATCTTTAAATAAATACTTTTAATGGGGAAATTATTATTCTGGACTTGACTATACATCGAATGTCACAAAACTTTTTAATACGTTCCCAGCCACCTAATTTAGAAGTGAAATTGGTGCTACAGAAATAAGCACACTTGCGTTATACTGACTTTGTGTCAAGTGGGATACTACAGGGTGTTCAACTTAAACGAGGCCCTATTGCTCATTAGGTTGTAAAAAATGAATTTTCTTTTGGAAATGCATGAATTTGTGTGAAACTTGTTGACAAGTATCCAGATATGGATGGACGACATTTTCAACATTTGTTGTAATTCAGTACAATGTAAGTGTTTGTTAATAAATATATTGTAATTTACACACTAAACTAAAAATTGGGGCCTCTTTTAAGTCGAACAACCTGTACAAATTACCTTCTATATACTATGCCACATTGGCATATTTGCGCTACTTAAATTTGTCGTAAATTTTATTATTTAATTTCGTTTTAGATAGACGATTTTTTGTAGTCTTTTTTTCCAATTGTAGAATTATTCTCAAATCAATTTGCTTGCAAAATAGAAATGTTTTAAAAAAAATTAATAATTGATTACAAAATATTATCAGTCATACTAAAAAGAAATGACTTCGAAAAATTAGATTACTTCAATTACAATAGGTAGCAAGAGATCACTACCAATGATAAGGTACAAGAGGAGACACGACAAATAATATGGATGAGTAACCAATTTTATAACATGTCCAAAGATTTTTGGTTTCCAATAATTTAGATTATAAAACCTAATAAATAGAGCATGAACTTTCTCGATCGCACAGAAGCACACAAATTTTCGTGATGTCATTACTTGGTAGAGCGAAATTGTTCATCCACTCGCTATGTTCGCCGGGTTTGGCAGTTGTTCAAGTCTAAATCGAATTGTGATTAGTAATTAGCTGTACAGAACGCAAAAGCGTTTTAAGACTCTGTAGAACTAACCGCCTAATGTGCATTACAATAATGTTAAAATTGGGAGCAGATTTCGAATCGGAATATTATGTGTACCATGTCATTTTTAGGTTAGAACTTCCAGAATGTGGTCATCTTTTTAAATTTTTAAACAAAATTTTTATTTTGACAGTAATCGAAATTAAAATGCGTTATTAAAAAAAAATTAAATTAAAAATAAAAACTACTAAACTCGGAATTTAGGCAAAGCCCATTTCGTGTTTTCTTAACTACTAACAATCTTAGCATTTCGTTGAAATCGGTAGACAATATTTTGTTACATATCTAGAGAAAGTATTTTTGTAAAATACTTTTTGTTCGACTTAAGGGGGCCTCAGATTTTAAAATTTCATAAAAGTAGAACATACTTTGAGAAATATTTTGTGTTTTACATGCATGCAGGTATTGACTACGACAATATATATATATATAAATATATATATATATATATATTTTTACACGTATATATATAATTACAAGTAAAATATAGTGTGGAAGAAAAATTCTTTGAACTCAAAAGTATCCAAAGGAATAAACCAACGAAATATCAACCCCCCCCCAATACAATACTCTCTAGCGCATCAAAATGCGCGAGCGTGTGTTTAAGAGCGCATATATATTCTAAAAGAGAATAAAGTTTGTATAACAATACAATTTTAAAACAACGGGAAAAGACAATTAATGATATCAAATGACTATTATAGTCATATGTAGTCATATAGTATAGTATCAAAAATACATTTCCATTTAGGTTATGTTTACTTAGAAAAACAAATGTTTAATAAACAGATGTTTAAGTTATGAAAGTATACAAATCAACATTTTTAGTTATGTTTTACAAATGTCTAACAGATGTTTTAATTAATTACCATAAAGCAAAAATTGTAATATGTATTTTTATCTCTAGTTTAATCCAAACACAAATTTTGAACCGATTGTAAAGCTTGTTCCGTTTGACCGAGCTTTAGTTTGGTTTGATCATCTGGTAATTTATAAACGAATTTAACAAAAATTTCCAATTAAGTTCTAGTGAGTTATGTGGAATAGGTTCATTGTGTTGACACTTAAATGTGTATCTGTTATTATTTATAAAAAAATAAAGAGGATATTTTATAAAGCTAAATTTACTTTAGAACATTTTTTCATAAATGAGTTGGTACAAAAAGTTATTAGACTTGTAGTTAATATTTTCTTTTTATAGGACAATATATTGCCTATAAGTTAATAGATGTATTTGATATTTTAGGTTATTTTCGATTTATAAAATAAATTTTGAATAAGGGTATATATTTGAACCTTTTCCAAGTAACATCCTGTATTTATTTTATAAAGTAAAAAAAAAATTAGTTATCTCTCTCTATGCAGAAAACAATTTGTATTCTATATATAATATGAATAATTTTGTTTTGTTTTTATGGATAAACCTTTATGGAATTGATTTTTTCATTGTCTTAAGAATAGCAGATGTTTTATTCCAATGTTCCACTTTTGTGTGCATTTTTTTAAAATTTTTTTAATTATTTTATTTTTTTATTCATCAAGATCTCCTTCAAAATGTTTTCGTACTATTTTTTTTTATAATGAATGCTTTTATCATAGAAGGCATGGAAGAATTCTTTTTATACACATTGATACATGTTTTATGGAAAAAGTATTAAAAAAGGATATTTCCATTAAACAACGACATTGGATATTTTTGATACATTTTTTGTAATTTTGTGACTTTAGAAAAATGTCTTCCAAAATACCCTTAAATAAATTTGGATACATAGGTGTCGTTCAATATCCAATCTCGTCAACTTTCTCTGTAGTCAAGAAAAATAAGACATAAAACACTTTTTGTCCGAGAGTGAAAATTTATTTTTTAAATAGGTTTATAGGGACTTTTTAAAGTTATATATTAATTTTGTAGCTAATTTGGAGGTGAGTTTAATTTGGTATTAACAATCTTTATGGTAATTTTTTTAGTTAAATATAAATATATCTCCGTTTCTACAGCTTCTACGAACAAAAAATAGTTATGAACAAATGTATTCATTATAAAGAAAATGAGGTGAGTTAGAAGATGATTGAGTAAAGTAAGGTTAGGTTAGATTAAGTAAGGTTGGAAGATGATTGAGTGGAGTAAGGTTAGGTTAGATTAAGTAAGGTTGGAAGATAATTGAGTAAAGTAAGATTAGGTTGGAAGATGATTGAGTAAAATAAGATTAGGTTAGGTTGGAAGATGAATGGTCTATTTAGCTACATGTAAATATAACCTGACTTACAGATGACTGTTTTAAACAAGTAGATATAAGTATATAAATTATTGATGGATTTTAAAGAAGCTTTAAGAGAAGGTGTGTTTTATGAAGATTAATAACCATGATAAATTTCGAGTCACAATATTTGAAACATAACCTAAGAAAACGTTTTGCGGCGTGGTATAAGCCAAAAGTGAATTTTCTTTAAAGTGGTCATTTATTATTTCGTAGTAGCTACAAAAACGGAGATGGGATTTTAAAAAACTAAAAAAGCGCTGAAATTTTGCAACTTGAATCTTTAATACCAAATTACGCTCACTTTCAAATAGGGGCACAAACTTTAAAAAATTTGCCCCAGGGAATCCGCTAAAGTAATAAAATTGCACTCCTAGTACGAAGGTGATTTATGTTAATAATTTTTAATTTAAATTCTTAATTTGTGCATTGTTAAAATAAAGTTAGTTGAAGTTATTGAATGTTTTACAATACTTTATTTGCAAACACTTTTTGCAGCATCATACCCTAGAGTTATGGAAAACATTGCTATACAAATAATCAAATGTATAGGGCTAAAAATAGAGCCCCCAGAGTAGAATCGGTTTCCAGGTCATACCCACCATGAGGAAGTTTACAATATATAAATTGTTTTTATTGGACATTCATTAACAACAATATAACGCCTTAGCAAATATACAACAATAAAAACTTATTAAAAACAATATCAACCATGTATCCAAATAAACTGTAGAAATCCGCGTCATTTGACGCGTCGAGTCAACTTGCTCTCGCCAGGAAATCCTATTTTTGACAAACGGTTCTATTTTTAATTATACATTTTTTTACAACAACATTTTACATAACTTGAAACTGTCTCGTGAAATGCTTAGCCAACAAGATGAAAATACAGGTTTAGATTTATTCTAATATACGCGCGAAAGAAGAGATTGTTTGTTCATTGAATAAGATAGAAAACTTCGATTCTCGAAATGCAGCCAATATGGAAACGTGAAAAGAATAGAATTTCTTTTAGGGTTGTATATGTATCTACTAGCTTGTTAGCATCGACTTTATTGTATCTACACTCATAACTACAAAAAAGTAGCTAGTGTTTCATTTTGAAATTTTCATTAATAAAAAACAAAACTCAACGAATCGTATTTATTGCCGTACTAAATTAAAACAAAATACAACTAAACTTACAACTGCTACAGCTAATATTGATATTTTTAAAATTCATTTTGAGGTTATGTTGTAAAAACTTTGTTTTTTAGATAACTGTAAATTTTGTAAACTAATAAGGATACCTTCGGAACACAGTTTAAAGTTGTTCATTGAAAATTCGCCAATAAAAAGTCATATAGTTGAAAAAACTGTTTTTTTATTAATTCCCTCGCCATTTTTTATCAAATATACGTAGTCGAGTTTAACGCGGATATAACTGTTTTGAGATTTCTTGGGGGGGGGGGGGGCAACAATACATCGATTTCTCTTGATAACCTTAATACGACCACAACATTTGCTCAGCATCGATTTTCTAACTGTGTTTAAAAAAAAGCGTCAAATAGGTTTTTTCTTTACCGAACCAGAATTTTTACAGCGATCAATAGGTTGTGTTTTGGATTTTAGTGGGTAACTTTAGAAAAAAAATGGATAAAATTGCTAAGATTTTATTTACTCAAATTTTATTTTTTTAAGGCAAGAAAACATCTCGTTCTCACAGCCTTATAAAAAAAAGAAGAAGAAGAGAAGATAAAATAAAGAACCCTTGTCCTCGAATACTCTAATAGCGTCAGGGTGGTTACAAAGAACAAGAGTTGGTTAAGAGAGACCTGATAAGAAAGACGAAAGAGGTCTAACCCAAGACTACATGAAAAAAGGTGTAAATCCAACTCGGCATTGTCACGCTATTACTCATTATAACAAGCCCCTGAGGGCTTATTTATTAAATACACACATACACGCACAGATAAATATATTCTTTATATGTTTAAAGAGACCTTTTGAATAGAGACTAATCTATTGACTTGCTAAATTTATAATATTGATAAATAATATCCACTAATAAATAACTATTAAGTAAGCTCATTTAAATCGTAAACACGAAATGTGTATTATTTATTTTTTTCTAAATTAAGTGTTTTATTATGTAATCGTTTTTGTAACTAATATTGCACAAACGGTAATAGATTAGTTAATTGGGTTCTTTTTTGTCTTCCTTTTATTAAGGTATTTATTGATTAACTAAGGATGCATATTTATTTTATTATTACAATATTTTGTAAATTTTTACTTTTATTATATAGTATTATTACATATTGTGTGCAAGTGTCTGACTGTCAATGTTATTATTATTTTTGTTTTGTTTTACCCACTATTGTACGTTCAGTTGTTTGTTTGTTTGTGTAATATCAATTAAAAAAAAAAGATTTAACAACAGTCAATTTCCACATACATATTACTTAATATATTTGAAAATATAGGAACAAGGAAGAGAGAGATGAAAAGCGTATACTGGATATTAGTTACCTGGTAAAATGGATTAATTCGAGCTCGTCAAAATATGATGGATGAACTTCGTTTCTAACCCACTTAGTACACAAAGTGTCTCCATTTAACTGTTGACAATAAAGGAAACATGTCTGTCTGTATGACGTAGAACTCCATGCATAATGTATTGTAAGCAAATCTTGATTTCACGGCTCCGTCTAGCTAACCAATTACTTGGTCTGGCCTCAACACCGAATTGTCTCTTGGACCTTCAAACACTCCTTTGTTTAACGAAGCTAGGTTGAATCCGTTCATTAATATTCAGTTTTAAATGGATCTTGTTCGAGTTCCGTAAATATTTTTGTAACTTTCAAATTTGTATCAACGTAGGCTGTTTTCTTGATTAAAGTGAAATTTTTAACTGTATAACGCGAGAAAATTATATTTTTAACCTTCACAAAAATGCGGAGGATGTGTGACAGATTAACAAATAATCTTTGTTTTAATTTGTCATTGTATTATTAAAGGAAAGAAAAATTCCCAAAACCAAAATAGAACACTAACAACACAAATATTGTATAGTTATGATGAAGATGATAGCAGTGCTATTGAAATGCACATAAGATAGAATAAACATAACTATACAGTCTTTGTTAGTGGTTTATTGTGGTTTTGGGGAATTTTCTTTCATTGTATATTCACAGCAGTGCTCTAATGATTGTATTATTTGTTTTAATGTAAGCTTTTTTAACTCCCAAAATCTGAAGTTTTATAAAACTAAATGTTACACTAACGTTTTATTAGTTAGTAGGCATTTATTAGTTATATTGCTTCTGTAGGTAATATACCTCGCGCCTTGAAAGTTTTAATACATTTAATAAATTGATCTTATAAATTTAGTTCAGTTTAGTGGACTAAATACGTTGTTTGATCTCATTTTTCTTGTAGAATAAAAATATATTTTAGATTAAAATAAATTAAAGTGATTACCAATAGGTGACTCATACCGGTGGTTTGGGGGTAGGTCACCGGACACCCTCTGCGTGTATGTGAGTGAAGTGACCCTTCGTTCAGCCGCATTTCCAGTTTGATGCTAGTATAATTGAAAATCATCCTTTACTCCCACAATTGCCGTTATGGCTCAATTGGTTGGAAGTACCTAACCTAACCCAACATATTTTCCTCTATTCTGCATTGATACATATCCCTATATTAAAATTACATAGAGTTTTAGAAGAAATTTCAAAGGGAAAACAGTTTATCGTGTATATAATAGTTTAATTTATATTTCCATAATCCTATGAAACTCGAAACTCAAATAAATGGAAACGTCATAAAAGTAATTACCCGTGGGAAAGTACAGGACAACAGTTCAAATTTCATTTTGATTTGAAAGGGGTTTTTAAGAACTGTTTGTTACACTATTAAAATTACAAAGTAGAAGAAAAAATTATATCATTAGGTTCGGCCAATTTCTAATTAGACTCTTTGTATTTTTTTATTAAGTAATATCGACAGCTGAAACGTTATAAATCAAATTTGTGTTTTTCTTCATTAACCTATTTTTGTTGAAGAATTAATAAATAAAAATTTAAAAAACAGTTGTCACTTATTTTCTAAAAGTACTTTTATTTATAAAACACGTATTAGGCCAACAGAACATATAATTTGGAAAAAGATTCCCATATAATAATCCGTTCATTTTTTATGATTTCTAATACCGACATTTGTGATCTCCTACATGGAAATTCCAACTCGTATCAATAAAAAAAACAGGTCGCCATTGTAGTCAGAACTGGTAGCTATGTTCGGAGAAATTCGTTAACCAAAATAAATAAAATGCCGTTTAATTTAAAAAATTTAAAAAAAAAACAGGTTTTTGAGGGTAAATTTCAATACTCGTACAATAGAATATTTCGTGGAACTCTAAAATGTATATCCAATTATGTATAAACATAATTTCTATGATAAAAATACCAGAGTTATGGTTTTAAAAAAACCTAAAGACTTGACAAAATCAAAAATAATACTATTTGAGGTTGAGTTGATTTTTAGTCAAATTTAGCATGAAAGTTACATTTAACATTTTGTAGAATATGTTTGAAAAAAAGGTAGCAAAATTTGAAGATGGTGGCTGTTGAAAGATCGAATGTTTATGAAAAACCTACAAGTTACCTATAATAGTTGATTTAACTATTTGTCTGATAATACATATACTTTGTAAAGACTTTTTTATATTTTAGGAGACATGAACTTCTAACAATGATTCCCCCCCCCAATCATAATAATTACGTCTGCAACAGTTTTACTTAATTAATTTCGAAGCACCCTGTATATACAGGGTGAGTATTTATAAATGTACAGTATTTCCGGGATGGGTTCAGAACACTAAAGTAAAGAAAATTTTCTTACAAACACTTGTCCGAACCCCCCCCCCCCCCGTCTGTCGGTATGATCGTGTTTTTACTAAACAATTTATTATCTTGGAATAGGATGAGATATTGAGTTCAGATTTGAAATTTGAATTTTCCAAGTAACCTACTACCTATATACCAAAAATCAAGACTTTATTTTGTACATTTTCAAAATGGCAGAAAAGTTTTTAATCTGGAAATATCTCGCAACCGAAGGTTTTAGAATAAAATAAGGTAGACAAAATGTATTGTATTTTTAATGATCAAAGTCAAAATATCATTATTTTTTATTATCGGTTAAAGGATACACAAATTATATCTTGTAATTAACTACACCACTCATAAGTTCGTGGTGCCAGTTATTTCTCATTATTTTTACTGTTATCCTTTAACCCATCCATAATAAAAATAATGATACCATCATGTTTTAATAATTGAATAAATTTACTTTTTGTAGTCAATAGTGGATCTTTTTTATTATTTAACTTTTAATAGTTAAAGTTTGTTGCTAATTTGTTACGTGTTATGTAATTTGATTAAATTGACAAGCACTTGATGATGGGATTTATCCTGAAAAAGCTTTAGTGTAAATATTGAAAAAAAATCACTATTGACTACAAAAAGTAAGTTGATTTAATTATTAAAATAAATGGGTCGTTTTAGACATAAAAAATTGCACATCACGTTTTGTCTCATCTATTTTTTTAAACCTTCAATTTTCAAGATATTTGGCATTAATATTTAAACGCACGCCATTTACAAAATGTACATAATAAATATTTAATTTTTGGTATACTGATGCATTCAAAATGTGTATACGAAATTGGGACTCAATATTTCATCCATTTGCAAAATTATTTGTTTAGAAGGAAAACTGAGCATTTTCCTCCACTTGTTGATAATAACATCGTCTTTTATTTAAGTGTCCTATAAAGTAACTAAAACTCACAAAAATAAAAGCATTCAAATAACGTAAACTTATTTGAAGAGTTTACATATTGGCGGCCGCAAACCCCCGCCAATACCCCCACGACTCTGGATTACTGTTTGAACGCTAAACTGTTTGAAAACAATAAGTTTGCTTAATTAGTTCCACTTAAAGTATATAAAAGTTGTTACTTGGAAACTTATGCCGTAAAACTTGAACAGTGAGGACTTTTATAGCCCCATAACGGGAGTCGAGGGGGGAAATACTTTGTCATTTCCTAAAGCTATTAACAGAAGAATTAACAATAGAATAGTTTGTCGTAAAGTGACAGTAATTAATATTGTTGAGGAAAATATGTAATATATCGATAAAAATAGACGGAAGATAAGATTTCGCTACTCGCTTCGCTTGAGTGTATTAAACATCTTAATTCAATAGAGAACATTAAAAAACAATTTTCGGAGATTAATTTTGTTACTTTTAAACATACTTAGTACAGAAAATGGTAAAAACGATTTTGAGTTTTTCATCCAATTTGGTGTGAGGGTATTTTCTGGCTATATACTGATTAACTAATGGTAATATTTTTTTCTCATAAAACGTAGTTTCTAAGGATTCAAACAAAACGTTGTGACAACAATGTCTTCAACAATCCTACTTTGGGAATTGCCAGTAAAAAACCCTAAACATTGTCCATAAAACGCCTAATTTCTCTAAACCAGTATTACCTATTTCGTTCAAATTTTGATAAAATGTAAAGATTAATTATAAACCAGCATTATCAAATTGTAAGTAAAATAAAAGTTACGGTTGAGGAATAGATCGTCATCATTAAAAACTCGATTATAATAAAACACGATTTACGTAACGTCAAGAGAAGTAATAAATATATAATCATTTTTTCAAAGACCAATCTAACTTTTTGATAGATACTACAGAAGTGACTTTTTGATTATGATAAATGGTCTACTTTTTATTTGATTTAAGAGATGGGTGAGGAATACATTTTAATCGCTTACCATTTGTTTTTACCACGTTTTTATTACTTCGGTTGCCGTCATATCTGTCTGTCTGTCCGGGTGGAATTTTGCAGTCGAGTTTAAACTAACTTCGCGATAAACTAGAGATCTGATATCTTGAACATAGGTCAGAATTGGATGACAATACAATATTCAGTTGGTTTCTTGTCTTTACATTAGTTTAAACAACAGGTAATAAGAGGTAATATTTTGAATTTCAGACATTTGCAGTTAAACAGGATGTGAAATGTGTTGGGAATTTCCTATATATGTCCCTGTCAGAGTCTCATCAATATATACAAAACCAATTGAAATCTTTCATCCCAACATAAGACTAAAAAACAGAAAATAATAAATCAAATAAAATTTCTACAGTTTTGAGGGAGGATTGTTAGTGGCCATAGATATATTTGGAATACTTGGAGAGAAAAACGTGGAGCGCAGTCAGTAAATAATATAAGTAGACAATCCGGATGAATTCACAGCTAATTTCAGTGAATCGGAAATGAGGTTCACTTTAATTTAATTTATTTACTCCTCCTTAACTATCATAGATTGCCTGCGCCCCACGTTTTTCTCTCCAAATATATCCATAGCCACTAACAATCCTCCTTCAAAATTGTAGAAGGGTCATGAAAAATTATTTTATACTTTTTAGTCCGTTTTAAAAACGTGCTATGTTAAAAACAAATTTTTATTTGGTTTATTATTTGTATTGGTGTGTTGTAATGTTTATAGAATGTTGTGCAAGGTTTACAAACTTCCCACATCAACAATTTACTCTGAAGTTTATAGTTTCCATTGATAAGATAATTACATCTACT
Source organism: Aphrophora alni (assembly GCA_963513935.1). NCBI lineage: Eukaryota > Metazoa > Arthropoda > Insecta > Hemiptera > Aphrophoridae > Aphrophora > Aphrophora alni. The sequence goes on from OY740775.1 coordinate 11,434,466, forward strand.
AACAAGAGGGCACCAGCAACACTATACCTGAATAATACAGTTTAGTTAGTTAAGTAAAAGTTTATCTAATCTCTGGTAGAAAGTTCATCACGGTGCTTCTTTATGTTTCTGCGGTCACACGACCTTCAACCAATCAGAAAGCCTTTCCCGCGCTGTCTTCCATGGTGACCTACCGTTTTACATTCATTCTGAAAGATCTACAAAAACAAACATTTTACGATCTACTATTTGTATTTTATGTTGATCATGCTGGCTTCTTGATTAGTTTTATTTAGATGTGTTAACGTCAACCTACCACAATTTATTTATTGACGAATTTTTATTACAGAAATTCTAGGTTTTGTGACTTCCCTCACCTTATTTCCCACGCCCTAACCTAACCTAACCTAACCTAACCTACCACAATTTATTCCTAATGGACTGACGAACTTTTATTACAAAATTTCTTGTTCTTGCGACTTCCTCAACGAAACGCTGACACCAGAAACCATCATCACCTAACCTAACCATTGGTATAATTTGGCACCATTTTCGATGCCAAAGTTCAATAGATAATTTTCAAAACAGTTTTTTAAATTATAATAATAGCGACCGTTTTTTAAATTTAAAAACTCTTTTAGGAAGATAATCAACCCGAATAATATAAAATGTCCCACTATACATAACTTTAAAACATACTAGGAAAAATATAATTAAACATTAAATCTGTAAACTTCCCTTTAGTGAACGTAAATTTCTGCACAACCCTAATTTTTCATTATGGTTAGTAGTGTTGAAAGTTTCATTTGACTATTGCTGTCATTAATGTGAATTAAAGTATAATAATTTTAATTTTAGTCAAATTTACAAACAAGTTTTTACTATTCAATGGATTTATACTATAAAAAATAGTCACCAAATTTTACAATGTATTTCTGTATTCCTTCGTGTTTAGGACATGAGTCTTTGTTTCAATTTCGAATTATTGATTAATTTGTCTTTCTTCGTCTTGAATTACTAGTTTTGATGCTATTGACTTGGGAATAACAACGCAAGACATGAAGTACGAGATGAAAATTGCCGATATATTTAACTATCATACTCCATATACATACACGTACGAGAAATGACAAGAACATATCAATTTATATCTTTCAAAGAAGATATTTGTTTTATGCTATTATGAATTCAAGAACGTATGTACGTGCATCAGAAATTGAATTTTCTCAAAATCTGATGCAATTATTTTGTTTAACAAATAAATCAAATGGCACTTTAAAAATACCCGTTTGGAAATTATAACTACAGGAATTCGTCCAAGACCTTGTTTAAAAGTCCTAATTTAAAAATATCAACTTTCGTATTTTCAAAATATTTACTTACATTTTAGTGAAATATGTAAATTAATTGTTAATTTCAAACCCGTGTGGGAAAATCTAAAATAACAGAAATTACGGTTCAATGGTAAATGAAGAAAACCAAATCTGAACATTTATCATTATAATTAAAAACTAGACTTTAGCGAAGGAAATGGAGGCTCTATTGGTGCAAAAATACTACACAAACTTTCTCTCACTCACTTGCAAAACCAAATAAAAGCGAATCAAAACTAATCGGCCCAAAAAATGTCAGTTCGATAATTGTCAGTTAAAAAGTGAAAATGAACCAAAGACTACGTGTTTGAAAGAAAAACAAATTTATATTCAAGTGGGTCTAAACTTGCTTCTCTTTTCCCATAAACGCTCCCTCAGTATATTTGATTAAACTGAGCTTTTAATGGCGGCTGTTAACGTTAATTCCCCCCTCCCCCAATTATTTTTTACTGAACAGTAATTTTTTTGACTTGCGATTTTAGTGTTCATATTTCACTAAAATCTGTAGAGCCGATTTCAGAATTACGTCATTTGTAACAATCCCATGGTCGATTTTTGTTTTGTTTTTTACTGATAACTCAATAACCGAAATTTTTGAAGAGTTTTGTTTGGGTTCTTAGAGGCTACACTTTTTTTAGAATCGACTTTTTTTCCTTTTTTTTTTCTTTTCTTTTATTTTATTTTTTAATTATTGCTCTCATTATTTTAAAATGATCGAATACAATGTCCACAGTGGAGATTATATTAAGGATCACTCAAAGGTACTATCCTCTCTCTTATACACAGCAAACCATTAATGTTGATTTTCCATATTAAACAACTCTCTATTATTATTATCTTTCACTTACAGCTTACTTAGACTAAATACTCAGAGAGAATATAGAGTGATCTGGGGGATGAGGTGAAGTCGATTTTCACTTTTCACAAGAAATAAAAGTTTTTAGAGTTTAACTTTCAATCGATTTTAATAGAAATTCGTGTTTTCTTATTTCTTGCCCTGTGGTTGGCAGAATATAAATGATAAAGTTAACTCAAAATTCCAATTTAGCCATTTAAAAAACCCAAATCTTTCCAAAAATTTATTTAAAATTATAGGTCAAATAGTAAAATGGAGCATGAACAACAAAATTGGAAAAAAAACTATATTCATCAAATATGATTATAAATATAACATGAATTACAAGTGATATAACCTAAACTAAAGTACAAAAAAATGTAGGTTTACTTGTAATTTGTGATCATTAACTGTTGTGAACTGTTAGTTTTTAACTTAGCTATATAGAGCGCATTTTAATTGTTATAAGCGTATTTGAAAAATGCCTATTATATATTGCATGGTTAAAATACAGATGTATATATAAATAATAAAAGAATCAAGCGTGAGCTAAAACCACGTGAGTTAGGGTCCGCAGGCATGGACTGTTATTTATATAAAGTTGTAGTCTTTTAAGTGATCTACTGGGAATATATTAATATCTTCATCAAATAAACATAAATATTCCTAATTAGAACAACTTTTTCTTTTATATAATACCCCACATTATAATATTTCAACAAATACAATTTTTCAACTCCACAGTTTTTGCCTCTTTATTACCCCAAGGTAATTTTTCTGTTACCGTTATATTTTTCTTATATGTAGGACAATTCAAAGACTATAAATGCAAAGTTCGTAATATATAGAATCATCGTCTTGTCTGTGTAGACTGGTTGCGACTTACAGACAGACTAGTCGTGAAATTACAGCCCTAAAGGTCTTTGGTTTTACCTACGAATCCTAATAAAGAGAAATCAATGAAAACACATCTTTTAAAGCCTATTGAATTGTTTGTCTTACATCTCACAAAAATTGTTTTAAAAAACTTATGTACACGTTACGCATTTCTCATTTTGTGGTTAAATTAAGTTGTATTCGTCATAAAAATTAAAAAAATAATATATAATGTCGCATTGCAATTTAATTTGAAATCCAAATACATTTTTTTTTCTGATTTGTAGGTCACGCAGTGTTCAAATTAGAGGTGAAGAGGGGCATGATATGACACTTTAAATATCGTCTACGTATTAATATTGTCGTCGAATAAACCTACATATTCGTAATCAGATTTCTTGCCACTATACCTTTCCTATAATGTGGGACAATATAAAGAATGCAAATGAATAGTTTGAAATAGATAGGATATAATCATTTTGTATGTGTAGACGGGTTGAGACTTAGAGACAGACGGACAGACACGCGCTTGAAATTACTTTTACCTACGGACTCTAAAAACAGATTGTAATTTATGAAAAATGTCTAGTGATAAGGCTTATTAACTAGGTGAGATAAATAGAGGAGTAGTGTAGTTAACAAATAACATTTTAACTGAAAAATAACAATGGCATGTTAATGTCATCGCAATATTTATAACTTTAAACATAGACTTCATTTTTTAAAGTCTTTTTAACTATAAAATCGTTTTTAACGTTTACTGTACAATATCACTAATAAGAACTAATCCACGGAAAACATTCACGTAAACAACTACCAAGAAATAACTAGAAAACAGTTATTGTTAGCGTCAAACAATTAAATTTAATTACAAACATATTTACCAGGTTGGAGCAATGTCAGTGCTCTTGTTACAGATGTAATTAACCGTAAACTATTGACGTAAATTGTGACAGAGTTCAACATATGTCGTCCATTATCACAACTTTATTGCGTAATAAAACAAATAACACTTTATATGCGCTATCTATGTTGCACAATGTGAATTAGGCTTTTCATTGTTAAATATTAATTACAAGTTTGAACAAAAATTGCGTCAATTTATTGCAGTATATTTTATTAATAAAAAACCAAAACCAAGTAGTTTCGTATTATGGATTTTTGAATTTGGCCTAGGGAAAAAGCTGTCATTTTGTTTGAAAAATAAGTAAAAACGTCGGCTATTTAACAGTCAGAACAGGCAAATTTGAATACCAGCGCCTTATATATAATTTATTTTTGACGTTGGATTTTACGTAACTGATACGCCAAAACGATAAAATATAAAAGGATGCTCAAAGAGCGGAATCATGTTAAGTATAGTTTACAAAACAGTTGAAGTTCATTTTAGTGAAAATGTTTTGTTTGCAGATATCGAAGTGTAAATCTTGGTTATTTTGATTTGGAACTGTAATTATTTTTGCTGATAGTTTTATCTTTCAGATAAGCTCGCTTCGCTTGTTTATACACCTCGACCTTTGATTTCAATTTTAACTTGTGTAAAGAGTTTTAAGTTAAAATCGATCGATACGCTTGTTTATGATTTTTTTTCTTACGGTCTTCTTTTCGTCCTGGTTCTATATTTTGATTTTTTTTCGACGTACATAAAGAAAAACACCTACAGAACGCCAACGATTTCACTGAAATGAAACACAGATTAGTACTATTACAATTATCCTGAATTTTGAATCGTAAATATAGCTACGATTTTCTAAAAACTGACTTTAACCAAGTTTGTTAAGGACTACAAACCTAAGAGCCCGAACAAAACGTATTGTTCCTATCTGTGAAAAAATATGTAAGTTCAGAAATGAATATGTATTAGCAAAAAGAAAATGAACGATTTCCCAAAACATGGAAAGTTTGAATATTCAATTGAAATTTTAATTTTTACTTTAATTACGCTATAAAATTACTCAAACATTCGTAATCATCGTGTTAAAATATGGAGGAAATGAGTTTGATCAATTTGTACATGTTGACATTTACAATCGTCATTTTACAAATTCCTACAAATAAATTTAGATAAGTGATACGAAATATCTAAGCGTCATGTTACAGGAAAAATTGTCGTGGAAACAGCTGACGAATCAATTAAAATTTAATTTTTTTAAATATTCGGAAATTTTATTTTTTGGAAGTATTGTTAGCAAGGGTTACGTACTTCGCACATTATATTGTGCTTTAATTCATTCGAGATTAATATATGGTTAAGAAGTTTGAGGAGGAAGGAAGAAATCATTAACCAAACCGTTAGAAATAACACAAAATCACTGTATCAAAACAATTACTTATGAAAACTTCCTTTAAAATAAAATATTTGTTTTTATAGAAGGTTCTAAAAATGTTTTATATACGAAGTGGGAACCTACGAGAGCTGCTGTACATTGATTGTTTATTAGAACAAAAGTTACAATAAATATTTTAAAATAGTTTCGTATTCATATGACCAAAGTATTTTAATCTGCTTCCAGACTACATGAAATAGTGTATTGAGGTGAAGAAATTCAAAATAAACCTGGCATCTCAATAAAGAAAATTTGACATCATTTCAATAACCACTATTTTTGAACGCAGGAGAACGGAATACGGATCTCCAAAAAACATGTCATCGATTTATTTTGCCCATCACATAAATTACCTGTATACCAAGTATATGTGAGAAAGTAACAAGACCCATCGATGTCACTTTTGTTCAAGAGTATTGTAAAAGACAATTAATTACGGAGCTTGGAAAAATTGCAAAGATCAAAAGTCTCACAGACGCGACGGTTGTCAGAGTTAATTTTGTTGTTTTAAACGTGAACCATGAAACACCTTTTAGGTGCTCTTTTTATACATTAGTTTATTCCACAAAAACCATCACTCCAAAAATTTGATCGAAAATCCTTGCATCAGTTTTATTTTGTTCGATTTTTTAAAACTATATGAATCATTTTTTACACCCGGTGAAAGATAATTCCAGAACAGATATATTTGTGGGTAGAGGGCGTGTTGTTTGAGGTTATTATATCTAAGCATAATTGATGAAAACTGTTACACTCGATTTTAATGAAATCAAAATTTTACATACATTTTTGGCACTTCACGAGTGGAAGGTAGACAACAGTGTGTGATGATTTAAAAACAATTTGGACTCATGTTGTTTTAAAACGGATAATGACATAAAAAACTCAAAATCAATTAATTTTATTCTACACAGAACTTCCTCTATAGTGAGTAAAATCGGCCATGGAACTAGAACACGGAATCTGGACTGGGTTAAATCTTTACCGTACAGACGCCCACAAAAACTGTAATTTTGTTTTAAAATATTTTAGTTTAGAAAGATTAATAAAAATTACAATTTTCATTTCAATATTTAAAGAGCACACCACAAAAGAGAGAGAGAGCTAAAGTGTACATTCAGAGAAAAAGTCATTCAGTCATTCAAACATAAAATATATTTATCAATTTTATAATTTGAACTAAAAATAATACTACTATTTTCAATGTTAACAACCACATTATTTTCACTTTTATGAATGAACAAAACTCGATTTGAAGCTCAGTTAAACCTTTTGGACTTCCTGTTAACAATGTCCTACAGTCGGATGAAAGCCTGGCGTGGGCTTGAGTGGGTATTTGGCAGCGGCACCCACTCTGTCGCTTTAAAACACGACTCTGTTTTATCATAAAAAGGCACAACTTTATTACATATTGTGAGTGACCGGCAATTAACTTCGTGAGATGCAATTTGCAAAGTTAGAGTTAATTATCGTATAAAATATGCTAAATTATAAATGATAGTAAATTATATTACTTGATAAACACGCCTATCTGATTGGTAAACAAGTTAATTGGTTACACAATGGAGTTATTTTCCATAAAACAACTTCTGAATGAAATTGATAATCAAGGATAATTATGAATCAGATATATTAAAATATTGTAGTATAACCAACTAGGCATATTTGTTTAAAAATTTTATTTTAAAAGTAATAAAAAAGAGTAATAAAAAAAACTTAATAAAAAAGAGAATTTTTACGACGAAACTAGAAAATAATTAATTATAATTTTTGAGAGAGATTTATACTTATGTTCTATAATGATTACGTATTTTCCTGTATCGGTTACTACGACAAAACTCGTGAACACTACATGAGATTTAAATGAAATTTGACAAAAAGTTATTTATTCTAAAAATCTTTTAAAATTTACTTAATCAGAAATTCTGCTTACAAACCCAAAATTTTATATATTTCACATTCTTACAATCAGGCTTTATGACCAGATTATTATTTTATTAGTACTATATAAATTCGAAACTAAAATTAAGTTCTTCATAAGATAGAGTTAAAACTGACTCAATAAATTACAAACAAGATGATTTTCGTGCCGTAGATAAAATTTGAATTATGGGTATATTTAGAAAAAAGAGAATATAAATATCATGTTTAGGTATTGTTATTAAGGTAAAAACAACCCATGTACACTCATATAGCCAAATAGTTAGCTATCTGTTGTCACAATTTATCAAACATCACTCACTCTTGGTAAACTACAATTAATCTAGACTGCAGTGTGACTTAAACAATTCTACTGAGAAGGTGGCTATCACAACTAACATCTAAAGTAACATCTCATTGTAGGCCCAATCAACAATCAACAAGAGCCTTTTCTCATATACACTCCAATTACGTTTCTGGCAAAAACCCATGTACACTCATGTAGCCAAATAGTTAGCTACCTGTTGTCACAAATTATCAAACATCACTCACTGTAGTTAAACTACAATTAATCTAGACTGCAGTGTGACACCCAGATTTACAAAATGTGCACTTGTTGAATCAACCAACAGAAGTGTTTCGATATTAAATTCTAATAATACACAATACACGTATTTAAATAGATACATGACATGTGATAAGATTAGAATTTTTATTGTTTTCCTTCGTTTGTCAACCAATCTTTAGCAATAATATATCGCTAGTTGCACAAAATGAGCAACTCATTAATTAGAGGCTCATTTAGGTAAGATTTCAGATAAGAACATTACTATCAAACAAGTTTCAAAACGGTCGCCATTTAAATATTTTCTGATCATATTCAATCAATGTACATGCTAAATTCGACTAAATTCCGAGTAATAGATTGTTTATTGAATAGAGCTAAAGCTGTTTCGTCAACATGTTGACATAATCAAGCCGGACACATCAAAACATATATAGCCTGCATTACACATATCATGCACAATATACTGAATTACAATAACACAATACATAATTGAATGTAGTGATGCAAGGGTAAACATTAAAAATATTATACGTTTTAATGTTGAACATGTGGCCGCCCTGATGAGATCAAAATGTTGACGAACAGCTGTAGCACTACTCAATAATTAAAGTTGTTGTGATCTCAACACCAATAAGGTATACATATACCGCTTGTGAAATAAGTCCCGGGTCGGCTTTATATTTTTTTAACCATTACAGATAGAGCTACAAAGCTTTGCACATTGTTAATGGAGACCAAAACCTAAGTGGACCGCTACCTTTCCAAGGGGACGACCCACAAGGCGTAACTAGGAAATCTTAAATGAGAACATAGGTCGAGTTGTACATCGATTAAAGACCTTTATGAGTAGAACACAATGCCGCAAACCCGACCTCAAAAGGTTCACCCTAGCTAAAATAGCGTGGGTTTTACTGTCTGTAATGGTTAAAAAAATATTAAGCTGTCTCGGGACTTATTTAACACGCTGTATATATATATAAATATAAAATAAATATAATTTTCATATATATAAATTATGAAAGTAATTATGAAAAAAAAAGAAGAAAAAAGTTACATTTTTAATAGTTTTGTTTAAGTAATAATAATTTATTTGAAAGCTGCAGTTGTGAAATAAGTATTTACGTACTCCTTATTCAATTTTTAAAATTATTTACGGATATCTCTGATCAAAGCACTTGTCGAGTTAATGGTTCTGAAGACTAACTCAACAATATCATAATTGACACAAAATTGCAGTCTTTAGAGAGTTAAATACAGTACTTATGTGTATTAAAAGAAGACAAAGTATTTATAAAAAAATAGTTTAATATTTCCGTAATAATTTTTCAAAAGTACAAGTATAAGATTAAAAAGGAGAATTCATTCTTATACTTATACTTACAGTCAGACTACTTCAAATGGGTGGACATTTCATGACCTCAGGTAGAGACATTTTCATGAAAGAGATTGTATTACAAATTCACTAGAAATATATTTAAATACGGAAGAATCACATTATGAACAGTTTTGTTTGTGTAGGTTGCAGATCGTTGACAAAGAGGACAACCCTACCATAACAAAAGCTAAAGGGATGCGGTGTATTTCGTTACAAACGCGCTTCCGTATTTATTTAGTTATTTATTGCTTCTTCGTGTAATACTATCAAGATAAACTGATCGTATCATTTCAAAATTGGAACCATTCAAGCTGATATCACAATAACTCATTCGCGAGGAACCGAGGAAGTTGTTGATTTGATTGTGTCTGCCGTTTGAACTGTACAATGAAATACGTTTGGGAATTGTTCGATACAATAAGATGGTCTACAATGTTTGTATAAACAGTACATCGGCTTCAGTTGATACGCTGAAACCGCAGGTCCGTTAATGTTTTGTTTTCGAACGAAAAATAGGTTGATTTAGTCAAATATAACATTTTTAGGCGCTGTTAAATAAAACTATAATACTAACTTGTATCCCAGCTTTCTGGAAGTTATGGTGGATATTTAAAATTGTTAACGAAACTTGTCAAAATCAATAGAATAGAGATAATTTATACTAACTGGACATTGCAGTACTAAATATTTGATTTATTTTAAGTAATGCTTTCTGTGATATAAAGTTACATTATTATTATTATTTTACATTCATAGTAGATAAAACCATCTATATTAAATGACTTTAAGTTCAAAAATTAATCTCTGGTGCTGCCATCTTGCAACCTAATTATGGTAACTTCGTGGAAGCCTACCCACATTGTACCAAGCAGTGTTGGCCTCACAATAAAGCATGCATTTCTTCTTCCAGGTATACAGTAAATAAAAACGTGTAATTTAATCTTACACGCTTTTCTAGATTGGTTTAATGAGAATTATAATTTACATGATTAATAGCGCTAAATAAATCAATTAGCTAGTTTCATTCCAGTAGCGATAAAAATCGTCTTGAATTACACAATTTTCTATTTCCGATAGTAGATTTACAGTACAAAGAGATACAGTAAATCTTTTTATACTAGATTTACAAGTATAAAAATCTTGTAAATTTTTACAAAAATTTGTAAATTTTTTAAAATAAATCTTCTAATGTATAAGGTATACGTAAGGATAGCCTGAACTTTCATAATGCGCGTTAGGCGATTTGCAGGCGTGCGGAGAAATGATGTCATAACTACTACTGCTGATAAAGACATTGACTCAGCTTCATTTCGCTGTCAATGTGTCGTCTTGTCGTCTCGTCTGTTTGTCATCTTTCTTTTGTATACAAACAATGTAAGGGAGGGGGTGAAACATTTCCCCACTTTTGTGGGGTCGTTTAAAGCTTAAAATACTACATTATTGGGGAAAAACTGCAAATAGACTCGGCAGAAGCTAAGTTTGTAATGAGCTAAGTTTCAAATTATTAATTTAAAACATTAATACCATTAAGGTCACTGTCATCACTGCCACTGACATCTACTAACTGTCAAATTTTTAAGCTATATTAATAATTAGTTCTTCGATATTAGTGTCAATTTGGGATTCAAGTTTAAGATGGGTAGCCTATCTTCAATTCTTTGCAATGATTATATCAGATGAGCTAGTCTTCTTTTGTAATCGAGCTGCATGTCTCTAGCACTAACTTTCCAACTTGATCTATTTTATTTTAGCCACGTTTCCTTTGAGAAGACTCCATACAAGTTCAATGGGGTTTAAGTCTGCATAGTATGGCGCTAGATAGATGAAAGGTTAAATGTATACAATATTAAAATAAGTTATGGTTGCCGAATTATCTACAGAAAAACTATTATTCTTGAAATTACGAAAAATTAGGAAACGAAACGTGAACTTCTATAAAAATGGCATTCATGTTGGCAATGCAAATAAATTTACAAGAACTATGTTGAAGTGTTACAATGACAAGGCTATCGACCTAATCGTAAGAAGATACAAAACACGCGCTCTCGTTAAATTTACGCTCAATTACTTCCAGCCCACCCATCCGTTACGGAGAACAGTCGATTTTTTTGTTGTCAAAAATTCAGGTTGTTGTACTTAAAATTTATTCTTCTCTTAAAGTACATCTAACATTTACAAATCATCCTAAATTTTTTAAACGTTTTTAAACAAAAACGTCTTCAGCTATAACTTTTAAAGGAATTTACTACGAAGAAAAAGGTGGAAAACAATATTCGAATTATTACAAAAAAAAAACTATATAAACTCTAATCCTATAGTTTAATGAATGATGGGTTTTGAAATTTGTAGCGAGACAGCCTCAAAATTTCAAGTGTAAACAACATTGAATGATACACGCGTCGTAGAAACTTTATTTTCAGGACAGGCTTGGCAATCCTGAAGTATCTTCATCTTTTCCCATGAGATCTCTCTTGACCAACTCTTGATCTCCCGACATTAACGCTATTAGAATATTCAAGGGCTGGGGGGGGGTATATAATTATATTTTCTTCCTTTATAAGGCAATGATGACAAGAAAAAAGTCTCAAAGATAAGTTTATAAATAAAATTTAATTTTATTTATAGTAAATGTATTGTACACACATGTTACAAAATAGTAATAATCATTTTTATATCAGCAACTAAATTACTACTCTTTTGTCACAATGTATGTGTTTTATTTGTACGACACTTTGAAAAGTATGTTGCCTTCAAAATAAATTTGTTCTAATTAGATAATCATAATAAAGACATTTATTGCAACAATAAGACAATTATCTTTTATGGTTTTTAAATATATTATACAAAAATGTTGCAAAAGTAGCTTCAGTAATTCATCATCCTAGATGCGTTCATTGGAATACACAGCTTTTACATGTAAGGAGTTGACTAAGCGTCAAATATGATGTAGAAAATACAAATTGATTAAAAAAGTAGGAATCGGACATTTAATACAAACTTATTAAAAATATCAACGGTTTTGATTGAAAACATTGATTGTGTTTAATTATCTTTCTTTGAAATAAACTTAGATAAGAGAGGTACAAGTTGAACAAAATTCTTTGATTGCAGACGAAGAGTCACAAGAGAAAATAATTACTTTTCCGAACTTAAAATCTATAGAAACATACAAATATCGTTCTAATAACAATCAATTACAATTCGTTCGGTGAACTAAACGTTTCATTCTGTAGTCCCATCGTTCAAACACTACAATGATGGAATTAGTTTAGTTGTATCAATCCTAACATTTGAAATCAAGTAGAATTGTGTGTGGCTCCATAATCATTTGTTCAAATCTCAGCATTGCTCTTGAGAAAGAAAACCTCCAATGACAAAAGGAGATCACGTGATGACAATAACAAGGGGGGGAGGCCGACCACACTGACTATCTCTTGCTTCACTTCCGATGAATAGTTTATTTGTCATCGCTGCCTCCAACCTCCCACAATAAAGTACCACCAATATGTCATATTGTTTTCCTGGCATTTCTTCATAAAACCTCGTTATCAAAAATTTTGATACAGACGAGTAGCGATGTTGATACTCGGGTGAAATGGATACTCGCATTACTCGGTTTCAAATGATTTCAATACTCGTATTATTATTTCGAAATCGAGTATCTGCGCAGAATGATTTTGCGCATCGGATTTGAACTCAGCTTTACTAATCAGATCGTTTTAGATAAACCTACACTTTTGTGTTCTATCTGTTAGACTGATCCACCAATATTTATTTTTTTAAACAATATGTGATTGACACTTCTAATACGTAATTAAATGTTATCCTGCCTCGACACAAATTCAGTAATTTAACGTTAGTACAATTATTACCAACATTAATAATTTAGTTGTTATTTAAAATAAGTTAATTTACTATATTTTTTTTATAAAGATGGTAACCTATTAATATTTATTTAAATATAAATAATAATTTAATTTACTTTTTGCTAATGTGGAAATAAATGAATATTATTATTTTAAATTGAACTTGTTACCCAATCTAAATCATTTTAACTCAAAATCGTAATGTTAAATTAATGTGTAGTGAAAAATCAGCTTAGAAACTAATATAACTAAAGTAGTAACACCGAGCATTTTGTTTGGAATTGACACAACACTAACGAATATCGTTGTCCGAGGATTTTATTTCGAATTCATACTCGCACATTACCTCCTCCTTGTTCCTAGTTACGAGGTTTTCGTCCCAATATTTTAATACGAAACCGAGGATTTTAATACTCAGAATGCTCCGAGGATTTTGATACTCGGATTCACCGAGTATTTTAATTCGAACCCACACATCACTAATCAAAATGACAAATTATGTAACTAGGTCACACACAAGAATCTGTAAAACCGAGCATGTTTAGTTTAATTCTAGAAAAATGTTTGATCAGCTGATTCAAATATTGATAAAAGTAATATACTAGATTGTGTGCCAGTAATTTGTTAATATTTTAACAAAAATTAATCAAATACAGATATTTAAACAACTACATTATTTAATTCATTGGATTATTAAACAATTTCCAAAAATAGGTTACCAATTTAACCACATGATTTGAAGAGGCTAAAGAACATGATAAACCCTTATTGTTTATGACGATCTCTTTGTGGTAGGATTATCGGGAAAAATAGGAGGTATGCTAGATAGAAGATACAAAAATATGTAGTTTTCAATAATTTAGGCTACACCATATCAAAACCAAACCTTAAAATGCTACTCAGGAGAATAAAAATTGTATTTACAGTATTAAATGTCAATGTGATAAATTGGCGATACAAAAATATTTCCCAATATAAAGAATTAGTGAACACAAAATCAACATATGGTGAAGCCAAAGAAATAGAAAATATCTTAGATTTATCACTTGTTAACGGAGTAGATTGAAACCCTCGAAACGTCAAGTATCAGTTTTTATAAAGTCGTAAATTATCGACTAAACTATATCAATAATATGTACAATCCATCATTATCCAATAATTTTAAAACTAAAACTTTAGATTGATCTTGCTTATACAATATCATGCATGTCCTTACAAGTTACAATTATTTGTTTCTCGTAAAACGTTTCAATTCAAAGCTGAGTAATAATATTTGATTACAGGATGTTGAAATAAATAAAGTTTTATTATTCAACGGTTAATTTATGTTTACAACATTTCAGGCTTTCTTGGCAAAGTTCACGTTTGTAGTCTTTGTACGTGGACTTATTTTAAGCCTCTAACAGAGTGAACATACACAGTCCTTTTCATATAAAGCGAAATACGATTTTTTTTAAAGACAAGAAGACTATGCAACATAATATGCCAATCACTTTTTACTGAAAAATATGTGTCTTTGTTTGAATTGAAAATTATTTTTACAAAAATAAAAAAGAACTGAAGGAATAAGGTCCGTTAGGTGTTTTCGTAAGCTTGGACAAGAAAAGCTTTTTCTGTTTGGTCAGTCCTTGATTTGCCAAGATATGACGTCTTTACAATAATCCTATTAATACAATTTACAAATTAAAACCTACAAATAATAACAATTTCTGTTGCATAACAAATAAAACAAAATTATATTAAATAAATGTTTAAATTTTTAGGTTATATATATTTTCCTATTCAAGTGTACAGATAGATTGTACCCGAATAAGATGTAGGGCCTACCATATCGTAGTATTACTAAATTCTAGACATTAGTCCGAGATGTTAAAATAAATTTGTTTTGCAGCTGTACTGTTTGTATTCAGTTAACGTAAAATAAGCAAAACAACTAAAAAATAGTAGACGAAAATCACATTAAATTTAATGGATTTTTCAAAACGTAGTTGGATAAAAGACATAGTTTTTGTTGGAACTGCAGTTTTGAGTTAATCTACCAACTAACTTTATGACCTTATAACCCCTCAGGAGCCCATTTGAAATAAGTTTAGGTGGGACGATCCCGAAGTACTCTAGCTGAAGCACACCTTTCTTTGTCTGTTCTTGGGTCAGGACACAGTTTTTCATCTTCCCTATCATGTATATTTTGACCAACTCTAGTTCCATTCCGACTCTGACGTTATAAAGTATTTATATTTATTTTATTTTTTTTTAAGACGATGATGGGGCCGCTAGATTTTTTCCCCTAAAAAAATATCGTATCTCATCGCTGATTAGACCAAGTTTTTTGATGTCTTATCTGCTTCCCTACGTGTTAATTAGAGACAAAAGGAAAGACGTGAAAAAATACTATAAGGTCTCATCGTAAACCTCTCTGTATCCATTTCAAAATAAACGTTCACCTTACCTCTGTCGATATTGTACATCCAACTTCATCTTCTTCATTAAATAACCATTTATAAACTCTTTCACAAAATACGAACTTTTAACTTTATTTCCAAATTAGATAACACCCCAACGATCTTAAATAATAACTTTTAATCCTACTTAATCTCTAAAACTAACTTTAAAGAAAAACTATATTTGATCAACTAAGTACAAGATGTGAGTAACCATAGTTACAAATTATATGTTAAATAAATTCCGTAAAAATCACAGTAGTAACATCACATTTATTGTAAAATGAATCACTATTATGCAAAAACTCTACAATGAATCTGATCTACTAATATTTTTAATTTTACAATTTGTAAATTTTCCTAGTTATCATTATGCAACACAATGTAACAAATTACAAATAATTTTACAAATATTAGTTTCTCAATGTTTTCTAGATATCTTGCCTGCCGACTAAATAGCTCCGATATTGTCGAGCAAGGAATCCTCTTGCGACAACTAAGAAACGACTTTCAGAGCTTACTATTCCTCGTTTAAAAGAAGGAAAACTTATCTACGGTTTAAAGCTTTTTGTATAATACTGTAGTAAGATTTAAAGCATGATAGTAAGACTACTTGACAAATTCCTATAGTACATTTTTTCAAAAACCATTTTTTTCTTCTCATGGAAAAAAAAATTACATTGGGAGAAAAAATCAAAACTTTTTTTGGATTATGCAAACTGGACGAGGCCATCTACCACTCGTACCTGCGTACGGGAGCGATCACGTGTAGGCGATATCAGTAGAGTGGTAAAGTGGTAACAACACTACTTAGAACAAAAACAAATTTTTATTTATTTTTCAATTTTAAATGGTTGGTATGTATCTAACTGTAATCTTAGAAGGCGCTTCGGCTCATTGTTCGCCGTTGGTAAAGGTCATGAACATGTTGGAACGATGGATTCGTAAGGACTCTGTAAAACAAGTGACAATTTCCTTTGAATCAAAACCAAAAAAAAAAAAAAAGTGGTATATAAACTATGCACTAACTGTTTCCCTCATTATCCCTAAAAGAAATAAAAACACCAAAACCATTTGTTTACATTATTATTGTTTTGGTTGTTTTGTTAGTAGATTTTTGGTTTTTCTCTCGATAAATTCACGGACCTGTTTTAAAAAATTTTATTATTATTAAAAAAAAAATTTTTAAAGAGAGAAAGTGACCAATACGTTATAAGAAGCTACACTTGAGCAAAGTTTGATCAATATAGTTAAAGCCCCTTTAGAGAAAGTCCTCATTGTGTTTTTTCTTATGGAAGCTACCCCTAAATTTTAGTTAAAAAAATCCCCAGATAAAATATGTCACAATTTCATTACAATCGGTCTACGCGTTTGAGCGTAAATCACTATAAATACGACGGACAGATAGGCATCATTAAAAAACACTGTTTTGAACCTCAAAACAAATATATTTGCAATAAACTCGACATTCATTTTTTGACTAATCACATAACTTTCTCTAAGTAAGTACTAAAATATTAAAGATCGGTAAATTTCAAAAAGTCTAAATCGGTTTTTCGGAAGTCAATAAAAATGCAAATTTTAAAGTTGTCAATCAGAAAGTAAAAATGAATCAAGGTCGCTGTTTTAGAATATATATATTTAAATAAAAGCCTAAACTTGTTGTCCTTGTATAAAAAACGCGTCCTTAGCAATCGTAGTTGGTTAAAATTAAGATTTTGCAAATTATCCCTGAACTGTAATAGTTTTTACTTTCTATCTTGTTGGGTCATTAATCTTCACGTTTTACTAAAATCTGAATCGGTGAGTACAATTTTCTTGTGTTTTTGTAGCGACCAATATGTTTTGTTTGGTTACTTAAAGGCTACTCTTGAGAAAAATTTGATCAAAATCGTTCATTTTAAAGTAAATCGTAATTTTGTGTTTTTTATGGCAGTACTAATAAAAATTATTAGTGAAAATAATGTACTAATATACGGTCAAAAATAAAATTTGATTAAAATCGGTCGAAACGCTTGAGCTATACAGCACTGCACATATGGGAACTAGGAACCATTTTTTAAAACTCTGGGAACTCCAATACGAATATACCCGCAAAAAATCGATTTCAAACCCATCACATAACATTCTCTATACAAGGTACATGCAAGAAACTACAAATCTAGTATTTGTAACCGAAGGTCAGTGATGAGTTGATGGATGTTGTCTCAACATACAATGATCACTCAACGGTTGATTACACTTTGTGTACGACAAACGTAATTTAACTAAGTAAGTTGTATACATAAAATATTAACAAAATAAATAATAAACATTTATTTATGGTGATCCTGTACAAAGAATCAACAATAAAAATGAATTATTTGGAATAACCAGAGTACTCGATAAATTTGTTATAGCTTTCACCTGTAGCGAACTCGAGAGATTCTTTGTACCGATTTGTCTACAGAAATATTGTTGGAATACAATTGTCATCGTAGTTTGGTCTGTATTAAAATCTAATTAAGTAATTACTCGTCAGGAATAGCAAACAACTTGTATATAAGACTTACCGTCGTCAATATTCTGTTTGCGTCGTTCAAACGACGGCCGTTTCGGCTATTCAGCCATTATCAAGTTGTAAAGTAATCTGTTTCCCTTCGTCCATTACAAACACTTATACACATTAAACAAGAGCAAAATTACACACGAAACACTTACACGTACATACGATTAAAATTGATTCATGAATCATTGTCTACGTCCTTACTGCACAGTCTCGAATATTACTGGTATCACAGCTTGACATTGGGAAGGGTTGAGTTACGTTATCTACTTGAGTTAACACGGTGTCGTACAATGCATTGGAATTAAAGTTTAGTTTTTCGTTTAACAACAAGTTACTGTCAATTTTGAAATATCTGTATATTTCATACTGTTCTAATGCGTTCATGAAATTTCCTTTCTTACATCGATGTAATATTTTAAGGGTGTTTTCTATTGATGAATAACTATGATCCTGTTTCAATTTTATCTACGTGTTAGCTTTGGAAATACAGCTACTGTTGCTGTCATCAACAAAGTTGTAACCCGGAGTCATCCACTTAACATCCTAAATTATCTTACAGTGAGCATCTTTAAAAATCTTCAACCAATTAGTTTTCAATGTTGAAATAACCAGAGCTAAGAAATCAAAAGAAAAAACTATCCAAATTTACTTCTCTACTATCTAAAATTTAAATTTCAATCAAATTTGACATCTAAACTAGTTTTAATATGTTTGATGTCCAAATGAAAGTAAAGACTTTAATATAAACAATTTTCTGATAGCACGTTAAGCGGCGAATTCATTTAACGCAGGTTTAAAATCACCATTTAACGATGATCATTTAAGTTTCTACAACAAAAATTAAAACAGTTACTGCGATAAAACACAAAAATAAATGAATACACAAACCACATAAGTAAAAACACTGCACAAACTTTCTCACCCCAAAACCAATAAAAACGAACCAAAACTAAACGTCACCGACAATGTCAGTTCAGTAGTTGTCAATCAAAGAGTGACTTTGAAAACAAATTTATTTATTTAAATATTGGCCAAAACTTTTATTTGATTTTTACCCCAATTATTTCTAAAACGTAGTTTAATATTTTTTTAGATGAAATTTTCCACAAGGATTGACATCATTAATCTTCACATTTCATTAAAATCTGAACGAATCCGGTAAAATTGATTTGTATAATTTCCATTTTTTCCTAGCTTGTATAACAGCTACATTGTAGATTATTTTGTTTTCTTACCGATAATTCACGAACCGGAATTTTTAGAAAGATGGCGACCAATCCGTATAATTGCGTTCTTAGTGGCTACACTTAAGCAACAATATTATCAATATCGTTAAAGCCCCTTTAGAGAAAGTCCTCATTGTATTTTTTTTTCTTATGGCAGCTTAGTTAAAAAAATCCCCAGATACAATATGTCACAATTTCATTACAATCGGTCTACTCGTTTGAGCGTAAATCACTGCAAATACGACAGACAGATAGGCATCATTAAAAAAAAACACTGTTTTGAACCTCAAAACGAGTATATTTGCAATAAACTCGATATTCATTTTATGACTAATCACATAACTTTCTCTAAGTAAGTACTAAAATATTAAAAATCGGTAAATTTCAAAATGTCTGAATCGGTTTTTCGGAAGTGTCTTCTGTATTCCTTCCTGTCAGCCAATACTGTTTTTGTTATACTATTTCCTTTCGTATTTATTCTGTACGCATAAACTAAACTTGTGATTTCAATGAATCAAAATAACTTTTCTTGGACTTTTAGTGTTTGTCCATCTATTTGTAAGCAGGACACATTAACAAAGTACACCAAGAGTAGCGTGGAGAGTACTGATTAACATTTCATGAAGAGCTAACCCACACAAATTCGTGCGTACAACTTCTACTACATAATAATGAATAAAACAAATCTACTTTAAACTGCTGGGGTTGGTTTTGTTGTTGTTTATATTGCACAGATATCATCATCGTTGGCCTATTTAAATCTCTTATTGTGTCAGACAAAATGTCGTATATTTAGATGTCCTTCCATATATTTAGAAGGAATCTCCCATAGTTCACAAGTGTATTATTCTCATCAAAATAATGAAAATAATAAAGATTTTCCTATGATTTTAGACCTAACAATAAAATGTGGTCATCCTGAATTTTTTTGGGGCACAAAATATGCTGGAAAATGGTTTGGTTTTTAATGTAAATTAAGCTGAAAAATAGGAAAAAATTGACCCTACAACTGTATCTCCAGTAGTTTCCAAGAAAACTGTTGTAAAATAAAAATTAAAAACTTGAGACGAAGAACGGATTTTTTTTTTAGGTTTGGCGTGACATAACTGTGTTAACTTATATATAAGAGAATGCTAGTAAACAAATAACATTACCCAAGAAATTTTAATTCTGAGAAAACTGATGTAAATAAAATCGATTCAAAATACATTAAAAAAAAATCCATTTTTACTGAAAAACAAAATAATTCTGAAAATTAAGCACTGACAATGATGATTTTAAACGTAGGCTTACTTCTGTCTAAATACAAAACCACATTTGAATGGCAACCAATATACGTTTGACTGACAAATCTAAAAACTGTGTTTTTCAACTCCAATGTTTTAGGACCAATTATTCAGCGAAATCTACATATAAAACTATAAATCCCACCCTCCATTTTATACCCCAAGAATTTCAGGACGGCGTCATTTTATCGTAATTTAAAATTATGGCGAAATCTTTCGCTAGCCGTAATTACAAACAAAGCGTTAGAGACTTATGTTTATATTTACATTTTTCGTTCCTTTTATGAGTGGAATACGCCTGTGAACTTCGGCACATTTGTTTTGAAACATCCTTTATAAGATTAAACAAAACAGCAAGTCACTTTTGAATATTTACATAGTAAAGTTTTATAACTTGGTATACTTATTAAAAAAACATTAACAATGCGTATACCAAATGTAAACTCATAACATTACTAATTGCAAAAGTTATCAATCATTTTGTTTTAAATCACAAAATGGCCGACAGAGAGAAAATGAAGATTTTCGAACCTATGTTTATATAAACTTTTTTTTCTTATTTTTTGCTCCAGAAACACCTCTGGACATATTTCCGTGTAATTTTGAATCATCCTGTATATATATGAGAAGAATGTGTTTTTGACAATGTTTATTTTGTAGTGTTCCAATGCAAGGCAATGGTAGTTAATATTATTCCGCGACAGCGTACACATAGGTTGCATGTTTCCAATTATAATTATTTTAGTTTTGTTCCACTTCATTTCCAAGGAATGATGAAGCACTCCGTCTAGTTCTGTTAACAAAGTTATTTACAAGACACGGGATTTGTCGTTAGTTTTACAACTATTGAATTCAGTAGATTGATAGATTAAAAACCGGTGAAGCAAATGATCTGTGTTTACGTCACTCTGTGTAATGTCACCTGCAATGCAGACAGATCAACTTGACTTTAATCAGTTCACCAGATGATGTCTAAAGTTTTCCACAAAAGTTAACAAATTCAAAGTTTTCCCGTTGCATTTGTTGATGCACTGAGGTTTAATCGTCAGGTAATCTCAGTGCCATAAAGTTTAATATTTATACATGTAATATGTTTTTACTTCTAACTATGTGATCCAATTTATAATGTATACTCTTTAGTATTACATGGAATGACCACATACTAGTAGTTTGATAAGCGCTTATAAATTAATAAACCAAAACGTATAGAGCCTTCGGTTTCATAATCGTTCAAAATGTTATACAAGATGATTCAAGAAGAAACGGAGAAACTTTCAAGACGTGTTCCGTTAGTGAAAATAAAGAAAAACATTCATATAAACATAGGTCCGGAAATGCTTGGTTTTCCAGTTAACCGAAATTTTGCTTTTCTTACAAAATACTTAATATCTTTGGATGTAGAAAATATATTGAACTCAAATTTTGTATACATATTTGGTATGACATGTTTTACCCATGTACAAAAACGTAAACGTCCTTTCATTTATTTTCAAAATGGCGACCGTTTATAATTTTTAATGACAAATATCTCGAAAACCGTAAACTTTACAAAATTTTTTCAAGAAACAAAAAAATCCTTTTTTAATAACGAACAAAACAGTTTTTTTATTTTTTCTATAACTTAAAATATAACCGAGTTATTGGATAAAACTAAAAATGTAGTATCTTGGTAGTTGTCCATAATATCCAAAATTACTCCAGAACCAAATTATGAGAAAAAATCATTTATATGGAGTCCATAATAAATTATTACAAACTTACAAAGAAGGTTTTTATTACACCAAAACAAAACAGAACTGAAAACAAAAATTTTAAGCCACTTCGAAAATTATTTTAAAAGTAGGTTAAAATGTAAACAATTTTTTTTTCTTGGTCTTTAACCTACATTTAAAAGAATTTTCGAAGTGAAATAAATTTTTTTTTTTTACAGTTTTGTTTTGTTTTGGTGTAATAAAAACTTTATTTGTAAAAATTCGACAAAAATACTTAAAAATCGAAAATAGATGTGATAAAAGTCTTAGGGAAAGTACTTATTTTACGAATTCAATTAAAATCAGTTAATAAATATTTCAAAAGTCTTAAGATTTTCGATGAATTTAATTTAATTATTTTATTTTATATTTGATAAGTTCTATTAATCAATTAAATAGTTTGCAAACTTGTGTATTGTTAAACCAGTTTTGGCTCCAAACGAATAAATAATTCTTTTGAAACTATGGTTTTGGGGGTAAAAATGTATACACAGAGAGTGGCTAAAAAAGAAACTACTCCTTCCCTTTCCAATTTTGTTATTAAGATTAACCACAAAACATCTTCTTTGAAGTTAACACCTTTCTGACATTAAGAGATGAGAAGGGAGAAGGGGGGAGTAAGTCAACAATTTTAAATGGGAGCATGTGATACATAACTTTAAAGGGCTCGACGAGACAAGAAAAATAAAGAAGAAAATGTTTATGGACGACCGTAAGTAAAATGGCAAAGATAGATTGTATTGAGATAACTGATTGGCCGTTAACTGATTGTATTGAGATAACTGATTGGCCGTTAACTGATTGTTTTAAGACAACTGATTGGCCGTTAACTGATAGTTCGCAGATAACTGATTGGCCGTTAACTGATCGTATTGAGATAACTGATTGGCCGTTAACTGATTGTTTTAAGGCAACTGATTGGCCGTTAACTGATAGTTTGCAGATAACAAATTGACCGTTAACTGATTGTATTGAAATAACTGATTGGCCGTTAACTGATTGTTTTAAGACAACTGATTGGCCGTTAACTGATAGTTTGCAGATAACTAATTGGCCGTTAATTGATTGTATTGAGATAACTGATTGGCCGTTAACTGATTGTTTTAAGACAACTGATTGGCCGTTAACTGATAGTTTGCAGATAACAGATTGACCGTTAACTGATCGTATTAAGATAACTGATTGGCCGTTAACGGTTTCAAGTTAATGATTGGCAGTTAACTGATTGTATTGTATTAACTATTTAAAGTTAACTGATTGGACATTAAGTGATTGTTTAAAAATAACTAATTGGCCGTTAACTTATTTATAAAGATAACTGATTGGTCGTTAACTTGGTTGTATTAAGATAGAATGTATTGAGATAATTGAATGGCCGTTAACTGATTGTAAAAGATAACTGATTGTCTGTTAACTGTAATGATATAAGATAACTGTTTGTCCGTTAACTGATTGTATTAAGCTAACAGATTGGCCGTTAACTGATTGTATTAAGATAACTAATTGGTCGTTAACTTGACTGCATTAAGATAGAATGTATTGAGATAACTGATTGGCCGTTAACTGATTGTCTGTTAACTGATTGTCCGTTAACTGATTGTATTGAGATAACTGTATGGCCGTTAATTGATTGTATTAAGCTAACAGATTGGCCGTTAACTGATTGTATTAAGATAACTGATTGGTCGTTAACTTGACTGTATTAAGATAGAATGTATTGAGATAACTGATTGGCCGTTAACTGATTGTCTGTTAACTGATTGTCCGTTAACTGATTGTATTGAGATAACTGTTTGTCCGTTAATTGATTGTATTAAGCTAACAGATTGGCCGTTAACTGATTGTATTAAGATAACTGATTGGTCGTTAACTTGACTGTATTAAGATAGAATGTATTAAGCTAACAGATTGGCCGTTAACTGATTGTATTAAGATAACTGATTGGTCGTTAACTTGACTGTATTAAGATAGAATGTATTGAGATAACTGATTGGCCGTTAACTGATTGTCTGTTAACTGATTGTCCGTTAACTGATTGTATTGAGATAACTGTTTGTCCGTTAACTGATTGTATTAAGCTAACAGATTGGCCGTTAACTGATTGTATTAAGATAACTGATTGGTCGTTAACTTGACTGTATTAAGATAGAATGTATTGAGATAACTGATTGGCCGTTAACTGATTGTCTGTTAACTGATTGTCCGTTAACTGATTGTATTGAGATAACTGTTTGTCCGTTAACTGATTGTATTAAGCTAACAGATTGGCCGTTAACTGATTGTATTAAGATAACTGATTGGTCGTTAACTTGACTGTATTAAGATAGAATGTATTGAGATAACTGATTGGCCGTTAACTGATTGTCTGTTAACTGATTGTCCGTTAACTGATTGTATTGAGATAACTGTTTGTCCGTTAATTGATTGTATTAAGCTAACAGATTGGCCGTTAACTGATTGTATTAAGATAACTGATTGGTCGTTAACTTGACTGTATTAAGATAGAATGTATTGAGATAACTGATTGGCCGTTAACTGATTGTCTGTTAACTGATTGTCCGTTAACTGATTGTATTGAGATAACTGTTTGTCCGTTAACTGATTGTATTAAGCTAACAGATTGGCCGTTAACTTGACTGTATTAAGATAGAATGTATTGAGATAACTGATTGGCCGTTAACTGATTGTCTGTTAACTGATTGTCCGTTAACTGATTGTATTGAGATAACTGTTTGTCCGTTAACTGATTGTATTAAGCTAACAGGTTGGCCGTTAACTGATTGTATTAAGATAACTGATTGGTCGTTAACTTGACTGTATTAAGATAGAATGTATTGAGATAACTGATTGGCCGTTAACTGATTGTCTGTTAACTGATTGTCCGTTAACTGATTGTATTGAGATAACTGTTTGTCCGTTAACTGATTGTATTAAGCTAACAGATTGGCCGTTAACTGATTGTATTAAGATAACTGATTGGTCGTTAACTTGACTGTATTAAGATAGAATGTATTGAGATAACTGATTGGCCGTTAACTGATTGTCTGTTAACTGATTGTCCGTTAACTGATTGTATTGAGATAACTGTTTGTCCGTTAACTGATTGTATTAAGCTAACAGATTGGTCGTTAACTGATTGTATTAAGATAACTGATTGGCCGTTAACTGATTGTATTGAGATAACTGTATGGCCGTTAATTGATTGTATTAAGCTAACAGATTGGCCGTTAACTGATTGTATTAAGATAACTGATTGGTCGTTAACTTGACTGTATTAAGATAACTGATTGGCCGTTAACTGATTGTATTGAGATAACTGTATGGCCGTTAACTGATTGTATTAAGCTAACAGGTTGGCCGTTAACTGATTGTATTAAGCTAACAGATTGGCCGTTAACTGATTGTATTAAGATAACTGATTGGCCGTTAACTGATTGTATTGAGATAACTGTATGGCCGTTAACTGATTGTATTAAGCTAACAGATTGGCCGTTAACTGATTGTATTAAGATAACTGATTGGTCGTTAACTTGACTGTATTAAGATAGAATGTATTGAGATAACTGATTGGCCGTTAACTGATTGTCTGTTAACTGATTGTCCGTTAACTGATTGTATTGAGATAACTGATTGTCCGTTAATTGATTGTATTAACATATCTGATTGGATCGTTAACTGATAAAAATGAAATTGTACCCCACATTAACTTTATTATTAATTTAGAGTATTCTCAGATGAGGACTACCTCAATAAATCATAACTTTGGGGTTATAATCCCACAGCAGTGAGGGAGAATCTATCGGAAATGATGGTCTTACCGCCTACTTTCTCATCCCCTGAAGTCCCAAATTGAAGAACTAGGGCTCATAGAACCAGCCCCTCACTACAAAGAACAAAGCATCAAACCCTAATTTATAACAAAAGGTAAAGCAAGTATAAGTTTATTTCAGACACCCTGTAAAACCCATGAATTTTAACGACCATTATATTCTAGTTCACATGTGTACTTACACATGAAAAAACAAAATTACGGTGTCAAACTTCCAGATAAGTCCTCCGTGATAAACTCCACGATGGTAAAATAGCGTGCTCGTTTAAATTGATACACAATTCACGTAACAGTAATCTAAGTAGAGTATGAGATAAACTTCTATTAATAATCTAATATTCTTGACTATCACGGAAAACAACTTGTAGAGCTACCTGGAGCGAGGTGAATAACCCCGATGTTGTGATATTTGTCTACTCTATTGCAATGCAAAGTGGGACGAATAAAATGTATTTGATCTGGAAGTGCCGTTACCTACCTCATGCTCTCCTAACTGTACACTCACTTTTCCACTTAGGCTGACATTAATACAATTATTTAAGCTACATTTCAAAATTATTTAACATCCAATTCAGTATGTAATTTAATGTATTTATAAAATTTTAATTTATGTCTTCAATTCATAATCAGTTTATTTGGTGACGGTTTAGTCGCAAGTTTTTAATTTGTTTAATTTTCCAATTATTTTGATTATAACATTTTAGAATACTTAATATTTTAATTCGTTTTATCCTCGGCTCATTGCCCATTGCCGAAGTAATGAAAATTATGTAGTGTGGAAAAAATACAAAACATAGATTTAATTTAACGTAATAGTAAAATTTCGATATATCTCGACACACCTCATTCCAACCATTTAAAAAAATAATTGAAAAGAGTTTATATTATGCCGTTTATTACAGTCTAATTGTCTAATTAGTTTAAAACATAAATTAAAGTGATTTCATTAATCACTAATGAAAAATAAATCATTAATCAAGCGTCTTTTCGCTTCCCCCGTGTTGGCAACACTGATTTTACGGGTCCCGTAGTTGTACATGTTTAAATCGACATTTTAGTATTTAGTGGGGCTGAACGCTGCTGTGTTCCTTAGTAAACAGCCTGCATCGTTCATGTTGGCAACCAGCTCTAATGTGTCGCATAATTGTTTATAATACAACTTCTACTTCTTTAGCAAAAGCTAACTCGTGTTTAATTTCAAAAAAAAATTGATCGAAATCGGTAGAGTAGATTTAGAAAAATTGGGTCTTATAATAAACACAATGAAGAATACGTTTCGATTTTGATCGATTATTCCAAAACAGAATGCAATAGATTTGACAGACATCTTTAGAGGTAATTTCGAGAATTTATAATATAAATCTTATGGTGGCTGGCTATCTTAAATTGTAGTTGTTACAGCGATTACATTGAAAACACAAACATTTTCTAAGAACAAATTTTTAATAGTACTAGAATAAAAACTAGTGTTTTAAAAATTAAAACAAGTCTTTACACGCAACATTTTTTGTAATAGTAATATTTTACAGGATATCATCTGTCGGTATCAACGTGAAACGCGTCGGATTTACAGTAAACAAGAATTAAAAATTAAACAACAATCAGAAATAAAATTCTTGAGGAACGAATAAGTCACACCAACTTTACAACTTGGGCGTCTTCAAAACTTTATTCACAATTTGAATATTATAACGTTCTAGCTCAGAAAGTTCTAGTGCTTTCGTAAAGTTTAGTAAAGTTAGAATCCTTTTAATTCAAGCACAGTAAACAAATTATTTAAGGAAGTATTTGAACGTTGTTCTAATAGCCTTTGTTAAAAAAAACAACTTTATAATGAAATATTTACAAGACAAAATGCATGAATATTTATTCAGTTATTATCTCTTCATAAATACGAAATATACCGGGTGTTTATTAAGTCGCCGGACGGATTAATATTTTAAAAACCATTACAGATAAGAGCTACAAAACTTTGCGCATTGTTAATGGACACCAAAACCTATTTTAGTACGTATTCAGTGGACCGCTACCTTTCCGGGGGGGGGGGGCACTCAAGAAGCATAGGTCGAGTTGTAAATACAATTAAAGGCCTTTATGAGTAGAACACAATGCCGCAAACCCGACATCAAAAGCCTAGCTAAATTAACGTGGGTGTAAAGTTCATATTAAATCAAACAAGGAAAATGGATTAACCATGATAGGCCTAAAAGAGAAAGTTGTTTGTGACTGATAGTGGGTAATCCCGCAAACAGGAAACATACTAGGTAGTTGTTATTTGTAGTATTGTACTCTACTAATTGTAGCATTCATAAAATAAATCTGCATTTTGTTATCGGCAGTCCACTCGCCGTGCCTCTTATCTTCCGTCTCTATCTAAGTACAGAGTACAACGGCTGGTTAGCGAGCCGATCTAAAACCTTTAGCGAGTCTACCTGTAGTCACACAATGTCTGACATCCATATTCAGCTACGTTAGAGAAAAATTTCTTTTTTGGACTTCAAAATTTCAACCCTAGTTTTTTGGCAATGTTAATCTACAAGTTTTGTGCGTTTTAGTTCTATAATGTTTAGTAAATTTTCGTTTTCACGGCACAAGCTTACGTGAACTGCGACAGGATTTTCCAGGTACAGATTTTATCATATATTAAATTTTTGTTAATGCTTTAAAACAATTTATTAATTATCATGTATTTTTAAAATATGTATTTCATGTTTTATTTAATATTCAATGTTCTTTTGAAACTCAATGATTATAAAAATTTACTTTTCTTAAAACATACTTTACAAAATCTTGTAAAGGCACATTTTGAGTTTGGAACAATTATGTGAAATAAGTGCAAACTAATGTTGAACTTTGAATGATCGAAATATCTCATTGTACATGTCAAATATAAAACAATTGAAGAAATCTGTTCTAAATCAGAAAATTTCGTTTTGCAGACTTTTGCAAATCTTTGCAAGTCTTATACAAGCTTTGTTTCAAACAAAATTAAATATATATAAATAGATTTATAATCATCTAAGAAGCTTTTAAGTACAATCTTAACGAATTTCTGTTATACAATCAATTTTCTTTGATTTTGACAAATAACCAGATATTTTCTTTAATAATGAACATTAATGCTAAAACATGTCCGATTTTGTACAGACACTAAAAAACATGTTTTTTGCTATAGCTAATATGCTGGTAGAAGAAACACAGCGAAAGATCTAGACATGTTTCGTCCTGTTAACAAAACACGTTTTATCCAACTTAGCTTCAGTTTCATGTGCACAAAAGTGATGTAAAAAAAAAAAAAAAAAAAAAAAAAAAAAAACTAACTTTATTGAACTTTAATTAAACTCATATTGTATATGTGCCTAAAATTTATTTCAGCGAATATGTTTTCTTAAAACATTCTTTTAGATGTAGACTTGTGTAATTAATTATAAAATATATAAAAATTATTGGGTGGAGCCTGCATGCAAACTTTCGGTCCTAACAACCTCCCAGAGGTTATTTTCTAAATTAAAATATTGACGTCAATTAATAAAACTTAATATTCAAAATTTTCTTTTTAAAATAAACTTCTCTTTTTATAATAAATTCTTTATCTAAAATATATATATATTTATTGGCCAATATAGCATTTAAGAAATTTATAAAATAAGTAATATTATGTAACCTTTTTTTTTTTAAACTTATCATTTCATAAAGTTAAAAAAGGGGGGAAATAAATATCAGTATCTTTTCATCTTTTTTTATTTTTGTAATTTTTACATTTAAGGGCGTATTATCTTTTTTTTGGATTAATTATAATCCAGCTAATTGTTAAGCTGTGCTCATTGTCTTTTGTTAAATTTTGTAACTATAAAATATATAAACTAAAAAAAAAGGGGGGGATAAATTTTCAGACTCTATTGATTAATTTTTTTTTAATTATAATATTTCACTTTAAGGGAGTATAATCTTTTTTAAAAATATAATATTGTTAATCATAAGGTGTTTATGATAATTTTGTCTCAGGATGTCTTTCTCAGTTGTAAATGATAAAATCTGAAACGTCGAAATTTCTTTTTTGTTCAATAAACTTGAGCCTTGTTAATTACTAAATTTGTCTTTGTCTTTTTTTTTTTTCTATTTTCAAACATTGTTACCATTTGGTTCCGCCTTTCTTAAATTTAAGTCCCCTGGTAACATGTTTCTGGTAGCAGAGCGTGGTTAGCTTTAAATTCTAGCTTGTTTTTTTTTCTAAATTACAGAGCTTGGTTAATTTTAAATTCTGGAACCGTAGTTAATTTTCAAAATTTTGCATTGGAACCATCTAAATTTAAATTCAAAATTATCTTTGTTAAACAAGGCTCATTTTTATGTTTTGCAGCTTTTTCAAATACTGCACAACTGTTGCTGATGAAATTTTTTTTTTTATATATTTAGTTTAAATATTTAGATGTCTATAAATCTATAGTCTCTTTTTTATTATTTATTTATTTTTATAAACACTTACACAAAAACTTCTAAACCAATTTTGATAAAATTTTTTTTTTATTATTATTTTGTCTGCTTAAATATTTTTATATATATATATATATATATTTACAAACACTGCACACTAGTCATTCACTGAATTTGATCCAGACAGCGGGCTCATTCGGGAATCCAAAAAAAATTTAAATAAATAATAAAATCCAAAAATAGTTAAAAACAAAAAAAAACAAAAAAATTCAAAATCTCCTTCAAAAATTTTCTCGAGTTTTCTTTCGCTTGTCTGTATTAATTCATACTTACACACACACATATACACAACAACTACACTACATATAATTCTTGAGTCTTTCTCTGGCTCTTTCATTTTTTGCATCATCTTAAAAGAAATTTTTTTTTTAATTACTTGGTTTATTTTTTTTTATCTATTATTATCAGCAACAGTTAAAATGGCAGTGGATTTGCTGCGATTAGTAGACCCGTTAAAGAACACTGAGCTTGCTTTTGAATTTTTTGTCATCTTGAAAGAAAATTATTTTATTTATTTTTTTTTAAATTTTATCATCATGAGCAATAGGCAAGTTGGCGGTGGACTGGTTGATGCAGATGGTGGCACTTTCTTAATAATTCATTGAAATGTTGAACACCTTTTTTTAAAAAAATATATCATTGTGTGCAAAATTTTTTTCTTCTTTCAAATTATAGGGGCCCAGTTTGTATGTAGGACAACATGGTTGGCCTGTTTGTCTTTTCTTAAATTATTTGTTTGTCTTTTTATTAGCAGGTCAACATGTTTGTTCCTTAATTAGTTTTTTTATTAGGGTTGAGAAAACCGGAGTTAGGTTTTCTCACATTGTGGGTCACCTTTTTATACTGTCTTTTTGCCACACCTTTTTGCTACACTTCTTTTACACCTTTTTTTTATAATCACTTAAATATTTTGATGAAATTTTTTTTTACACAATTTTTTTGATTAAATTAAATTCCTTTTTTTTTTGGGGCACATGATACACATATAAGACCTTAAGTCAAACACCACATGCCCTGCCTTGCGCAGTAAAACCATTTTGACTCCCCAACGTTTCATACTGCTTCTTTGTTTATTTTTCAAATGGATTATTTGTTTAGACCCTTCAAAATTCTTTTTTCTCACGGAAATTGTTAAGAGCCGTGAATAGTTTAAATTTTTCTTCGTATGGGAGAAGAGGAATTTAAAAAATAACGACGCTGAGCATGATCTGACCTAATTGGCTTCAGGAGTTTTTCATTTATTTTTATTTATTTTTATAATTTAATGTTAAGGTCGGCTCAGAGGATACTCCCCCCCGTCTGAGTCCGACCTTTCCTGCAATGCCAATGTGCGATGCACATTCCCTCCCCTAGTCCCCGGAGTGGTCACCTCCACTTGGCTTCCCGAGGTGCCACTCCACCCCTTTCCCCACGTACCTTAGAGTACAAAGTCAGTTCATGCACAGCAATGTCGACCTTTGCGTCATCCTTCAGCTCTTTCTGTCCTGGGCTTATCCCAACTATAGGTGGGAAGAGCTGAGACGCTGTAGAAATTTCAAAATTTAATAAGTAAGTGCCAAAGGAGGCTACACCCTAGAGTGGTGATTATAAAAGCATTATGAAGCGTTGTTTCTATCAGGTGCCCCGTTGCTAAATTTTGTAGGAGGCCCTTCAGGCCCCTTTCCTCTGAAGCTTGTAGGAGGCCCTTCTGGCCCCTTTCTTCTATCTTTTCTTGAAGGCCCTTCTGGCCCTTTTTCAAAATTTTGCGGGAGGCCCTTCTGGCCTCTTTTCTGACTCCACCCCAACTCCGTCTTTCGGGGGGGGAGAGCTGTAGCATTCATAAAATAAATCTGCATTTTGTTATCGGCAGTCCACTCGCCGTGCCTCTTATCTTCCGTCTCTATCTAAGTACAGAGTACAACGGCTGGTTAGCGAGCCGATCTAAAACCTTTAGCGAGTCTACCTGTAGTCACACAATGTCTGACATCCATATTCAGCTACGTTAGAGAAAAATTTCTTTTTTGGACTTCAAAATTTCAACCCTAGTTTTTTGGCAATGTTAATCTACAAGTTTTGTGCGTTTTAGTTCTATAATGTTTAGTAAATTTTCGTTTTCACGGCACAAGCTTACGTGAACTGCGACAGGATTTTCCAGGTACAGATTTTATCATATATTAAATTTTTGTTAATGCTTTAAAACAATTTATTAATTATCATGTATTTTTAAAATATGTATTTCATGTTTTATTTAATATTCAATGTTCTTTTGAAACTCAATGATTATAAAAATTTACTTTTCTTAAAACATACTTTACAAAATCTTGTAAAGGCACATTTTGAGTTTGGAACAATTATGTGAAATAAGTGCAAACTAATGTTGAACTTTGAATGATCGAAATATCTCATTGTACATGTCAAATATAAAACAATTGAAGAAATCTGTTCTAAATCAGAAAATTTCGTTTTGCAGACTTTTGCAAATCTTTGCAAGTCTTATACAAGCTTTGTTTCAAACAAAATTAAATATATATAAATAGATTTATAATCATCTAAGAAGCTTTTAAGTACAATCTTAACGAATTTCTGTTATACAATCAATTTTCTTTGATTTTGACAAATAACCAGATATTTTCTTTAATAATGAACATTAATGCTAAAACATGTCCGATTTTGTACAGACACTAAAAAACATGTTTTTTGCTATAGCTAATATGCTGGTAGAAGAAACACAGCGAAAGATCTAGACATGTTTCGTCCTGTTAACAAAACACGTTTTATCCAACTTAGCTTCAGTTTCATGTGCACAAAAGTGATGTAAAAAAAAAAAAAAAAAAAAAAAAAAAAAAAAAACTAACTTTATTGAACTTTAATTAAACTCATATTGTATATGTGCCTAAAATTTATTTCAGCGAATATGTTTTCTTAAAACATTCTTTTAGATGTAGACTTGTGTAATTAATTATAAAATATATAAAAATTATTGGGTGGAGCCTGCATGCAAACTTTCGGTCCTAACAACCTCCCAGAGGTTATTTTCTAAATTAAAATATTGACGTCAATTAATAAAACTTAATATTCAAAATTTTCTTTTTAAAATAAACTTCTCTTTTTATAATAAATTCTTTATCTAAAATATATATATATTTATTGGCCAATATAGCATTTAAGAAATTTATAAAATAAGTAATATTATGTAACCTTTTTTTTTTTAAACTTATCATTTCATAAAGTTAAAAAAGGGGGGAAATAAATATCAGTATCTTTTCATCTTTTTTTATTTTTGTAATTTTTACATTTAAGGGCGTATTATCTTTTTTTTGGATTAATTATAATCCAGCTAATTGTTAAGCTGTGCTCATTGTCTTTTGTTAAATTTTGTAACTATAAAATATATAAACTAAAAAAAAAAGGGGGGGATAAATTTTCAGACTCTATTGATTAATTTTTTTTTAATTATAATATTTCACTTTAAGGGAGTATAATCTTTTTTAAAAATATAATATTGTTAATCATAAGGTGTTTATGATAATTTTGTCTCAGGATGTCTTTCTCAGTTGTAAATGATAAAATCTGAAACGTCGAAATTTCTTTTTTGTTCAATAAACTTGAGCCTTGTTAATTACTAAATTTGTCTTTGTCTTTTTTTTTTTTTCTATTTTCAAACATTGTTACCATTTGGTTCCGCCTTTCTTAAATTTAAGTCCCCTGGTAACATAATAAAGACCTTTAATTTAATGTACATATCAACCTATGATTACATTTAAAATTTCCTTTTGACTCCTAGAGGGCCGTCCCCCATTGAAGGTAAAGAGCCAATGAGCAGTCTAAAAAATAGTTTTGTAAGCCAGATATTGATTTTCAAAGTTTTTATTTCATAACCTCTACCTAGTAAGCTGTTTACAAGCTGTTTACATAACTCTACATTACTAAGCTGTTTTCAACGTACATGACGTTGTTGAACTTTAAACCCACGCTATTTTAGCTAGGCTGAACCTTTTAGGGTCGGGTTTACGGCATTGTGTTCTACTCATAAAGGCCTTTAATTCGATGTACAACTCGACCCATGCTCTCATTACAAATTGTCTACTTACTCCTTTTGGGCCACCCCCCCCCCTGGAAAGGTAGCGGTCCACTGAATAAGTAATAAAATAGGTTTTGGTGTCCATTAACAATGTGCAAAGATTTGTAGATCTATCTGTAATGGTTAAAAAAATATTAAGCCGTAACAGGACTTATTTAACACGCTGTATATATATATATATATATATATATATATATATATATATATATATATATATATTAAACAAAAAACGAGATTTAAAGTATCGATTGGGGTAAATATTATAGAGGTACATTACGTTTTGTGTATCTTTGAGTCGGAGAAGTGTACCACACATTTGTTGTCTTGTCTATAATATCTGTTCCCCTAGATTACAAAAACCTAGAGCCTGCAGTCAGCGCTACTGACCCATCCTTGCACACAGTTCTAGTTGAAATAAATATACGTTAACTACTCACGTCCAACCTACACTCAGTGCGTTAAGATAAGCACAATCGTTAAACTGTTGC
The DNA here is from genome assembly GCA_963513935.1 of Aphrophora alni. Classification (NCBI taxonomy): domain Eukaryota; kingdom Metazoa; phylum Arthropoda; class Insecta; order Hemiptera; family Aphrophoridae; genus Aphrophora; species Aphrophora alni. The sequence continues at coordinate 11,469,708 of OY740775.1, forward strand.
TAGACAACAAAGTTCAATAGTCCTATTCCCAACTCTTTAACAAGTGTGTTGTTTTACATTATACACATTTAACGATACTTAAATAAGTGTTTCCACAACTTCTATTAGGCTAGAACTACAGAGAAGAGGGCATCACTTCCTTGTAGCAGAGCTAGAGATTAGTTGGTTTCACCAGCTGTAGTTTAAATTGAGTAGGGCTGCAGTGCTATAAAATATTGAGCTTGTCACTTCTGAAAGTACTAAGGCAAATGAAAACTATGGAATTTAAAAACAAATATAAAAACCTAAATTTTCGAATCGAATAAACTTTCTAACTATAACAAGTCAGAAGGATTGGATGCAACCTGTCGTCACACCACCCACTTACTCCACTTAACCTAATTAACTTAACATGGATATAAACAAACGATTACACGAGACGACAATATCATAGTGAGGTGGGCGCGAGGCCACTGTGCTCCAGTTTACGGCGTGTCTAGTTTGACCTAATGACCTTCAATCACTTATCACGGCGAGGTCAATTGGTTTTGCCTATCATCCAACCCTGAACGTTATAAATAAACACGTGCTATCACAAATTATTTGATAAGTGACTGTGTCATTTTATCGACTTCTTCAAGTGAATTCTGTGTGATTTATTCTTTTGTTTACCCAGTTTATGTTGAACTAATTAAAAGAGTAACTATGACGGAATAGTAAAAAGTAATTTTCCACAAGTCCTCAGTCTGTACGAAAGCATGATAGCGGATTCAAAAATTAAGATTTTTGAAACAATTGAGGGGATAGTGTACTCACAAAAAACAGTTTTGAAATTCAAAATATATTAAAAACAAATTTCAAAATGTGTACAATTTAAAATAATTTTTCATCCGCATCTATACAGTAATTTAATACACACTTATACGTATCAGATTGGCTTCCTATTGTCGAAGTTGAGTTTTGGGGCAGAAATCGATATTCGCACAAATATTGCCACTGTGGAGTCTTTATCGCGGATATTCAGCTTGTCTTCTGCAATCGATATACAGTTACAAGAGAAGCGAATGTAGACTATGTTTAATATAAAACTATAGAGGTCCATCAGGAGAAAATCTCCGGTAAAAGATTAAAGTAATCACAATTAGTAAACCTGTGTACGGTAGAGTGGGGTAAGTACAATATATATATATATATATATATATATATATATATATATATATATATATATGTGTGTGTGTGTGTGTGTGTGTGTGTGTGTGTGTATGTGTGTGTGTGTGTGTGTGTGTGTGTGTGTGTGTGTGTGTGTGTGTGTGTGTGCGCGCGCGCGTGTGTGTACGTTTAAATCTATGAAAAATCCATTTAAGAAACAAGAAGATGAACAACGAGACTTCTCAAAGGAAACAAATTACCATAGACTTGAAACTATACTAACAAGATTATTTGTCGAAAGCTTGTTTATCAGAGACGCCGGATTGAGAAGCTATTGACACCATTAGTAGAGTCAAATTAAAAAGAAAAAAAAATGCATGAATAACGTATCTTATTGAGTTCATTCTGAGGGTAAAGGTAAACGTGTTCCCAAAAATCGAGCACATTCGGTTACTTGAGCCAATTGTTAATAACAATTAAAGTTCCACAATCGCGTTCACAATTTGACTGATTATATCTCCGATTTATTCACCGAACGAAAAAATTAGTCATCTTTTTTGTTCTTAAATAAATTCCAAACAAAACTAAATAAAAGAAATACCCGACCTTGTAAAGACATAAACGGCAATTTTAAACAAATTCGCGTAACTTGATAAAAAGGAATTTAAAAATGTAAATTCTTCCAACACGATTTAACCAAATAAATTTAAAAAATATATATTTATTAAACAGCAAAAATGCCATTTGTTTATAAGATTTCAGGGCCTTGTAAAACATATCCGCTTTAGGCTATGGTAAACAATTTTTTTAAATTTCTATTTTAACGTTTTTTGAAGTACTTTCTTTAAATGAAGAAATTAGTTTTAAAATAATATATTTATAATATTAATTTATATGTAGATATTTTTCTTGTGAACAATAAGAAACAAATATCAAAATTCCATATTAATTCGTGACGGAATTTTCATGACTTTTGATAACATGTTTATATCACTCCCAGAATGAAAATCAAAAGATAAAATTGACGTCGATTTGACACAGCTACATCTGTATTTATGTCAAATACTACAGTCCATAATAAATTTAATCTTGCATTTTAACCCGTTTAGGAAATAAATGGGTTTTCGTTTTTGTGTTTGTCACACTGAACAAATTTGGAGAGAAAATAATAGGTTTGTCAGTTATTTTGAGAGAATACACGTTAACAACTGATGTAGCATATCTGTTTAAAATGAAAAAAAGTAGATAAATGTTATGGTAACTTTTGTTGTAAACAAAAATTGCTAATAAATTATAAGTTTCGTCCAGTGTATCGAGGGGCTCACCATAATGAGCTACCCGGGGGACCTAGCTGGATCTACATTTTTTTAGGTAGAATTGGGTTGGATCCCTCTCTTTCTCTATTGACCAACTCTTGTTTTTTCCTGACCCTCAAGCTATAAAGATTATGCGAGGACTAGTGGTCTTGATTATATCTTATTTTCTTTACAAAGCAATGATGACAGAGAGGTTTTTCGCCTTTAAACAACAAGGTGAAAAGGACGAATTTTATAGATGTAGGTTAGGTTAGAACACATACACGACAAAAAACATACATTTTTTGGTTTATCCAAATATCACGAATCACGGTTGATTTTGTTCAAACTTTAAATTATTTTCTTGACATGCCGATTTGATTGAAATAAGAATTCAATTTGCAAATAGTCACGTTTTGGAATCGATTAAAAAACAATGTATAATATATATATTTTTTTAAACCTATAAATATATATAGCTTTCTTTTACTATGAATAAAAATTTAAATTTCTAAAGTATTGTTATAAACTCAACTTGAAATGAACAGATCTGTCAAAAAGGGTCATTGGTACTAAATAAAATACGATAACAGTGTATTTTAATAATAACTCAACGAAAATAAGTTCTTGCATCATATTTTTAATTGTAATCCAGCCTCATCGATCTGTAACACAACAAATATGTTGTGCAATCATGTGCAATATGTGTTTACAAGGAAACCTAAAAACAAATAAGTATGCTATGATACATTGGTGTTGTCATAGTTTGTCGGAATCAAACACAATGTGTCAATTATTTATAAAAAAGCCGATGATATTAAATGTTGTCGACAACTTATGCGCATTCTTCAAGGAAAACCGGACTACTAGAGGTTACTATATAGAGACAAAGGAAATAATACACCTATACTTTTAGTCCATACAAGGATATAGTTAATGCTGGGCTATCAGGTTTACCAACAACTGAATATTGTCATTAATGTATAAATACTCAAATTGTTTAACAAGTTGCCAACCGTTCAATCATCTGACGCCGGCTTATCATTTAACTTTCCGTAAATTGTCTGTTTAATATTCCCTACGATTAAAATATTTCCGTTGTAATTTTAAAATATTACAAGTGATTATTGATGCCTAGTATAATGTTGGATTATTGATTTCTAAAAGGTTAATTGGAATTCCATGGTTGACAAATTTGTAACCATGTTTTATTCGAACATTGCTGACCCAAATCTTCGATTGTATTATCAATAGAAACAATGTTAAACGTATGAGTAACATATTTCAATAATAATGAACGGAAAACTCTTCGACTCACTAGAGCGAGTACGAGCATCGTAATCCCGAGGGAACCTAGCTGGATTTACCACAGTATTACGTAGTCTTGAGTTTAAATCATTCTCTTTCATATCAGGTCTCTGTTGACAAATTAGTGTTCTCTTCCGATCTTGCTTTATTAAAATATTCGAGGTTAAGGTTTTTCGCTATTTTATGTTATATTCTTTCTTTGCTTTTAAAGGTGACCGGGAGGTTTGTACCCTTCAAACAAGGGGAAACAAATGAGGTGTCCTCCTGATTGCGAACAGTCCTGATTGCGAACATGTTTGGGTTTACGAGGGGGAGGGGGTCGTCTGGGGGTGTGGGGAGGATTCCTGATTGCGAACACATTTTGAGAGGTCGAGGTTTTCAACCCATTCGTAGAATCCCAGGCCGGTATTATAATATATTAACAGAATGATTTGGCCAGAATCACAAATCAATTCTGGTAATATACATACGGAGATTACATTTGTTAAACGTTGTTATTCCCGCGCGGAGGAGCTGGTAAGCGGGAAACGAGCCGTGACGTCACCACTTTTGGAGTTTAAATTCCATTTATAAGGAAATTAGATGAGTTTTGGAAGATAGAAGAATTATAGGAAATCGACCGAGTTTTTGGCAACATAGACAGGTTTTGCAAGTCAAAGATATGTATATTTTTTGTATATTTATGTATATAGAAGTATACTTTTTGTATATTTTCGAGTTTAAATTCCATAAAATGAAATTTTGGACTATAGAAAAATCATAGTATTTCCAGTATTGAAATATTTGCAGAGACCTGTCAAACCCTTGTCAGGTAGCAGTAATCCCTAGTGTCCGCAATTGACTCAACCATTTTTACAGATTCCAAATATGTGTTCGCAGTCTGGACGACTCATGTTCAGGTAGTCCTCGGCATTTTTGAGGTGTTCGCAGTCTGGACGATTTTACCCTTGTTCGCAATCTGGACTGTTCGCAATTAAGACTCAACCACAAATGATAAGAAAATTATGTGCAAATTGATGTTTTTATAAAAGTCAAGTCAATGAATTTTTATTTTTTTTTATTTTGACTTGGCTTAAAATGAAATGTAGACGTGTTACTTTTATTGACTATTTAATAGTGAAGATACTAAATAAATGATGGAAAAACACCCCTCAAACCTCACCAATCCACAAAACCAAAAGTAATCTTACAAAAAATGTCAATTCGGCAAGTTATCAATATATGGAGCATGTCTATTCTTTTTTTTGTATTTATATTCACATTGGTCGAGGAATCTTATGGTTCATATAAATTTTTTTAAACCTGAATCTCAGGTATTATAATTTTATTTATAGTTATAGCTACAGCATTCTTAGGATACGTTTTACTATGAGGACAAATATCATTTTGAGGAGCAACAGTAATCACTAATTTATTATCAGCAATCCCATATATCGGAGACTTAAAGTTAAATGAATTTGAGGTAGATTTTCAGTTGATAATTCAACATTAAATAGATTTTTCTCACTTCATTTTTTACACTACCATTTTTAATTTCAGCCGTATCAATATTACACATGTTCTTTCTACAATTCCATTTCATCCATATTTTTCAATTAAATATTTAATAGGATTCATAATTATTCTTATTTTATTCACAATACTAAACTTATCAGAACCATACATATTAGGTGATCCAGATAATTTTATTCCTGCAAATCCTGTTGTTACACTAAATCTTATTAATCCAGAATGATATTTTTTATTTGCATATGCAATTTTACGTTCAATCAAAATATAAAAATGAACCATTAACCAACGTTTGCAAAATATGAATATACTGTATTTCAATATTAGCCTAAACTTGTTTAATCATGTTCTCAGTGAATTTGATTAAAATCGAGCTTCTAATGACGACAGTCAAGGTTCATTTTTGTGTTTTGGCGATTAATTCTGAAACATAAAATTTATGCATACGATTTTCCACAAAGATTTGAAGCATTCATTATCATATTTCACTAAAATTTGATAAAAATCAGTAGAACCGATTTTGAGAAATTTCGTATATTAATAACAGTCTCATAGCAATTTTTTTTATTATTATTATTTTTTTTTTTACCGATAACTCACGAACTCCGATTTCTTGAGATATGGCGACCAAAAATTTGCAAAAGATATGCGTTTTATTTGGGTCCTTAGAGGCTAAATTTGTGTTTTTTTTCTACCACTAAATTAAGAATAATAAAAAAAAAAATCAAAATGAAAATGAAAAAATCTAGATATTGCTAAAATATGCCCACATACTAAATTTGATTCAAATCGGTTCACCTGTTTCAACTGTAGAGCCCAGGATTTACGACAGACATAATTCCCAAAACCTTTTCTTTTTTTTACTCGGGGGATCTCGAGTGACGACGCGAATAAAACAAGAAAAGATAAGAAAAAATCGTAACAAAATATCAAATCTAAAGGTTATTTAGAAATAAAAAAGTGAGTAGATTTTGTAAGACCGAAGTAGCCCAACTGATAAATGCAACAGATGACATCGGACAATGCATTAATTATACGGTCATGCCATGTTCAACCAGGCAAAACTGATTCACACAACTAATCGTCTCAATATCTATACAACATATGTATAACCTAAAACATTTAGTGTTGGATACTGGCCAGTGCGGTGTTGCCAAGTGGGTTCCGAGATGAATGATTCATAGCTCAGTATTTTATTGAAATAAAAAAAAACATTGGGTGCTCAATATATTCATGACAACGCGAGTGTTGGTTTATAAATATAATTCTGATTACAGCTATATATTGTGTGTGATTAAAGTTTGTTAATTTTCAAAATTGAAGAAGCTGTTGAACCTACAAGCATTGAAAATCCGTTATTTTAAAGATCTCTTCGCCATTATGTTTTATTTTTTGCTAATTATTCTTTATCCGTATAATTTGTTTAGTTGTAATTCATAAAGGTTTGGGATATTAATCTTCAAGTTTCACTAAAATTTGAATGAAATCGTTAGAGCCGATTTTTATTTTGTTACCGGTCACTCACGAACCAGAATTTATGGAGATGAAGCGAACAATACGTTTTATTTGGTTCCTTAGAGTCTACACATGAGCAAAATTTTATCAAAATCGTTATAGCCGATTTTGAAGAAATCGTAATTTTGTGTTTCTTTCTTATGTGAGCTAAAAAAACGACTTGGGGGTGTGCCCACATACAAAATTTGATTGAAATCGCTTCAAACGTTTGAACTGTAGAGCACTTCCCATACGACAAACAGTCATCATTCAAAAAATCACGTTTTGGGTGTAAAGGAACTGAAAACTGATCTATCCGTAAAAACCTAAATCGATTTTCGATCCATAACATATCTTTTTCTATACTACAGAGTGGGACAAAAGAAAGTAACTGAATTCTATATTAGTGTATTATTAGAGCTTTTTTTTTTGATAATTTATTGTTATCGGATCAGATAAGGAACTGTTTATTTGTAAGAGAAAAATGGCGCAATAGTGAAGAAGAACGTGGTTTTTGTATGGAACATTACTTCCGTTGTTACTGTGAAGGTCGGAGTGATGGGCCATCCTTGGCAATTGTACAGGTAAAGTTTTTAACACATTATCAAAGACAGGGGCCTCCAAACAAAACCATCTATGTTGGGTTAGAATGTTTAGAACCACAAGGTCTGTTAAGAATCACAATGTAAAGCGTTCTGGAAGACCACTTAGCACGAGGACAAATGAAAATGTTGGTCCAGCGTTTGATAAAGTGTTACAGTCTTCTAACAAGAGCATTCGTCTAAAGAATTACAAATTGATTCAAGAAGTATGCGGCGCATGATTAAAGAAATTCGTCCACGCTCTTACCGAATACAGATCCTTCATGAAATGAAACCTCATGATTTCCCTCAACGTGTATGTTACTGTGGCCGAGTGTTAGGTAATCTGTTTGACAATCCAGATTAATTGATGGTGGTCAGACGAATGTCATGTTTTGCTTATTGGTCTTGTTAACAAACAAAATATGGGTTTGGGGGGGGGGGGGTTAGGAGAAACCAAATGAATATGCCCAAGACCACTACATTCAGAAAAATTGGCAGTATGGGCTGCAGTTTAGAAATATGGCGTCATTGGACCATTATTTTATTGAAGATGCCAATAGGCAGGCAATCACAAATACTGCAACAGTCTACAGAGAACAAAGTGATCAATAGTTTTCAAGCTGATTTGCAGTTGTTTTGTGACCTTCATGGTCTCGAATGTGAAAAACAGATATTCCAGCAAGATGGAGCAACTGCGCATGTGGTTGTGGGTCGTGTAACAAACAGCTGTTGGAGGAATTTTTTTCTGGAGGATTTGTGTCTCGAGGAACAGAATTTCCCTATCCATCCCGAAGTCCTGACCTCGCGCTTTATGTTGCGTATCTATGGGGACTGTTAAAAGAATAGTGCTTTACACCGGTTCCAAGAAGACTGCAACAGCTCCGTCAAAACATAGAATCTGTTCCTCTTGGTTACCCCTCACCAATGTAACAAGATGGTCACTGCAATGATTAGGTGCATGGAATATGTTGTCGATAATAGAGGGAAACATGTTGAACATATAATTGTGTAATACAAATGTTAATACTTTGTTTAATATTGCTGTGTTAAAAATAAACCAATTTATTTTTCAGTTACCTTTTATTTGTCACACCCAGTACGTATAATACAGGGAGACAACATAATATTATTAATAAACCCTATATTTAATTCCATGTATTTTTTTCCAACAGCTGTTTTATATTTACTGTTATCTTAACATCCAGGTTATGTTTACAACTAATACGAGATTTGTTTCAACGCAGTGCCACCTGGTATCTTTAAAGTATTAAGGATAAACATTTTCCTAAGTATCAAACCGTATTAAAATTGAAAATAAATTATTATTTATTATTCTAGTTTAAGTTATTATATCTACTAAACAAGGTAATTATAATCTAAAAAATTAATTAATTTTAATGTTATTAGCAAAAAAGCAATATCTTAAAAAAATAATAAAACTTACAAAACTGAGAAGAGTAGTAACAATACGATGTTACAATATGATGAACTTACCTGAAACAAATAAACAAATATATCTTAGATTGAGTTAAGCTTAGTTTACAGTAAGCGTTTTTTAATAATATATAAATATACAAGGTGACATTTAACATATGTTAAATTTACTAATTATCATACGAACTAAACGGGAAATGGGTAGATAGTTGAAATTGTGAAAAAGTGATAGAATTTAAAACGCTTCATGCACAATAAAAAAGGACTTTTCGATATTTTAAGTATTGGGTTATAATTTAGTGCACAAAATTAACTTTTTTATTTTTATTGTCCATTTTTATGAAATTTAAAATAAGTAGATCTAAGTAAATGAAAGTATTTGGCGTAAACAGAACTTTTTTACAATTAGGCTACCTGAACCAAAGTAGCGGTCAATATGGCGAACTAAGTAGTGCTTGCTTTGAAGGCCGCCATTTTGTTGAGTTTTGAGTTATTGAAAAACGGAATGTTTTTAATTTAATAAGACCTTCAAAATGATTTAACATAAGTACTAATTTAACAATTTTTATTATATTTTAAATTTACATAATACGGAAAAATATAAGCAAAAAATAAAGTTTTTCAAATATGCACTCGTCATTTTAAAGCTACAGTTAAACCCCAACTCATTGTAAAGTCAGTCTAGTTTTCAACTGTAACAAAAAATGGCGGTCGTAAGTTATGTAGTGCAGTTTGTTAACAATTAGGCCTACTTCAACATTGCTTAATCTAATAAAACACCTAATTAAAATTATTTGTAAGTATAAAACTTTATTCATCATTCCCTATAGACTTAGATTGAAATATTTATCGTAAATAATAATTTACTTTTACAAACCATAGTAGCAACGCTTTATTCCTCCATGGCATGATCTCATATGATTTGCATTGTTGTGCCAACGTATTTACTTAAATATTAAAGAATTTAGGTAATTTGGTGAAAAGATAGGTTTTGGGGTTACTTTAAAGGAGAAAATAATCGGACACTCCAGCACACCGTGGGGGTGGGGCAAGTCTGTTTTTTTGTAAATATCTCAAAAACATAAATCAATAACATTTAATACAAAAATACTAAATTTCCCATCAAAATTGTCCTCAAAATTGAGACTTTTTTTGGAATTGTTCGTATAAGGCATTTTTACGAAAGGAAAAAACTTGCATTTTTTTTAATTTAGGCCGATTTTTATAAGTATAAAGCACTAAATATAGGTATGTAAAATATTTGTACAAGTACAACCAAGTATTCGGATATACATTTTTGCATATATATATATATATATATATATATATATACTGTATATACATTTATATACACCTATATATACACACACTACAACTACAAAAACGTGAATTTACACATTTTGCACATTTACATGGATATATTGACTAATTCATGTGTATATATGTGCATTTTTGGATTTAGACAAATATAACATATATGCATGAAAATATTTCTACATATATAGGCTATACATGTATACAACTATAAACGCTTACGGTCAAAAATGCACGTTTTTGTAGTTGTAGTGTGTGTGTGTGCGAATATATATATATATGCAAAAATTTATATTCAAAACGCAACGTGGTATTACATGTACAAACGTACATATCCATATTTAGAGCCTTTTACTCTAAAAAATTCGGCATGAACTCAAAAAATGTAATTTTTTTTTCTTAAAAATGCCTTATAAGAACAATTGCAAAAAAGGTCTCAATTTTAAGCGCTCATAACACTATCCCAGTGCGTCTGACGAAAAAATACCAGGAATCAATTGGATGGGAAATTTAGTCAGCTACAACTTGTGTATTAAACTTTTTTCGACATCTTACTTAGTTTCTGAGATATTTACAATAAACCGTTTCGCCCCAACTTTTAACCACCTCCCCAGGGGGGGGGCAAGCGGTGACCTGGAGTGTCCGACTTTTTACCCATTCAAGTAACCCCAAAACCTAACTTTCCACCAAATTTCGTGTCTGCATTATTTTTGTCCAGTAAAAATCTTTATTTGGTGATCTATAATGCTTTTATTTACTTAGATCTACTTTATATTAAATTTCATCAAAATCGGGTAATAAATAAAAAAGTTAATTATTTTAAACTAAAATTAGAACTCAAAACTTCCAAAATAAAAGTTCTTTTGCAGTGTACGTCAAGTGTTCTATCTCCATTCACAATTTCAGTGTTCTATACATTTTCATTGCGTTCGTCTTATAAGTGCTAAATTAAAAATGGGAATCCCTATGGCGGAAGTTAAATGTCACTCTGCATATAGATATTTATAGTAGTGACAACAATGCAGATATAATTCCAATTGCATAGCTTGTAATCGTTTCCATAAGCTACGTATGTACTTAAAACGTAGTGTAAACAAGAGAGTCAATTTTCATCTTGAACATTATTGATTAAAACTGACAATGTTTTAGTTCAATACGTCAGAAAATTTTCTCAAAATGAGCGCTAACGAAAGTTAAAACGTCTAGGGTCCGAAATAAAAATCTAAACCATCTAAAATGCGAGTCATAAAAATTGTATTTCAAAAAATCATTTCAAAACGTTTTAATGAATTTGAAGTTTGATTTAAACGTTAAACCATTGTAATGAATCATGATAAAGGATTACTAACATTAAGGGGAAAGAAAATATACGATTGCCTGGTCATTAAAAAAGTAGGGCATAGTGATAAAATTAATAGTATTTCAGAATATTTATAAAACGTGTAACTGTATTATTACCGTACCTTTTAGTAATGTTTTTTAATGACAGACTTGATACATAATTCCTTGATACATATTTGAAGACTAATCAACCATTAACATTCCTTAAAATATAATAAAAAAATACTGACAAATCTAGTAGACACAAGTTCTACAGGATTACTTTAAGTTAGAGGGAAGTCTCTCAAGAGTGTTTTTTGTAAAGTTGACATTTTGTCTTTTATTTGTTATTTACTTCTAAAGTGACTTGATTACTACAAGAAGAAGTGTTGGACAAGTATAAAACAGCGCAACAAGTCCGCATGCAAGACTCTCGTGGCATTTATACAGCTCATTAAATCGCAGAAGGTTCAACTGCCGGCTTCTTTACGGCCAGCGAGCTTTATGACGCGTTCAACCAATCACTTCTGAATGGGAAACTAACGGCTTGAAAAACAATTTAGGTAAAGATATAGATCGCTTAGTGTAATGACGTTCTTTACTTCGGAGCGCTTTGGGTTTTAAAGTAATTAATAAACGTAATGTATACAGCACTTGACGGTGTTGTTGTTATAAGGCTATACAAGGTACTATCCTACTCAATGACGCCTTCAAACACATCTGAGTAAAGAGCTAACGGTTTAAAAACAATTTAGGTAAAGATATAGATCGCTTAGTGTAATGACGTTCTTTACTTCGAAGCGCTTTGGGTTTTAAAGTAATTAATAAACGTAATGTATACAGCACTTGACGGTGTTGTTGTTATAAGGCTATACAAGGTACTATCCTACTCAATGACGCCTTCAAACACATCTGAGTAAAGAGCTAACGGTTTAAAAACAATTTAGGTAAAGATATAGATCGCTTAGTGTAATGATGTTCTTTATTTCGGAGCGCTTTGGGTTTTAAAGCAATTAATAAACCTAATGTATACAGCACTTGACGGTGTTGTTGTTATAAGGATATACAAGGTACTCTCTTACACCACGACGCCTTCAAACACATCTGAGTAGAGAGCTACCGGTTTAAAAACAATTTAGGTAAAGATATAGATCGCTTAGTGTAATGACGTTCTTTACTTCGAAGCGCTTTGGGTTTTAAAGTAATTATTAAACCTAATGTATACAGCACTTGACGGTGTTGTTGTTATAAGGCTATACAAGGTACTATCCTACTCCATGACGCCTTCAAACACATCTGAGTAGAGAGCCCTTCAAACACATCTGAGTAGAGAGCTACCGGTTTAAAAACAATTTAGGTAAAGATATAGATCGCTTAGTGTAATGACGTTCTTTACTTCGAAGCGCTTTGGGTTTTAAAGTAATTAATAAACCTAATGTATACAGCACTTGACGGTGTTGTTGTTATAAGGCTATACAAGGTATTATCCTACACCATGGCGCTTTCAAACACATCTGAGTAGAGAGCTACCGGTTTAAAAACAATTTAGGTAAAGATATAGATCGCTTAGTGTAATGACGTTCTTTACTCCGGAGCGCTTTGGGTTTTAAAGCAATTAATAAACGTATTGTATACAGCACTTGAAGGTGTTGTTGTTATAAGGCTATACAAGGTACTATCCTACACCATGGCGCTTTCAAACACATCTGAGTAGAGAGCTACCGGTTTAAAAACAATTTAGGTAAAGATATAGATCGCTTAGTGTAATGACGTTCTTTACTTCGAAGCGCTTTGGGTTTTAAAGTAATTAATAAACGTAATGTATACAGCACTTGACGGTGTTGTTGTTATAAGGCTATACAAGGTACTATCCTACACCATGACGCCTTCAAACACATCTGAGTAAAGAGCTAACGGTTTAAAAACAATTTAGGTAAAGATATAGATCGCTTAGTGTAATGATGTTCTTTCCTTCGAAGCGCTTTGGGTTTTAAAGTAATTAATAAACGTAATGTATACAGCACTTGACGGTGTTGTTGTTATAAGGCTATACAAGGTACTATCCTACTCAATGACGCCTTCAAACACATCTGAGTAAAGAGCTAACGGTTTAAAAACAATTTAGGTAAAGATATAGATCGCTTAGTGTAATGACGTTCTTTCCTTCGAAGCGCTTTGGGTTTTAAAGTAATTAATAAACGTAATGTATACAGCACTTGACGGTGTTGTTGTTATAAGGCTATACAAGGTACTATCCTACTCAATGACGCCTTCAAACACATCTGAGTAAAGAGCTAACGGTTTAAAAACAATTTAGGTAAAGATATAGATCGCTTAGTGTAATGATGTTCTTTATTTCGGAGCGCTTTGGGTTTTAAAGCAATTAATAAACCTAATGTATACAGCACTTGACGGTGTTGTTGTTATAAGGCTATAGAAGGTACTATCCTACACCACGACGCCTTCAAACACATCTGAGTAGAGAGCTACCGGTTTAAAAACTCTTTAGGTAAAGATATAGATCGCTTAGTGTAATGACGTTCGGAGCGCTTTGGGTTTTAAAGTAATTAATAAACGTAATGTATACAGCACTTGACGGTGTTGTTGTTATAAGGCTATACAAGGTACTATCCTACTCCATGACGCCTTCAAACACATCTGAGTAGAGAGCCCTTCAAACACATCTGAGTAGAGAGCTACCGGTTTAAAAACAATTTAGGTAAAGATATAGATCGCTTAGTGTAATGACGTTCTTTACTTCGAAGCGCTTTGGGTTTTAAAGTAATTAATAAACCTAATGTATACAGCACTTGACGGTGTTGTTGTTATAAGGCTATACAAGGTACTATCCTACTCCATGACGCCTTCAAACACATCTGAGTAGAGAGCCCTTCAAACACATCTGAGTAGAGAGCTACCGGTTTAAAAACAATTTAGGTAAAGATATAGATCGCTTAGTGTAATGACGTTCTTTACTTCGAAGCGCTTTGGGTTTTAAAGTAATTAATAAACCTAATGTATACAGCACTTGACGGTGTTGTTGTTATAAGGCTATACAAGGTACTATCCTACACCATGGCGCTTTCAAACACATCTGAGTAGAGAGCTACCGGTTTAAAAACAATTTAGGTAAAGATATAGATCGCTTAGTGTAATGACGTTCTTTACTTTGGAGCGCTTTGGGTTTTAAAGTAATTAATAAACCTAATGTATACAGCACTTGACGGTGTTGTTGTTATAAGGCTATACAAGGTACTATCCTACACCATGGCGCTTTCAAACACATCTGAGTAGAGAGCTACCGGTTTAAAAACAATTTAGGTAAAGATATAGATCGCTTAGTGTAATGACGTTCTTTACTCCGGAGCGCTTTGGGTTTTAAAGCAATTAATAAACGTATTGTATACAGCACTTGAAGGTGTTGTTGTTATAAGGCTATACAAGGTACTATCCTACACCATGGCGCTTTCAAACACATCTGAGTAGAGAGCTACCGGTTTAAAAACAATTTAGGTAAAGATATAGATCGCTTAGTGTAATGACGTTCTTTACTTCGAAGCGCTTTGGGTTTTAAAGTAATTAATAAACGTAATGTATACAGCACTTGACGGTGTTGTTGTTATAAGGCTATACAAGGTACTATCCTACACCATGACGCCTTCAAACACATCTGAGTAAAGAGCTAACGGTTTAAAAACAATTTAGGTAAAGATATAGATCGCTTAGTGTAATGATGTTCTTTCCTTCGAAGCGCTTTGGGTTTTAAAGTAATTAATAAACGTAATGTATACAGCACTTGACGGTGTTGTTGTTATAAGGCTATACAAGGTACTATCCTACTCAATGACGCCTTCAAACACATCTGAGTAAAGAGCTAACGGTTTAAAAACAATTTAGGTAAAGATATAGATCGCTTAGTGTAATGACGTTCTTTCCTTCGAAGCGCTTTGGGTTTTAAAGTAATTAATAAACGTAATGTATACAGCACTTGACGGTGTTGTTGTTATAAGGCTATACAAGGTACTATCCTACTCAATGACGCCTTCAAACACATCTGAGTAAAGAGCTAACGGTTTAAAAACAATTTAGGTAAAGATATAGATCGCTTAGTGTAATGATGTTCTTTATTTCGGAGCGCTTTGGGTTTTAAAGCAATTAATAAACCTAATGTATACAGCACTTGACGGTGTTGTTGTTATAAGGCTATAGAAGGTACTATCCTACACCACGACGCCTTCAAACACATCTGAGTAGAGAGCTACCGGTTTAAAAACTCTTTAGGTAAAGATATAGATCGCTTAGTGTAATGACGTTCGGAGCGCTTTGGGTTTTAAAGTAATTAATAAACGTAATGTATACAGCACTTGACGGTGTTGTTGTTATAAGGCTATACAAGGTACTATCCTACTCCATGACGCCTTCAAACACATCTGAGTAGAGAGCTACCGGTTTAAAAACAATTTAGGTAAAGATATAGATCGCTTAGTGTAATGACGTTCTTTACTTCGAAGCGCTTTGGGTTTTAAAGTAATTAATAAACCTAATGTATACAGCACTTGACGGTGTTGTTGTTATAAGGCTATACAAGGTACTATCCTACTCCATGACGCCTTCAAACACATCTGAGTAGAGAGCCCTTCAAACACATCTGAGTAGAGAGCTACCGGTTTAAAAACAATTTAGGTAAAGATATAGATCGCTTAGTGTAATGACGTTCTTTACTTCGAAACGCTTTGGGTTTTAAAGTAATTAATAAACCTAATGTATACAGCACTTGACGGTGTTGTTGTTATAAGGCTATACAAGGTACTATCCTACACCATGGCGCTTTCAAACACATCTGAGTAGAGAGCTACCGGTTTAAAAACAATTTAGGTAAAGATATAGATCGCTTAGTGTAATGACGTTCTTAACTTTGGAGCGCTTTGGGTTTTAAAGTAATTAATAAACCTAATGTATACAGCACTTGACGGTGTTGTTGTTATAAATCTATACAAGGTACTATCCTACACCATGGCGCTTTCAAACACATCTGAGTAGAGAGCTACCGGTTTAAAAACAATTTAGGTAAAGATATAGATCGCTTAGTGTAATGACGTTCTTTACTTCGAAGCGCTTTGGGTTTTAAAGTAATTAATAAACGTAATGTATACAGCACTTGACGGTGTTGTTGTTATAAGGCTATACAAGGTACTATCCTACTCAATGACGCCTTCAAACACATCTGAGTAAAGAGCTAACGGTTTAAAAACAATTTAGGTAAAGATATAGATCGCTTAGTGTAATGACGTTCTTTCCTTCGAAGCGCTTTGGGTTTTAAAGTAATTAATAAACGTAATGTATACAGCACTTGACGGTGTTGTTGTTATAAGGCTATACAAGGTACTATCCTACTCAATGACGCCTTCAAACACATCTGAGTAAAGAGCTAACGGTTTAAAAACAATTTAGGTAAAGATATAGATCGCTTAGTGTAATGATGTTCTTTATTTCGGAGCGCTTTGGGTTTTAAAGCAATTAATAAACCTAATGTATACAGCACTTGACGGTGTTGTTGTTATAAGGCTATAGAAGGTACTATCCTACACCACGACGCCTTCAAACACATCTGAGTAGAGAGCTACCGGTTTAAAAACTCTTTAGGTAAAGATATAGATCGCTTAGTGTAATGACGTTCGGAGCGCTTTGGGTTTTAAAGTAATTAATAAACGTAATGTATACAGCACTTGACGGTGTTGTTGTTATAAGGCTATACAAGGTACTATCCTACTCCATGACGCCTTCAAACACATCTGAGTAGAGAGCCCTTCAAACACATCTGAGTAGAGAGCTACCGGTTTAAAAACAATTTAGGTAAAGATATAGATCGCTTAGTGTAATGACGTTCTTTACTTCGAAGCGCTTTGGGTTTTAAAGTAATTAATAAACCTAATGTATACAGCACTTGACGGTGTTGTTGTTATAAGGCTATACAAGGTACTATCCTACTCCATGACGCCTTCAAACACATCTGAGTAGAGAGCCCTTCAAACACATCTGAGTAGAGAGCTACCGGTTTAAAAACAATTTAGGTAAAGATATAGATCGCTTAGTGTAATGACGTTCTTTACTTCGAAGCGCTTTGGGTTTTAAAGTAATTAATAAACCTAATGTATACAGCACTTGACGGTGTTGTTGTTATAAGGCTATACAAGGTACTATCCTACACCATGGCGCTTTCAAACACATCTGAGTAGAGAGCTACCGGTTTAAAAACAATTTAGGTAAAGATATAGATCGCTTAGTGTAATGACGTTCTTTACTTCGAAGCGCTTTGGGTTTTAAAGTAATTAATAAACGTAATGTATACAGCACTTGACGGTGTTGTTGTTATAAGGCTATACAAGGTACTATCCTACACCATGACGCCTTCAAACACATCTGAGTAAAGAGCTAACGGTTTAAAAACAATTTAGGTAAAGATATAGATCGCTTAGTGTAATGATGTTCTTTCCTTCGAAGCGCCTTGGGTTTTAAAGTAATTAATAAACCTAATGTATACAGCACTTGACGGTGTTGTTGTTATAAGGCTATACAAGGTACTATCCTACTCAATGACGCCTTCAAACACATCTGAGTAAAGAGCTAACGGTTTAAAAACAATTTAGGTAAAGATATAGATCGCTTAGTGTAATGACGTTCTTTCCTTCGAAGCGCTTTGGGTTTTAAAGTAATTAATAAACGTAATGTATACAGCACTTGACGGTGTTGTTGTTATAAGGCTATACAAGGTACTATCCTACTCAATGACGCCTTCAAACACATCTGAGTAAAGAGCTAACGGTTTAAAAACAATTTAGGTAAAGATATAGATCGCTTAGTGTAATGATGTTCTTTATTTCGGAGCGCTTTGGGTTTTAAAGCAATTAATAAACCTAATGTATACAGCACTTGACGGTGTTGTTGTTATAAGGCTATAGAAGGTACTATCCTACACCACGACGCCTTCAAACACATCTGAGTAGAGAGCTACCGGTTTAAAAACTCTTTAGGTAAAGATATAGATCGCTTAGTGTAATGACGTTCGGAGCGCTTTGGGTTTTAAAGTAATTAATAAACGTAATGTATACAGCACTTGACGGTGTTGTTGTTATAAGGCTATACAAGGTACTATCCTACTCCATGACGCCTTCAAACATATCTGAGTAGAGAGCCCTTCAAACACATCTGAGTAGAGAGCTACCGGTTTAAAAACAATTTAGGTAAAGATATAGATCGCTTAGTGTAATGACGTTCTTTACTTCGAAGCGCTTTGGGTTTTAAAGTAATTAATAAACCTAATGTATACAGCACTTGACGGTGTTGTTGTTATAAGGCTATACAAGGTACTATCCTACTCCATGACGCCTTCAAACACATCTGAGTAGAGAGCCCTTCAAACACATCTGAGTAGAGAGCTACCGGTTTAAAAACAATTTAGGTAAAGATATAGATCGCTTAGTGTAATGACGTTCTTTACTTCGAAGCGCTTTGGGTTTTAAAGTAATTAATAAACCTAATGTATACAGCACTTGACGGTGTTGTTGTTATAAGGCTATACAAGGTACTATCCTACACCATGGCGCTTTCAAACACATCTGAGTAGAGAGCTACCGGTTTAAAAACAATTTAGGTAAAGATATAGATCGCTTAGTGTAATGACGTTCTTTACTTTGGAGCGCTTTGGGTTTTAAAGTAATTAATAAACCTAATGTATACAGCACTTGACGGTGTTGTTGTTATAAATCTATACAAGGTACTATCCTACACCATGGCGCTTTCAAACACATCTGAGTAGAGAGCTACCGGTTTAAAAACAATTTAGGTAAAGATATAGATCGCTTAGTGTAATGACGTTCTTTACTCCGGAGCGCTTTGGGTTTTAAAGCAATTAATAAACGTATTGTATACAGCACTTGAAGGTGTTGTTGTTATAAGGCTATACAAGGTACTATCCTACACCATGGCGCTTTCAAACACATCTGAGTAGAGAGCTACCGGTTTAAAAACAATTTAGGTAAAGATATAGATCGCTTAGTGTAATGACGTTCTTTACTTCGAAGCGCTTTGGGTTTTAAAGTAATTAATAAACGTAATGTATACAGCACTTGACGGTGTTGTTGTTATAAGGCTATACAAGGTACTATCCTACACCATGACGCCTTCAAACACATCTGAGTAAAGAGCTAACGGTTTAAAAACAATTTAGGTAAAGATATAGATCGCTTAGTGTAATGATGTTCTTTTCTTCGAAGCGCTTTGGGTTTTAAAGTAATTAATAAACGTAATGTATACAGCACTTGACGGTGTTGTTGTTATAAGGCTATACAAGGTACTATCCTACTCAATGACGCCTTCAAACACATCTGAGTAAAGAGCTAACGGTTTAAAAACAATTTAGGTAAAGATATAGATCGCTTAGTGTAATGACGTTCTTTCCTTCGAAGCGCTTTGGGTTTTAAAGTAATTAATAAACGTAATGTATACAGCACTTGACGGTGTTGTTGTTATAAGGCTATACAAGGTACTATCCTACACCATGGCGCTTTCAAACACATCTGAGTAGAGAGCTACCGGTTTAAAAACAATTTAGGTAAAGATATAGATCGCTTAGTGTAATGACGTTCTTTACTTTGGAGCGCTTTGGGTTTTAAAGTAATTAATAAACCTAATGTATACAGCACTTGACGGTGTTGTTGTTATAAATCTATACAAGGTACTATCCTACACCATGGCGCTTTCAAACACATCTGAGTAGAGAGCTACCGGTTTAAAAACAATTTAGGTAAAGATATAGATCGCTTAGTGTAA
Organism: Aphrophora alni; assembly: GCA_963513935.1. Taxonomy (NCBI): domain Eukaryota; kingdom Metazoa; phylum Arthropoda; class Insecta; order Hemiptera; family Aphrophoridae; genus Aphrophora; species Aphrophora alni. The sequence continues at coordinate 11,489,923 of OY740775.1, forward strand.
TGACGTTCTTTACTTCGAAGCGCTTTGGGTTTTAAAGTAATTAATAAACGTAATGTATACAGCACTTGACGGTGTTGTTGTTATAAGGCTATACAAGGTACTATCCTACACCATGACGCCTTCAAACACATCTGAGTAAAGAGCTAACGGTTTAAAAACAATTTAGGTAAAGATATAGATCGCTTAGTGTAATGATGTTCTTTCCTTCGAAGCGCTTTGGGTTTTAAAGTAATTAATAAACGTAATGTATACAGCACTTGACGGTGTTGTTGTTATAAGGCTATACAAGGTACTATCCTACTCAATGACGCCTTCAAACACATCTGAGTAAAGAGCTAACGGTTTAAAAACAATTTAGGTAAAGATATAGATCGCTTAGTGTAATGATGTTCTTTATTTCGGAGCGCTTTGGGTTTTAAAGCAATTAATAAACCTAATGTATACAGCACTTGACGGTGTTGTTGTTATAAGGCTATAGAAGGTACTATCCTACACCACGACGCCTTCAAACACATCTGAGTAGAGAGCTACCGGTTTAAAAACTCTTTAGGTAAAGATATAGATCGCTTAGTGTAATGACGTTCGGAGCGCTTTGGGTTTTAAAGTAATTAATAAACGTAATGTATACAGCACTTGACGGTGTTGTTGTTATAAGGCTATACAAGGTACTATCCTACTCCATGACGCCTTCAAACACATCTGAGTAGAGAGCCCTTCAAACACATCTGAGTAGAGAGCTACCGGTTTAAAAACAATTTAGGTAAAGATATAGATCGCTTAGTGTAATGACGTTCTTTACTTCGAAGCGCTTTGGGTTTTAAAGTAATTAATAAACCTAATGTATACAGCACTTGACGGTGTTGTTGTTATAAGGCTATACAAGGTACTATCCTACTCCATGACGCCTTCAAACACATCTGAGTAGAGAGCCCTTCAAACACATCTGAGTAGAGAGCTACCGGTTTAAAAACAATTTAGGTAAAGATATAGATCGCTTAGTGTAATGACGTTCTTTACTTCGAAGCGCTTTGGGTTTTAAAGTAATTAATAAACCTAATGTATACAGCACTTGACGGTGTTGTTGTTATAAGGCTATACAAGGTACTATCCTACACCATGGCGCTTTCAAACACATCTGAGTAGAGAGCTACCGGTTTAAAAACAATTTAGGTAAAGATATAGATCGCTTAGTGTAATGACGTTCTTTACTTTGGAGCGCTTTGGGTTTTAAAGTAATTAATAAACCTAATTTATACAGCACTTGACGGTGTTGTTGTTATAAGGCTATACAAGGTACTATCCTACACCATGGCGCTTTCAAACACATCTGAGTAGAGAGCTACCGGTTTAAAAACAATTTAGGTAAAGATATAGATCGCTTAGTGTAATGACGTTCTTTACTCCGGAGCGCTTTGGGTTTTAAAGCAATTAATAAACGTATTGTATACAGCACTTGAAGGTGTTGTTGTTATAAGGCTATACAAGGTACTATCCTACACCATGGCGCTTTCAAACACATCTGAGTAGAGAGCTACCGGTTTAAAAACAATTTAGGTAAAGATATAGATCGCTTAGTGTAATGACGTTCTTTACTTCGAAGCGCTTTGGGTTTTAAAGCAATTAATAAGCGTAATGTATACAGCACTTGACGGTGTTGTTGTTATAAGGCTATACAATGTACTATCCTACTCCATGACGCTTTCAAACACATCTGAGTAGAGAGCCCTTCAAACACATCTGAGTAGAGAGCTACCGGTTTAAAAACAATTTAGGTAAAGATATAGATCGCTTAGTGTAATGACGTTCTTTACTCCGGAGCGCTTTGGGTTTTAAAGCAATTAATAAACCTAATGTATACAGCACTTGACGGTGTTGTTGTTATAAGGCTATACAAGGTACTATCCTACACCATGGCGCTTTCAAACACATCTAAGTAGAGAGCTACCGGTTTAAAAACAATTTAGGTAAAGATATAGATGGCTTAGTGTAATGACGTTCTTTACTCCGGAGCGCTTTGGGTTTTAAAGCAATTAATAAACGTATTGTATACAGCACTTGACGGTGTTGTTGTTATAAGGCTATACAATGTACTATCCTACTCCATGACGCTTTCAAACACATCTGAGTAGAGAGCCCTTCAAACACATCTGAGTAGAGAGCTACCGGTTTAAAAACAATTTAGGTAAAGATATAGATCGCTTAGTGTAATGACGTTCTTTACTCCGGAGCGCTTTGGGTTTTAAAGCAATTAATAAACGTAATGTATACAGCACTTGACGGTGTTGTTGTTATAAGGCTATACAAGGTACTATCCTACACCATGGCGCTTTCAAACACATCTGAGTAGAGAGCTACCGGTTTTAAAACAATTTTGGTAAAGATATAGATCGCTTAGTGTAATGACTTTCGGAGTATGGGTTTGAAGTAGTAAATATTCTTAATATATACATACTTGACGGTGTTTGGTATAAGGCTCAAAGCGCCAATCCTTCTTATATCACTTTCACCTTATCACTTCTTCATAGAAATTAAAGGTTTGAAAAACAATTTATGTAATGATGTAGATCCCTTACTGTAATAACATTATTTACTCCAGACCACTTTAATTTTGAAGCATTAAATAAGCCAATTTACACAATACTAGATTGTGTTATTGGTATAAGGCTACAAGAGACAATCCTTCTTTATTATGCGTTCAACCAATCACTTTTTAATAGAAACGAATGGTTTGAAAAACAATTTAGATAATTATATAAATCGCTTGATGTAATGACTTTCTTAATTTTAGAGTGCTTTGAATTTGAAGCAGTAATAAACCTAATTACACAACACTTGACGGTATAAGGCTATACAAGGGCTATACAATCCTTCTCTATAATGCGTTCAACCTAGAACTATTAATATTTAAACATGGTTTGGGGGTAGGCCTGTTGACGCGTACTTAGAAAAGGTTTTGAAAATGTTCTACTACAAGGGTGTTTTTTACCCCTAAAGCATATCTCTGGATCCAACAATCCTAGAATTATGAATTTTTTAACATAATTTGGGGTTGGTTTGTTGACGCGTACTTAGAAAAGGTTTTGAAAATGTTCTACTCCAATGGTGTTTTTTACCCCTAAAACATATCTCTGGGGTAAAAGCATATCTCCCTAAAGCATATCTCTGGATCCAAGAAGCCTAGAACTATGAATTTTTTTAACATAGTTTGGGGTAGGTCTGTTGACGCGTACTTAGAAATGGTTTTGAAAATGTTCTACTCCAAGGGTGTTTTATACCCCTAAAGCATATCTCTGGATCCAAGAAGCCTAGAACTATGGATTTTTTAACATAGTTTGGGGTAGGTCAGTTGTCGCGTACTTAGAAAAAGGTTTTGAAAATGTTCTACTCCAAGGGTGTTTTTTTACCCCTAAAGTATATCTCTGGATCCAAGAAGCCTAAAGCTATGAATTTTTTAACATGATTTGGGGTAGGTCTGTTGATGCGTACTTAGAAAGGGTTTTGAAAATGTTCCATCCCAGGGTGTTTTTTTACCCCTAAAGCATATCTCTGGATCCAAAAAGCCTAGAGCTATGAATTTTTTAACATGATTTGGGGTAGGTCTGTTGATGAGTACTTAGAAAGGGTTTTGAAAATGTTCCACTCCAAGGGTGTTTTTTACCCCTAAAGCATATCTCTGGATCCAAGAAGCCTAGAGCTATGAATTTTTTAACATGGTTTGGGGTAGGTCTGTTGACGCGTAATTAGAAAGGGTTTTGAAAATGTTCCACTCCCAGAGTGATTTTTACTCATAAAACAAGAACAGTGTCATATATTTGTTATTTACGGGTCGATTTTGATCAAAATTGGTGTTTGCTGTATTTGGGCATAATTTATTTCCATAGTATCACCATTAGGGCTGTGCTAAAAATCTTGAATCTGTAACATTCGCGTGCGAAGGCGCTGGTAACAGCTAGTGTATTTATTATGTATTGAGAATATTGTTGTTCATGAAGTGCCCAAGCAATATATATTGGTTTATTGCTATTTATAATCATGACATTAACAAATAGAAGATAAATTTTTAGATATTTAAAAATCTTTATCTTTAAAAGCTTAGTAAGAAAAAAAAATTTCATGCTATTGCTCAAAATTTAAAAAAATTCCAAATATTTATGTTCTCTTAACATTAAGAACATTACATTTATTATTTTCTCAAAATTGCAGGGCTTAATATAGGAAATTCTTATATTTGTCACCAATTCTAAGTCATTAAATGGTTAAAATAACACATCATTTGTTATACAGCGGAACAGCATACAACTAACAACATTTAGCAAATAGCTTTAGATTTCTATCTAACACTAAACAATACCTTTCCTAAATAAATACAGGTTCGTTGTACCTTCGGGAATCTCTGGACACTTGACGGCTATCAATTACTTAATGGCGAATCACATCATTCGGCAAGTTCATTCCCCTTGCGACACTTGACACTTCCCAGGTGATGCGGCCCCAGGATAGGGGAGCTGCAAACCACAGAATGACTGAGGTGTAACCGAGACCGCAATAATAGGGAACCAACCCCAACCTTTTACTTTTTCAATTACCAACATTTTTAATCATAAAAAAAGAATCTCAGGCTTACCAACATAACTAATCTGAAAGGATAAAATTAGATAATAATCTGTTCGTAAAAAGGATTATATTAATACAGCCTACATTTTATCGATTCGGATATGATTGGTGCTTTATAATATGAAAATTTCTTTCCAATGATTAGCCGACTATTAGACTTACACAAAAGTTTTTGTAAATGATTAACTTATTTATTAGACTCAACATGCAGCAGAGACGCTCAAATAATAGGAAGCGATTATTTTCTGCATCTTGAATCCGTTCGCTTGCCGATATCAGTCTCTAATGAATACAATAGTCAAACGTATAAAATGAGTGCAACAGTTTCTTATAGATAATAGATTTGAAGAGACTACTGTTTTAAATAGCAACCATTTTGAAATTTTGCGAATCTTTTTAATAATTCAATATAGTTTACTTTGCTAATATGACTAAAATTCTATCCACTAAAAAATTTTATATTTCTTACTGTAGAAAATACGTCCGAACATGTTTGGACGCAGAATTGAAAACAAAATGACCTATTATGGGACATTTTACGAGATAAAAAGTTTGTTATAAATTTTTTTGGATAACGAATTTGTTAAGAATAAAACTTGAACACAAGATCTCACAAAAATTACGTTTACTTAATAAAACGCGTTTTAACGACAAAGTCGCAATCCTCAGTGATACATGAGCTACAAAAACTAAACTATAACTAACTCATGAGATCTTGTGTGTCGAGTTTTATTCTATCTAATATTATCTCACAAAGTCAAGCTCAATATTGATTTATATGATAACGAATTTGTCTAGTGGTTTAAACAAATCGTGCCTTTGTAACACATTCAAGGAAAATTCAAGTATTTACTGTTTTCTATATCAATGAAACCAGAGAGTGTAACAATAAAATGGTGCAACATTATTCCAATGATTAGGACCGGTGGAAATTTCATGGTCTCATGTGTTAGGAGTTTCCATGGGAACGCAACTGATTACATTAAAAAGGCAGTAATACACCAGAAATATATTTTCTTACATATCCGAAGGACACAGGAAGCTCTATGAGCGGTTTAGGCCTTGTATCGGACCTCAAACTTTGCATTTGTTCTTTGTAATTCAGGTCTATAAAAATATTTGATGTACTGTTTGTTTGATCCTTAGATTAACAAGTCACTGGAATAATTCAAGAACCACTCTTTACATTTGTTCTTTGTAACTCACGTATATTAAAAAAAATTTGATGTCCTGTTTGTTTGATCCTTAGATTAACAAGTCACTGGAATAATTCAAGAACCACTCTTTTCAATTGTTCTTTGTAAATCAGGCATATAAAAATATTTGATGTATTGTTTGTTTGATCCTTAGATTAACTAGTCACTGGAATAATTCAAGAACCACTCTTTTCATTTGTTATTTGTAAATCAGGCATATAAAAATATTTTATGTACTGTTTGTTTGCTCCTTAGATTAACTAGTCACTGGAATAATTCAAGAACCACTCTTTACATTTGTTCTTTGTAATTCAGGTCTATAAAAATATTTGATGTATTGTTTGTTTGATCCTTAGATTAACAAGTCACTGGAATAATTCAAGAACCACTCTTTTCATTTGTTTTTTGTAATTCAGGTCTATAAAAATATTTGATGTATTGTTTGTTTGATCCTTAGATTAACAAGTCACTGGAATAATTCAAGAACCACTCTTTTCATTTGTTTTTTGTAATTCAGGTCTATAAAAATATTTGATGTATTGTTTGTTTGATCCTTAGATTAACAAGTCACTGGAATAATTCAAGAACCACTCTTTTCATTTGTTTTTTGTAATTCAGGTCTATAAAAATATTTGATGTACTGTTTGTTTGATCCTTAGATTAACTAGTCACTGGAATAATTCAAGAACCACTCTTTTCATTTGTTTTTTGTAATTCAGGTCTATAAAAATATTTGATGTATTGTTTGTTTGATCCTTAGATTAACTAGTCACTGGAATAATTCAAGAACCACTCTTTTCATTTGTTTTTTGTAATTCAGGTCTATAAAAATATTTGATGTACTGTTTGTTTGATCCTTAGATTAACTAGTCACTGGAATAATTCAAGAACCACTCTTTTCATTTGTTTTTTGTAATTCAGGTCTATAAAAATATTTGATGTACTGTTTGTTTGATCCTTAGATTAACAAGTCACTGGAATAATTCAAGAACCACTCTTTTCATTTGTTTTTTGTAATTCAGGTCTATAAAAATATTTGATGTACTGTTTGTTTGATCCTTAGATTAACTAGTCACTGGAATAATTCAAGAACCACTCTTTTCATTTGTTTTTTGTAATTCAGGTCTATAAAAATATTTGATGTATTGTTTGTTTGATCCTTAGATTAACTAGTCACTGGAATAATTCAAGAACCACTCTTTTCATTTGTTTTTTGTAATTCAGGTCTATAAAAATATTTGATGTACTGTTTGTTTGATCCTTAGATTAACTAGTCACTGGAATAATTCAAGAACCACTCTTTTCATTTGTTTTTTGTAATTCAGGTCTATAAAAATATTTGATGTATTGTTTGTTTGATCCTTAGATTAACAAGTCACTGGAATAATTCAAGAACCACTGAAACGATTTTGTAACTGTTACGTTGGAAATTTAGACGACCCCGGTTAAAATGTCTCAAAATCGGAAAAAAGTATAGAGTCGATACACGAAACTATTTTGAAAAAAACTCAAAATACTTTTTTGATAAAAGTCTACATTTTGTCACAAAATATAAAATAACAAAAAATTTCGTCTCAAAATTATTATAAATGTTTAATTACATCTTTATCTTTTACCTTCACTTCACGGGCTCATTATGGTGAGTATGGGCTTGGCAATCATAAGGACTTAGTTAGATACTTAATGAAAACCCTTTGGGTTAGATCCCTATGCTTTAATCTTTACTATCAGGTCTCTCTTGAAAAACTTTCTTTCTTTTCTAAACCAAAGAATATTCGAGGTCAACAGGTCTCTATTTATGTTCGAGAGGTTTTTTTCTTTTAAACAAAAAGGGAAAACATTCTTTTATCTTTTATTAAAGTTCGATAAAAATGTATTGTGCTATTGATTCTGAGATAAAGAATTCGACCGAAATCATAGTTATTTTATCTCGTTTACAAATGGTATTTTGAACCAATAAATGTATACATGACGACCAGCATAACAAATATGTATATAATCTGAATTCAAGTAAATATGTAAATATAGAAACATGTGAGTGAACGAAATACATGCAATAATTAATAGTCCTTTGTTGCTAAGATATAAAATATTCACTTTGAAAATGGTCAAAACTGACATGTAAATTGTAATTTTTAACAGAATTAAATTTTAACCATTGCCATTTTTTTGTGCAAAATTAGAAGTATCCTATTTAAATTAATTTATTAACTCTCTTTTAAATGGTGAGATTAAACGCGAAATTCTTAATGATAGCCTACTGAAAAGAGGCAATCGAGAGAAAATAAAGTTCTGATTGAAAACAACAAAAAGTAAACTTTAGTGCGGTATGAAGGAGAAGAAATACATCGACAAGGAAATAAAGATTCATATGTTTAGAAACGACTCTCACTCTGAGCAAAATGAAGAACGTCTTATGTTAAATAAAGATAAACACTGATCTCGAAATCACCCTGTGAGTAATTAATGTGTCCCTCGCTTAATGTTAGCAAACTTGGCAAAACGTTTGCCTCTCCCTCTCTTGAAGAGATTTAATGGTTTGGAAGTCTTGAAGGCTGGAGATGAATTGATTCCATACTGATATTTATCTCTTGCTTTTATGAATCAAGATGGTTGGAAAGATTTATATCGTTACAGTGACAAATACAACGCAAATAAATATACGGATATGATGACGTCATATGACGGGAATTTATTTTATTTGTGGATCCCCTAGTTTGCCGACCTTGATTTCAGGACTGCATAACAGGCAGAAGGCTACTGAATAAGTACAAGCACGACTAAAATACATTTATAAATAATAACTTATATTTTCAAGATTATTAGTCATAGAATATTAATTAGCAACAAGATAGGCTATACAATTAATTTTTCTGTTACCTTATTTTAATTTATCTTAATTTATATTATTATATTATATTATTTATATTATTCATAATTGTAAATCCCATACCAAGAAAATAAATACTTTTAAAGAACATGAGTATGTATGGCCAGGTAACAAAATAAGAATCACAGTACTAAATGAGTTTGGAGAACTACATCCTTGATATTATCCTGTGTATTGACACTCTAAAATCAACCGTGGCGGGCGTAATGAGGAATATGCCGTAGTGATTCAGCGAAACATCTTTCGATGTCCTACACGAGAAGTTTTACTAAATAATGGAATTGTTTTGAATTTAATGTTTACAGTCAAGTATTTTCTCATGTAAAAATAATGAGACCTTGTTGACCTTTTAGTCATAGTATACCTAAAGAAACTAAAATTCCGGTAAACGACTTTAAATTTTTCATAGCAATGGTTCTCTCTTATTTCGAACCGTACACCAAAAAGTTACTCGGAGTTTTATACTCGTAAAACCTAAATGCGAGTAACTATTCCCGAAAAGTATAACAGCTACATTTTAAAACTACCTTTCGATTTTCCGAGTTAACAAACTAAACCAACAAAAAAGTGAGCCTAAATCTTACTTTTCATTAAAATAGTTTGTTTTGACGTAAATGAATTAATAAATAAATGTTGAGCTTGACTTGTGAGATAATATTAAATAGAAAAAACTTGGAATACAAGTTCTCACAAAAATTACATTTACTTAATCAAAAACGATTCTACGACAAATTCGCCATCCTCAGTGATACATGAGTTACAATAACTAAACTATAATTATATAGTTAAATGAAATTCAGTATATAAAGTTATAGTTTAGTTAGAGTTTTATGGTGTTTATATGTATACCAAATTACATCACGATATCTCAAAAACTCTAGGAGTTATAACTGTTTGAAAACGCTTTTTCGCGATCATGATCTTAAATCTTTGTTCACTTCGCAAGCGATATCTCGAGAACGGTTTGACGTAGAGAAACCCGGTTTATACCATCAAATTCAGAAGATTGCGATCTTTCAGAATATATTTAACAGTTATGTGTTACGTTTTTGAAAAAGCACTGAAAAATAGAAAAATAAACCTGTTGTAAAAAAAACCGGGCAAAAAACATTTTTGAAAATCGGTAATTTTTGTATAATAAGAGTTTTATGATGTTTCACTGATGTTTTATGATGATAAGCTCATATATCACTGAGGATGGTGACTATGCCGCTGAAACGAGTTATGTAAACGTAATTTTTGTGAAAACTTGTGTTCGAGTTTTTTTCAATCTTATATCTTAAATGAATTAAGATTGATAATATAAATTTTAATTTTGATCGACAAGAAAAAATGTTGCTGACACTGTTTTCTTTAAATATACTCTTTCCTTCCGCCATTGATGTTATATAGAAAAGATATGATATGTTAGAGTTACGTCTCCTTTAAGAAAAACATTGGTGAAAGAGTTTTTTGAATTTGATTTTTAATCCAAGATAGCGGTCGATTAAAATCAAAAAATGTAAATCTTTAACTGGGTATTCACCTTGGACTGAAACCAATCAGTTATCACCAAAGATTGTGTCTTCGACAGACATTGATTATAAGGTATGCCTTTCCATTTAAGTTATTCCCTTCATTCCACCCTCCGAAACATTCGAAATATATCACAAACTAAGAAAGTTATGAAGGTAAACTGCTCAAACTTCACTTTTAATCATAAAAAAATTGACATATAGAAATCATTCAAATCGACTAAAACACGCTAACAAAATTGTTCAAACCATTGTAGAACTAAATGTGGGTACCAAATGAAACGAAATCAGACGAAAATTGCGCTCTCTACACAAAAAGAGATGCTACACACAAATAAAACATATTTTACCCTCTCCAAACTGCAACATCTATATTAGCAATTTGAAAAGTTGTTAAAAACACTACTAAAAAGAGAAAATGTTTTCAACAATCGAGTTTGCAGTACCCTAAACAGTTTTACGAGCCTTATAAGGAATGTTGAACAATTTGAAAACCTGTCCCTCTCTTTTTCCGTTATCTCGTCGCATTACAAATTAATAAAGACTTAACATCGCCAGTTATTGACCGCTGCTCGTAAACTTATAGCTCACCACAAATTACAACTTGGGCGTTTGGCGGATACTTTGTCCGAATGCCGTGAAAGAAACGTGTTAATCATCCAATCCTTTCATGATTTCTGAAATGAATTTCTTCCATCTCAAATGCTTGACGGGTGAATTGATCCTCATACTTAAATTGAGAATGTTAGGTCAAACTTGTAGTTGCAAAACGAGTTTGTGGGTTAAAATATCGACGTGATTAGGTTAAAGTGAACGCTCGATGAATTATTAGTGGGTAATAAATAATATATAGTGTAAGTCTGACAAGCTTTATATCTTTAACGATTTACTTTAAAAAATAAATGGCGTACAAGCATTGTACAGATTTTTTAGCTCCTTCCCTATCACGATATAACCGTGCTCTGAATCCACTTCTTCTGGGGCCAAAAATATATGACAATCAAATTAGAATTAATTTTATCTTGTTGTAAAAAAAAGGAAAGATAGAGAACGGAAGAGAGCATGAGGAACCTGTTAGAAAAGACGAAAGAAAGGGAATTAATCCAAGACTACAGGAAAAATTAGTAGATAAGGATCACTCGAAATTAGTCCTATAAATATTGCTAGATTTTTGTATCAATGCACTACAGGTCTAGCTAGCTCTATGAACGTATATTTTATCCAAATACAAATGATTTTTTAAAATAAGTAATAATATATATTTTTTGCAACCGCTTGGACAGGTTTGTTGGCCGATAAAATTGATTAGTAAATTTTAAAATGATGGACTTCAAAAGCAGTGTTTTAGATATTATTTCTCGCATATAGGTGAAGGTAGTTCAGTTTGTGCAGCTTAAAAAAAAATATCAAAAACAGCAGGATGTAATTAAAATCTGCATCCAAATAATATCTGTATTTGTTTTCAGTCAGAGATGTAACATTATAAAATTATAAAGAAAAACTACAAATACTACTACTATAAATAAATAATATACTACAATAGTAGTATCCGTTTAATTTCAAAAAATTGGTACTTCGGCTGTATGGGTAAAATTTTAGTTCAATTGAAAGAGGTTAAGTTGTGAAGTTCTTATATCAATAACAAATTATATTGAATATTAAAAAAAAGTTTTACATTCAAACGTATAAATAAGAATTAGATCATATTGCTACCCAATACACGTATATTGAATACATTGGCTCCTTGGATCCAAGATATGATTTAGTGATAAAAACACCCTTGGAGTGGATCATTTTCAAAACCCTTTCCTAGTACGCGTCAACAGATATACCCCAAACCATGTTAAAAAAATAGATAGCTCTGGGCTTCTTGAATCCAGATATAGCTTTAGGGGTAAAAACACCCTTGGAGTGGAACATTTTCCAAACCCTTTCTTAATACGCGTCTACAGACCTATCCCAAACTATGTTAAAAAAATACATAGCTCTGGGCTTCTTGAATCCAGAGATATGCTTTAGGGGAAAAACACCCTTGGAGTGGAACATTTTCAAAACCCTTTCTTACTACGCGTCTACAGACCTACCCCAAACTTTGTTAAAAATGCATAGTTCTAGGCTTCTTGGATCCAGAGATATGCTTTAGGGGTAAAAACAGTGCCGGATTAAGAACCTTGGGGCCCCAAAGCGAGATAGGCAAGGAGGCCCCCCAACCTCGACAACCCCCCTCAATTAACCCGATTATCCCAACCCGGATAGTATAATATTTTATACTATTTTAATATTTTTTTTAATCCCTTGGGGGCCCCCTTCGGGGCCGGGGCCCCAAAGCGGCCGCTTCGTCTGCTTAGTGCTTAATCCGGCACTGGGTAAAAACACCCTCGGAGTGGAACATTTTCAAAACCCTTTCTTATTACGAGTCTACAGACCTACTCCAAAGCATGTTAAGAAATTCATAACTCTAGGCTTCTTGGAACCAGAGATATGCTTTAGGGATAAAAACACCCTTGGAGTGGAACATTTTCAAAACCCTTTCTTAGTACGCGTCTACAGACCTACTCCAAACCATATTAAAAAATGCATAGCTCTAGGCTTCTTGGATCCAGAGATATTTTGTGATTAATCAATGGGTTTTGTCTTATATAGATAATGTGTTTGGTGTTCATCTTCTACAGGCTTATTTATTAGTGGGTAAGTTGGCAGTATGTGAATTCTAAATAAATACACTTTAATCACGTCACGCGATGCAACTTGATCGAAGCCGTGCAAGTGCAGGTGCAGCCCATAGCTCCTGCAATAACTAGCTGTTAGCTGCAAATCCATGACGCAATTGTTTTAGTTATTTTTGAAATATTGTTGGAACGAGAGTTGAATATGTCGCCAACTTGCTGCAATGGCGGACCTTCACACGTGCACCGATGATGCAACTAGTGCACAATGAACATTTTATTGCTATTAAATAAGTTTACTGGTGCATTAAACAAATATTGTTGGGATTTTCGTCGAAAGTTAAAAACAGTGTGTTTAACTTATTTATGGAAACTAATAATAAAAGCAAAACATTTCAAAATTAGAAGTTAATTGCAATATGTTGCGACTCTTGCATGTGTTGCATTTAATGTTGTGGGGAGCGGCGTAGCTCAGTTGGTAGATCATATATAGCTTATATCTCTACCAAGTTACCAGTCAAAGGTTACGCAGGTTCGACCTCATTAATAGCTTTGGTGTGTTATCTACTCCTCCGTCTTTATTAGTCTCATTAGCATAAAAAGACGGGAGGGAGGATTAAAAAAAGTTGTAAACCCTAAACGTTTCATATCTTTCATAATTCCATAAGAAAAGTCCAAGGATTCCAAGCATACGCGATGTCTCAACGTGGTTCCCTGCGATTGGAACTCTTAATAAATAATTTATTTTATTTCATACAACCATACGAAACATGACCTCCTCTCGTCTAGAACGGTTGAATTCAGAATAAGCTAATAAAATCAGACCGTTTAAACAGTTTAATATGGTTACAGTTCGGATTATACAAATAACACGTTAAAATGTAGGTCATATTTAAATTGAATGTCGTAATTTTCGAGAATTTATTTACCTGTGAATTACTAAAAAATTAAAGGTCCAAACAAAAACATTAAAAAAGATAAACAAAGACCATAGCACAATATATACAAGTACACTTTCAAAAGCCCCTTACCACACTTGGGAATAAATAAAATAACAAGAAACAAACTTTTTGTCAAAAGTAAAAGTGAGGGTCTAATAGGAATAAACATTTTACTTTTGACAAAAAGTTTGTTTTTTGTTATTTTTTTTATTCCTAAGTGTGGTAAGGGACTTTTGAAATTGTATTTGTAATAAAAAAGATGTTTTATTTTAAAACATAATACTTGAAATAAATAACTTAGTAGAACCAGCATGAATGCGGTGAATAATGTTTTTAGTACTGCCAGTTGTCTATAAGTGCCAGGGAATTGTACCTTAAACTGACCTAATTTCCCGCTACTAGCTTCCAGGCTTGTACCCGCAGGGATGTAATTCCCGGATTTCCCTCCATCTGTCGATCCAGCGAGATTTCAATCTATTAATACGTCACCCAAGCGTACATATATCGACCTTACAGCCCAAACGGCAGGGCAGATTTTCTTGTTATTTTTAATATTCTTTGATGGTCTACTGTCAATACCTATTACCGTTTTTAAATCATGGGAAATATAACCATAAACACTATTTTCAAAATTTCGCAAAATAAATTTATGTTGTCCCTCTCAAGGGGAAAAATGTAAAAATTACTTTGGCACTAAAATTAACAATTCTTTCTCAAATGCAACTATCAGTAATTCTTGTAGATAGAATAAAACTCAAACACAAGATCTCACAAAAATTACGATTACTTCAAACGCGTTTCAACGACAAAGTCGCCATCCTCAGTGATACATGAGCTACAATAACAAAACTATAAATTGTCGTTGAAACGCGTTTGAAGTAATCGTAATTTTTGTGAGATCTTGTGTTTGAGTTTTATTCCATCTGATATTATCTCACAAGTCAAGCTCAATATTTACTTATAGTAATTGTTGTATTTTATAGTATATCTAACATCTTGCAAATATTAACTGCTACAGTGAAATAATACTCTACTTTCAAGTTAGCCATTGATAATAAAATAATCCTGGTTTATTTCTTTTTTTTTAATGACACTTTAATCTCCAATAATTTTCTTTCAAATATGCTATTTTATCACCTTTATATTAGGCCAAATTTACATTTTACGACACAGGTGATCAAGCTCCTGAAATTACAGGTGTCTAACCGACAAACATCTTGTTTTGAAGAGAAACAAGTTTAAACCTTAGGTAAATGCATTCTAGATTTAATTTTTTTAAATTTCCCAATTTGTAATCGCAGTTTTTTTATCCCTCTTTGGCTGTGATGCTTCTTCCCAACATTTCTTAATTTATATAATATTGAGATGGACAAACATTTATTTACTGGGCTATGAATATTTTACTAATAACAATCAAACTGATATATAGGACTACTCTCGTCATGTATTAATTTTTATATTTAAAAATGATGTCAAATGTTTGACTAAGACAAATTAATAAATACAAACTAGTTTGATAATTCGAATATAAAAAGTGTAGAAGGATTTGAGTAATAATTTTAGTAAAGGTAAAAATATATTACTTTATGTAAGTAAAGATTTTATTTAAAACCCCAAATCCCAAGTATTTATTATCTCTTCTTTAATTGCTAAATACAACTAAGCAGACATATTATTAAAAATTATTTTTATACTAAATTAAAATTTAGAAAATTATAAGGTAAAAATATGTTGTATTTTAACAGACAAAAATTGTCATTAAAGTTTTACAAGATTTTAAAAGGTATCACAAAATTTTCCTAAGTTTAAAAAGTCACACAAACACGTGATTTCATTAGACAAATTCAAGTTAACAAAAAATTACAATTAAAGTAGAAATTAGAGTATATTAAAAATATATAACATAATCAATAGATTTAGTAATTTACAATTAAGGTTGGACGTAAATCAAAACATATAAAAGGACATGTGCATTTCCAGGGGTTTAAGAAAGAACTGGTGATTTGTGACTTTTGATTGTCATGAAGAAGGATAATGAAATAGGTGTGGAAATACAGCTAAGTGCAAACAGATGTTACTAAGACCCTCAAATGAAACCACTAAGCTGTTATTGTATAAAACAACTAATACGCCCGGTGTTTGTTTATGAGTTGGAAACGTGGACAATGACAAAGAATATGGCGAGATGGATGTTTTTTAAAGGAAAATATATCAATTGAATTTTTGGAGGAAGTGGCATAAAAATAGTAGAAACTCCCTATATTTTTTTATCTTTAGAAACCGGGAGATATTGTGTGCTTTCTACATCGCCTTAGGTTAAACGACGTACATGAACCAATTTTAATGAAATGCGCATGTGCAGTTCACGTTAATCCTGGCGTCAGGAATGGCAAAAAAACGATTATTAGGAATTTCGTTAGCGGTATTTGTAAGTATTAATGACAATATTTATTTACTATTTTGTTAATTATTTTAAGAGTTTAATTATAAATAAGTGATAAACAAACAAAATAAAACAAAACAAATATATTCCAGTTAAATACTGAAATAATTTCGAATATCCTCAGGAGTGAATGAAATACAGTATATAACATAGAAAACCTAATGTGGCGAAGCACATCAAATTGTAAAAACGCGGTGGACAAGTCATGACGTCAGGATCTTAGCTGGATAACTAACAAGATGTAGAAAAAGTTTACAATTGTCACAATTTTGACAATTTCAATTGGTTTTTTTCCTGATGGGTTCAAGGATTTTAACATAGGCACATAAAAGTTCTCTATTACAAAATCCAAGTGTTAAATTAATTTTTGTAGCCGCATAAACTATTGAGGGCAGACGATAACAACCAGACTGCAAGCCAAATATTTATACTTCGGATTGTTTAAGTTCTAAAATAAAAAATTACAAAAAATCTGTAGTAAATTTTTTTATTGCAATTACTATGTATTTAATTTTATATAATATGATACAAATTGTACATGTATTTTGAAATATAATGGTACTGTCAGAAAAGTTTTATTTGCTTTTAAAACATAAAATATTGGAGTACAAGGCAATGTGAAGGCAGAGGATATACGTTAATTAATGTTCCCCTTTCTAAAACATGTTAAACCCCAGTAAAGTTCGATCTAATCGAAGCAGGGAATTTATACAAGCTTGCCTTATAATTTAGAGAAAGGCTGCCATGTAAACAATTCAATTATAGCGCAATTATAGATTGTGAAAGATAAAAATAGAAAGTTGTACGCAGACTATCGATTGGTGTCAAATTATTGATAATTTATTGTGAAGGGAGAGCAGGGCAGGTAGACAGGGTTAATCAGCTGATAAATGTGAACAACTTTCAACCGGCAAAACTTGTATGACCTTAAGTATTATAAACTGATAGCGATTTATCTCATATGTAAATAACTTTACAAGAACATACTTGATAATTGATGGACAAATTAAATATTGATCAGTTGATTTTCCCCTCAAGGAATGATGCCCGTTGCGTTGTGTAGCCTGTTTGCACGGACATGTAAATACGATAACTCGTCCGATTTGAATCATATTTGATACTAAATTCAGTCCGATAAACGTATGGACTGTATAACCAGTTGGACGAAATTAATTCAAATTTTATTATAAATTTGTAGCTTCCCTTCGTCTCTCTTCATCCGCCATCCATTGAGTTATATTAAAAATTTGGTAAATAATCTGAATCCAAAATGGCTAATAATCGAATAATGTATGAGTGTTTTGATAGCTTACGTCATGTAAATATCGTATCCGAAACTCATTCTGTAAAACTTGAGAAATTTGAGTAATTCAAGATAAAGGCCGCTCAAAATTTTCAACTCTTTGGTGAAAGCCTATTGACGTGCAGCATAAAAAAAAATATTTTTTGGTTGTTAAGAAATAAGATGTTTTGTTTTTTGTTTAAAGGCAAAAATTCGCGGTCATGATCACTTTAACAAAGGAAATTTCAGTTTTTTTTAAATACAGTATATCCGGTTTGAGGTCCCCCTGAGTCGAAAGTAGTGTATTTGGAACGATGACTGTCTGTCGATCAAACGCTCTACAGCCCAAACGCCTGAACCGATTTCAATCAAATTTGGAATAGGGGCATTTTGGCCATATCCCGCTAAATTTCTTTCAGTTTTTTGATAATTCAAAATTTGGGATAACTAAAAACACAAAATTATAATCAATATGATATACGGCACAAGCTCAATTTTTTGGTACAATCGAAGCAAATTTAGGCCCTGTTTCATTAAATATATTTTTATAAAGACGGTTAAATGGTTAATTTTCATTTTTGACTGATAACAGCCGAACTGATAATTTTGGTGACGAATAGTTTGTTGGTTTATTTATAAATGAAAAGCAATGACGTCCAAGTGGAATGGAAACACGAGGGAGGCCTACTATTATAGTTGGGGGCTCAAAATGTCTCCATTTTTACGTTTTACTCGTGTTTTTCATGACCATTCGAATGCCGTTTGTTGCTATCAATAATCTTCTTTTTTAGCGAAAATATTTGCATTTATGTATGTTGCAAAATAGTTTTTTATACAAAAAAAACGTAAATGTTTACGCGTACTCCCTGAAGGATTTCCTGTAGATTAAAATCACCTCTTCACAATAAGATGTGCAAGTTAAAAAAAAAAAACTTTATTAAAAATAAATAAATAAATAAAGACACTAAAAAACTAATAATTATTTTGCAAAGAAATTTAGCGCGTTTGATAAGCATCAATCGTGCTTATATTTCTCAAATTACTGTTATGATTCTTGAAAATGTTGCAATAGCAACACTGAAAATGCGAAACGATAATTTAAAAAATATTTAATCAATAAAAGAGCAATAAACAATAAAATTTTAGTTTAAAATACATGGTTTTATAGGAAATACAACTTCAGTTCCTTTTCTATTGTACAACCAAACAAATAAAAAAGAAGCTACGAATGAAAACTTATATAATTTTACAGCAAATCTTGAATAGAAAACACGAATTTAGACAACAGTTTATTGATAATGTCTGAAGCGATTTTGCTGACTACAGTAAAAAGAATCCGATGTTCTGCGCACTGGATTAACATTATCAAGCAGATCAGTTGTTCTACGTGACACCTGTTGAAACTACTGTATATGCACGGAAGGAAACTTGAAATACGATGAAAAACACTGAAGGCTTAATTTAAAAAAAACAATTAACAATACATGTTTTAAATATATAAAGTCAGACACGTACATAGTCTTGTGTTTGAAACGTATAAGGTATATAATTCCTAAGAAAAGAGACAACACGAGGTACATACTAATCCCGACATTCAAGGAGGTGATGTCGTTGGCGGTGTGCCTCATGGTTACAGTTTCATTCCGAACATATTTATTGGAGCAAGGCGGGCAAGACAAACATGCTCCGTGACCTACATCTCCACGCACAGTGATAATGAGACAAATCTAACAATGTACCTTGAAACTCTATTCTGCGTTGAACAAAACAAATTGTCACATAATAACTATTAAAAAAACAAAGTGCTGATTATTTTAGTCCTCAGTGCTTAGCTAGTTCAACACTCTGCTCAAGGCTTTTATTATTACAAGAAATAATACACTTTTATTGGCTGAAATATGACACATCAATATTTTCAGGAAAACCCATAGAACAAAATGAAATAAAATTTAAACTTAACACTTTAAATCAAACAAAATTTTTTTGTCCATTTAGTGACAACGTAGGTAATAACTAAATTATGATAATCCAATTTCCAATATATACAAAATGTAGCAAATTTTGTTGCAAAACTAGAAATGTAACATAAGTAACACTTTATTTTCTTCATAATGTCAACATCGTTGTAAACATTCATACATACACAAACTTCAAATTCAGTAATTTCGCGCACTGTGTGATACTACATCCAACTTTTGCACATTAGTGTGCTCTGTTACTGTGTCTTTAGAAAGTACTGGCATTTAACCTTTGAATATCATATATTCACTAAAATTAGTTATTATAAAATATGTAATACACAAAAAAAAGAAACAAACATTTTGATTCCTACATTGGAGTTACCGCTTTCATCACTAGCGGTATCACTTTCACACTAACAGTCATGAATATCACTTGAATTGCCAAGTTCACTCATTATTTTATGTGTAATACTACACTAAAAACACTACTGATACACTAAATAATCATAAAATAAAATGTATTTACCAAAATAATATAGAAAACACTAAGCAACAATTCACTGCCGGGACGCAGCAGTAAACATCAAATTGTCTTTTACAGGCTTGCTAACATTGATTTTTCTTATAACCATCGATAAATTTGTGCAAAATGAATAGAGCGTCCTTTACTCAGAGTTACTATATAAAATACATGTAGTTTGGATACAAGTTACCGTTAGTATATATAGATTTTAGCAAACCTTGTTTAACTAGATCGCGATCGTGACTTTAACACTTGGAGGGTTAAAAA
This sequence comes from Aphrophora alni, assembly GCA_963513935.1. NCBI lineage: Eukaryota > Metazoa > Arthropoda > Insecta > Hemiptera > Aphrophoridae > Aphrophora > Aphrophora alni. The sequence goes on from OY740775.1 coordinate 11,510,220, forward strand.
AACAAAGTGTACAGTTTTTTTCCATACACTCAAAACACACGGCCAAAATTTGCGTTCAACTTTGTAAATCAAACTTTTAATGATTTTTAGGTTCATTCCAGTCTTTGCCAATTACTCCTGAAAAGTAAGTTTTTTTTATTTACGGTTATTAATCATCACATTTCACTTAAATTTGATGTAACTTAGAGTAGACCCGAGTTTAATAAATTACGGCTTTTACAGCAGATACGTGGACGGTTTGGGCGATTTGTTTTATCCGATTACTCCCAAATTGACATTTTTGGGGATATTGAGCTATACGTTTCATTTGGGTCCTAAAAGTCTACAATTTAGCTAAATTTAATCAAAATCGTTAAGAAGTTTTTGATTAAATCGGAATTATATAATTTGATCCGGTCATAATAAATAAAATGCCAGTAAATAATTCAATGGCAAAGAGTAAAATTAATGATTAAAGTGGGCTTTATTAATTAATATAGCATTATATTTATTAACTTACTTTCAAAATACTTTCCTGTAGTCTATTTGTCTGCCTATTGCTGTAAAGTCAATTGAGTGGATCCATTTGATGATTTGTAGGAAACATATTTCGGCTATTTCTTGAGAAACCAGTATGTGTGATGAGACAATGACCAATTCCCAAAATATTTTACCTAAATTTTATAGAAATCATTAGTCGGTTTCCCTCCCTAAATGCAACTTTATTATTGTGGTTTTGTATTGGGTGTGTGAGAAAGTTTGCCCACGGTTTTATTTATAAAATGTATAATAGTAGTTATTACTAACATTTGCAGCATTAATTTTAATTGAAATAGGTTTGGATAAATCTACAAAATATTTTAAAAAAATGAAATTTATAAGTTTTAGTAATAGGGCCAATTTGGGCAAAACTGATATTTAAATGTGCAGAGTTCGAATATGACAAGTGTTTTACATTAGTAATGCGAAAGTCGTGCGCTGGTAACATTAACTACTTAAAATTCGGAACAGAGTGCTTTTTAAGTACACAGTTATACACTTAGTGATGTTAATAAAAAACACAAAAATTAATTTTTTGTAGATGTTTTGTGAAATAGAGGTGATAACTCTATAAACTGGACAGATTTCCATTTGAAATAATAAAAATAATTTTTAAAAGTGTAAAAACTGACACTTTTTATCGAAATGTAAACATAGATGGGCACTAGTGGAATTATGACATAAGTAAATTAATTTTGTATCATTTTTATCTCAGTTAGGAATGTTATAATTAAAACTAGTACATTGTTCCTCCTTTTACAGCCTCGTTATTCTAACATTTGTTGACGCGTTTTGGATATACTGTACTCCACCTCAAAACACTTAATAGTTACATAAATAGGTAAATTAATGTCATTTTTAATCATATAAAATTGTAGACTAGATTGACTATAAACATATTCTTTAAACCTAATAAACTCAGTCTAATAATGATGTAATAATCGTGATATTAATTTTAAAACTACAAAACTAATTCTAAAAACAACATATTAATGAATTAGTGAATTCAAAAGTTTTTTTTTTTTTTAAATGAATTTAATTTATTTAGTAATTTCAAATTTTGCGTAGCAATTTGGAAAGAAAAAAGCTATTTAAAGAAATTTCGCTTCATGAAGGAGGAGATGGAACATGAAATGGAACTGCTACAATCAGCTCAGGAGAGTAAGTTTCTGACCGTATTAATTTGTAAAGAAAAAAGATATTTCAAGAAATTTCGTTTCATGTTAAGGAGGCGATGGAACATGAAATGGAATTGCTACAAGCAGCTCAAAACTGATTCTGAAACCAACATATAACCAATTAGTGAATTCAAAAGTATTTTTTGAAATGTATTTAATTTATTTAGCAATTTCAAATTTTGCGTAGTAATTTGTAAAGAAAAAAGCTATTTAAAGAAATTTCGTTTCATGTTAAGGAGGCGATGGAACATGAAATGGAACTGCTACAAGCAGCTCAGGAGAGTGCATTTCTGAGCGTACCAATTGGCAAAGAAAAAAGCTATTTAAAGAAATTTCGTTTCATGTTAAGGAGGAGATGGAACATGAAATCGAATTGCTACAAGCAGCTCAGGAGAGTGCATTTCTGAGCGTACCAATTTGCAAAGAAAAAAGCTATTTACAAAATAAGAAGTGTTTTAGCTCCTTATACATACTCCCTGTCTCATACTTAAAATTGTTTAACATTTAGAAGAAGTTATTCAGAGTGAAAATTTCTTTTTCTTTCCCAAACACTAGATTACTCATTTCCTTCAAATATCAATTTAATATTTTGTAAATAATAATTTAACAACACAATGTTTCTACTTAAGTGTTAACACGTTTTACTAGAGAATTATAATAATTAAAAACAAAGACAACATTAATTGTTATGTTTTAAATGAGTCATATCTTTGATGTAACATACAAATAATATCTACGTCGAATCATCGTTGTAAAATGTTATTTATATATTGTGTGCAGAATAATAAACAGAACATAAACTACATTGGTAGTGGCGTGAGAAGCTATAATACAGAGAGTTAGAAATGTTGTCTCCAGTTCAATCATTTAATAGCAAAGCAATAGTGTCTTACAACACTGTATTTAGCTGTCAATCTAATAAGTCATAAACACTTCATTTAGATATGAGATTGTGATTGTATGTGTTAATAATATGTTTCATAATCCTTAGGACATTACAGAAGTCAGCGACTGAAATATCTCTGATTAATATAAACTCCCTTCATGTTAAATTTGATTAATTCTAGTATTGACAATCTAGATTCTAGAACAATCGTCTGTCAGTCACGGGTTCGAGTACTTTGACATTTGACAAGCTGGATAACAAATAGAAGGGTAATAAATCATCAGCATTCTTCAGTTAGTTTTAGTCATTCATTGTGATTATCTCATAACAAACACATAGGTGACGCATATAAGGGTATTATTGTTAGGGTATTAGGGAATATTCAATTATCTGCTTCCGCCAGTGGTTTGATTAGCTTCATCCATACATATCTCTTAATACATATATGACGAATAGAGCGGTACTTTTGTTTTCTACTGTTTCTCTTTTTCAGCAAAATGCATTTCGGAATTACGTCCTTACATTTAGTTCACACAGAAAATAGGTAATTTTATTTGATTAAATTACAACCGAAATGACGAAAGTGTGTAATGAACATAGACTATGGGATGATTCATCAGTTCAGTAAATGGAAAGGCTTTTTATATTACAGAAAAAGTCAATATGACTTGTAGCTGGAATAAATACCTGGAGTTTTTTGCAATTGGTCTAGCACAGGCTGAGCAAATATAGGAAACTCCATCCACATCTGTACCACAGCTTCCCGAATGTTTAAAATCTAAAACTTTTAAGAAATAGCCTTAGAGAATTTTTAATATCTGTATATTTTTACTCTGTGGGGGATACCTTGACCGTGGAAGTTTTAGGGGATTTAATCATGCCCGGGACATGTTTTACAGAAATTAAGATAAACTACTCTAAGTCATGCAAAATGTGTTATTTATTTTGTTTAATATTTTTCTCTTTTATTATTTATTCACTGTCTGATACTCTTATTTGTATAAAGAATCATTAATGCGTTGTATCTGTTTGTACTATGTTTTATCTATTGATGTAAAGGCTTAGACTTGTTGTATGCAATTGCATTGTCAACCACAACCAAATAAATGAAATGAGAGATAAGTACAAAGTCGTTCACTCCAACCAGGGAATTAATTTTGTGGGTACCTAATAAACACAGTCTCCCCCATATCTTCTAACACAGTAAATCAGATATGCACTATTCTCGTAATCTGGAGGTCAGAAATATTTAAATAATAAATTTTACATTTGCGATTTAGTTCCGCCATTTTGTTAACAAATTACAATATAGTTATAAACAATTGGTTTTTATTGGTTGGAAAATTTGGTTTTTCGTATAAGCCGTATCTCTATAACCAACTTTCCGTAAACATTTTATTTAAATGTCATTATCAATCAAAATAACAAATTTTCATAAAACAATTTTCAAGTAAATGTTGAAATTTCATAAATGGGCAACCTCGTTGTCTAGATCCGGCCCAGATTTAATGGGGAAAAAAGGACAAAAGAGTAAAATGACAAATTTTGCTTATTAAAAAAAGAGCACTTCATCTTGATCAATAAGTTCTTGTATATGTTTACTAGAAAGTACGTAGAAAAAAGTTTACTCTACCACCATTTCTCATTAAATTAAAATGTTTTAGAAAATGGCGCTCTGAGGTCGTAAAAATGATTTTTTTTGTTTGAAAATTTGACAACCGATTTCTAGTGTAGACACATAATTTGTCTAAATTTCGTGAAAAATTGATGATTCTTACCTCATTTGTTTCATTATTAGTAAAAACAAAAATCTTAAATTCAGAAATTCGATTTTTTTTTAAATTTATGAAGTACTTTTAATGTTACTATAACCTACCATTTCGATAATCCCTTCATTTCCGAGTATATTTATTATTATTATTTTAATTATCTAAGACCCATAGAGCTGGAGATATTTAAAAAATAGTGTAGCGATGGATCAAAAACGATGGATCAAAAAGCGATGGATCAAAAACGATGGATCAAAAAGCGATGGATCAAAATGGATCAAAAATGTATTTGTATGAATTTTGTAAACAAAATTCAACTTCCCAATTACATCACTTCTCATCAATTTTTTGGACTAATTTCCCTCTACTATTACTAAAAAAGGAAGTAAATAACATAAAATAAAGACGCCATAATCTTTGAATAGGCTAATAACGTTGAAAGAGAATAAGAGTTGGTCAAGAAAGACAAGATAGGAAAGATGAGGAAGAGGGATCTAATAACTCGAGACTAAATGGAAAAAAGTGTAGATCCTTAGGGATTCCCACAACCGAACTTACTATAAGTCAGACCCTGAAGGTCCACTGAAAATCGTTGTATATAACAGTGCCTGAAGTTTTGTTTATCTCGTAAGACCTAATAGTTTCTGGCATAGAACACAATCATTTATTTTAGACGGTACATTATTTTGAGAAAACAAATAAAACTAATATAAGTAGAGGAGAAGGTCCAAATACGGGCTACTACTTTTGTTTCCGTTTGTACGGTCATGTCTATACACACTTTTGAAATTTGACACATTATATTGCGTATTTAATATATTCTCTATATAGTATTAAGTTAAAATATTTTAAAAGATAATTTACATCTTTCAAATTACAGTTTTAAAATAAAAGTGCAATTGATGCCTTTTGAAAGTGTGGTCTAAATACGGGCCACCCTTACAAAATACTAAAAACTAGGTAAATTAAAGACAATAGAGTGAATGAAAACTTTCTTTTACGTGCTTAGTTACATGAAATTTTTGTAAATAGTTAAAAATAACTTTTTTAAATGTTATAAAAAAATAAATCATGGGAGAAAAAACCACACTAAGATAAATTCAAACTCAAGATTGAATAAAATTAGAGACGTCCAATATCTTAATATATGTTTAAGAAAGTACTATCAAAACGATTATTACTTTCAGTATGTTATGTATCTAGAACAGTTTCGCCATTCCCCAAAGACTTCATCAGGCTAAGCATAAGTAAAGCATCGGTGTATAACGAAACAGCTATATAACATCAGAATTCTCTGACAAATATTTGAATTCTTAATTGTTAAAGATAACAAAAATTTAATTATTAAATTACTTTCATTTTGAAAGGTTAAGGTAAACCACTGTATAGCAATGGGAGGGAGGATATAGCAAACAAGTGCCTAGGGCGTTTAATTAGCAAGTGCGTCACTGAGTGCATTGCGAGCTACACACTGCATCACGCCAGCGGATGAAACAAGTAAGAAATCGATCCTGCTACTCGTGTTCTATCTTCACCACTGGTGGGCTAAAACTCGTGCCAACAGTTCATTGCAAGGCTGTGTTAATGTCGAGCTAATTTCTGTAAATATTCGTTAACTAAATACGTCATGGTATAAAAGTTTTGGGCATTCAACTGCATCAGCAAACCAAGGCAAAACTGGAGCCTATGATTTTACAAGTGAATGTAAATGTAAAATGATTCTTTATTTTGCAGATATTCGTCAATGACATATTTAACGTGTAAATCTTATTTACAGACTGTATTGACAATGTTAGCAAGTCTAACATTCATAAAGAACCAATGTATAAGCTATGTAAAAATCTACTGAGTATATTATTTGTCTGTCTTATTCTTTATTAAAATTTATTGTTTTATTTCCTCAGAATTACGATGAAAGTTGTGAAACGAAACATTTGAGATTGTGCAGAAGCATTTTTACAAAAAATAAGCTCTGTGGTTTTTCATGACAGACCTGAAGGACCTAGGCCTGCAAGACAGCTTTTCAGTTGGGTAATGTATGAGGTTAAGGATATCGCCGTCATTTTAGCATCTTCTTCCGAGTTCGCTACCATATGTAGGTTCTTTCAATTTACAGTCAACGCTATATACTAGATTTTAAGAACTATACTAGAGTAACTTTATTTTTGTTTTCTGGGGACTTCTCGCCTTTATGGTTTGCGAAGCTTTATATTTTCTTCTCGCTTTATAGTTTACGACACAAAATTAATTTTGAAACCAAACTTAACTTTTCTTTATTTTAGATCATTCTAAAAACAAATTATCGATGCTTGTTTAGACGTTATGAATGTTCCTGGACAAAATTTGTACATAAATTGCAAAATGGCAGCCAATTTAAAAATTTTAAATCCTTTTGTTTTAGGATAATTTTTAATTCGAAAATCATAACTAGTTTTGTGCAGATTTAAAATTTGTATTCCATGATGCTCAAAAGTGATTTCTACAGTAAAAAATGAAAGCATTAAAAATAAACTCGAAATTATTAAAAAGTAATAATAATTTAGCATGCCACTAGGTTTTATTACTCGTTTTTTGGGCGACCTTTTTTGACTCAAAATGATTAGTCATCAAAAATGTCATTTTGACAGTTGTCAGTCGAAAAATGAAAATGAAGAATGGATATTGTCTTTAATAAAATATTGAAATAGGCCCTAAACATGTTATCACTTATGAAATTAACTCGTTCTCAGCTTAAAACATATTTGATTAAAACCGACTTCTAAATAACAACGTTAAAGGTTCATTCTTCCAACTACTCCAGAACTTTAATACTTACAATTTCCCACAAGTGTGTTGGTCATTAATCTTCATATTTCCCTAAAATTTAAACGAAATCGGTAAACCCGATTTTGAGAAATTACGTCTTTTATAAAACAACCCTTCACTGATTTTGGTTCATGTACCGAACTCACGAACTGAAACTTTTAGAAAGATGGGGACGAATACCAGTCATTTTTTTCGAGTCCTTAGCACAATCTGTTCAAAATCATTAGAGCATATTTTGAACAAATGTAATCTTGTGGTTTTCCTTTTTAAGGCAGTTACCTTCAAATTTTTAATTATGAAAAAGCTCCCGAAAGTTGCTAAAATATAAATACCTGAAATTGTAAAAATTGTTTCATGTGTTTAAGAACCAGCTTAAATACAAAAATGCGAAAGACATTGAAAAAACATTTTTTTTTTTGAAGTCAGGAATCCTCAAAACGGATATATTAGCAAAACGAAGTCTATTTATTTATATTTTATACCTCAATACATTCTACATTGTCAATTATACTACATGAAAAAGCAGAAATTAGTAAATCCGAATTGTGGCCTAGAAGCTTAGAACATATTTTATTAACACTCTCTCCTCCATATCCCACGCCCTGTTATTAATTCCATGGTATAATTGCTAGCATTGTTTTATAGTATCGAGTACACACGTTTATATTTTCAACGTAGGTAGATTTATGGTTTTGGCGCGACTGATTGTGCCTTATCGACGCTACTGTTAAATTTACCTAATAAGGTAAGAAATTAGTGCAATTAACTCTCGTCATATCACAAGAAACGTGTTGGAGGTGGGTGAAACTCTGTTAGGTCCTCATTCACACGACTCGATTTCTTTAACAGAAACAATTAAACTATCGTACCCAGCTATTATAAATCATTTCTAAATTTACTATCTCATTATACATATAAGGCTTTTAGTAAAAAAAAGTTTTATCACTATTTTACTTCATACTTTAGTCATACACTTTTGTAGGAACTAAGTGACATCAAAATCGGGATTTAAAAATATTCCCCCTCTATTCCAAGCTTTCAAGGAAAAACAAATTTACCACAAAATAAATTTTTTTTTCCTTGTTGTTGAAAGATGAAGAAATCTCTCGATCACCATCGCCTTAATAAAACAAGTTGATGCGCGACATTATGGTACTCACCCAGTCCCACCAAGTAGGTCTCTTGGGCCTTATCCCCCAGGGTAAGTTGTTTAAAACACTTGTTACATCAGTTGTTGAGGTTTTCTGAACATTGTGTGACTACATCCTAACGGACCTCACATATGAGTATATATTAATAAGTTTCTACTCGCTTTGTTATAAAAAAATCAAAATTTTAGAATGAGACAGATTAGTTGGGCAGGTCATGTAGTAATGGACCATTTAGATCATGTGCACACGTCTTCTTTTACAACCAATATGGCAAAACAAAAGTAGGAAGACCAAAGTTGAAATGGCGGAAGATGTGGAGCGAATTGCGCGAAGGACTTATTAATTAGCAACTGGAGGTCGGCTATAACAGACAGAGAGCGTTGGCGGGATCTTCGGCAGGCGTTATAGCGCCCATTATGAACTATAAAAGACGTAAAAACATGAATGAAAACATACAATGAACAAAGCCTATAGTCACAGAGTAGAGATTAGTTGTGGAACCACTAGTCGTTAGAGTAAAATGATAGTGAAGAGAACGTGAAAACATAGGATCCAAGTTCATTAAATTTAAGTGCATGCACATCCTTAATCGCCACCGATTGGAGAGAGGACCTATGATTTAGTTTAATTCTTGGGATCCTTCAGCTTTCTGTCTATTTTTGTACAAACCTATGATTATTTTCGAAATCAAATAATAATTTCAATCAAATTTAATACAGATGTTCTATGGCGAAAATGAGGGAGAGTTTAAAATAATCCTCCTGTCCGTTTCACCCCCCCCCCCCAATAATAATTTCAATCAAATTTGATATAGATATTTATTTCTATGTTCTATGGCAAAAATGAGGGAGAGTTTAAAATAATCCTCCTGTCCGTTTCACCCCCCCCCCCAATAATAATTTCAATCAAATTTGATATAGATATTTATTTCTATGTTCTATGGCAAAAATGAGGGAGAGTTTAAAATAATCCTACAGTCCGTTTCACCCCCCCCCCCAAACATAGCAATTTAAACATTTATCATGAATTGCTCCCTAGCTGTAACTACTAAAATAACCTAATTTACTTTACGCAGAATGACAGTCTACATCAAATCAACGACAAAACTATTATGGACATTATCTCTACGAACCGAGATTTTAACTATTTCACTTGATAAACCTCTACTATAGTCAAATTCAATTCAACGCACAATCATTTGTTTTTATTCTATTTTATTCTTAGTTGTATATATGTTTCATATATTACCGTTAATACAAATTCCTCCTTCACATGACGTCATTGTGAATGAAAGATGTTTTAGAATAAATTAGTTAAAGGAAGTGAAGTTGAACCGGACAGAGCAGAGTCGAGTACATTGAAGGGTCAACAAACCGACCAAGACCTCGTAGAGTAGAATAGAGGGACATCGCCTTCTGTATTTATTAAACTTACTTTAATACGTTTCTATAAAGTTTGACGTAGGTAAAGATGTTGGCGTTTATCCTGCTCATGAAATAGTAGCTTTTATTATTTCAGCATCACAAATTAAATAGATAAGTCTATTTATATACAAGTAAGAAAGTGTATACAAATTGATGACTTCTATATTATATACATAATGATAGAATGGTCGAAGCTCTCTGAAGCGTTTTGTGATTAACAAAATATAAATTAATTAATTGTGATTGCTAGAAAGAAAAAAACAGAAAACAAATTTACGATACCTACACAAAATAAAAAACAAATAAGTATCACACTTCAGATTATATTAGACTTCTAACATAAACAAAAGAAACATTTTACTTTATGAGGTACAACCAGAGTTTCAGACGTACACATCTACCTCGAATATTTTATTATTATACATTTTTCGGACATTTTCCATCATTTGTGTGTTAAAAATCAAAACACGACGTTTCGGGAATAAGAATCAATTCCCGTTATCAAGTGACTAAAAACTAAAGAAACATGTTTTTTTATTATTTTTTTTATGAGAATTGTGTTCTGTGTGTTTGTTATACTGTATAGTTTTTCTCATAAGTCAAGCTCAATCATTTAATATGAAACTAGAAACTAAGCCTATGTAAGAAGTAAAATAGGTTTTAGTTTTAGTTTCAGTTTTTAGTCACTTGATAACGGGAATTGATTCTTATTCCCGAAACGTCGTGTTTTGATTTTTAACACACAAATGACGGCAAATGTCCGGAAAATGTATAATAATAAAATTTAACTTCCATCATTAACAAATAACTTCGAACAGAGAATACCTCGAATATATAAAGCCTCTCTACAACGCTTTCCTATTAAAGTCCAGTTTTACCCATTTTAGACGACTGAATAAAAGCAGATTTTGTAAAAGTGTGAACGAAAATCCTCCAGGCACGAAATTTGTTTTCATGTATTTGTTTATTCCTTAGTATTTGTGACGGAAGGATATGTTATAGGTATGTTTCCCAGTTATAGAGGACTTATCTTTTCAGCCTTTGATTCAAATGATGTATTTGATTATTTTTAAAGTATTTCTAAAATAACACAAACTTTAAAAAGCAGAACAGTGTGAGTTTAATAGATTATAAAATTTAACATCTCGAATTGATTGTAAAAAGTAAATAATTGTTAAATTCACCCTTTTTGTTTTTAAAATTGTATATCTCTTCTCTTTGTTGTAGAACTCAAGTTAAATCGAAAATGCGACAAACCTATGTATTAAAATTAATTTCTAATGACCGGTGATGTTTCATATTCCTGGCCTTTTTACCACGTTTTTATTAGTTCGGTTTCCGTCATATCTGTCTGTCTGTCTATCCGTCCGGGTGGAATTTTCCAATCGAGTTTAAATTAACTTCCCGATAAGCTAGAGACCTGAAATTTTGAACATAGGTCAGAACTGGATGACAATACAATATTCAGTTGGTTTCTTGTCTCTACATTTGTTTAAACAACAGGTAATAAGAGGTAATATTTTGAATTTCAGACAATGCAGCTGAACAGTATGTGAAATGCATTGGGAATTTCCTATATATGTCCCTGTCAGTCTCATCAATATATACAAAACCGATTGAAATCTTTCACCCGGACATAAGACTAAAAAACAGAAAATAATAAATCATTTAAACTTTTGTTTAACATCCCACGTTTTTAAAACGGAATAAAAAGTATAAACTAATTTTCCATGACCCTTCTACAATTTTGAGGGAGGATTGTTAGTGGTTATGGATATCTTTGGAATACTTGGAGAGAAAAACGTGGGGCGCAGCCAGTAAATAATACAAGTAGACAATCCGGATGAATTCACAGCTAATTTCAGTGAACCGGAAATAAGATTCACTGTAATTTAATTTATTTACTCATCCTTAACTTTCATAGATTGCCTGTGCCCCACGTTTTTCTCTCCAAGTATTCCAAATATATCCATAGCCACTAACAATCCTCCCTCAAAATTGTAGAAAGGTCATGAAAAATTAGTTTATACATTTTAGTCCGTTTAAAAAAAAAACGTTAAAAAAAAAAAAGATTTATTATTTAGTGTGTAAATTCGTTTCATAAAAATTGGGAAAACTAACAAGTTTGTTGCTAAAATAATTTGTCACCAAAAACGTAGAACCGTTTCCATAATAGTATTCTGATGTTTTTATGAAAATTGATAACAGTAAGTAAAGATTTACGAAAGGTACAATTGCCAACCATCCACACACTCATCGACTGACAATGACAAGAAAATATCCATAATTTTAATTTCCCTTCTTCCTGTGGAAAGTGATCAAATTGGTCTAAAACAAAATAAATATTCTTTAACGACTATCAACCTTCCATATACCACAATCAATAATAATAAAGAAAGCAAGATTTTTGTAATAGGTGTCGCATAAACAGCTTTACACACCAGAAATAGATCTTTGACGTAACAATAAAGCTACTCTGATTAGAAAATGATAAATGACTTTGTCTTATATCATCTAGAACTTTTATAAATATATGAAATATAGATAGTTTTGTGTCATTTTAATACTGCAGTCTACTTTAACAGTAAGCTAGTCAATATACTTAAATTCCAACTTCTTTTCAATTCTTCTCATACAAAGACTTCCTTTATGAATATAGATGCAATCATTAAAATCTACAATGATGATACAAGTATGGTCATTTTGATGATACTTCGAATGTTTCCGGGTAAATGACCCCTATTTATTTCCGTTATTAAGCAACCAATCAGCCTCGGATATTAGTAAACGTTTATACTCGTCAAAACTTATTTAAGTTAAATATCTTTTTATTACATTAGTACAGTCTTCAAAGGTTTCGACTGTAAATTAATTCCTAAATGGCTGATTTTTGGGTAGTTTTTTGGATGCTCAATACGATGAGAAAAAGTTCTGCAAGTAGGTTTAGGCATTAAAAAAAAAATTAGTGTTTCTGTTATATCTCCGAAATTATGAAAAAACTGTAAAATAAACTCCTATACAAAAACTAGCTAGTTCAAACTTTTTTTGTGAAATACGATATTTTTACTGTCAAACGCGATTAAGTACAGCCACTAAACCAACTGAAAACTCAATATTAACTGCAAGTTACTTATAGTTAACCCCCTGATTTAAAATACGGGGTTCGAAGTAGCAAGCTTGATGTGCCTATTTTAATGTAGTCTTGGCTTAGATCACTCTTTCTCATCTTTCTTATAAGGCCTCTCTTGACCAATTTCTCTTCCGACTTTGACGCTATTTAGAATAGAGGTCTTTATGTCCTTTTCTTCGGCGATGATGACCGAGAGGCATTTTGCCTTTAAACAACAACGAAAAAAATATATGAATTCACATAAAAAAACATTTAACCTTTGTTTCTTTAAAATCGAAAAGTAGATATTTTTCAATAAAGATATACGATAGTATTCTTTAATATATATAAAGTATTCACACTTTTTAGTCATCATACTGTCATTCATTTTGTAGCAAACATTGTTGGGTTTTATGCAAACTTTGGAATTAATTGAGTATTGTGCAATTCTTATTCATCAAACTTATCATTTTGATTTTTGTTCGTAAATAAATAGCAAACAAAACTAAACCGACAAGATAAGACAGAGCGTGCACAGTTTATTCTAAAAATAGCCCAAGAGTTCATTCAAGTAAAAATACATTTTTGAGTATTTTATGCAATTCTATTCATCAAACTTATCATTTTGATTTTTGTTCGTAAATAAATAGCAAACAAAACTAAACCGACAAGATAGACAGAGCGTGCACGGTTTATTCTAAAAATAGCCCAAGAGTTCGTTCAAGTAAAAATACATTTTTGAGTATTTATGCAATTCTATTCATCAAATTTATCATTTTGTTTTTTGTTCGTAAATAAATAGCAAACAAAACTAAACCGACAAGATAGACAGAGCGTGCACAGTTTATTCTAAAAATAGCCCAAGAGTTCGTCCAAGTAAAAATACATTTTTGAGTTTTTATGCAATTCTATTCATCAAACTTATAATTTTGACTTTTGTTCCTAAATAAATATCAAACAAAACTAAACCGACAAGATAGACAGAGCGTGCACTGTTTATTCTAAAAATAGCCTAAGAGTTCGTTCAAGTAAAAATACATTTTTGATTATTTATGCAATTCTATTCATCAAACTTATCATTTTGATTTTTGTTCCTAAATAAATATCAAACAAAACTAAACCGACAGTATAGACAGAGCGTGCACTGTTTATTCTAAAAATAGCCCAAGAGTTCGTTCAAGTAAAAATACGTTTTTGAGTATTTATGCAATTCTAGTCATCAACTTATCATTTTGTTTTTTGTTCGTAAATAAACTGCAAACAAAACTAAACCTACAAGATAGACAGAGCGTGCACTGTTTATTCTAAAAATAGCCCAAGAGTTCGTTTAAGTAAAAATAATTTTTCTACCTCTGTAAAAATCCATTGATTCTCTTTGAAACTTTAGAAAATGAAACTTGTTTTAACTCTAAAAACAATTTTTATAACGGTTAATAAGTTAATTTGTTTATAAAACTTTCACTATTTGTGAAATATGCGTTTTGTCCTATCATCGAAATTTTAATTTTATTATTTGTAGGTTTTTGAGTTTTATTATGTAAGAATTAGTTTTAAAAATGTACTCTTTTTTGTCAATTTTGAAAACATGGTTTAAACTAACGCGTTTTTAACCAACAAAAGTAATATTAAAAAAAACAAAATCTTGTTAAATAATAAACCAAATATTAAAACAATTAATATTAAAAAATTAATAATAAAATTGCGGTAGGTTATTTGCGTCAAGAGATATCACTTTTTTGTAATACCCAATTGGACTCCTCTAGTCTCATTGACGCGCTGTAATTAATTATTACAACAAGACTAAGCTTTTAGGTCATTAAAACTGTATACCTACGATGATGTACCATGTCAATGTCATTGACAGTTTGTTTTATTATGGAATTCTTGACCCCAGCAGAATCTAATAACTCATTTCAGATTCAATAAACCCTGCATAAGTTATACGTTTTGAAGGATGACATTCCACCACATGTGAGCTAATAAATCATCGATCGCGACTCCTTATAGAGGGCTATGTTTTTTTTTTCAAATCGGATTACAACAATAGAGTTATAAATTGCAGACTCCCATCACGCGATTTGTCGTTATTTAATGTATATAATTATTTACTCGGGTAGACAAGGATATCAACAGAAGAAAAAGAACCTCTCTGACCCAGTTACAAACAGAGAGTTGGCTAAATTATCATCGGAACGTTGTACGTTTGAAAAGGTCAACCACTTAAACAAGTATTACAACATTGAGATATACACGTCACATAAAAGACAAAACATTAACCATGTCAGGACATGTTGGACTTTAAAAACCTATCAAATGTCAACTGGATTTTTTTGGTTCCTAACGAAAACTGGTTCAGGGACATGACACTTGTGGGCCGTTTGTTTTAACACTCCCGTTCGTTGCGGGATTGCAGAATCTGGGGCTCACTTAAATGAATGAAATACTTTAATACACAGATCTATTAAACGGTGTAATCGTCTGTTAAATATACTTTGATAAAATAGGTTCTATAGTTTAGAAAATTCAATAAACCTACACATAGCGTCTTAAATTAACAACATTTCAAAAACGTGGTTGAGAAATAGCCACTCATCTGATTGGGAATTTGACATTATGAAGTAACAGTTTCGAAATTGACACCTACCCAACGACTGAGTTCGTATAAATAAAGTTCCATTGAAAATTAGATAGAATAAAACTCGAACACAAGATTTCACAAAAATTAAGTTTACTTAATCAAACACGTTTCAACGACAAAGTCGCCATCCTCAGTGACACACGAGCTACAATAACTAATCTATGACAATAGTTGTTAGTTAACTTGAGTTATAGTTTAGTTATTTTAGCTCATGTATCACTGAAGATGGCGACTTTGTAGTTGAAACGCGTTAACTAAACGTAATTTTTGTGAGATTTTGTGTACGAGTTTTATTCTATCTAATATTATCTCACAAGTCAAGCTCAATATTTATTTATATTGACAAGTAAATTGATGTCTTTGGTCATTGTTGTTTGAAAATACTTAATATATATTTTTAATTTTCAGTTTTTTGGGGTTTATTTATCGTAGACTGTAGAAAACAATTCAAATTTTCTGATTTAAGTTTTTCTACAAACAATATGAAATTGGAACATGTGCGTATATATAAACTGAAACCTGTACGGCCAAAACGGGTGATTAGATTTTGTTGCAACTATTCTTTGTTAATATGGTCTAGCTGTGCACTTGAAGCTTGATTAAAAAATTTAAAACGTTATAAGAAGTCTCTTTTTCTATTAGTTTTTCAGCTCGAAACGATTTTCGTACTATCTCAGGAGTTACGTTATTGGAGTTTTACGATTACACTATATTTAGAAATACTGCTGAAATTTAATGAAAACTCCTACATTGTAATATTCAGGATGAGAGTGTTAAATTAAATACACTTGGTTGTCTGAAATTAAGAAGTAGTTGATGAGCAAGGTAAATTCTCAGATTACAAACACACAGTTTAAAATTAAAATTTCTAATATATTGAACCTTTTAAGTAAAAAAAATAAAAAAAATTCAATATAAAATTGACTTTGGTTTTACTGAATTATTGGCAGAGGTCGTTTCTAGTTTTACCACGTTTTTATTAGTTCGGTTTCCGTCATATCTGTCTGTCCGGGTGGAATTTTGCAATCGAGTTAAACTAACTTCCCGATAAGCTAGAGACCTGAAATTTTGAACATAGGTCAGAATTGGATGTCAATACAATATTCAGTTGGTTTCTTGTCTTTACATTTGTTTAAACAATAGTAGTTGTTTAAACAAATAAAAATTGTTTAAACAAATAAAAATTGGCCAATGAGATATAGACTTGAAATTTTAAACATGGGTCGAGGATGGATAACAATGCAATATTCACTCTGTTCCTTGTCTGCAAGATTGTTTAAACAATATTTGATGTGAGCAGCTTCTGTTTTGTGCGCTTTGCATATTCTACAGTGGTATACACCATCAGCACTGTCGTTTCTGCTCTCTCGCGTTGCCGTAACAGCAGAACTTGTGTTCGGGTCCTTAATCGGAACTCATTTCATGATCATGGATCTTAAATTTGCCATGAAATCCAAATATGTAATCGGTTTATATTCTATGGTTATGAACTTAGAAATTCACCATGGTGTTCGGAACATCAATCGGTGCACTTTTATGGTCTTAGACATAAGTGTTGTAATTCAAATATTGTGTTTTAATAAAAAATAAATAAATACAAATTTCGATGTAAAATCCTTGAAACTTTTAACATTCTCAAATTAAAGTTGAATAAAACCTACACTCTTATAAAGTGGGAATTTGACGCCAGATGTTCCCAACATTATATTACGTCATATGATCAACATTTGAGCTGTTAATAACAATAAAAAATCGTACTTTACAACCAGAAACTAAATGAGCCACAGTAAGGTAGGTCATTACAGAAATAGCTGTGTAGGATGGTGGTCACGGTGCATTATGAAACTGTCACGCATGAAACAAGTATGTTAATATTGACATAGGCAAAGCTCGCTAGATCAACAATCTGTATTGTGCTGTACGTAGGTTGTACGCGCGATTAGTAAGCAGTTCCATTTTAAATGAATTTCAATAGGAGGGTAACTGTTAACAGACAAGACTAGAGTTCAAGGGCAACCACAGGGAAGTAAAGTTTAGAGATCATCAGAACGCAAAACTAATTGTGTAACATTGTATATTTATAACTAGTTGAGGCGATTATATAATAGGGGACAATATCTCCGAAATCCTTTGCTCAACGCGTTCTTATTTAATGATCAAGTTAAATTGATAAACAACATTTGAAAAATAAAAATAATACTATGCTAGTATTATCGAAAGTTATTATTACTTATTTAAGTTACGTGATGTGATAGAGCTGACATTTCTGTATAAAGATTCGATGACTCTTAGTACAGTAGCCTCAGACTAGGAGTGTGTCTGGTGTAATGGGGGTGTCCTCTCTTCTACTTGTTTCCCTAAACTGATTTGACGGTACAAACCATCCAAGAAAACTAGGTACACAAATTACCGATTAGCTACATTTAATTCTTAAAGTTTAAGTTCAAGTTAATTCTTAATTTTGTGAACGTTTTATTCTTATTTACACCGATAAAAGAAACGAAATTAAGGTAGGCATTTTACACAGAAGCATTTGAGGTCTATATATTTTTTTATTGGGGTTGTACCGCTGAAAGCAAACGCAACGAAGTGTGGGGGGGGGCCCTCTTTTCCTCTCCACCCCAGACACATTCCTACCTTGAGGATACTGTATTTTGAACTGTAATTAAATTTATACATTTTGGAACAATGTCCGATCGCTTGTAGTATATTTGTCATTCTATAAAGGATTACGTGACTGTCAAAACTTTGCTGTTTGATGTGACATGGGTGTACTACGGAAACGGTCAAATCCAATTAATAAATTGGAAAGGAGTGTACAAATATTGATAAGTCCCAAATTTATAAAATGTGTATTTAAAATTCAACTTTTATTTTATTTATACATTTTGGACCATTACGTACTAAATATTTAATTAATTGGTTCCATATAGTCCAAAAACGCAAATAGTCTTACTGATGATGTTCATCAAAATGTGTTTCACATGATGGCTACATCAACTACTTTTTCTGTGGCTCTGCACCCACGATTTTACAAAGTGTCCACAAGAAGGGCATAATTGCTGCCAGTGGATTTTTTGGCGGTAAATAATGACGAAACTAACAAATTTAGACATTTCCTAAAAATATTCATCAATCTGTTATATCTCCAACAAAATCTTAAGTACGACATTTTCACAAATGTATGTAAAAACAAGATTAATAAGAAAGATAATGAAAAAGAAAAACATAATCCACCGGCGCAAACAAAACTGAGTGTTTTTATCGAGGGACTGAACTCACGTTAAACCTGTTATTTCTTCTAACTGTATACGAAGGTATCCAACCTCATTAGTTTGACTGATACAAAGTGTACATGCTACAACGTATAAAGAAATCTGTAGTAATAAATTAATTTGTTTTTCCCGTAGATAGGTTTGATTAGCGGCGTTTTTCAATTTAGGATCCTGAACTCTAAAACAACTTTTTTTCTTCTACAGGCTAGATAATTATTTTTACAAAATAAATAGTATAAATTTTGTAAATAGTATATAGAAATAACATACAGAAACAATGCAACCTTTAAAGAATATCAATTCGCTTAGTAAGAACGTCTGGTGTAAAACATCGAAAGAACCCGTACTGGACATCTAATTGAGAGCGTAACTATTGATTGAAGAGTGACCATACACACAATATTGAGGATGTAGTTTTCTGTCCTTTTCTCAATACCCACTACATCACAGCATGGCAAGCGGGCCGGTGGTTAAAATTAGTTACTTATTTTGCTAGACCAGGCATGGATTCCATTATTGATTAAATAATGTTTGCTTAAATTAGATAATGAGATTTACAAAAATTTAGCTTCGGCTGTTATTATTATAAAGAGTATTGTAGGTAATATTTGAAAATCGCTTGTTTTCCAGTCGTGGTCAGTATATATATAATTTTAAATCGCTAAATATTTTGTACTATTATATTAAGTACCATATCTAATATGTATACAACCCCTAGTGCGAATAACTATCTCATATATACAAATTTTAACCTATTTCCAGATGAAATAGAAAGGTTTACATTTGACAAACTAAATAGCTTTCAACCTGTAACCGACGAGAAAATTCCAAAAAGTTATTTAAAAAAAAGGTTACACCAGTAGTCACATCTACAAGCTTTCTATGACTTTTCGTATCTCCATTAGTTATATCCTAAATATAGAGATAGATGTTTTGAATTTAGGTAACTTTTATACATTTATTTAATCTTTTGACACACTTATAGGGTAGCTATAATCATCGAATTTGGTTCGCTTATTTGTGCCTACCAAATTTGATGATTCTAGATGTCCTATTAATGTGTCAATGAATTAAATAATTTTAAAACAATAATTTTTGGTATAATCCAATGACTGTTAAAACTTCCCACTTTGTCAAAAACGACTGGGAGTTTTGAGGCGAAGAAACTAACAAGCGAAGCGAGTATTGAAAACATACTATTTAATTTTAGCTTCAGTAATATTATAAACAGTTAGAGTGTCAACTTTTGAAAATCGCTTTTAGGTTCGTGGTTAATATATTATTTTTAACAGCTAAATATAGTTTTTCTACTGTTATATAAAGTGGATTGTTCTTCGGCAATAGGTAAACTAATTTTAAAAATTCATGTGATAACAAGAGCCAAAACGTAGAAAGACTTTAACGATTACTGACTGATACAAATTATAAGATGTGTTATAAGAATTTAGCGGATAATTTGTACAATATATTGTATGAATTAAACATACATTTAAAACGAGAAATTATTTTTACATTTTATGTGTGGCTATAAATCAAATTAAACATACATTTAAAACGAAAGATTATTCTTACATATTACGTGTGGCTATAAAACAAGTTAAACATGCATTTAAAACGAAAAATTAATCCTACATTTTATGTGTGGCTATAAATCATATTAAACATACATTTAAAACGAAACATTAATCGTACATTATAAGTGAGGCTGTAAATCAAATTAAATATACATTTAAAACGAAACATTTAATCGTACATTATGAGTGTGGCTATAAATCAAATTAAATATACATTTAAAACGAAACATTAATCCTAAATTTTATGTGTAGCTATAAATCAAATTAAAAATACATTTAAAACGAAACATTAATCCTACATTTTATGTGTGGCTATAAATCAAATTAAATATACATTTAAAACGAAACATTAATCGTACATTATAAGTGTGGCTATAAATCAAATTAAATATACATTTAAAACGAAACATTAATCGTACATTATAAGTGCGGCTATAAATCAAATTAAATATACATTTAAAACGAAACATTAATCCTACATTTTATGTGTAGCTATAAATCAAATTAAATGTACATTTAAAAAAAACATTAATCCTACATTTTTGTGTGGCTATAAATCAAATTAAATATACATTTAAAACGAAACATTAATCGTACATTATAAGTGTGGCTATAAATCAAATTAAATATACATTTAAAACGAAACATTAATCGTACATTATAAGTGCGGCTATAAATCAAATTAAACATACATTTAAAACGAAACATTAATCGTACATTATAAGTGCGGCTATAAATCAAATTAAACATACATTTAAAACGAAACATTAATCGTACATTATGAGTGTGGCTATAAATGAAATTAAATATACATTTAAAACGAAACATTAATCGTACATTATAAGTGTGGCTATAAATCAAATTAAATATTCGTTTATAAACATACATTTAAAACGAAACATTAATCGTACATTATAAGTGTGGCTATAAATCAAATTAAACGTAGGCCTACATTTAAAACGAAACATTAATCCTACATTTTATATGTGGCTATAAAACAATCCGTAACAATATCTAGACAAGTATAGATTTTCAGTCAATACAGACTGCCAAAATTAAAACGATTCTGATGAAGGTGAACAGGTGGATCGAAGTAACCATGCTCATTCAATTTTGGTCAAGGTTCATTGTTGTTTCCTCCCAACTGCTGGGTCAAAAGCTAAAGCGTTTCATTTAAAGTTTCAGAGTTGTAATCAACCACATCGTACATTCAATTCAGACAACATTATCCAATTATACACGTATGCAAGACTGTATTATGAAATATTATTATAAACAAAAGTAAAAATAAATAAGACACGAGTCTCTTTGTTTACTAAATTATATTAAATGTTTAAATTGATTTTTGGAAAATAAATGATTTACAGGGTCTAACAAAAAGACATAAAAACAAAATTATTCTTACCGAAAATTTCATTTCAGTACTTGTCAGTAAAAGGTGAAAATAAAACATGGGACCATATATATTAAAAAAAAAAATAATAATAATAATAATAAATAGCGCTTCCCAGTTGCTTCGCTTCTGCGTCCTCGGCGTAAATAGTTTTGATTAAAATCGAGCTTTTAGTGACTACGGTTTTCCCCCTCCTAACTTAATTTATTTTGAATCGTATTTTTTTTTACTAGTGGTTTGTACACGGGTTTTGGTCATTAATTGTTATATTCAAAAATTCAAAAATTAAATGAGCAATGATGTTATCCGGTGATATTTGTGGGTGAGGTAAATGTTGAGTCACCTGTACACAACGTGGCTGAAATAGCGCTGTCTTCCATGCACACAGCTACAATTAAGCGTTCCTACAATCGTAGGTCTAAACAATTGTAGGTGTCAGTTGATCAATCGTAGCAAAAAAAAAAGAAGTTACAAACAACAAATATACAATCACAAAAATTACCACTTTCATATCATTCTGATATCTACATACTGATACAACAAATACTGACAAAATTTATATTTATAAAAAGGAATAAATAACCTAATCGGAAATTTAATTTAAGAATGACAGCTAACGTTTAATTTTCCGACACAAATGAATGGAGAAAAACAAAAAATTAAAATTAAAAAATAAAATAAAATAAAAAATAAAAAAACTATAAATTTAGTGCCAAATTTAAGCAGAAGAAAAAACTTTGTTTTAATTTATATCCCCTCTCTCCCCGAAGTATTTCTTTAATTGTGTTAGTAGTAAACAACAAAATCAGAAAGGAGATATTAGCATGAAAAGCGATCAACATAAGCCCTTTCTTTGTAAACTTATTTTAAACGAAAAGTTATTTAGACATTTCTACCCTCATAGAGAACATAGGATGTTGCATTGTGGTACATACAATATAGGAATGATGTCTGTAGGGAAGAGAACATTAAACTTTATGATTATTGATTAATAACGTTGTAGACGGATTAATGAGTCCCTGCATTACCCAGGAGTGATCACAGTTCACTGGTGAAGGGTAAGCTTACGAATTATTTCGAAATGTAGAATATTTATGTCGGAAAATAAAACATCATAATAAGTTAACACAACATGACTAAACCGTACGCAATATAAATTTATATTAAAAACATAACCTGTTCACCTCTTGTTATCGTGTCGATGGAAAGCAACGTGGTGTTAATGTTTGTTTGTTTTTATGAACGATTTCGGTATTACATGGTTATTACAATACAAAAAAAAAGTTAGAAATTTTCAATATCCTTGGAAAAACAATAGAAAAACGTGATTTGGAATACAAGTAGAATACTGGTCAAGGAAAACTACACAGTAAATTATGACTCAATGTCCTCAACCCAGAAAAGTGAGGGGAATAGAGTACGGGGGGGGGGTAAGTAAATATTTTGTTTAATTACTATATGTAATGGAATCTCAACTTTTAAAACTATTTTAATCTTAATACTTTTCTAAAAACGTAGTCAGTTTAGATGATGGGGCACTAAAATAATGATTTTAATAGGCCTAATATTACAATTCTCAATTATAGCCGTGAAACTGTACTTCTTAACTGAAAAGTATGAATTATTAAAATAATTCTAAAATTGATAAATAAATCGAAAGTAGCTATATGTTAGCTTATTTTAATTGCGTTATTGAAAGGACCGTGAACCTCAAAAATAATAGTTTCATTTTACAATGAATTCTGTACTAATGTGGTTTACTTACCAATTACAGGACGTTCATACATTTCAATCAGGACTTTCATTTCGGTTGTGTGTATTTATTATAATAAAACATTGTAAGAGCATCTATAACCTCAAACGTTGCATATTAGGTAATTCAAAGCAATTATTTATATAACTGTTATACAGTTTGTAACAAAAGTCCTGGACCGGTTCAATAACTTGAAAATTTTAAAAAATAGATTTTTTTTTTGCCTTTTGGTGATAAAAATCTACTTTTTGACAAATTACATATTTTTACCTGTCTCCCAAAAATGGCGGTTTTGAGGGGCAACTCAATAATCTTAAATAGAAACCCCATCGAGTGACCCCTCCTGTTAAGGGGCTTATTTAGTAAAATATAACTGGGCAAACTAGAGGTCGATATCTTGCTTCAATTTAAAATGGCAGCCGTTCAAATATTTGAAACGGTTATTTAATTTTATTTCATTCGCAATTTAGACGACGAATACAGGATCAAAATCTATTTTTAAAAAATTGCGAACGTTGGTTGTAATCATAATTACTATTAATTCATATTTAAAATAGTATGAATTCCTATTACAAGGTGTAAGAAAGTTATATATTAGATGATGTAATTTTTCAAAGCGGATTTTCCCAAGTTGTCCAACATATCAACAAATACAACAGTTGATTTTGAGAAGAGTAGGTTTTAGTGGGCTTTCCACTTTAACAAAAAACGCAATTAAAGGTTCATTTAAAAAAAATTAAATAACAATCCTGGTACTTTATTGAGAATTATCAGCTTTAACCTGTTCTAAACCGTAATGAATTGGTGTTTAATAAATCAACCCTACAAAGTTCTTTACACACCTTTTACTGGGAATTTGTATTTATTCAAAATTCAATAACAGTAATTATGATTACAACAATACATTTTTTAAATATATTTTGATCCCATTCTAATTAATTGTGAAATAAATAAAGTACAATAGCCGTTTCAAATATTTGAACGGCGTCCATTTTAGATATGTGCAAGATATCGACTTCCAGTTTGTACTGCTGTATTTTTACTAAATAAACCCATTAACATGAGGGGTCACTCGTTTAAATGTAAGATTATTGAGTTGCCCCGCAAAACACTCATTTCTGGGGAACAGTTAAAAATGTCTCGTTTACCAAAAAACTAGTTTTTTATCACGAGAAGGCAAATATAAAAAATAATTTTTTCTATCATTTTTGGTTTTTAAGTTACTGAATCGGTCCGGGATTTTTGGAACACACGCTATTTTATACTGAATATATAAATATTACCTTGAAAAAATACCCAATATTTTCTAATCATGATGTAACAATATACCATAATTTAATAAAAAACTCAGCTAATCAAATTTAATCCCTTTAAAATGTCACTTTGTGTATTCATTTTATATGTTTTTTAAGAGAAAAGCTGATGTTTACGTGAGTCATGTAACTGTAGCCACGTAATGGTTCTATTTCTACTTTATTGTAATATATAGGACAAATTAGTATATGTTTACTTGATTATAGTTTTAGTAACACAACTATCATAATATTTGCAACTTTGTTTACCATCGTACTTGTGTCTTACATTGATCAAAGAGACTCCATAGGTTAATATATTATATACATAAAAGTATGACAAATTTATGAATTGATATAATAATTTATAAGAATTCATATATTTTGAAAAGTGTTAAGAATAAAATGGTTTTAAAATAAGTTTTTTTTTACAACGAATCGCAAGTTTGTATCTATAAATAGTGACACACACCCACCCTCCTAAGAGGTTAATATGGGGGGAAGTGAAGTCATATGAGAAAACACAGTTTTCGTCGGTCAACCTCAAAATTTATCTTTGTTTCCAAGTTATTAACGTGTTCCAGCATTTATTTTACGCCCTGTGTAAAGAACCTTAAATTTAACACGAAATATTAAAGCAAACCAGTAATAAATTTAAGATAAATCTCTTTCCCACTTTATAACCTAAACACCCTTTCACCTTGTGTTGGGTTTCACAACATTTAATAACTGCAAATATAATTTTATTGCGAGTTTGAAGTGTTGGATTTTTATAGCAACATTTCCAACATTTACTTGTGACCTATGAAAGCCAACGTTTCCCTCTTTCACTTCACTACACGTGTTCAAGTGGTAGAACATTATGTGGAAATTCATTATTAGCAAATGTTTATATCTAAAGTAACTGAATTAATGCAATCATCTTGGGCTACAGAAAACCGTCAATCGCAACTAAAACAGTTTTATAAATTAATGTGTTCAGGACCTTGAAAAATAACAAGACAAATATGGAATTAAAATTTATGTGTCAATAATTAATTATTTCAATTTAAAAATATAATAAAGTATTAAATTTAAATTACGGCACTTTACACTAAAACATACAAAAGCGCCCACAAACACGGGAAAATTGAGTTTCAAAAAATACGTACCATCAAAATTAATCAACTATATCGTTTATCGTCAATGTACTGTAATTGAAGATAATAAAACACAATTATTTATTTTGTAATATCCACTTTTAATTAGTCTAGCCGACCAATGGTTTCGCCTGCTAAGGCATTGACGAGGCTGTATTACAGACAGTTATACAGTCTGTATTATTCAGTCTGTAATACAGCCTCGTCAATGCCTTAGCAGGCGAAACCATTGGTCGGCTAGACTAATTAAAAGTGGATATTACAAAATAAATAATTGTGTTTTATTATCTTTAAACATGGAATTCCACCAAGAACCATCGGTCTCAACAGTAATGAAAATTAAAGAAACAAGTACAGCACGTTTGACCGTTTTGTTTAAAAGACTAAGAAAAAAGAATGTACTGTAATTGTATTAAACTATGAACAATGCAGATATCTCGTATTTAAAGCAATGTAAAATTACACGGAAACTCCTCCTAAACTATTGTACGATTAAATTATGTAAAGACAAATGTATAAAAAATCCTTAATACAAAAAATGAAAACATACTACATATTAGCACCGTGAGTTTTAACCTCAAAATACTTAACAAAGGTCACACTTTTGGGACAGAAATTAGATGTCGTAGTACGCAATTAAAAACCCCCAAAGAAGTAAAAATGTAATGAAAATCTGTTCAAACGTTTGAGCTATAAAACGACAGCAAATTTGTGATACGCGGATGGACATTTTTTATTTTCGTATTTTCGTATTTTTTTTTTTTTTTAATGGCAAACTGTGTTTTCAAATTGAAGTACGTACAACTCCCGGAAAGCGGGAATACAATCAAATGCTGATGCAATACCATTTCGTACTACTTTACTGGCACTTTAAGAACAGCATTTTAAAATGGTCCAACTATTATTTTGATTTAATACCGTAATAAAAATATGAGTACTAATTAAATAGTTATTTTCAAATATTTTTGAGAAATATTGCGATCTATGTCAAACGATTGAATTCAAAAAAAGTGAAGACAATCAAACAGTAATGAAAGATACAGATAGAAAGAACAAGTCAAATGGGTAAGTTTTGCTACAATTTGCACTTTTTTTTTAGGGGAGACACGTTTTAAATCAGATATTTAGTGAAATATATTTATTAAGAGTCTCTGAAGTACTCAGAGAATACTGAATTTTACCAAAATAATAAGAACACTAAAATTCCCTTATTTGATTTCTGAGTTTTCTTCTGTGCATTATGGGAGAAAATATATATGAGGTCATCTTTGATTAGTTTCGGTCAATTTTGTAATTTTTTACATTTTATCACGCTAAGAAACAAAATAAAGTTTCAAAACCTCTAGATCTTTATTGCGCATCTATAGTACATATTGGAAGACATTAGTGAAAAGAAAATGAAAATCAGACCGTTTTGACTGTGGTGACGGCATATCCGGAAGTAAGGACCCTTTAGTTGATTTATTTATTTTTACGATTATTAGTTTTTTTTGCCGGTTTAAAGTTTTTAAATCAAAATACATTCCGAAAAACCTAACATGATGGATGATCATATATGCCACGTAAAATCCGGGGAAAATGGATACAATTATTATTTTGTTTGTGTCAGTCTGTCGTTTGGAAGACGATTTAAGATTTCGTTTTGCTTTTAAACTCAATTCATGTAATTATATAGTATTTAAACACACTACGAATTTCTATTTACAATAGGCCTACTTCGTAATATACACTTCATTAGCACTGTCAATGGCGGTCGCTTTTACTACAATATATCAAGTTATTATCAACATTATGTTCAATTAGTTAGATTCGATATATTGACAAACTGGAAAATATCAATGCATGATAGTAGACAAACAAACTTTGATAGCGTCTTTGATACTCTAAATTGTCATTTAATTTCTTTAAATATAGTGTTGTTAGCCATCAGGATTGTAAATTTTATCAAATAATTTAGGTTAATTACTTTAACGACAACGATCCTTTTATATCCTAATAGACCACCGGTTTCGACGGTATACAGTCATCTTCAGAACAGGAACATTAGAGGGAGGGATAGGACAGCTTAATAGCAATAGGACGACCTTAGTCACCAGTGAACATTTAAAGTAAAACGTACATATGCGCCGGCTGATAGTGTTTTACAAAAAAAATGCGTTTTAAAAATAAATGTGGGGGAATTGGTTTTTATATATTTCATATTAGCTTTAAAATTTGTTTCAGTAGTGTTTGTGTTGGAGTTTATAGATAAGTTTTAAAGTAATATATATACTTTAATCAACAAGCATTAATTTAAAAATAATGTTATTTATTGGCAAAGTACAGAAACGAACGAAGTAAAGAAGAATGCTGTCCCGACCTGATGATGACGATATACCTTTTAATTAAACCGCTAGTCCACTAGGTTATATTAAATCTAATGACGTTACGGTAATTAACCTAAATTAGTTGATTAAATTCTTAAATTATTTTTTTTCTGTAAAGTCTCAAAACACAATTATTTTCAACCGAGTTTAAACACCTAAACACGTAACTAGTAACATTTGGGCAAACGATGTTAAAAACTGCAAATTTACATTAATATTGAATGCATGGAAAATCATATAAAAGCACCGCCGATGTGTTTACAGATTGTTATCACCTAAAATCTAACGACGCAAAAGTGTCCTCGCTAGTGTAATGATAACGCTTAAACACAGATTATAAAACATTACTGCCTCTTAATGTTTATAGATAGGCAATAAATCTACAGAGATTAACTGGATAAGGTTAGCCACGCATTCATATTACAGATAAGTTATTTTATGGCGAAACTATGAAATGTGTTTCGATCACGGTTGAAAATTTAATAATACAGGGTGTTAAATAAGTCCCGGGACGGCTTAATATTTTTTTTAACAATTACAGATAGAGCTACAAAGCTTTGCACATTGTTAATAGACACCAAAACATATTTTAGTCCGTATTCAGTGGACCGCTACCTTTCCATGGGGACGGCTCACAAGGAGTAAGTAGGAAATTTTAAAGGAGAGATAGGTCGAGTTGTACATCGAACTAAAGGCCTTTATGAGTAGAACACAATGCCGCGAACCCGACCTCAAACAGTTCACCCCAGTTAAAATAGATCGTCTGATTCCATTTGGTTTGTAGACTATCGCAAACTCACTCGCACCTTTTTGCAATTTGTAAATACGTAAACTGTAGTTGAGGTTATGTTTAGATTTTATTGGTTGTTACGTCTGCGAATAAAATATTGATAGCCTATGAAGACAGTTTGGTATCTATAAAAACAAATCTGATAAACTAAACTTGTCGCACATCAAATTAAAGAATAGTTATTAAAAAGATAACTATGAGATATTGAACATCCAGTAATTGTTAATATAAATCATCATGCGAGATTTATTTATTTATTTTATGGTCGTAGACAAAAACAATTGCATAGACATAGTCAATTTAAAATATTGCACAACTACACAAACAATACAACAAATAAATCAATAAAAACTGTTCAATTGTCTGTCAATACACACTAGACAAAATACAAAACAACATTTCACAAAACAATTCCATTAAAATTTTTTTTTTTTTTAAATGACCGACAAAAGTAAATTAATATAACCATACATAATACAGACATATTTTAATATAATTACAACAGTATAATCAGTGCTATATATAAATTTAGATACAAATTTAGAGAAAGAGACATTAATCATGCAAAGGGCCCGGCATAGAGTGAACAAACTCCTCCACAGAGTAAAAAGATCTAGACAATAGATATGAAATTACTAGGTGTTTATTAATAATCAATTGTCACAAGTGATTGTAAAACAGACACCTATGCTAATGTTTTCGTCTGTTAACACTGGCGTACACAAAGTAAGTTTACTTTAAGTTAAAACAGTTTCAAAATAAGCTGTTTTGCATACAATTTTGGATGAAACAATAAGATACTTTGAATAACTGGTGTAGGAAAAACATATTTTAATCAAACTTCGCATATTCTGAAGTTCAAGACACAAATGAGCTGAACAAAATGCAAAATCAATCAAGCAGCAGTTTAAAAATAGCGCTAGTTTTTCCGTCGCGACCAACAGTAAGTCTAAAAATAACTTGCTGCTCATTTTAAGTAGCTTGACATTCTGAATTCATTGATTTGCATTATTGTTAAGAAATGAATTTATAAACAGAGAACTTACAAATTAGACCGATTTGATCTATTTTGAATGAATATTGTAATAATATTTTAGACGAAATGAAATAGTTAACAATCGACAACATTTTATAATTATTATAATAGTTAGTTACAAACTACTACTATACATTGTATGTTCTCCATTACGTAATAAAAAGTTTGCTTCATTTCCCTTCTGTTGGCCATTTTGTGTTTTTTAGAAAATTATGAGTTTAAATTTCGTATGCGCATTTTTACACTATTTTTTATAGTATTCCAAGATCTAAAACTTTAATATCTAAATATACAAAATGGCGACAGATGAAATTTTTTAAAGTCAAATATCTCGGAAACCATACTTTTAACGAATGTTTTGTAAGAGACAAAGTTTGTAATAAAGGAAATTTAAAGTAATTAAAGTTTTAAACAAGTTAAAGTCTAATTTTTGAGTATGTTATGATAAAAAAATATTGCTTTTTAACACGAGTTATTGATACTGTATAATAAGAATTAACTAGTAGGCATATCATAATGGTATATTGGTTATATCCATTAACACTCTCATTCCACAGACATTTGATCGAGATCGGTTTTTTTTTTCTTTTTTGAAATATATAAATTTTCATCTACAACTATGTTTGAACTTCAATTTTTACCGATAACTCCCGTCTTGGAATTTTCATAGAAATATGATTAATAGTTTTTTGTTAGTTAAAGGTTTGATTTCACGTGAAGGTCTCTAAAGGACTTGTGTAATATTTTTCCAGCTTTTACTTATGTACAAGAGACACAATTTTTATGCATCATTAATTTGAATAATGATAGTGTACATATTAATTTATACATTATATTAATTTATATTATATATATATTTTTATTATATATATATATATATATATATAATATATATTAATTTATACATAGTGTACAAAAGTTAATTTCCTTGTACGAAACGACTGATGACGGAAAAAGTTTATGACAAATTGTTTACGCCGAGCTGAAATAATTTAGCTTTTAAAATTTACCTTCAAATCCAAATAAATATACTTTGATGTATGGAAACGTATGTTGTTTTCAATAGCCTACATCAAATTGTTGATGAGATTGAATATAATAATCTTACGTACACCACCTAATCAGTGTTCTATGTCCTGAAGTACAATAATAAAGGCAATCCTTATAAGTATTGTCTCTGAATGATTCTTTGAAGCACAGACCCACCCTGAGAGTTGTTTGTAATTGCCTATTTCCTAAACTGCGAGAGAGCTTTAAAAAACGAATTGCCGAGTTACAATACTGAGTTGGACTAAAACAAAGATGAAATCCATCAATTAATTTCAACAAGAAGTTAAAATGACCATATCTGTTGTCTAAGTAGAGACAGAACAAATTAAAACGATAAGATTAGCTGCAAGTTAGGAGATGTATCAGTTAAAAGATAAAAAAGACAAGACCAAGGTTGGAAATTGGTCTGCTAACTAAACACTGCCAATGAGATCACTTTAATAAATGTCTCGTTAGAGGGTTGTTATAGCACGAGAATTGACGGTACACTATTACAGAATGAAGGTACTCTCAAGGGGTGAGTAAAGGTTGGTAATCACAAGAGAACTTAGTTGAATACATTTTTTCGTGTAGTGTTGGTTTATATCACTCTCTTGCATATTTCTTATCAAGTCTCTTTTGACCAACTTTTGTTCTCTTCCGATACTGACGCTATTAGAGTATTCGAGGGCTATTGGGTCTTTATTTTATTCCCTGTCCTTCCTTTTTTTTATAAGAAAATTATAACCAATAAGTTTTTCGTATTTAAACAACAAAGAGATACTATTGGGTTGTCGTAAGGTGAGCTGGAAAGAATTATGGTAGGTTCATAAATATAATCGAGGCGTATACACCTACCATAACGTAAGGCACTAAGAAGGGAATTTTTTTAACTCCTATAGGGTTGAAATGGGTAAAATATGTTTTCACACAATCCTTGATATCTCTTTGGCTCAAAGTGATTTCAATTTGATATTTCCTTACCTAGGTTAGCCATAAAAATGTCTAAAAATATAATCCTTAAAAACTCTAACCTTTCACACACACACACACACACACATATATATATATATATATATATATAAGAAAATGTTTTAACTGACACACAATGTCCAGCACAAACTCCAGGACAGAGACAAATCAATGCAGGGGGAATTTCATTGGCATAAGGAAAAGATTTTCTAGGATCTTTTAGGGAAGGATTCGTCTCAATTCGATCTTAACGAAATCGAAGTTTGAAAGAGGTAAAATGTGTTTATATATAAATCGAGAAACGTTATCTGTGGGAAAATATTAAATATAAGTATATATGAGTATATATGACATAGAACATTAAGGTAAATAATGAAACCAAACCAGATTGAACCTAATCTTTCTGGCATGGCCGTAGAATGACTAACCATCCGTTACCACTCCGTGCGTATTTAATTAAATTGAATTATATTATGCGCGGGTGTTAAAAGCTATGCCGCGGGATTCAACCAACCTTTGCGACTTCCATAAACGTTTACGCTGTGAAACTAACGCGTCAGGAATTTCTGGCAAGGATTGAGTAATTCCGGTTCCGCATAAGAGACGAGTGATGTGACTAATATTACGACTGATAGTTTTAATAAGATGAAACTTTGAGAAGATAAACTGTGTACAAATATTGCACAAACTATCCCGAACACTCAGCTCCATAACCATATAAAAGTAGATTTTAGTTCCAATCAAATCATAAAAAAGAACTGTGGACCTTGTCTATGAACAAATGTTTATATATTTAAATAAGGGCGTAAACTTGCTACGCTTATGCCGTATGTTTACGTCGTATTTAAATGCGATCGAACTTTTAATGACTGCTGTAAACATTTGCTTTTGATTTTCGCCAATAATATCCTTGAACCGTAATATTTTTTCACTTTCGTTTTACACACCAGTTTGGGTAAATCTTCACATTTCATTAAAATTTGATCGAAATTGGTAAAGCTGAGTTAGAGAAATTACATATTTTACAACAACCCAAGGACCGATTTTTTTGGTTTTTTATAGATAACTTATGGTAAATGTATATATAAATACATAAATGATGACAAATTTCACAATAAATTATTCATACTAATTTTAAAATGTATCAATTAGAGAAACTTCATTTGAATTAAACATACCGGTATTAACTTTTGTGCATTTTTTCTAATTTTATCACTTCATAATGAAGCAAGGGCGTACCCAGGATCAAAACTAGGGGGGACAAGGGGGACAAGGGGGCAAGGGGGGCAAGCCATGGTCATTCAATATACAATTGATTATTAAAATAGTTATTTCAAGAATTGTATTAAATTCCAGCAACAAAATGTATAATAAAGATTTATTTTTTTGCTTCCAGGGGGGGGGGGCAGCTTCCCCCCTGCCCCTCGCTGGGTACGCCCATGTAATGAAGGTTGATCATTAATTAAAATGTCTTGTATTAATTTTATGTACACAAAATATTGGCAAAACGTCCGAATAAATTGAATAATAATTAACTGTTGGTTGCAGTATGTTAGAAACTTTATAATTGCCAGGAATTGTTTAATTCGAAACTTCAAATACTTACAAACTATCAAAATTAGTATTCCTCATGTTTGTAACAATTGTCGTTAGGATCAAAATTTTGCACCACAATAACATAATATTGGATATCTGTGGTTTTATTTTAAACGTTAATCAAATATTTTCTGCTACGTTGCAAACCGTCAATTTAAAACTAATTTTAGTAAACTGAAGCCTAATTTAGAGGTTTGTTGAGATATAATTGAGAGGTAGAATTTCAGTCAGATTACTCAATTCAATATGGCGGCCTAAAACAGATTTTTTCTAAATCTGTCAGAAATGATGAAGCAACCATCATCTCGCGGCAGTGCAATAACAAATCTACAGGTTGCGTCATAGTGAATTTACAAAAATCCCTTCGTAATTTGTATAATGACTTTTACCTTATCTGTTGCAAATAAGGAAACGTAATCTAAATTATTCCATAACCTAACCTAACTTTAAAAATATGACTAAACACTCATTCAACGATTACACCATCCTCTATGAATAATGTATTTTTTTTTATCAACTCCAATACGAGGAAAGAAAGAAGCAACGTAGCTCGTGATGAACTCTGACATTTCTACCTTAGTCTTCCACTAAATACACCAACCCCATTGTCCCCACGGAATTGTTACATTGCATTAGCCTCGCGTGTGGGAGGACATAACGAAGTGGTTACAACATGACGTCATCGATACATATATGATACGTCCTTGATTGTTATTAATTACTTTACATAAAAACCAACTCTAAAGATTAACCATGAAAAAAGTAGTCTATGATTTTACGGTTTATCATCCTCAGAAATCTTTCAAATTTACTTCTGAAAATCTGTACAATTTTTGCATCTGCAGTCTTTCACCACATCTAAAACTTAGTTGAAACATTAGAGGACGAGTGAATTATGGAACCAATCAAATTACTTAAGTAAATCTAAACAAAATGGAGAGAAAAAGTTTAAAACAATTTAAATTTTTTATTCACCATAATATGAATAATCTCAAAATGGTTCTTTTTTGTGTTTTTTAAAGTCTTTTTAATCTTTACTTTAAAGAGACAAAATAAGATTTGAAATGCTGTAAATCTGACTTACATTGCAAAGACATACAACTTCCTGAGGTGCATACAGGTTTTGAAAATTATTTTTAAATATATTATTAAGTCTTTACGTTTACCAAATAGAAGATTTCCAATGAAATTAGCTAATATGTTATTAGGTGGAACGTTTTTTGGACAAACGTTTGGTCCGAAAACAAACGTTTATTAATTTTATGTCCTGTTTTATCGGAAATTAAGGTGATTGCAAAGTAAAATAAGAAGAATACTTTTAATCGAAAAACAAATACAGCAAATGTTCTCCAGCCCTGTTATTATTAGGCATTTTGGGAAAGTGCCCATTTAAAAAAGTCTCAAATTTGACCAAAGAATAACGTTCCATTATAAAAATTGGGGGTTTCCAATTTAAAAAAAATCAAATCCATATTTTTAATGAAATTTAGCACTTTTCAAAATTGATTTCCATGTCATTTTAGAGCTTACAAAAATAAGGTGAGTTCCCAATTAAAACTTATTTATATCCCCAACGGTTCAAAAGTTAGTTATTGTACCATTTTAGGTGGGAATCAATTATTTGTAGACCTATCAAACATTACATTTTTTGAACTTTAAGTGCCTGTAATTCCTAAACGGCTAAAGATTAAAAACATATCCAAGAATAAAACATTCTTAAAATATTGTTTTACACCTGAAAAAAACCATAAAATACAGGGAGTCCATAACAAATTTCAAAGTTGGACGCCATATTGGAAAATGGCGGCAATTTTTAACATTTTACAAAATGTATTTTTAAACTTCATTGAAAAGAAAGGAAGGTTCCCTATTTAAAGTAATCTTAATCATATTTATAATTCAAAAGTTAGCTATTGTAACATTTCAGATGGGACAGCCAGTATATTATGAGCTGAACAAACATGAAAGGCACTCATATTTATGCTAATCACTGTACAAAAGCATGTTAACAAAACTGAGAGCACTGTTATTGACATTCATAATACAAAACATATTTGTATACAATACTCATTGTAAAGGAAAAATAAAACATTTTTAAATGAATAGTTATAGGCCATGAATATAAAATTTAATAATTGAAACAACTACACGTCATTTTCAGCGTGCTTTGTGCCTACGGATGTAGCTTATTTACTGTGTAATTATTAAAAGATTAAAAGATTAGGTTGCTGGAAATGCTGTCATTATTATTACAGAAAAAAATTTTGTTTCTCTTTTGCAGTAAATTCGGTTTTAACATACTATAATTCCAAAAACTAAGTAAAAACAAATTTTCTGTAAACTCAAACTAATAAAACTCAGACATCTTTATAAGACAAAGTTTCTTACTTTATTTATTTCTAATGATGAGATAAAAGTCCCGAAACGCGTAAAAAGAAAAAGAGGTAACGTGAAGGAGTGAAATCCTTATATTTTTATACATAATAATATGCTAATAATTTACAAGAATCAAAAGCTTTTCGTTTGCCTCATCAATATAATATATCAGAGAAATCTAATTGTGTTACTGTCTTGATCTCATGCCTTAAATGACCTTAAAGGTCTTGACATTAAAGTTGAGCATTTTTCGAGATTTAATCACCACAAGTAGTTACACTATGTAATGTCTATAAAAATTTAAAAAAGATTCCCTATAAAATACTTGGGGAGAAAATGCTACAAATTATTAATGTGATGTTAAGAATAAACCATGCGACATGTATAACAAAGCTTAGTGCAATATTAATTAGCTTTTCTTTTTTTACGATCTGTTTTCAATTTATGAATAGTTTAATTCGAAGTTATGTTTACATCACTGCTTAAAATGAATACCTTCTGTGGAGTACAAACAAGATTTACTTTATGCAATTATTGATATAAATGTTAATTCAGTGTTTACAAGGAAAATTTGTATTAAAAAAAAATAATAATAAGAAAACACAAGATATAATAATTATATAAATTACCCGTTGTATTTAAATACAAGATTATGTGTAGCTACACGATCATAATTAAATTAACTTTATTGAGTGCGGAATTACGAACAATAAAACTTTTGTCCACTTTATTATGTAGATCAATAAAATAACCACTTGCACGCAAATGACTAAAATAAACAAGAAAGCTTTAAAACATTCACGTCTATGATTGTAAAATGACCAGAGAATTACGATTTGTTTACTTCACTCAATTAGGCTACGCACGTGCGCGCGCACACTCTTGGGCGTGGCGTGCGGCGCATTCTAAGTGGTAAGTGGCATTCAAGGATGTGTGGCTGCAAGGCTTTACATGGCGAGTTTTTGTGTTGTACATGACTTGTGAAATACCCTATGCTGCCCTTGTTAGACGATACGTCCAAACAAGGGATATGCTATTTTAAATAAATACCAGATAAACTAGTAAGTGCAAGTGTCTAAAACCAAATAATTTCTTTAGTAAAACCAGCGATTTATACCAGATTCTGTACGAAGACATATATATATAATCACATTTAGTACTACTAACATACGAGACTCACCTATAGGCCTACATACCTATAGGTACATAGGCCTACGAGACTCATCTATAGTGAGTACGGCAATCCCGTGGTAGCCTAGCAGAATCTACATCTTATTCGTGTAGTCTCTCTCTCCCCCCCCTCCCCCCTCCCCCCCCCCCCCCCCCCTCTCTCTCTCTCTCTCTCTCTCTCTCTCTCTCTCTCTCTCTCTCTCTCTCTCTCTCTCTCTCTCTCTCTCTCTCTCTCTCTCTCTCTCTCTCTCTCTCTCTCGTCTCTCTGCCCAAATCTTGTTCTCTTCTGATACTGACACTATTAAACTAATCTACCGTTAAAGGTTATAAATTAATAAATTATTTTCTTCCTTTTTTTTATAAAGAGATGATGAGCGAAAAAAATTTCTCCTTTTAAGCAACAAAGGAAAACTTTAAAAATTGATATCTTGTAAAACAAAATGTTTGATCTCAACAATACATCTTTCATGGAATAAAGGTGAACGATTGAAGGGTGTTACTTATTCTTCTTTTCCCCCATTTTGTAATAAATCTGCTACACATGCATTACTTTATCTTAACCTATTAACAACCAACAGTCTGAGTTATTTCTAATATAACGAATTAAATTAATTTTTACTCAACTCTGAAGTAAGGCTCTTTTACAGTTTACATGGATTAAACGTAACAACTGTTATGCTGAAATCTTACATCGCTAATTACTTTTGACAGTTTTTGTGTGGTATCTAGTCGTTTACGACGTCGTTTTGATGTATCCAAATAATCAAGTTTATAAAAAATAAGCTTTTATAACCTCAAGTAG
Organism: Aphrophora alni; assembly: GCA_963513935.1. NCBI lineage: Eukaryota > Metazoa > Arthropoda > Insecta > Hemiptera > Aphrophoridae > Aphrophora > Aphrophora alni. The sequence goes on from OY740775.1 coordinate 11,548,262, forward strand.
GTACTAAATATGAAAGAACTACCGAAAAATTATTGTACCGACATATTTTGTTTATTAAATAGCATACATATTCATTCAACGTTAATAAGTAAAAAAAAAATATTATTATTGATTTTTTAAAATTTGAATATTATAATTTTGTGGGTTTAGTAACAATTCTCTTATATTTAATGTAGAAATCAATCTGGGCATTATTGAATGTATTTTAAAGCTGTACAAAATGATCTATACTCTACTATAAATAACTTGATTAGGTTGTCAAACAGTATATTACTAAAACAGCCCAAGGCAACACATAGTAATAAAAAAAAGAAAAAAAAGAAAAGAAAACAGAAAGAAAAAAAGATCATTGTGAGACGTAAAATACACAAATAAAAATTAAATACTGATTCTACATTTTTAACAAGCTAATCTTATTAACTAAATAATTAATTCAAGTGATAATACGACTTGAGTTTGATTCCCGTCTAGGTCGTAAATTTTTCACTTGTAATAAATATTTAAAAAAATTATTAAAATATATATATATATATATATATTAAATTATCGGCGACTTTCTTGAAAATTATTCAACGGTCCGGGTTAACGAACTTGTCCAAATTAATTCCCTGAAAATTGCAGATAAAAAGTAGTAGGTCTTTCTAAACAATGTTTTTTTTTCCATAACTTGCAACAAATTAAAAAAATTAACAATAATTTGTGAATCGAAATACTGTATTTTTATTAAATATTTAATTTTGTACAACTTCTAAATTGCTTTGTTTTTGTAAAATTGAAAAAAAAATTGAAGAGTAATTAAGTACAATGTGTATTTCACTCTATAAATAATGGAGGGCAGTTAAGCTAAGGTCAAGAGTAACAACGTTTGGTACATTTATCGGGCGAACAAAGAGTGGTCCCGTTTTAATTCCACTATTTATTGTTTTTTTATCCTGACGGTTTGTTTCATAATTTCAGTCAAAGATGTCTACCAATCTTTATGAAATTTAGGAATTATGTTCGTTTTTTACACAGGGCCAAACGATTGAGGTAAAAGATTTACAAATTGCGGTTACTAAATGTCGCCAGTTGTTCTAAGACGAAAGACCTTCTGGTCATCAAAGAAGGAGAACAAAACGTAAAATAAATTCCCCTATCTATCCCTTGAATACTCTAAAAGGTCGAAAGAGAACAAGAAGTACTTGGTATGAAAGATGAAAGAGAGAGAGAGAGAGAGAGAGAGAGAGAGAGAGAGAGAAGTACTTGGTATGAAAGATGAAAGAGAGAGAGAGAGAGAGAGAGAGAGAGAGAGAGAGAGAGAGAGAGAGAGAGAGAGAGAGAGAGAGAGAGAGAGAGAGAGAGAGAGAGAGAGAGAGAGAGAGACAGAATGAGAGAGAGAGAGAGAGAGAGAGAGAGAGAGAGAGAGAGAGAGAGAGAGAGAGAGAGAGAGAGAATGAGAGTGAATGAGAGTGAATGAGAGTGAGAGTGAGAGCGAGAGAGAGAGAGAGAGAGAGAGAGAGAGAGAGAGAGAGAGAGAGAGAGAGAGAGAGAGAAACCTAACCCAAGACTAGAATGAAGAAAGTTTCCAAGACATGGGAAGCGGGTGCTCCTACTGGGAGTACAGTGCTCGTTCCGAACTGTTACATAATTGATGTAAACGAGGATGAGGCTTAACAACCAATCACACACTTCAAATAAATATTTTAAAAAATTCACCTGCTCTTAAAATATTTAAAAAAAATACTGTTTGCTTACTAGATGTTGACAAAATTAAAATCTTTTCATGGAGCTACAAATATAACAAGTAAAATATTTACATAACAGTTACACTGTTTGGTTGTTATTTTTCCTACAACTTGATATATCTTTTACGTAACTCGTTACGTAAATCAATGAATGTGCATTACTGAATTCAAGAAAATGTTACAGTCCCAACGAGGAGCGACATACTGTTTACAGAATTACTACGACTGAGAGTGAATAACATCTTTTTAAGGTTGAGTTTCGAACTCTGGAAATTTCTGTAATTAACATCATTCAGAGACTAATTTGACTGACTTACTAACCCAGTCTTTGAATGGACTGTATCGACGGAGTAACACCTTGTATTCGTAGATCACAAAGTAAATACTAATCAAAGTTCTCAGTCTTCAAAAGTTTCGCGAAGGATACCCGTTAGAAATAGTCCATTTCAGTTTGGCTCTTTGCGGATAATTATATAATTTGTATTACAAAATTCACTGACAATTAGGTAAACATGGCACCCACGAGTTGGATTCGTAGTTTATCTGTAATAAAAACAAAGCGCTAAATCCAATTAGGTTTCTTATGACGCCACAACGTTTTGTCCGCGCTCCAACGATCGCATTCCAGTGCTACCAATATATTTTCATCACAGACAATTAATCGCGATCGGTGACTGCCACAACCTGTTGTTACACCGGTCAAACAGAAGACAGCTTTCACGTTTAGGTGCGGCTGCGCGGTGAAAGGTAGCTTTCCATTGGTTGATCCACTTAACGCTAACAGCAATGCAAGTAATAATTTGTGTACAACACCCGATGACTTACGCCACTTGTATTGTTTGATAGGGTTGACTAGTTAATTTGTTACTGGTCACTGATACTGTTATGTAACGCAATTAGTACTCGGTACATAACTGATACGCTGATGTGATTGCTGTGCATACTTACCACGGCAATATCAGCTATTTAGGCAATTTTAGGACCTATAGTTACGAACGTTACAAGTAAATTACTAATAAATATATACCCTTAAAGTTAAAATTGATGCCAAATGATTTCTATAGGTAGATAGTTAACATTTTTGAGTTTAGACATTTTCAAAAGGGAAATTATAATACTATAAGTTGCTAACGTTATGAAAGTTCATAGTTTTTAATTCATAATCAGCTTATCAAGTAGGACTTATCGACACGTTTGAACACAGTATTTTTTAATGTTTTCGATTTCCATACCTAGAATAAAGTGGTTTGAATTCATGTTTATCACATGTAGGTACAAAATTAGTATCTTTAAAAAATCCGAAACCAATTTTGGCTTTTGTTAATGGCAAAACGGATTTAACTCTGTAAGACACCTCACCTAAAAGACTTTTGATTACTGTCAATTCTAACTTACTATTGAATAAATTTGAAAACTGGGGAAATCGACCAGAAGGAATTTTCAAAAAGTTTGCTAAAATTGATATTTAGTACAATTTTGTTCTATTTGTTTACACTAATCGATTAATATAGCGTCCTAATTTGTGTCCATTTTAGATCTGACTTTCCCCCAAAAACTTACAACATTATCTTCATTAAGAATTTTAAACTTCCAACACTGTCAAAGGTTTTCCTATATCTGTTATAAATTACATTTATCTTTTATGATTTTTGCAACACAATAAAGAAGACTTTTAAAGTTACATTTACTGGATTAATGTAAAATATAGTAAAAAATGACGATTTTATGGTAAACAAAAGGAAGAAAGATGAATAAAAGATTTTAAATAATGACATAATTAAGTATTGCTATCCATACTTGTGATAATACTCCAATAAGTATCTCGGAATGATCCTGGTAAGAAAATTTAGAATGAGCGTGTGAAAAATTAAAAAAAAAAATTGAATGTTAAATTCATAAAGATGCAATGGTTGATGGGATGCAGTCTCAAGTAGTTTGCATATCAAGTTATTTCTCTACAAGTAATAATGAAGCCTGTAATGGACTTAAGGCGTGCAAATCCGGTGTTAAAGAAAACAAACATGTAGAACAACAAATTCAGCACAGTTATTGTAGTATTACAGTACTTCCAAATTAAGACTTCGGAGTTACTAAGTATATTCGAAATAATAATCTCCATCTTGACTACAAAATTTGAATTGCGAAAATAAAGTTAAATTGTGCTCTTCCAGAAATTGGAAATGACTAGACAATCAGGTAAACGATAAGGTACTACAGATGCTGGACACTAATGAAGAACTTTACAGGTTGAAAAGACCAAACCAAGTGATTGTGCTTCACACCTATAATTCATTTACATCAAGCCACGAGAATTTGTCTGCAGTGAAAAGATTTACTGGAACTTTATTTCTTAAGTTATTAAGGCTAAATTACTCAAACGTAGACCTAGTTGTAATTGTGTTTGTAAAATAACAAAATCTAAAACAACTGCATTTACAAAATAAAAAAGGAAATAATTAAATTGTTTAGTAGTGTCAACAATGCAGGTGAGTACAGGTGTAGCAATCTAGTTGGATCTACACCTTTTTTCTTGTGTAATTTTGGGGTTAGATCCTTCTCATTCACCTTCCCTTTAAGGTCCCTTGACCAACTCTTGTTCTCTGCCGAACCTGATGTTACTAGTGGTCTCTATTTCCAAAGCGATGGAAACGAAGAGGTTGTTCATTTTCAAACAACAAGAAGCAAATCTACAATGATGACTATTAATTTACAAAAATCCGAAACGTCCATTTATATCATGATATTATTACATATTCAAGAGGCCGAGGTCGGGAAACGAAGGAAGCGAATATGATGTTGAAATTGGAGAGGAATCAAGTCACGCCAATACTACGTCACTTGGCAGTAATCATATGACTTTATGTTATGGGCATTAATTTAAAATTATTCATACCGAGACATGTGAAGTAGAAATCTAACGCTCAACTGGATTTGAAGTCATGAATCAACTTGCAGCACTCCGGTGGCACTCTACATAACCACACTAATTCCATCAAGTTTACTCTACCTATAGGCGATCTGGATGTAAATTACAGTTCTATGTAAAATGTCATCGCCTAATATACAGTCACATTGAAGTTAATTTTGCAAATATTGTAGAGGTGGTTGGATGATTGATGTATAGATTTCTTGCTTTGCAGGTTTAATAAGGAATTACAATATTCTCATTTCAAGGTAGAATCAAATACAACCAAAAGTAAGATGCAGTTCTTTCTAACTAACTTAAATTTTAGTTTTAAGCAACCGTAATGAAACTGTTGTAAAGAGAAGGTGTATTATATCCTGTGACTAATACAGATAGCAAAAAATAAGATTTTACTGGATTTCACATTTAATATACATCTTCAATGATTGAATAAAACTCGAGCACAAGATCTCACAAAAAAATACGTTTTCTTAATAAAACGCGTTTCAACGGCAAAGTCGCCATCCTCAGTGATACATAAGCTACAATAACTAAACTATAACTCATTATAAGTTTAGTTATTGTAGCTCATGTATCACTGAGGATGACGACTTTGACGGTGAACCGCGTTTTATTAAGTAAACGTAATTTTTGTGAGATCTTGTGCTAGAGTTTTATTCCATCTAAGATTATCTAACAAGTTAAGCTCAATATTTATTTATACATCTTCAATGGACAGATTAGTAGGCCATCAATTGTGTTAGATTATATTTTCATGTTAGTTCTAGTTTAGCAGTATGATGACTGCCGTCGTTATCGAAATATAAATCACGGTATTTAGAGGAATAAAGCAAATACAAATTACTATAATTAGTGTTTTTAGTTTTTGTTCCTGTAATTGTGGTTAGGGGATTAATCAATTAATGTTAAGTGAAAACAATAATACAAAAAAGGGAAAACAGACAGCAACATGAAAGTGAACAACCAAGTAATCTTTCAGCACTGTTTTTAAAGAAAACCAAAATTGGTTTTGCATAATGTAGTCTAGTTAGAAACAGCTGACTACACGATAATCGTTTTGAACAGTGACGTAAAGAACATAACCAAGTTATTAACAATTATAAAAACAAATGTTTAATAAAATCATATAATTGGAGTAAATGGTAATCTCATAAAATAAAACTTGAAATTTTGAATAGGTAATTGAATGTATATGTTTTGGAGATCTTAATTATTTGTGTTTCTTTAAAAGAAACGGCTTTCCTATTAAAAACAAAAAATATGAAAAACTGTCTGAATGCACAACATTGTAACTCATAAAAAAACCATAAAAAGTCCATTTCAAAGCGCACCCTTCTTATGGAGGAAATTGTAAACTCTTAATTAATATTACTCTTAAATGAGATAACTCAAATTTGGTATTTTTTAAGGTAACTATTTGAACATGATGGAAAACTCCTAGTGTAGTTCCAGAAATATCTACCGAATGTAACTCTAGAAATATCTGCCCAATATAACTCCAGAAATATCTGCCCAATGTAATTAATCCCATAAATATCTGCCCAATATAACTCCAGAAATATCTGCCCAATGTAATTAATTCCATAAATATCTGCCCAATGTAACTTCATAAGTATCTGCCTAAAACTGTTTAAAACATGTATAAAGTTGACTGATTCAATATTTCAAACTCGTGTCATGTTGTTCTGACACCACTATTGGTGAAACATCTATCAATTATTTATATGTTCGACATAGTGCTATCTATAGTTATGTTTATAGACTCCATAGTCCACACGCTGGAAAACTGGTTTTATATATATGGTCATTGTAGATTCAGTCCTAATCCTTGCTTTACTGCATTGAGAGGCTTCAGGATCAGAAGGGACATGTCTATAAGAGTCCTTTCTTCGCCTTGTACAGAGTGTAATAATGCAATCTGTTGTTAATATTAGTACAATTTACGGATTCCAAATTTAATATACTTTTTCGATCAGTCAAAAGTGACAAATAATGTGGCATATATTCAGTATCCATCAATTTTCTTTTCTTTCTATATTGTAATTGTAAACACGAGAAATCAAATATTGACAAAACAACATGATACAACCTTTACAAGTACATGTTTTAAATTTGTAATTACTTTTTAAAAAATACGCGATTTCAATGAGTTTTAAAATGCAAGGTTTTATTTTGACAATTTACATTTATTAATATTTTTAACAGCCATAGTATCTGAATACCCGAATATTTCTCAATAAAAACAGGGAATAACATTTTGTATTTTGCTGTTATTTTCAAACATTAATAATGTTAGATGAGTTAGAAACAAATTAATAATCAACGTAGAAACAAAAATAAATAATAAGTTTTCGGCGCTGTAAATTTATTTTTTCTGAACATAAAACACAAAGCATAGTGATGATAATTTATGCATATTAAATTGCCATAATAATAATTATGACAGAGAGCATTAATTATTAAACAAAAAGTTATTTTATTACAAGTAGAAACGCACAGAACACGATCTAGGAATAACCTCTCATTTCTTTGACAGGAAGCAGTTCGGCGCTTATGCTGTGTAATGATAAATCATACATTTTCATGTATGTGTGACATGGTCACATGTAAGTAGTACCGCAACCTATACGGAAAGATGTGATAGGTCCAAAATTCAATTTAGAGGATTAGCGAAAAAAATATTCTTTTAACCTTCTAAGCCCAAAAAGTGTTCTCAAAATATAATATCTGTCGTATGTACTATATCCCACAGCTCAAATTAATAAGTCCTTTTTGATCAAATTTGATATGTAGGAATATTACCCTAATTATCAGACTACTCCCACCATTATTTTCGGTAACTCAAAATTTAAGAGTAGCTGCTAAGAGACTAAAAATCAAATTGCCACTAAAATTTTTGATCATATTTGTGTAAGTAGTGTAAATAGGCTAGTTCTTGTTCTGACAAAAAAAAAAACTTTATGGGGACTTTACAGTAATATGGTCGAGTTTGGACTTATTTTTCTTGTAATTTCACGTACATGCCGATAATATAATCGTAACAAAACAATTATAAAATTTGTAAAATATTGTAGTAGCATACAATATTGCGTCTTGCTATGAGTGACAGGTAGCTCGCCATGTCATTGTCTGGCGGTCCCGTCCTTGCGCGTGCGAGAACGATGGGTCTACTAATCCGATACACGCCTACCGAGACTGGCCAAAATACAGGCTTTATTTAATAAAGTATAAAGATCTTTCAATAAAATTAGGAAACCTTTTTTGGAAATTTAACCCCAAGATTTTTATATATATTTTTAAAAAATCAAAGATATTTATGACACTTTCATTTGTCATAAAATATATCATAAATGATGTTTTAATCCAACGTTTAGCAAGAATAATCACAAATAGCTGAGGTTCGGTGGTGGACAAATATATATAACGATGCATACTCGATAAGGTAAGTTAATACTATGAGCATTACTAATGTCATAAAAACTATGTACTTTGTTTACTTCCTTATTTATTTGAAAATTTTCATATTATTTATTATAAGACGTCAAATTAAACATAGTTCAAGCGACAAATCTTTTGTAGAGTCAGCAGCATTCATTTCTATAGTTATTTGGTTAGTTGGTAAAAAAAAAAACTAATTTCTTTGGTTAATTTTCAATTAAGAACATCATTTTATAACAAAAGAAAGAGATTCGATTTAAAAAAAGTGGGGTTGAAATTCCGAAAAGATACAAATTTTCTATACCAACGTATCTCCCATCAAAAATACTCAACACAGAGGAAAAACCCACAAATAAAGAAAATAACATTTGTTTTCTTCAGACATAAGAATTTATAAATAAGGATTTATTGGATAGATAAATGAGAAAGAAAGTGGAATATTTATTAAATAGGAAATCCATAAGCTACAACCAACCATCCTACTACGGTTTTTAACATGTTTATTACAATGAAATTCTACCCCAACCGCGAGGGAGGCGGGGGTATTTATACAAGTCGAACAACGTCAATACGTTTCACCCACCTTTGAATGAATTGATTGAGGGAGAAACTGCAAACGTTAAGGTTTTCGCTTTCCCTCTCTTAAAACTAGTGAGGGAAAGTTAGAAAGCATGAATGTGTGGTGTTTGACACATTAAGTGGTTTATTTTATAAATTATTATTCTTTGTATCTTAATTTACTAATGTTCGATTACGTAGAGTCTAAAATTCTTGTATTTATCATTAATTTAAATTCGTGAATGTAAAATTATGTTATTAAGGTTAAGTAAAGATCCTACAAGCCTAACTTCGCCTCATTAATAAAGATTTATCCAATCTCAGGAACAAAGCTTCTGGCTTTCACTTGATTTGATAAAGAAACATCTTACAATTTAAAAGTATAAAACCATTTACTGAACTACAAAGAAAATCATATAAGCTTATTATTCGATAAGACGTAGTCAAAGAGGGGAACAACAGAGGGTCTACCGCTAAGGCAAAGTTAGTGGTAATATTTGTGGTACATAATCTAGTGATAGTTCAGAGAAGTTGGAGGATTATTTTAGAACATCAGAATTTGTTCTAATATAAAACAAGTGACGTAATTAGGTTAATTGACGTATTCTCGTGGAATAATATGTATATATTATTCTCATACGTAGTATATATTTAATTTAGAGAAATTTGTGTAAACTGATGCTTAAACTATGGTGCGGCTAAATGTTTATAAGAGCTTAGTTTACTATCATTATGTTTATAGGAACTTAAATTTATAGGAGCTTTTTACTTTATTTCGACCCATACAACCACTACTTAAAATTGGGTACGGGATTTTTAGATTTTTTGAACACTCTGTATATATATATATATATATATATATATGAAAATTGAAAATTTATTTATTTGACCCTCTTTTATACATAATTTTAACAGGAAAAATTTGACAATCTTATATGCTTAATAATAAAATAGACAACTGTTCACATTATAAAATGTAATACATATAAAATAAAATTCATAATAACATAATAAACAATAATATTAATAATAATAATAATAATAACAAAAAATACTTCCTGCTGTATTACAAGAATATAGCAAAGGGTCACTTCATCCCGAGGTTAAAACCTGTCAAATATATATACAGAGTGTTCAAAAAAATGTATATATTTAATATTAGACCTATCATTTTAATATATATTTATGAATAGTGCTTCATTTAGTAATTTTAATTTAACGTTTATACAATTTTATTTTCCTTGTGACATATAAAACAATTTTGTTCTAATCCCATCTTCCAAAATTGGGGGTTTTAGTGGAGCAAGTAAAACATTTTAAATAATAACCAAATTTTTAGGGGTGATTTTAAAAGAAATATCAAAAGATAAAAACAGCAGGAACTTTTTACTCTAAAATTAAGCGACTAAAGTGATATAGTGAGGGAAGCAAAAACAATTTTACTCAGAAGGTGAGTTAATTTTATTCTAAATGGACATACATACTATAATTAGGAATCTAGAAAAATAAAACTTGCAAAATTGGTGTTTTTTGTCCAATTTGTTTCAAACTAACCTCTTCAACTTTCACTCAATATAACCACCGCCATACCACAGATTGGAGTGAACCAAACTCCACAGAAACCCTTTGTGTCTTAAGTGGTATTCAAACCCACAATCTTTGACAACAATTCTTAATCAAGGGGCCAGTGGCGTATCAAAGTTCTCCGATTACCCTGTGCAAATGGGGCCCTTAACTGTGACTGCCAAACGTGAATTCGGGTATTTTTAATCCAATTTATTTACTCATTATATTATAAATTAGATTTAACAATACATAAACGATTCTGCATTCGTAATGTTTGGTTTTACAAATTTGAAGAACAATGGCTATCAAATAAAAATGGTAATTGTTTGATTTGGTTTTTTATTTGTTGTTACAATAAGATCAACAGAATCAGAACACGTGTTATTTAGGACTTATGGTCTTAACAAACTAAAATAATAATAGGCTTTTCAAAATCAAAATAACTTGTTATTGCGTTAAGTTCATTGAAATTTTGTAAAATTAAAAAAAACTAAATATTATTTAACTACGTTTCTAGTAAGCATTGTGTAGTAAATGTAAAACAGTAATTTAAAGTAATAAAAACATAGACTATAATTTAACAAAACTTAAAATAAAAATTTAGAACAGAATTTACGTCCTTGTTCATCTTTTCTTATCTTCTTTTGCTTTTTAAAACTACTTTACGTTTCCTTGCTTCATTACAAATATATCAAAAAAGCAGTTACAGTAAATAACAAATAATGTACCAATGAGAAGTCGACAGTTATTTCATATGCATCATCGTTAACAAATATTAACTGACTTGTATGGTTGCCTCATGAGGGTGGTAGGTGTGGAAGAGTTGGTAGGCATGTGCATCATGGTCGGACAAGTCACAGCTGACTGTCAGGTGCTTAAACGTACAGCGACCTACGAAAGAGTTGTCAATCCCGACCCCCCTTTCACTCAACCTTTGCCGCCAGTATTTCTTTGTTTTTTTCGAAATAATTCTTCACAGCAATAGTAAATTACAACGAAATTAAACGAGTTCCATAAAAATATGGTAATTCTAACCACTAACTTGAGTGATGTAGTCAAATTGCCTACTCTACCCCGTAACTTCATGAACCCCTAACGTTTGTCGGGCAGGGCGAACTGCGCAAGTGGTCAAGAAATTAGTAAGCGGATTATTTCTGGGCCCCCGAGGCTATGGTCAAGCTGCGCAGGTAGACCCTACCGTAAATTATACACGGTTGATCGCACCTTTTAGCTTAGGTCTTTTAGCCACTCCAAACCCTGTAAAAAAGTGTGATGGTACACGGTTGATAAAAAAAATTAGATTAGTAGGTAAATAGGACACCTACTAGCCTACGTAAAAAACATTTGACCAGCCTAACCTTACCTAAATTTCATAGGTACAACCAATTATATAGGCCTACACGTCATTTTACATTATGTGGTGAAAAGATCATTTCTTCTTTCACTGATAGGACGCATATATTATGCCATAATATGAAATAGTACAAAAAATCTGATCGACAGACTTGACGGGGCTGGAGGAATCACGGGTTAGTCACCTTTTCGGTATGCCCAGGCTTGAGTTAGGTATGCCCTGGAATGACTCACTCAGCCCTGCAAAGGTCGTTACTCCCCAGTTTGGGGTTACCCTGGTCACGTTAGCCACCACCCCTCGGTTGTGGAATTTTTTTCAGCCCAAGCTTCTCAGTTGTGTTTGACAGTTGGTGGTGACAAGTCCTCGTAGTTGAGGAAAATTCAACAGCTGGGATTTAGTAGCGAATATAAAAGTGAACCTCAGACGGAAAGTGGTAAATGGTTACATTGGATATTTGGTCTATCTATGTTAGATTCAACTGTAGAGGAAGCATTTGTAGAAGATCTTACGTCCATACAACCTCAACAAATCGAAGAATTCTCAGACTACCTCGTAGACAACTATATTGATAGCGAGTCTATCTTCCCTCCATGCATTTGGGCATCTTCATCAGTGACTTCAGAGAGAACTACAAATATTTCATGCAAAGTTTTCACAAACAATGCCTTTAAACAATTAAAATACTTTTACGCCGTAATCTGTTAATCGTCACAGTCATACAATTTACCTTTTCAAATGTTTTGTCAAGATAAAAGGATACCAACTTAAATATGCGTCGACGGGAGTAGGCGTAAGACTTCAAAGCAACTAAACCTTTTGAAACGCTCAATGTAAAACAGTTTGTAGAGTCGTGCTTGGTCGAGATTACTTCCTACATACAACACACTCTGTGAATAAACGAGGTGCGAAGTTGTGGCGAAAGAAGAAACTAAATCCTAACGATCATTAATTCTTTTCGGATAAAAAATGTATTACATTAAGCGTACAATTAATATTATAATATTCGACTTACAGCTGATATGCTGACATTAATGATAAATTTCTTTTGTGATTGAATTCTCTTGCAGACCGTGACCTTACTATTTAATATATACAGATGGCCAAGCTACAAAAATAACGTATTATACGCTCATTTTGGATCTAGAAAAGGAGAAACTATGACTGTTGTTTTGAATTTCCCAAAAATTTTTTAGTAACGATCATTATTTTCATTGATAATTCACTTATGATTTGATATTAATATGCACAGATTTAAAAGCTACGCGAAATGAACTAATAAGTAGGAAGAATTGCCTGAATTCTCTGTTTTCAGGACCTCTCAGTCATCATCGCCTTAAAACAAAAAAAAAAAAAAAAAAAAGGAAGAAGAGAACATAAATAGAGACCCCCTAACTCTCGAATTGGGTTTAGACAACAATGCCAATATCGTCAAGGTAGAAATAGAAGTAGTAGCAAAGATGAAAAAGAGGGATATAATTAAGACGACACGAATAAAGCACGATTCCTCTAGAAGCCCATACTGACTACATGCTGCAAAACCGAAGTTGAAATATACAAATCTTTTTTTTTTAAATATTAAACCTTCTCTAAACGTAACTTATTTAGTGCCAAATTTAAATAAAATTCTTATCACTATAACTATTATGGCTGATTTTCCCCTCTAATTTTCAGGCAAAATGATTTAAAATAGTTCTTGTCCCCCCCCCTCCTTTCAAAAACTCATTTTTTTAAAACTAAAAACATATTTGGCCATCATTGAATACAGATTTTAAAACCACAAAATAAGATGAAATTTTAACACTATTTTGAAACCGAATTTCAGTGGTAAAATTATTATGAAATTAATAGTCCTTGATTTATCGATGTTCTGGTTACTTAAAACGTGTTCACTGAAAAACCTCCTACAATCGTGTAAACCAATATGTTTCAAATATACTATTTAAGAAGAGTTAACAAAGTGGGGTTGATCTCACTTTGCTATTACATGGAAGTAGATAACGGTTCTAAGAAAAGTATTAATCCGGAGTGAAGCAATGGAGAAGAGTAAGCCATTATTAATTGTTGATAGTTGAGGTGGAAGTAGAGGACTCTGTTCCATGTCTTAAGATTAGGTGGAGTTAAAATACAAAATTGCCTTGATGTCGGGAGAAGAAAATGTGTGAACATTTTGTTAACTCATTTTACGGAAATAGGCCTATGAATAGCAGAGGGAAATTACAATATAAAAGTAATGTAACTGGGAAGTTGAATTTTTGTTTGTTTTTCTTTTTGTACATATAACTGAGTGGGAAACCAAAAAATTAGTAAAATCGGACTGGAGCTACACTAGAAAAGTGCATAAAAATGCACTTTGAATGCATCGGTACACTATTTTTAAATATCTCTGGCTCCATGAGTCGCAGAAAAAAATGAAAATATTCAAAATGAAGGGAATATCAAAATGATAGGCTATAGTAATTGGTTTTTCCTATAAACCTTATATTTTTAAGCAGATTTACGTAAAACCTTTATTTAAATGTCATTCTCAAACAAATAAACAAATTATCATAACAAAAGTTTCAACTAAATCTTGAAATTTCAAAATAGGTCTTGCCTATATCTGGTCCTGATGTAGTGAGAAAAAGGATAAAAGTGCAAAATGACAAAAATATGTATATATATATATATATATATATATATATATATATATATATATATATATTGATGAAGTATACATACTATCAATGCAGTTTTACTTAATTTCAATGAACTGCCATTTTGTACTGGGTTGAGATTGAAAGCTCTAGTTTCCACTGTTCTTCTTCTTTAATCAAGGACTTTAAAATGAGGTGTCACTTAATGGGCCTTTATTTTTAAAAATTTTGAGCTGCCCCCCAAAAATCCCATTTTGGGGAAATGAGCAAAGTTGTAATAGTGACTAAAACGTTCACTTTTATGTCCTAGAAAGGTGTCTTGACTTTCATTTTTCTATCTTTATCCATTTAAAATTTAACAGGGTGTATCCATACTTTTGACTCACAGGTGCCTCAATGAAGTTTTACTAAATTTCAATGAGCTGCCATTTTGTACTGGGTTGAGATAGAAAGCTCTAGTTTCCACTGTTCTTCTTCTTTAATCAAGGACATTAAAATGAGGTGTCACTTAATGGGTCTTTATATTTAAAAAATTTGAGCTGCCCCCCAAAAATCCCATTTTGGGAAAACGGGCAAAGTTGTAATAGTGGCTAAAAAGTTCACTTTTATTTCCTAGAAAGGTGTTCTGAGTTTCATTTTCCTATCTTTATCCATTTAAAATTTAACAGGGTGTATCCATACTTTTGACTCACACTGTATATTAAAAAAGGACACTTTAACTTGATAAACAAATTCTTGCATTAAATTTAAAAAAATTCTCTACCATCAATTCTCATTAAATTACAATGCTGTCATTTGTTTGTTGTTTTTTTTAACGGAAAAAAAGTGGCCGTTTTTTTTTTGAAATTTGACCATCGATTTCTAGTGTAAAGACACATATTTTGTTCAATTTTCCTGAAGATCTGATGATTCTTATCCCATTTGTTTCATTATTAGTGGGAAAAAAATAATAAAAAAATTCTAAATCTTTGATTTAGAAAGTACTCTTATTGATACTTATTACACCCTTATCATTTCAATAATCTCTTCATTTTCGAGTATTCTTATTTTTTTTTTCATTTTTCTTCCACCCATACAGCCAGAGATATTTAAACAATAGTGTAGCGATGCACTCAAAATGCATACTCTACCATTTTGATAGTCCCTTCATTTCCAATTTTGGATACGACCCATAAACTAATCCCGGAGATATCCTCCAATCCACTCTAAATGCACTTTTATGCATTTTTCTAGCGAAACTCCAGTCCGATTTTTGATACTTTTTTTTCGGTTTTCCACTCAGTTGTATGTACAAAAAGAAAAGAAAAAAATCTACTTACCAGTTACATCAATTCTCATCAATTTTTTGGACTATTTTCCCTCTACTAAAAAGGAAAGTATATTAGATGTTCGTATTTTGTGTTAATTATTGCAGTTTAGTAGTCTGAAAGTAACCTGTTATCGAAGTTGCTTGAAAACAAAATTAACAAATGAATATAAAACAGACTTGATCTATTTAACTCATTTCGTGACGATTTGGTAAAACAACACAATCTGAGATAAAGATAAAGAAACAAAAATAACAATTCTAATGTCTCATTAATTTTCATGGTCAGAAAAATCCTATCGCAAAACTGTCGTAAGAGGAGCGAATTCAAACTCGGTTAAATTTGTGTGCATACACAACATAGGCTACTTCTAAAATATAAAAAGTAAATAATAGCTATTTGTATGTTTGTTTTTTGGATGACAAGTTTAAAACAGATGTGCCGAATCATGTTTTTTTTCTACAAGAAAGTAACAATTTAGTCCGAAGTAACATATGTGCCGAACTTGAACGAAATCAAATAAACAACAGATAACGGAAAAATAAAACAATTTATTTTCCCAGAATTTCAATTTTGTCAGTGATCAAACTTTTCCCAGCGATTTTCAGAAGGGTTGACAAAAAAAAAAAAAATCTGATAATGGACAAAATTAAATTTGTTTAATCAGGAGAAAATAGCCAAAAATTAGGTTACCTTTATTTCAAATTGGGCTTTCAACAATTTAAACTTAGTTGCTCAATAATCATACGTTTGACCGTAAAACTAACTAGAAAGAGAAATCATCATAGAGAGAAAATATACAGAAGGACCGTGGAACTTATAGTTATGATGACAACCTTTACTAATCTGTTATAAAATGGAACTGTTCAATTAAACGATAGCTAAGAAAAATTATCACTACCACATATGTACAAATTTGGAGGATTATTTAGTTCCGGATTCCAAAGTTGTTATGATGAGAACGGCAGCAATAATAACACTTCCAAAAGCAATGAAATGCAATCATTAAAAATAAAATCACTGGTAATAAAATATATGAACATTCATTTAGTCTAAACGTACTAACAACGTTGTAAATTATTTTACGTTTTACATAAAAACAAACCATATTAAGTGCACACATATCAAGTGTGCATTTAAATTGTTAGATTTATCACTGTACTTAGAAGCTCGATTGAGGCATTAGTTGGAAGTTGAAGTGCACTTATATTGGTTTTATGTAACATTTCTAATGCTGAAAATGGCATTGTTCCTTCGATTATTGCAGATAGAAAGAAGGAATTGGCAATCAAGAAAGATAGCAGCTTGTAGAAACGTTATTACGAATTTATGACCACTTTGGTTGAAAACAATTTGAAAAGGGTTTGAGAGCACTATCGACCCTTCCCCTGTTTAAAAATGTGTTTTCTCTCCCTATTCATTTCAAATAACTGATAAAATCAAATTTAATATTAGTAAGTGTGATTTGATAACCTTAAACATTTGTAAAAAACAAATGACATTTTCTCTCTAGAATTGTAGGCTACAGCAATAATAAAGTATTTGAATTACGATCTCATAATGTAGAGTATCTAAAATGATTGACATCATAATTAAAATAATAAAACAGTAATCAAGACTTACTGATAACCGCTTGTTTAAGACATATAGCTCCCTCACCTGTAACAGAAAACAGTATCATAAACGTTAATAATGTAACTTAACAAATAAGTTCATAATGTAATAAGTATTGCATTAACCTCTTCATTACACAGTGGCCCTAAATGTTGATCGGGATTCAGTTTCAAATTAACCAAATTACTCGTGAACAGTATTTTCTTGCGGTTTAGTTTAACGGTTTCAATATCTTTTAACATATTTTAATAAAATTCTTTTGGCTGTTTTTGTTAGAGCCAAAAATATTTTTCATCTTCACAAATAAATCTCGGGTACGCTTTCGTTATACCCACCCACCCCACTTTTCTTTTGCTTTAAATTATTATAGGAATATAATAATTGTTGAAAATTATGATCAAGAAAGGTATTTTTTATCAACAAAACTACTTTTTTTCATTTTTTTTTCTTTCTGTTCTAATTATTTAGACTTAAAAATTACATGAAATAACTTTATTAATTGAAAATAATCCAATAACATAATAACTCAATAATTCAATAACTAAATAATCCAATAACCTAATTTAATGGTAGGTCTTACTTGTGATTTCAATTGATAATGATAAAAATATAAGTGAATTTTATTTAATATCATTTTTTGTAGCGTTTTGTTGTTGTTATTGTATTCAATTGTTTATTTGGGTTATTGGGTTGTTTGGTTAGGTTGTATTATTTGATTTATTGGTTTATTTGGATATTGGATTACTTTGACTAATACAGTTATCTCATGGAATTCATAATTAAGTTTCTAATTAATAAAAGTGGGGTTATGGGATTAATGGCTTATTTTTCATAAAATACTTTTCTCCATTATAATTTTCATCAATTATCATATTCCAATACATGTTACATAATTTGAAGGAAACAAAAAGTATAAAAAAGAGGGGGTATAACGAAAAAGTACCAAATCTCGACCGGAATATTTGGAGACCAATATATGGTGTTCGCTACATCAGAAGAAATTTTTTTTTTCAAAATAGAGCTGATTTTAATAAAATCGGAGATTTGCATTTCTGTGGATTTCTTTATGCTTTATTTGAGATATACTCACAAAGTCAGCTGTAAATCATGAGTTAATACCAAATTTAAAATAGGTTGACGAGTTACATTATATTGGACATGTGTTCTATAATACGTGTTTTCGCAAAAACAAACCTCATCAACTGACATTTCAGTTCTTAAATTTCAATCTACAAGGAGTTTAAATTACTACTTAAACAATACAGTATACACAGGGTGTTCAGAAAATGTAGTGTCAAACTTTAAGTGGTGGTTACATGGGTCAAAATAAAGAAAAAAGTCCTATAAACTGTGTTCCGAAACGCTTCCTTTTCCATCTGTCGTCCATTTTGTGTTAAAAAATATAGCTTTAAAAATTATTAGGATTTCGAGTCGAAATTTGGTACAATTTTTTTATACAACAGTTTACCAGTATACCAAGAATCAAAACCTAATCTAATATATTTACAAAATGGCGGCTCTTTATGTGTTTTGTAAAATTAATGGAGTGTTTGGAGTCTTTATTTTTTGGTATTTTCATTTTTCATGCGATGATGATGACCGTCTTCCGCTTTTCAAACAACAAGACCAAAACAATTTTTGAAGTTTTTCAAGCACACGAAATGGTACTAAACCTAATCTGTTACAAAACAAGTAACAATTTTAATTAAAATATAATTAAATACAACTTTGGACGTCCCAACAAATTTTAATGTTGCAATACTAAATTGCATATAAGTAAGACTGGTGTAAACAGATTATATTCAATTACTTACATATTCCATTCCTTATATACTTGTTAAATTGTGTATACGTAGTCAAACATTTTACTGAATCCAGTCAAGCGAGAACCATTACGTAACAATGTGGAGAAATGAATTTAATTATTTTAAACATATACCCCTTAAAAAACACATAACTGGAATGTATATCAAGAATTATTGATATAACTATATTTATCACAACGTATGAATAAATTTAGAACGTGCCAAAATATTTGTACAGATGAGTCTAAAAATCACAAGAGTAACAAATTTTAAATCAATAAAAAACATTCAATAAAAATAAATCTATAATTGGAATATTATAGTCTGCGGATTACTGCTATATATATATATATATATATATATATATATATATATATATATATATATAATTAATAACACAAGTTTAATTACAAGTTTCTTAATTACAAGAATTAATTACAGGTTTCTGAATACAAGTTTCTTGTGGATGCTCGTCGAAGTCTTAATTCTCCCAGGAAGCTCTTACTCTCCAAGTCCGACTGACTATCTTCACGAATTCCTGCAGCACCTCCACTTGATCAATATTGGCCCACTGACCACGTTTCCTCCCACCCAAGGGTTTATTTATCATTGTAGCATCAATGACGTCCGCCTTGCTTGCAAGGGAAGCAATTTCGTCAGTTTTCCAGTTCGTTCTGTCACAATAATCGATATCATTCTGATATCTTCTTAAAAAGAACTTAGACTCCTCTTCTATATATTGTGACAGAACTGGAAAACTGACGAAATTGCTGGCATTCGTCGTATATCATTGATGCTATAATGATATATAAAGCCTTGGGTAGGAGGAATTCGTGAAAATAGCTAGTCGGACTAGGAGAATAAGAACTTCCTAGGAGAATTGAGACATCGACGAGCATCCACAAGAAACTTGTATAAGAAGATTGTAGTTATTTCAGAGCCAGATAATTAAACTATAACGTAATCAGATCTGTGAGTCACAGCAATCAATTAGAGTCATCCAGGATTAATGTAATAATAAGAATATTGTAGCATAGGAGATGGTTATTCTTGTTAATAATTAATTGTTAATAATAGTTAATTGAGTACTGAACAATTTGATTATATTGAAAATAAAGAACCCAGACAGGTTTAAGAAACCATTTGGTATGTGGCATATTTTGGCCATATCCAGTGACTTTTATTTTTTATAATCCAAAATTTGAGGATATTTCGAATAAAATTTTGGTCAAGTAAAGATTCTAAAACATATTGGTCGCACACGGATTTGAGTTATTCTTCACATCATACTAATATTTGAACAAAATCTGTAGAACCTATATTGAGAAATATAACATCTTAATAACAGTCCCAAAACCAACTTTTTGGTTATATTCCTATAACGTACCAAAACTATTTGCGTTCATGGAGGCTATACTACAGCAAAATTTGATGAAAATGGTTAGAACCGATTTTGAAAATGACATCTTTTATAACAGTCTCAAAACCAACTTTTGGTTTTATACCGATAACGCACGAACCGACATTTTTCTGGAGAGATTGCGACCAATAGGTTTTGTTTGTGTCCATGAAAGCTATATTTGAGCAAAACTTTACCAAACTCGTTAGAACCCGTTTTAAAAAAATCCCAATTTTGTGTATTTTTCTAATGGGAACTTTCCACAAATTTTGAGTTATCAAAAGAAGGCTAAATACAAAATTTGATTAAAGTCTGTCCACGCGTTTAGACACATACGATAGACAGCATTCAAAAAAAAAATTTGACTTGTGGAACTTCAAAACGTATATATCCGAAAAATCAATAACTTACACCATTGATTTTATGACGTACATTCTCTATATTAAGTATATACGATAAAGTAAACAGAAACCAAGGGACTCCAAGTAACTGTAAACGTGTATTTTCCACGGGTAAACATTAATTAACTTTAAATCCGTATACATCTTATATTTTAACGAGGTACGACTGGCGGAAGCTAAATCGTCCCCCCCCTCCCCATAGAGACGTTCCTCAGATTCCAGACGCCTTAATTTGCAAGCCTAACCGTTACATAAAACAGCAAGGGTTCTTATGGAAAGATAATTCTTGTTGAAGCTTTTAACACACAAGCTTGAGCATTGACTTTAATTAAGTGCATGCACTAATTATATGTAATGACTAATTAGTTAAGAGGTAGATGAATTTACATCTCCCCTCACTCTCTATGGTGTCCGTTATCGATGGCATAACAGCTGATTTGCATATTGTTTAATTACACCTTAGTGTAATAGGCTCACATTCCTCAGCCAGTGTTCTGTTACTACAAAAAAACTTGTTAATTTTATTCTTATTGATGTTATTTCACTAAACACTAATTTTCTTCGTTCATGAACAGGAATCGAGTTTGAAGCAAGACGTTATTGTTTTGACGTGAGTTTATTTAGTGATTAAGTACATTTCAAACGTTTTTAAAATTTATAGCTGAGAGCTGCATTATTAGTCGTTATGGATATATTTATGAAACAAAATTACAATATTCTTAGGTAAAAAAAAGTATTTATTTATTGATTTTAAACATATATCAAATATGTAATTAGCAAAAGTCAGTACAATAATGTATGCTCATTGAGCAAGGTCCAAAACATCACAATCTAGATATTCCCCAACTGAATAGAATGTCTTCTCTTTAATCCATTTTGCTATAAAGGCTTTTAATTTATTTTCGGTCAGTGATCTTATGGATACAGGAAGCTTGTTGAGGTAGCTGTGACTAGTAGTATGAGTCTACGAAAGCCTGAAGCAAGGGGTGGCCAAATCCATTCGTTCTTAGTATTGTAATCATGATTGTGGAACTGCCACTATCAAATTTGGAAATACTTTGATGCACATAGTCTAGATTGCAATATATGCAAAAGGAAGGCATTGTCATAATCAGCAATTTTAAAAAGCTCTCTCTACAAGAATACCCGTTAGATAAGCCATGTATACTTCTCAACTAACTTGGTTTTTTCTGCCACAATAATGGTCTAGCAAAAGCCCTAGAGTTATCACAGACGAATACCATTACTCAAAAAAGAATGAAATAAATCATAGTAAGTCATCAGTAATACCTCACTGCTAACAAAACTTCTGAGTTTTCACATCAGATAGACAATTTCTTATATAGGTCAGTGACATGAGGTAGCCAAGTTAGTTTACTATCCAGATATATACCTAGTAGTTTAACGAAGCCTGAAAAAACCTTGTTTTCAATATCTCTCCTGAATGTAAATAATATTTGTTCCGTTTCGTCAGCATTTACAATAAGTTCATTAGCATCAAACCATGTCTTGGCAGAGGTTTAAGATTAGATTTCACAATTACATACTATGAGAAGATGACTTCAATGTGAGCTTAAGAAATGTTGTGATCTACTGGTGGTAGGTCCCACACTCCAACCCTAACCATCAGTCCACTATCTGCTGTACATACATTGGCTCGTGTAGCTGACACCAATAAGTCAACTGAAGGGAAAATGTTGTCAGAGAGGATACTAGAAGTACCGTGTAAACGGAGGTGTACTCACTTTCTCTCTCCAAAGTCATGTAAGCCAATAGTAAAATAAGTTCCGGAGAGTCTAATTCAAATATGCACGCAAACCAGTGAATCAAGTATAAGACAATTATTTCTAGAAAAAATAAAATCGATCTTCTTCTTCTGACTGATATTTTACATTCATAATTTAAGGAATTAGAAAAGTCATTTGCAAAATGTGGTTTAACTGTCATGTTAAAGTGTCACATATTAAGATAGACGCTTGAAATTTTGTATATGATTTTTTTTGTACCAATATAAAGTTATATAAATTATACAGTATAAAAAACAAAAATCAAACAAATTTGTTTCTACATACTTTTTTATGTAAAATATCTTATGATTGTTATAATATAAAACTTTCTTAATTAGGATATCAACCTAGCTCTCTAAGATGAAAAATAACGGTTCGGACTACATCTCAAGATTTGTATACCTGTATCCGACACGTTGCTTTTAGACGGAACAAATATCTCTGAACCCATCCCCTTTTAGACCTATTGTTTAGTTCACACTCTCCACAAGTCATTTTCTTCCTTATCTTCTGGGTCATTGTCCTTCGGTCAAACCTGATCTTTCGTTTCACCCCTCCCTTTATATATTTTTATTGTCACTCATACATATGTTAAATCTTATGTTTTATAGCACATGGTGATGCCTAAGGACGAAATATACGTAGCATATTGAAGTTCATTTTATTTAAACTAATAAAACATTAATTATACGACTTACACTATTGACCGAAGGTAATTGGTAGAACTCCATTTTAATGAAAAAACAAACACAATATTTAGTAAATTCTACAATTTTATTGAGTCTTGCCGACCATGGTTTCGCCAGCAACGGCATTTACAAGGCAGCTTAAAAAGACTAAGGAAGATATTGAAATCTGACAAATAATAATACAAAAAAGAAGAACAGTTACTTAGTTTTAAATGTAGGTTAAGTGAACACAAAAGAAGTTGACTGTTGGGTCATAATGACTCGTTTTTCTAAAAATTTAAAAACTCATATAGTGTCTGATTTTTTCAATAATGTTAAGTTTGAGATTCTCCATGTCAATGCAAAAAGTAGGAAATTAAATTCATTAGAAATGTTAGAGATTAGGAGAATATTTTGAACTGGTACTCAATGATCAGGTAGAATTTTTATCAAACTCACCTTTGTTAAAACCATTGTCTTCCTTATGACCACATATTTCCTTTCTACTCCTTCCTCCCCCTTTAGCTAAGTAACTGTTCTTCTTTTTTATGTATTATTATATGTCAGGTTTCAATATCTTCCTTAGTGTTTGTAAGCTGCCTTGTAAATGCCGTTGCTGGCGAAACCATGGTCGGCAAGACTCAATAAAATTGTAGAATTTACTAAATATTGTGTTTGTTTTTTCAAAACATTAAGTAAATTTATTTTTCATAAATACATCTCATTACTAAATAATAACTCTAAAGATGAGACAGAATACGCCAAAATCGAGAGTGAAAATTAAAACAGAGAAGATAAGAAATATATATATATACAGAGAAAGTGGAGGTACATAATTGATTAATAGATGCAAAATCATGAATCTAAAATCTATAAACAGATATTGTTACAACAAAGAAATTATATTAAAAATATACTTTAAAATTATATTATATTCAGGGTGTAATTAAATTTGAAATAATCCTAATAACTTGAGAACGGTAAGAATGGTGTGTCGTTATTAGAGTATATTAGCTTTTAATTATTGACTATTGAATATTTGGCATTAAAAATAACATCGTGAAACTAACTTTATAATTTTTAAATAGAAAAGGAGACATGTGAGAATGTTAATTTGCTTTTCTATTTTTAAAACATTGTCTCGATTAGTTTTCTTAATCCTCTTTTTTATTTTAAAAATTATATCCATTGATGTTTTTTCGCAGTTCCAAAAAATCAGAAAAATTTTAAAAGAAAATCAGATCTTTTAAAATACAAATTACTGACAATGTTTTTGTTTGTTGATTCGTTTTATTATTGATAACTTTTCTAAATTGTAGACAATGAAGTGGCCTGGAAAATTCTACTAAGTAAATATTTGGGAACATACCCACTGTTCTACTAATAACTATAATTTATACTGTAGGTGTACGAATATCTATAGATGCAATAATTGTTTGGGTGTCGCCAAAGTGGCCTGGCAAATTTGACCAATTTGGATACTTGGAAACATATCCACTGTTTTACTGATAACTATCATTTATATTGTAATTGTACGAAATTCTATAGATGCAATAATTGTCTGGGTGTCGCGACAACTGGAATTTAGCGAAAAAACGTACAGCCCACCAGGTTGGTGATAAACGAGGGTGAGACAAGGGCCAGGTCAACCCTTGAGATAACAAAATTTGACAGGTGAAAAAAAGTGTACAACACCGAGAACCCTCGCCTCGGTGTTGACTACAAAGATTTGCAACAAATCAATTCTTTCTGTTTACATAAAACTTACGAGTAATGGAACTGACTTAACCAATATTTACAGCAGTTTTAAAATTTATATAATATAGCCTACATATGGAGTTAAATAAAAATAGCAACTTCAGTTTTGATCGGGTCAGATAAGGTAAGGTTAGGTTAGGTTATATTGTTAAGTCAATTCTTTCTAGTCAACACGGAGAGGATTCACGATTTTATTCGCCTGTCAAATTTTGTTTCCTCAAGGGTTAACCATTAACTCAACGTCGTCAAACATCAACCTGGCGGGCTGTGTGAGTTTTTTCTCGTATTCAATTGTTTGTGACTATAACATAAAAGGTCAGAGATTCAATTGAATAGGTGGTGGTAAACTGTTACAGTTCTATAGTTATAAAAAGTACATTGAAGTTCTGGTATAAATCCTCCACAGAATGATCCTAATTAAAATTCTACAGGTAAATTAAAATGGTAATTGAACCCTCATGGACTTACAATGATTAATATTCTAAGCATATTAATAATATAGATACATTTAAATGCTGCTCTAAATACACTGATATCAATTAAAATTGTCAAGGTCATCTTATTACATTTAAATGGAGGTCAAATTCCCCATACGTTAATGGGTAATATTCGAGAGATAATAAAAGCAGTACAATAGCTGATGCGAATTACATTTTTATCGTAAATTTTCCCCCAATTCTTTAACTACGAAGGAGGAGAATAGATGGAACAATCATTGGAGGTACATTATTACTAACAGCTGATTTGGATTAAAAATTAAAATTAGTCGTTACAAGGAACGCGGATGGTGAACTCTAATTTATGAATTTTAATTACCTCTTTATTTTCGTGCTGAAGGTCCAAATCTTAACCTTATTCCGGATCAAACAGCCGAGATGACTTCTAAGTGATAAACACTTCCATGAAGGAAAGAGATAAAACACTTATACGTATTGGATGCGCCGAGTTAATGCGTACGTGATAAAACACACGGCAACTGTCCAATGTGTGCATTGACTACATGATGATATAATGCCATATTGAGAACGCTGCCGTGTGTTTCTTGTATCGAGGTTTCCTTGTGTTGATCAAATCATACACAATTAAGATTGATTTATGCAGTTCCTATACTTTTGCACTTTACCGGTTTAGTTCTACAAGATATTCATACTAGTATGTTCAGTTCGTTAGTCTAATATACCAAGTAGATATGACTGTAAATTAAATTAAAATAATTGTTTCACTTCTAACCTACGTAAAGAAAGATATAAACAAATATTTTTAGGTACATCTTTATAGAGTTGTTTACTCGTTTCACTTGTGTTCACAACTCGGATATTACGGAGCATCTTCATGTTTAGATAAAAATTGTCGGAGTATTTGTTGGGGCTGAACAAAACATGAACGCCAATCATTTCGATCATTTCGAAGTAGTTTTGTAGTTGTACACATTTAAATAAACTTAACTAATACAGATTAACTACTTTAACGTCAACAATCCTTGCATAACCTAGTAGACTACCAGTTTCGACGGTATACCGTCTTTTTCAGGTTCAAGACTACATTCTTCTTTACTTCGTTCCTTTGTGAACTTCGTTAATAAACGAATAATGTAATATTTTTATAAACATTTTTCTAACATTTATACTTGTTGAAGGTTGACTACGGTGATCCTATTAGAATAGAATAGAATAGAAAATGTACTTTATTTTGACATGTATTCCATACAAAATATAAAATAAATTCACAATTATTTAAGATAAAATAAAATGAAATAAACTAATAATATTCTTACTTTACAGCAATAGTCTTTTTGACCGTCAGCTGGGTTGGCATAAACAAAACAATATAGTTAAAAATTACACTATGAGTCACATATATTTACACATATAGACCTGTGTGTATATAACCTTCCTTCCATCAGTGCACCCATACATATATAATCATATAATCCGGTGATCCTATTACAATCGTAATAGTTGTCCTTACTGTAGTCGTAATGCGTTGGACAGTGAATAATTTAATTTATAATTAAGTCAATTTTACCTCTAAACTTACTTATGAAATATCGAAACTACTTGATAAAATGATAAAGAAAATGACAACTACAGTGTGTTACGAGTTATTGATAACATAAAAGATATTAAAGTAAAACCTAACCAAATTGTAGCCTCTTGTGAAACCTACATACAAGTAACCTCAAAAAATATTCCAGCATCAGCACCATAGCGTAAACTTACGTCATTCTTAACGATAATCCTGCAACAAAACTGTTATGACTCCAATGAAAGTTTTTAGAGCCAAATGAATGGGTTAGCTATATGGTCTCCTCTATCAAGTACCCTAGTCTAATTATAGTATTTCAAGGAATCTTTAAAATAGCGTATTATATTTTTGACATCTTATGTTTGTTTAACGGTACCGCAAGACAGTTTGACGTTATGGAAAATGACATTAACAATGTCACAAACAATATGAAATTTATGCTCAAAAATGAAATTAATAACTCAATCAATTTCCTATCAGCAAATAAAACGGAACCCACACTTTAACATACACGGAAAACCCACAACAACTGACCAGAATATTCAAGTCTCATCAAACCATATGCAGTCAAACAAAATAGCTTCGTCCACCACTTTAATTAGCTAACCATTAAGTCTAGATAATTACAAAAGAGAATATAATATAATTAAACATATCGCTAGCCAACGGATACAAACCAGAAATTATTGATGAACTAATATTGAAGAAAAACGGAAAACATTACACCACCCACTAAACAGACGGGAAATAAAAAGAACGTACCAATTTAATACAGAAGAATGCTAGAGTTCCAACTACAAAAAGAACCAAGTAAACACATCCTAATTCCTGTTTACAAAACATCCAACAACCTCAGTGACTTTCTGAAACCGAAAAGAACCAATCCAATTAAAAATAAACCTTAGGATAGAATAAAACTCGAATACAAGATCTCACAGAAATTACGTTTACTTAATCAAACGCGTTTCAACGACAAAGTCGCCATCCTCAGTGAATAACAAAACTATAACTAACTGATGTTATTGTTATAGTTTAGTTATTGTAGCTCATGTATCACCGAGGATGGCTACTTTGTCGTTGAAACGCGTTTGATTGTAAACGCAATTTGTGTGAGAACTTGTGTTCCGAGTTTTATTCTATTTAATGTTATCTCACAAGTCAAACTCAATATTTATATACCTTATCAAGAGTATACGAAATCACCTGTACTGATTGTAATAAATTTTATATCAGCAAGACTGGACAGCCAATCACCCAACAGCTTGAGGAACATTTACCAAAACCTACTATCAACGAATCACAGGCTTATTTCACGAAGCATCGTATAGATTACGATAATTCTTAAACTAATATAAACAAGAATCTAAACATTTCTAACATTTATTAAAAAAAGGCGGTCTAGTTACTTCCCTGGAAGAATATGAAATATACGCCGCTAAACGCGATTTTCAAAATTTACTCAAAGATAAATTAAATTATTCATTGAAGGAACTGTACAATACAGTAATACGACTGCAGGAAGAAATAGGACTATTGATAGCGATAAGACGACGTAGGTCACCAGCCAAAGTTCATGTGCGCCGGCTGATTTTGCTTGAAATAAGGTTTTTTCCTCAATGAATTTGCACAATTTAAAAAATATATATGTTAAGTTAGTTTTTTTCAATTTTTCTCAGTAGTGTTCCTGTTTATAAATAAATTTTAAAGTAATATTTTTTAAAGAAATCAACAAGTATAAGTTTATTTATTATTGAAGTCCACAAAGTAAAGAAGAATAATGTACCCGAACTGTAGATGACGATATACCGTCGAAACCGGTAGTCCACTATGTTATATAAATGCATAAATACCTCATGTCCGTCTTTGCAATGTTCTTACTACAGCTGTTTCACCGGTCAACGCGGCAACATCAGGTGAAAATTACAGGACACTATACAACATTTACATACACTAACACAAACACTGAACACTTCTGTTCGAGCACGTTAAGTTATTAAAATATAAATGAAAATGATCCATCTCCTTGTTTTGTTCCTGTTTCTTTAAAGCAAATTGGAAGTGAACTGGCAGTTTAATCTTCTGCCTTGCTTGGATTGATGTCTTATCTGATAATAGTTAAACTGTTTGCTTTGATCTATTAAGTGAGGCTATTTTGTCATTTATTGCATTAGATGCAAAATTCAATTTATTTCTGAGAAAGTTTTCAGAGTTATTTTTGTTCGGGTGTATATTATATCACATTCTTCAAGCATTTTGAAGGTTCGACTTTTATTGACTTTGTGATAAAGAGGGATCATCTTCATTTAAATTTTAATAACTTGACGTGCTTGAATTTCTATTTGTGTTCCGTGGTAGTGTATGTATATGTGGTATAGTGTTCAGTAATTGTCAACTAATGATGCCGCATTGAACGTCGAAACAGCTGTAGTGATAAACACAATAAAAGTTTTTCAAACACGGACATAAAGAATTTATAGAAGGATATAACCAATTTGGATGCAAAACTGAAAAACTTTATTAACCTACATTATGTTGAAATTTAAATGAACCTTATAATTGCTTTGGTTTGTGAAAAACAAGTTTATTTAAAAAAAATAAATAAAATAATGGCGAAAAACCTCTCGATCATCATTTTAAAAGGGAAAAAGGACCTAAAATGAAGACTCCTAGCCTAGTAGTTATTCTACAAGCGTCAGGGTCGGAAAATCGAGAGTTTGGTCAAGAGAGATCCCTGATAGGAAAGCTGAAAGCGAGGGCTAACCCCAAAATAAAGTGAAAAATTATGGATTCTGCCTAACCTAACCTAACCTAACTTAATCAAACCTAACCTAACCTTGACCTCTTAAGAAAATGTGATATTCGTATACAGTAATTACGAAATCAAGGAAGGTCAAATCACCCACACGAGCGTAGCGAGTGGGGTTTGTTCACATATACAACAACTTTGAGGCACGCAATTGCCGAATTAAGTGAATGGAGATTGTTTACACTCATCTTCGTAGGCCCGTTAGAACCTAACCGAAATCAGTAGTAGGGTACAAACATAACCTACTGGAAAGACCACCTTGGTCTACCAATATAATTTAACATTTCTTACAAAACCCAGGAAATCAATTTTTGGGCATCATTTTATAAGAACTGTTTGTTTGGGCATTTTATGACGGGACTCTATCAACTTCTTTTACTTGCGATTGCCGCAATCTCTTTACACTATGTACAGTCGATAGTCATATAATTATATAATAAGTAATTATATAATATGCCGATTACATAATGCAGTCAATATAAAAAGACACAGAATGAGCAACTCTTTCCTTACAAAAAAAACCCTCACAACTTTATATTCCCTTCTATCAAACAGTTTTAAAAATTTCGTGATAAAATCATCTAAATTAACATCTCTAAGGAAATGCAAAAATGATTTCAACTACATTGCCAGTAGGCTGAGGGAGTTATTTTGTACTTTTGTCAGGTTTAATGGAAATATTACACTTTAATTCTGTGTAAAACACTTGTCCCCTTGTTTAATAATATAATTACAAAGTTTAAAGGGGGAGGGGGATTACAAAGGGTTGTATCTTGACGTTTTATGCATATCATTTTACTCGTTTGTATCATATTCTGTTTTATTTAACCATCTATAAATAGCGACAGGAACATAACCTTACATCAACGTTGTAAATATTGTTTACGTGTTTAACCTTGTGTTTAATAGTTTAAAGTATGTTTTTTCACATTTACGTAGTCAATTAAAAAAGTAGATATCGACATTTTTGTGAAAAAAAAATTGGTTTTAAAAATTCTGGAATAAAAGAAAACAACAACTAGACGCCATCATGGTACTTACCCAGCACATTGTACAATGTAATACAAGCAGACCCTTTAATTATATTATCTATTCATCGCCTTACTTTATTGCTTTCAATTATAATAATTAATTAAAAATTACCTCTGCTCCACTTGTTTTTCTTTTTGGACCACGTCATTAAAGTCTCTCGGCTTTAATTCAGCCATGGTCACGTGCGTCGTTTCAGTAGGAATTTTCTTTTCTTACTTCGTCAACGTTAAAAAAAAAAAGTTTATACATTTACAAATTTAAAAAAGACATTTTATACATTTACAATTAATTAAAAACGACACATTTTATACATTTACAAATTTAAAAAAACACATACATTTACAAATTAAAAAAAAAGACATTTTATTCATTTACACATTTGTACTATTGAACGCATTTACTCACGCCCGAAAATGAATCAGACGAAAATGAATCTAGTTAAAACGTGGGTTTTATTATTACTCATAGTGTTTTAAATGTGTAAGTGTGTATAAAGTGTTTGTGCCTCAAGGTTTGTCAAATTTGTAAATGTATAAAATTTGTTTTTTTATAAAAACGTAGTAAGAAAAGATCCTCTAAATCGAAATGCTAAAAAGTTTTTTTGGGCCTTTATAAAAAACGTTAAATTCAAGTAGATCAACAGGTCTTATCCATTAGGAGGTTTTAAAACCTTGCTACAGAGGTTTTCTGAATTAATATATCACTAATTACTTGAAGCCAGCTAATCCCTAACGCGTCTCGTAGATTTGTCTCCAGTCACTTCTCTCATGTCAGTTTGTATATGAACACTACTTACTACGCTCGTGTCAGTGACTCAGCTCTGGCAGATGTCGTAGTAACATTATCTTAGGAGGTTCGAAAAAACACCGATATAGCTTTCAACACTTTCTACGATAGAAACCGTCCTTAGGAGTATTATTTTTTTCGAAAATTCTCTGTTTTGGGCAAATACAATCTAAGTAAACGAAAGTTTGGGTAGATTAAAAAAAAAGTCGACAAAGCTTTCACCAAGTTTTGAATTAATAATCATTCTAAAGAGTATACTCTTTTAAAAAAAATAATCGATTATGAGCAAATTTAGTTATACAAAAATAAAATTACATGAAAATGTACGTAGGTTATGAAAGAAGCAACGCCACAAGCAACGATATTTTTTGGAACAAAAATGTAGATACAATCTTGTTGAGCACTGTGGTGAAATTCACAATAATGATTCGAATTTGCCTCTACCATAATCACTAGAAACTTTAAAATAAAACACAATTATATGATTAATTGTTCTTTATTAATTATTTCCACTAAATGCCCTAATGTACATTTCGATAACATGGTTATCATCATCAGAGGGTCTTGCTTATAAACTAAATCTAAACTTACATATCTACTATTGAAATAAAAATGTAGTTTATCTAGAAAAAGTAAATAAATGGAAACTACGTCAGCCATTCAGCGTTGCTTTTTCGTAATCTAATTAAATTTTCGTATATACAATATTTTTTGTCTAGATTAAAAAAAAAATCAAAGTTTGTGTTTTAAATCATCCTTAAGGACGGTTTTTAATCCCTAGTTATCTCCACTTAATATAGATAATTATAATAGGTAAATCGGTGTGGTAAGTAACCAATAATTGTTAGGTTTTGTATGTAAATATTGGGAAAATTACCGCCAATTTTATGCAAAGTTTATTTAAATCCAATAAGAACAAGTATAAAGTGATTGAACAATCTTGGATTACTTTACGAGATGCACAGCTCAGCTGCCAATAAGTCTTTCTTAATAGGCTATAAATGTACCTTTCGATAGATAGTTCCATGCTTCTGTGCGTGTCTTTACCAACTGCTCAATGACCCGGCACACTGTAGACTACGGGTCATTTCACTGAATTTTGTACGAAAATTAACACGTAATGTTAGATAATTGGTCGAGTCTGCATTAGTGATTGATCTTACAGTATCGATATAAATCATGTCCAACAAACAGCTGACATACTTTCTTACACTCTGTATTTATACGATACGATCAAGACACCTGAGCCTTAACAAGAAATAATTCTGTTAGTTGTGTTTACGTCAAAACAAAAATGGACATTAAAATGATTTAAAAATTTAATTTTACGGTAAATGAGGCAGAAACTCTCCAGCGTCTGTGTGTTCTTTAAATTTTATCCACACTGACATGAGAGGAATTGTAGAAATGAAATATTTTGCAGAACGCGTTCCAGGCATTATAAAATAAAGGAACACGTTCCTGTAACGTATTTCCGTAAAGACGTCGTTTTCTCGTTTAACGTTCTTTTTTTAATAAACGAATTTATACTTTTTGAAATAGACGAGATATTGTGTATGCATTTTCTATCTAAACCAGTATATTAAATACACAAATTTATTAATGAGTTCAAAAAAGAAACAAAAATACAAAACAATGCATTTTTTTACAATCCAGACATTTTAAAAACGAATTAATCATGCAGCTTCACTTACTGACTTAATCAATTATAGGAAAATGAACTTAATATAATGATTAATAACATTATATTTACAGAGTGTTTATAAAGTACTCTAACTTCGGGTAGTGATTCAGGGCATACAAAAATTCTTATAAACATATTTCCGAAAACACTTGGTTAGCCGTCTATCGGCCATTGTTGAAAATAATGATAATTTTAGAAATTATGATATTATCGGTAGAAATTCGGTCTACACATTTATTCAAGTATACCAAAAATCAAACTTAGCTTATATATTTTGAAAATAGCAACAGTTTACATTTCTTTTTAAAGTAAATAGTTTTAGGTGAATTCAATAAACACATTTTTAAAAGGAACTAAAAACTATAAAATAATCTGTCCTTTAAAAATTAATATTCATAATCCCATATAGTAATTAATTGCCCTTCAATTTGGTGTTGGTGTATTTTAAAAGAAATAAAAATGCTTGTAAAATTCAAAACAAGCACATGCAATAGATAATTTATGAATAAATATTCACCAGCAAAAAAAACTATCATTTGATTTTTTGTTACTAGAGTTAGTACTTATAATCCTTATTGTTGCATTCATCTATATATAATTTAAATAATAATATTTTTATTTTTAGTTTTTTGAGATACATTTTTATATTCCTAGATCTACACAACAAATTATTTTAATCTGACCAAATATTATTGTATTGTCATCCAGTTCTGAGCTATGTTCAAAATTTTAAGTCTCTAGACCATCAGGAAGTTAGTTTAAAATCTATTACAAAATTTGTGTGTTAACCCGCAAAAACTTTGTGTTCCGAGCGCGTGTAAACCTAATGAATTGAGTGTACTATCGACTGCCACCGTTTACCACCCCCGGAAATGAACCAGACTG
This sequence comes from Aphrophora alni, assembly GCA_963513935.1. Classification (NCBI taxonomy): domain Eukaryota; kingdom Metazoa; phylum Arthropoda; class Insecta; order Hemiptera; family Aphrophoridae; genus Aphrophora; species Aphrophora alni. Next base: position 11,582,418 of record OY740775.1, read on the forward strand.
GTCGAAACGAGGGTTTTAATATTACTCAATGTGTTTTAAATATATAAGTGTATATAAAAAGTGCATGCCTCAAGGTTAAATGTTTGTCAAATTTGTGAATATATAAAATAAGTTTAAAAAAAAAAAAAAAAAAACTTCGTCGAAGCAAGAAAAGAAAATTCCTACTGGAATGACGCACCTGACCATGACTGAATAAAAACCGAAACGGCCTTAGTCCAAAAAGAAAATGTATAGTTTATCGAAAACGGCGCTGTACCCGTTTTGGATGATGATGTATTTATTATATGATTTTAAACTCTCCATCAAAATGTGCTTCGGTCAGAGGTATTATTTTAAGTAAAATTGTATTATTTGGTCAACAATAGAACGAAAGTTCTACGAGAAATAAGAATACTCCAATGGTTAGTAAGCAGTTATAGTTCTGAAGCACCCATTGTGACAGTGTGGATCGTGATTGTAGGTTTGTTAGTGTACCAATGACTAAACTGTGTGTAAAGTGTTATTTTAGAAATGTTAATTGACAAAAGAATACAACTTGAGGATAGCTAAATAGCCGAAACGACCTTTGGTGAAAGAACAACATTGACAACGATCACAGATTATAATCAATATTTGTAATCACGTTTTCTATAGTTATCAATGCTTTTAATATAAAACACAATAAAAAGACATAAAAAGAGGTGAAAAATGTTCAACTAGTTATATCTCAAAGAGAGTGGTGGAAGTACTCCAAGTTTTGATGTTTGGTACGGTTAACTGTCTCAAGAAATAATATTATGGTGAAAATATAAGCAAATTATTAACTTATCCAAATTTGTACTTTAAAACTCATAATTTTTATGATATTGTTAAAGGGATAGCACGTAATTGTAAAGTCAAGTGCTGACTGCATCTACTATTTACTGTCAGATGGAAACACCGATAACCACTGCCATCAAGTGAGTGTAGCGGTGATACATCGAGTTGTCAAACAACATATCGATATGGCTTAGTTGCAGTCATTTCTGTTGGGAATATATCACCGATTGACATCTATTATTTATTGTAGACTCGACTATTACTGGAGGAGCTTCCAGTTAAAGTGCGCATGAACAGTACCTGAAATGTGATTACAAAATATAATATAAGGAATATCTCAAAACAACGTTATCTGTGCTTATGCTGCTAACATTCAAAACGTTAGCAGCATAATCAAATCATTAACAGAAAAGAAACGTGAAATAAGTGCGGGGCAAAGTTTAAATGAACATTCACGAGTGCTGTTATGTTTATTCAACTTATGTCCCAAATACACACCCGTTATATATGTTATGTATTTTATGAATATATGCAGTATAACTGTTATTTAGCTTGTAAATAATTTGAACAATTTTCTAAGTACAGTAGAATATACTTTTAGTACTAATTTGTAATGAATTCCCTTGAATGTGGGAGTTACTACCAGAATATTCGTATGTTTTAGTTTTAAGGTACAACTTTAAACCAGTCACTTTTTTACATTTTAATAAGTTTAAAAAACGCCATCTTTATTTTTATCTTATTGCTTAAAGGCAAAACACCTCTTGGCTATCATCGCCTTATAACAAGGAAGAAAATAAAAACTCCTCTCCTTGAATACACGAATAGCATCAGAGTCGGAAAAGAAGAAGAGTTGGTCAAGAAAGAATTGAAAGTAAAGATGAAAAAGAGAGATCTAACCCAAGACTACATGTAAAAAGATGTAGAACCAATGAGGACTTCTAGGAATTGTCAAGCCCGTATTCACTAAATTGAGCTGCTGAAAGCAACGCCATCTTTAGAGGTGTTTTAAAGAGAGAATCGGGATATCGTCATTAACTAGAAAATTTGTAAAAAAAGATTATAGAGACATTGTTGGGTAGATGATATCATTATTTATTGTTAATTAGTAGCCTGTTTGGTTTTGTAGATATGTGAAAAATTTAGAGAAATGTTTTACCCTGTTTATTTTCTATACCAAGCAATTGTTATCAGGATTATTGTGTTTGTCTTCTTAGTAGTTGGATAAATAATATGTAAACTATTTGTAGGGAACAAAACTAAAGGTGAAAGGCTTTTTAATAAATGTTTAATTTACCAAATGAACATTACTGAAATTGTAACGATAAATAACTAATATTTTCCAAGATGGTGGCTAAAATTAAGTTTAAATTTTGAGGCCGAACTCAAGCAGAAAGTGTTTGTATCTACGATGGTTTTAATTTCTTTTTAAATACTGAAAAGCTCTTGGAAAATAGCTTCAACATCATAAATTTTGATTTACAAATTGATTATTTGGTAGGGAATTTCACAAGGAGAGTCAATGAATGTAATGCTTGATTCCTTCTTTAAACGACATATTAAAGTGTGAAACTTTGGCCGTGGTTTCACTTAAGAGTATTTGTCTATATTCTGGCATTCAAGGGACTATAATAGAAATTAATACAAAAGATTAAAATCTACTGAAACTCTTTTAATTAAAAAAATTGTTTACAAGATAAGTTACAAGATATTACTCCGTATATTCACAAAGGACAAAGTGAAGGAGTCAGTTTAAGACCTTATGCAAATTTGTTTAATTCATGAAAGTAACATTAAGTAAGCAAACACATTACAACTTGTGTACTTTAAGTACCTTTAATAAACGTCTAAGAAAACACTGTGTTTATTTATATGATTGATGCAGTTTATGCGGACTTTTATCATTTGTTTTATTCAAACATTAATAAACGGCGTTTCGAGAATATGGACCAACTCTCGTATTCAAGTGAAGCCTACATCTCAGGAGCACAAAGTGAGTACGGTTGAGGCAATCCTGATGTATCCAAGCTTGATCTACAGCTTTATCATCTACTCTTCAGTTAGATTCGTCTCTTTAATCTGCTTTATCAGGTCTCTCTTGACCAACTTTTGTTCTTTTCGCACCCCTGACGCCATTAAAGTATTCGAGGGTTGGATTTCTATTTTAAGCACTTTCTTTCTTTATATTTAAGGCGACGAATAATGTGACGTTTTTAGCCTTCAAAACAATTAAGAGATAAAAACATGTCAAACATTAACGCTGTCTTGTATCCTCAGGTTGTGTAAACACAAATGATGGAAAATGACGAAATTATAATCAATTCATTATTATCCAAAAGCTTAAAAAACTTATTTCATATTTTAAAAATTAATAATTTGGTTAGAATAGCGTAGCAATTTCAATCGGTTTTTCTTTACGTAAGCAAGGTGACTAAAAAAGTTTATTAAGCTTTTGTGTCTAAAAAAAAACAACAAATTTTCAAGTTTTAAAATGGCGCTTTTGAAATTTCATGTTACTATGGTTCCGACTAAAAAAATAATTAAATTTAAGTTTCAAAATTACGGATGTTTGAAGTTTCTTCTTACCATCTTGGTAACATTAAAAAAAAAAGGTAACCTTACGTTTCAAAAATGGATGGAGCATAAGTTCTTTTTAAACATTTTTTGGTAAATAAAAAAAAGAAGATATTTACGTTTGAAAATGGACGCCGTTGGAAGTTTTCCATAACATTTTTGAGACTAAAAAATTATAAAGGTATAAGTTATTAAATGGCGGGCGTTTAAGTTTCTTCTGACCTGTTACATTGGGGTATAATAGATCAATTTGAGGAGTTTTGCGATCTGCACAAACTGATACCAAGATTGAGGTCGTCAACGATACACAAACCATTAATTCGCATCCCATAACTACTCCGAATCAGCGGAAGTTTTATGATTTTCTGCAACGCTTTTCACAAACAGAGCTTTCAAACCGCAGATCATATAGTCATGACTATTACGCAGAATATAGCAATTAGTAGACTACGAGTCTGGTATTTCGAGGTCAGATCAATTGCAAACACACGTAAACAGTGGACTTTAACGATCTGGATGAAAAATAGATAAAGCACGGGAACAATACTTCCTATGATATTTAATAAAATCTCTATCTTCACAGACAATAAAACATTACGATAATTAGTGTATCAACAATAAAAATAATAATAAGAAGAAGAAGAAGAAGAAGAAGAAGAAGAAGAAGAAGAAGAAGAAGAAGAAGAAGAAGAAGAAGAAGAAGAAGAAGAAGAAGAAGAAGAAGAAGAAGAAGAAGAAGAAGAAGAAGAAGAAGAAGAAGAAGAAGAAGAAGAAGAAGATAAGATGATCAATTTTACATATAACAAAAATGAACAGTAAAAACATTGCACAAACTTTCTCAGATCCATCCACAAAACAAAATACTAAAACAAAAAATATTTATCACTTACCTAAAAATGTCGCTACACTTCTTTTAAAGACAAACAAAATTTAACGTATGTCTCGCTTTATTTTTACTTTTTTTATAATGATAAATTGATAAAGATTAGTTGGTATAAAAGGGTTACCTTCTAACTTTATGAAAATGTTTGTATTTAGTAGTATTTTGCAAATGTTTGTATTTGCACAATATTTCAAACTGCAAACTGCAATATATTTGACAGCTTACTTCTAATGGACAGCTCCAAACTTGAAAATTTCATATGTACTCTCGCATATTTTGTTGTATATATCTTCTGAATGAATCCTGTTTTATGTAATGTTTGTTACAATTCACGTAGAAAACACGTTTCTTTGTCTCTTTTATAATTAATGACCTCCTTCTGGAGTTGTGGAGAATGTACAAATACACAACAGAGAAAATCGAAAAATTAAAAACAAAACACATACACTCAAGTTTCATCATAATGATTTAGGCTAAAAAAATAAATTTCAATAAGAAAGCTAACTTTTAAATGAAACCACTACGGCACTGAAAGTCAAAATTATGTAAAATAGTGGCTCTAGCAGCTAAATGGTTATGTTTATAGGGAAAATACAACGAATTGAAAAGTCTTGAAATTACGTTTTCTATTCGAAATAGTAATAAAATATATATGTTTCTCTGAGAAAATTACAAGTTGGGTGCCAAATTTTGAAAATGGAGTAAAATTTTTAAAAAACTTGAATACACCGTAAAAATTGATACATAAAAGTAAGCTGTGAGATATATTGTTAAAAAGTAAGCTATTTTGACACTCGGTATAACATACGTAATATACGGTTACGTTATATTTTCGGGGAAATATTTAAGGAAATCTGATCCTAAAAAAGTAGTTTTTGAAGTTGTTATGTGTCTGTCCTCTATGAATGCTCTAGAGACCAAACAAGTGGACCAATTATAAAACTTTAAAAATATGGTTATATTTTGACTTTTTCTGGTGGCTTTCTTGAATACTCAAAATAAAAAATAACTGGTATTAGAACAAAACTCAAATTTACAATTTTCTCAGGTGGAATTTATTCAAACTTTGTTTAAATGTAGTCTGTAATAGGAACTCAAACTCCTCAAAACTTTACTTAACACATTATTTCTCCTGATACAAATAAAACTATCTTCTCTGATAAACTAATAAAATAACTACGAATAAATGTCTTTTAAAGGAATGACTACAAACTATCGTTCTAAGCTCTTCCCGGTATATTCAATCAGTTTCACGGAATGATGGTGGCAACGCGAAGTATTCAAAACCGCTGCGGCAGTAGGCGTTACGAGCGACCTTGTTGATCCCCAAGCGGCGCAATAAATCTACTCTACAACGCGGCAGCAGACTGAACAACCGTGCAAATTACACCTAATTATATAGCCTAGCTATCTCACCCTGTAAACAGGTCATGTTTGAGTAATTGAACGAAAATTTGTCTTTATTTCACGAGCTACAAAGTTTATGTTAAAGCAGAGATGGTATTTAAATAATAGACTAGAAGTTTTAAATAATATCACAAATGGAGAGAACATAAATATTACAACTAGGCGAGTTAAGACAGCTGATTTCTTATTCACTCATCTCCAAAAGGAAAAGAAAATTAAAAACACGAACGAAAACTAATTAACACAGAAAATGTTAGTTCTGTAATTGTGGTTGAAAATTGAAAATGAACCACGGATGTCGTGTTACATAAATAACGGCATAAAGTGGCTTCGTATGTGCTGTAAATTTACGCTGGTCTCCAGTGTTAATAGTATTTTTAAATCGAGTATTATTGACGGGAGTCGAAGATCTTTTTTTTTTGTTAACTATTCCTGATCTATTTTTACTTACGATTTTACACAGTGTCTACATGTATTACATGTCCATCATCCTATTTAAAAAATAAACTTTGATTCAATATGGTGGACAAAATTTAAAACTTACAAAAAAGTATAATTTTTTAAACTACGTAGATCCGCATTTGTTTCTGGCTTCAAGTACCTCTCAGTTACGCATTATAAAGCCGTTTCAATACTTAAAAATCACCCTGTAGCCTATAATGATCGCGACATTTGTCTCATTGTGCAGTATAAAGTAATTTAGCTCTCACAATATTTTATAAGGAAAGCGTGGGCAGATTTGTGTAACCAAAATAATTCAGAATATATTATCTAGTTTTACTTGATTACCACTAGAGTTTTAAATATTGTTTGGAGCTTTATGTAAAACAATATAAAAAATGACGCCAAAGTTAAAAAGACAATATGGTAGTACAAAAGTCGGGACGATTTTAATAACTTTTAAACTTGAAATATTAGAAAACTTAACCTTTACTAATATTTGTTTAGTGTGTGTGTAAAATAAATATTTTTGGCATTATACAGTAAATTCACCTTTATCCCAAAATGGGATATTCAAAATTTTAAAATATAAACGTCCATCAAATTGAACTATTACTTTGTTGAAATTTGACCAGGGACTTTTTACCATATTTTGCTGTAATACACTTTCTCCTTATTAGGATGCTGAAAGAATTTTTTTTTTTTTTTAAATTTCTGACCTGCCACACTTTGGTTGTAAGATGACTTTTTGGAGTAAACAAGACCTCTAGTTTGCGCAATTATTTCACATTAAATAAAACCTTTAACATGACGTTTACCTGATGTAGCTATATATTTTAAAATTATGAGTTGCCCCCAAAAAACACCATTTTGGGAGGGAGTTGTCAACTTACCTCATAATGGCCAAATATAATTTTTACACAAAAAAACTTTTCTAAAGTTTCATATTTTCTAAACACTTTCAAGTTTAAAAGTTATTTAACCATTCTCGGACTTTTTATACCTTGCATATTTGCACAATATATGTTAATTTTTTTGTGGAGCATGAAAAATGCATAATAAATTTATAAATATCAAAGAGGTTTTATATGATTTGACTATGTATACACATACATGTATTTTTCTTTTCCACTTTTAAAATGAACGCAATGTATGCATTTTAAAATTTTTGTTTGTTTATCAACTATTGTCGCAGACAATCGAACGAGAACAACAAACAATAAAATGTAGGATTTCACCTTAAATAATATAAATTCCGTCGATTTTCGTTTACTAAACAAGTAAACACAAAGGAAAATAAATATAGCACTAACTTTTCATATTCCATACTTAAAACCGAAAGCCACATAACAATCAAAAAAGTACTGTTTCCAAAAACGCATCAGTTTCGTATTTATTACTATAACTTATAAAGGAAGAATATTTCAAAATGAGCAGATGGAGTTTCGGTGAAATGTGTTATGATCCCAATCAATGAGATACGTTAGGCAGGGTTTATTCTAATTGTTATTTGTTTACGTTTTTTATGTTTATCAAATTTAATCCCAGCCAAAATTATACTTAATAGGTACAAGAAGGACGTCACGTGTAGGATTCCCATTATATTATTTAAATTATGTCGATATTAGATTACGCCACAAGTAGATACAATGAAAGAAATACGTTGAATTTAAAACGTTATCTTGTTAGATGTCGGGCAGTCACACGAAATCCCGTGAACAATCAATTCAGCAGCATCCAAAAACCAAACCCAGTGACCACACACAGTTGTCAACAATCGATTTGTTCTTGTTAAAGTGTATCCGTGGCCGATTTGTAAGCGAGGTAGTCTATATGCTATGGGAACGTTCGACTTATCTATCAAGTTCAGTTAGTCTGTTCTTGGAACAGAAGTCAACGTTTTTAGAGATATTTGAATTTATTGGCCTCCTGAAAGGGGTTTTTTGTAAAACGTATATTATATACAGGGGTGGTGAAAAGTCCCGGAACGGGTTAATATTTTTTTAACCGTTACAGATGGAACTATATAACTTGGTACACTGTTACTGGGCATAAAACACTATTTTACCACAATTTCAATCAGCCGCTACCGCTTCGGGGAGACGGCCCACAAGGAGTCGGAATAAAATCTTAAATGAGAGCGTGGGTCGAGTTGTACATCAAATTAAAGGTCTAATTTAGTAGAATACAATGCCGCAAATCCGACTTCAAAAGGTTCACCCTAAACAAAATGGCGGCGTTTTAAAGTTTATGAAAGTTACCCCTGAGATGTCCCGATAGGTTAAAACGTTTTTATCCCATAAAAAGTGAAAGGATATCATTTTTATCCCTTACCCTATGAGGTTTGGGAAAGTTAGATTTTTGAAATTTCTAACCGATCACAATTACCTAAGGGTTGAAAGACTTTTCTTCCATTGTGTATATTACCATAAATGTAAATTTCATTGTAGAGATTGTTTTTTATTTGTGAGTTTTTGGGGTGAGTTAAATCGATATTATATTAACAACATAATACAACCGAAAATAAAAAACTTGGGTCTTGGTCAAGCTCCATAAAGAAGAGGAGCGAATTTGCCTTTAAAATTCACATATTACATAAGAAAAGAGAACGGAGATACGATAGGCAAACAAATGAAGTAGGAAATAATATTACTAAAATAAAATAAACAAAGAAGAAATCTAAACTCTACAACTCAATGAATTGTAGTACATTACAACCAAGCCGGAAGGCAGGGTCTATAAATGAGCGAAGTGAGTGCAACGAGAAACCAAGTTGTTAACGGAAAAACTTGTAGAAATGTCCGGTCCCTTATTTCTTCCAATCACGTATTATTTAAATAAATGACCATGAAAAATTATCCCATCATTAAATTCATTAATTACGCTTTTCTTACTGAACTTTTTGGAATCAATTACAAGATAAAACAAAATCATAACTATGTAATTAGGATAATTTTGTACAGCTGTACTCCCCCCCTGTATATCTTCTCCTAAAATAGAAATGTTAGGCATCGTTCGAAATTTGTTACTCCCAGAGACTTACTATGAGTACGGGCATGTGACCTAACTGGATATACCTTTTTTCATGTAGTTTTGAGTTAGATCCAACTCATTCATCTTTCATATCGAGTTTCTTTTGGCCAACTCTTGTTCTATTTTGACCCTGATGCTATTATAATTTTCGAGGGTTAGGGTTTATTATTTTATTTTATGGAAATTATTTAATTTTTTTCCCGATAGGTTTTTTGTCTTTAAACAACAAGAGAAAATCGAAAAGTTCTTGACATGAAATAGTGCCTTTTCGCAGTTCCAGACCCCACCTTTCTCATCACCGCAAAGTTATTACTTAAAAGTTCTGAAAAAACACATTAAAAATATACTCGAAGAGAAAATCTTACAAATAGTTAAATAACCTAAATAATTACCACAGCGAAAAAAGGTTTAGCATAATTATCATATGATTTTCTGAAAAACTGTGTTACATTTATTATTAGCTTAATTATTATGATTGCAACATTGTTTTGCACGGTATAATTAATAAAACAATATAACTAGCAGAGGGAAGTATGCTGTAAATATAAAATATATTGTTTACAACATTCTACAGTAAGAAATAACGTTGTCCCACCATAGACACTGAACAAAGTAAAATTGTGGTTTCAAAATAAAGTGAACAAAACCTTACACCGGGAGACATGATATCATCAACCGACTACTTTGCATAAAGGGGTTACTCCCCATCCCCTTCCTATGTAATTACAACAACCATGTCTGAACTTGGAGTTAAAGTGTTTTACACTGATTTAAAATGTAATCTTTCCATTAGAACCTGACAAAAGTTCGAGGGGAAATTATTGTTTAATTGTGGAACAAATATGGGAGCTTTAGATTAAAACTTTTTTTCATAGATTATATAATGTTCGGTTTTAATTGTTTTCAGTTTTATAAAAATCTACAAACAATAAATAATGTATTAACAGCAGAGATGATATTTAAAATTGTGACAATCAAATTTTTTTCAAACAATCTAAAATACTCGGCATGAGGATAATATTAGCTGACGTGCGTGCTTCCCACCGTTGAATAAATCCAGATAGTAAACTTAAATTTTTTTACATATTGGCTTTTATAGTAAATCCCGTTATTTTGGAATATAAGAAAATTTACCTTAAGTAAGTATTCAAGGAAAATAACATAATTGTTCAATTTAAAATAAAATCAACTAAATTTAAGGTTAATAGAGATTTATCTAATGTTCTTTCTTTGTTTTGTTATTTTTATGACGTTTTGTTTTACAACCATTTTTTTCTTAATAATTCTCTTATGTCATTTTAGAAAAAGAATAAAAATCAAAACTAAAATTTATCTTTATTTCTTTCGAATAGTTAACGAAAAACTGTTTCAAACGGCTGCCACTTTAAAATTTTATTTCAAGAAAGTCATATTCTAGGAATAGTACACACTATTCCTAGTGTGAAATCTAATGAATATTACAGCTAAACTTTTTTTATATCTCTTGTAATTATAATATTGTTTAACATTATTATTATTATTATTATTATTTTTTATTATTATTTTTTTTTGTAACTCTTATTTTTATCCTAGAAAATACGATACATATCGTTAGAATCGGATTTTCAAGCTGCCTACAATGAAATATTGTCGACCAAATATATTTATAAAGCTTCAGATAAAATGTCATCCTTGAAAAAGAAATATAATTAAAACAAGAATCTTCCTCAGGAGCAATACCGAGGGAACTTAGCTGGATCTACATATTCTTCCATGTAGTCTTGGGTTAGATCCCTTTCTTTCATCTTTGCTATCATGTCTTCTTGACAAACTCTTCTTCTCTACCGACCCTGATGCTATTAGAGTATTCGAAGGCTAGAGGTTTTCACTTTTAAACAAGGAGAAAACTGCAATCTATTTTATTTGCTTAGAATGACTACAGAAAAACAGTTTTTTACCGTTCATTTAATTTGAGTATAAATCATATTCTGGGAATTCTCTTATTTTTTAACTTTAAAAATGCGTTGAAGAATCAATAACTGTAGATTTTCAAGCTGTACAAAATGAGTTATTGTCGGATAAAATTAGGCTTATAAGTAAAAAATCTAGATTTTTTTTCTTTTTTTTCTTTTAATCTGTTGTCACTTTGACATTTATAGACTAATTTTTTGGTTACGAGTTGAACGATTTCTAAAGCTAAGTTACATTCCAAATTTACAAACTGTACAGCATTTACTAATACAACACACAGACGAACCTAAAATGGTGGCAAATTACTCCTAGTTTAGGATCAGTGAACATTTCATCGTTTTTATTGCTGGTGTTACCACGAAGAAGATTGCAACAGTTAGAATCCCTACATTAATGTCGCACAAATGACATCATGGCCATTTAATAAGTACTTGTAGAATGACATAACTCTTCCAAAAGACAACCATCATCCGAGGTTTGTTTATTTCCTCCAGGAAACTGCGTCTATAAAACGTTCAACCGCGACAAGAATGACTCAAGCAACTTCCGCGTCCACTAACAAACACAATGCTAATGGCAAATAAAAGGGGCAATTATCCATTGAGTGGTTTTGTCTACAAATGGCGTTAAACTCGTCCTAAGCTACGGAGTGCAGGTGGCGATGCACTAACCGCCCGCGACCGGTTCCAAACGTGTCTAGTCTTCCTTAGGCTCGATCTACCTTTCATCCAGTTAAATTCTTACTTATGGGTTTTCAAAAGTCGCTAAACTGAATTACAAGGCTAATTTTAACAGGAAACAAGAATTATTTGAAGACATTTTTTATAACTCTTCTTCAAATTCATTCAGAACTCCAGAAGATACGAATAATGAAGAAGGATTTTAGGACGATCCGGTCACAGTAATAGACATAAATAAGAATGCGTTCGAGATGTCAGGAGTTCCACTTTGTCTGTATGTCCTAATTTATTACTAAATTTCCGTTTACAAAATAATTAAAATATTAGGTGTAATGTATTTCTTGGTTTTGTAACAAAATATCTGTCCATCCGTCTAGCCACCTAGCTGACGAGATGAACTCTAGGAATTAAATTTGAGGTTTAATTTATAAACTATGAAAGTAACTGTTATTATCTGTGCAAACCAATCGTTATGAACATGTTTACTAAAATTCGTAATTGTCATATTCCTGTTCTATGAATGTATTAAACAGCTTCAAGGTTCGAAATTGCAATATTGTCAATGTTTTTTTTTAATTTTTCTACGTAGAGAGTTTGACTTTGCATGACTATAATCACAATACCGATCTAAAAATAGTAACTAAATTTAATCTAAAAATGTTCAATAATGTTTAAAATCGCTGCTATTTATAATTTGATAGATGTTTGTGTATATTAATAAATTTACATATGTGCAGACAAATATCCCTCGAATCAAATTTCAAGTCCCTTTATTATTATTTCTTTTGATTTATTTCTTATGTCAGTTAAACTAATGAAAACGAAGAAGTACCGAAAAAGAAAAAAGTAAAACTGCAACGAACGCCAGAAATTGTCTTCGAACCGCAGTGTATAGGTGCGCCCTTACCAACAAGCCACTCCTCTAATTTTTGTGCAATTTACCGTACAATTTGGTAGTGACATGTCAAAATCACTTTTTCCAATTTCCTACACTAAAAAAAACCTTAAACATCAATTAAATAACGAAGCGGATTAGCATACATCGAATATAGGTTAAAAAAACTATTAATAAATGTGTAAAATAAGATACAAAATGTTTGGTGTAATTATTGCTTAAATTGGTTCTTAGAGATATTTTAAAGTTTTGACAAATTTTGTCCCTATTGATTTTAATTTGTTATTCAAAATTTATTTTCTAAAATGTTTTCATTTCAACAGCTTTTTCGAACAAATAGTTCATGAACAAAATTCATTAATTAATAAAAGAAAAAAGGAAAGAAGATGGGTTCGAAGTTGATTACCTATTTAAAAAAAAAATAGCTGTTAGTATTAAATTATTGATAGATTTTAATGAAACTGTAGAAAAATATATTTCTTGAGAAGATAGCCATGCTAAAATGTAGTCAAAAGATTTTAAACACAACTTAAATGTAATTTATCAAACAAGTTTGAGTATTAAATAATCGGTTATTAAGCATAATCTAAACCAACATAACAACTAAACATGGCATATTTACCACCTTAGAGTTGAGATTTGAATTTTCTTTTAAATTGTAGCTTTTAAGAGTGCACAGCAATGTAAAAGAGAGAAAATCTATAAAATAAGTCACTTTTTAATAAGTAAGAAAAGAGCATGATAACCGTCTCAGTGTGTCATGCAGCGTAACTCAAGGCACGGCGTTTTTAAGAAAGAAACGGGTGTATACCTGGACTATTTCCAACCTATCAGAGAGAATTATTTTTCGTTTTCATTCACAATTATTAAATTTTAGCTCAATCTATCAATTAGTTTACGTTTAAATGTGCAACACGCATAATATAAGCATGTAATTAATATAAGATATCTTTTTACAGTATTCAGTTACTGTGCACTTTTAAGATATTAAAATAGTTTTTACGATAAATTTCTTTGAAAATTAAGCAATTTTACAAAAATCCTCATTTACTTTTGCATCGAAAAGCACTTTTAAAAAGCTTTTCTGAAATTTATGTCTGTACGATCACTTAGTTAATTCTACAAGGTATCAATATTTTTATGTAAAATACGTTTTTAGGTCATTTTAAATTTGATTTATTTTTAAAAGTTCGCATGAAACAGCATCCTTTTCTAAATTTTGAATAAAATCTATTACTAATCTATATTTGTAGCTGAATATTAAAATAGATCTGTGTAAACTTTGAGGTTATGTAACAACCCAATGAATCTATTTCGAACACTTTTCTTTGTAATTTATAATTTGCAAATTTGTTCATGACTATTTTGTCGTGGAATATGTAGAAACGGAAACATTTTTAAAAAACGTTTAAAAAAAGTATCATTTCGTTAATTAAATTGCCAAAACAAAGTTAAGTTTGCCTGCACATAAGCATATTGTGTGTGTGTGTGTAACTTTAAAACAATCTCCAAGAGCCAATTATAATTATTTTACTCTACTATAAATAAGTTTTTTAGGAATTCAATGTCGCAAAACAAAATAATGCAATTAATTAATTTTGAAGTAGTCCTAATGTTTTACAGCTCTCATGCAAATTACGTTACAGTGACAGAAGTTACAGACGGCCAAATCTGCTAACAACATTAAATCATCTTCTTTGATGGCTATTTCACCAACTCCGACTTTACAAAAGATGTTTGTTATAAATCTTTTAACTTTCACGACGGTTTCAATTAGGTCAATGCAAACACGTGTTATATCTGTCAAATAATGTAAGCCTAATCAATTACCCTTTCACAATAGTAATAAAGTTTTATATAATGACATCCTTGGTATTATCAATGCTTTGCTGTCTTAATTAATTATAGGCCTACAGTTGGAATATTTATTGCGACCTTGTTAATATGCATACATTCTATATTTAAAAGGTTCAGGTTATGGTTCAGACAGTTCCAGAAGTTGGTAGAGAAGTTTCAGGAATGTCGAATCTCAAAAGTGAAGGTTGACACCAGAAAACTTTGATATAAAGAATTTTGTTGGTAAAGACAGGAACCGAAATGATCAAGTTTATCTATTTATACGTTTTCTTTGGTGAAATAAAAAAAAAAAAACGACCTTAGGAAAACTAATATTTCAACCATTAAGATCTCTAAAACTATGAGACATACAAAAAATTTTGAAAGGGAATTGTGGAAAACATTCCTTACTTTTTTTTATGGAAATTGAAAATATGATAACAAATTTTGAAAAATCTTCGTGATTTTCCAATATTTTGTAACCGTTTTTTAAATAGCAAAATCATATTTGTGGGTAAAACAATAATTCTAAGACTTTTTGTTTCTGGGTGTTTTTTTAACAAACCCTACGAAAGATGTTAAATTTATTATTTACTTAATTTTTAGAAGGGGCTTATAATTAGTTTGTTATCTTAAATTTGGGATAAAAACAAATATAATTTCAAACAGAATAAAAGGCAGATAGGGTGTATTCTTAGTAGTATTAATAGAAATTAGTAATAGTTCGAATACGACAAACTCAAAGGGTAAATATGCATTGTACCATACGTATTGAATATTTACTTCTATATTGTGAAATCGTTAAATACGTACCTTATTCGTGTACAATTCACATCTTACAGATTATGGCATTTGTCCCAACGTCATGTTCAATGCACCAAATACATTATTAGGTAAGAAAATAACAATTTAAAAGTAGAGAATCCTGCTTTAGTTATGTTAGTACAAGCAATGATGCCAATAAACTATTATCTCTGTATGCCCTTAATCTTGATGATGTAATCATATCTCTCTCTCTCTCTCTCTCTCTCTCTCTCTCTCTCTCTCTCTCTCTCTCTCTCTCTCTCTCTCTCTCTCTCTCTTTCTATATATATATATATATATATATATATATATATATATATTGTTTTATTAGGCCAATACAAGTAAATATTTAGCAAATCTACTAAATTGTAAGATTTCTTCCATACATATTGAAAACATATCCAAAAGTGTACCAACAAAATTTTACGCTGATATCTGCAATAGAAATAAAATGGCGGCTGTTGAAAGAAATGCAGATTAAACGACAGCCCCTACCACCGAAGAACAAGATAACATAAAAGCTCCAAATGTTTAAACAGCTTGTTATTTTAAAACAAACAGCTTTTTCTTTTATTTCAGATTACATTATTGACAACTGATGAGGATTTAAAAATGCTAATCGAAGAAGAAATGCTTAACATCTCTGGGCAATTCTTCAGGAATGCCTTGGAGGCTTTTGATCATCGATGCTACCAGTGCGTAGCAGTAGACGGGTTTTAATATGAATGAATTTTTGTGTTAAGAAACATGATTTACCATAAAAAGAAATTTTATTATTTGTTATATTGTGGTAATTAAATTAAAAAGTTATTAAAGTTTATAAAAGAATAAAAAAGTTATTTTATTGCTTTGCTATCGTTTAAACCATAAATCGCATCAACAGCCGCCATTTTATTTCTATTGCAGATATCAGCGTAAAAATTTGTTGGTACACTTTTGGATATGTTTCCAATATATATGAAAGAAATCTTACAATTTGGTGGTTGTTTAAAAATGTAAATATCTTCGACCTTCACGTAAATAACTTTCGTACGAATTTCACTACAAATTCGTTTAAAAATTATTTAACTAAACCTACTGAATATTATTGCAAAGTCAAACAACGTAATATCTAGGAGGCATGTCACACGATATTTCATTCTCTATGTATTGGGCAATGTAAATACTGAAGCAGACCTACATTAACGACAGAAAAGTACAATCCATACTCCCATATTTGTTATTCTCGTACATAAATAATTAATAATTTTCGGACAAATGCCATAATCACTAAGATGTGAATTGTACATAATAATGTACGTATTTACCGATATCACAAAATAGAAGCAAATATTCAACACGTATCGTACATTGCATATTTACCATTTAAAATAATGGTAAAAAAGAGCAGCAAATTGTAGGAGATAAAGAAAAGTTTCTCTTAAAAGATGTTTTCCAAGTTTAATAATAGATTTTCAAAGTGTCCACTATACAAACATGCCCTCTTCTGTAAACATCTCTATCGTTAAACAGACAAAATATCTTCAATTTATAAATGTGACAATATTTAGATGAAGTATATGACATCAAATACTTCAAAGAGACGCCATTTTGAAACGGTTTTATATTTTTTAAAAGAAGTTTTGTATAAACTCTGTATTACCCAAACATTTCCATCACTGATCACTTTTTGGTATTTTCTAATAAGGAAATAATTTCGATAAATGTCCAAAAAAACAAGTTCAAATTATTTCTCAAAAGTCTAATTTTTCCAGATACATTAACTTAGATATAATTGAACTATATATTGTAAAATGTTTCAAGTATTATTAAATATCAAATATGGTGTCTCAACTATTTTAAATCGACATCAAAGAAAAAGTTGTCGATAATTAATTTTTTTAATTGTCATCTAAAAAATATAAAATTAGAGGTAGGCCTAAAAAGGTTAAAAACTAGCCCACACACAAAAAAGAAAGTCAAATATTCAATTTATAAACAACATTTACGAGAAATTTGATAATGAGTGGGATATTAAATCTGAAAACATATAGTCCTACTACAAAATAAAAATGGGCCAACAACAGTGCATTTTTTTTTAAAATACTGTAAAATAAAATAATAATAATCCATTACTTTCACTTAAATATATCACTTTGTAATAACAAACATAAATGTCGTAAAACATCGTAAATGCTGTCGTAAAACATAGGCAATCAAAAATCTAAAATGGAGTCGCAAATAAAACATTATGAAAATTTGTTAGCTTCTTGTAAAATACAATGGTTAGAACTTGTTATAAAATAATTAAATCTTCTAAAAAAAGTGCACAAAGGTCTAAAAATAAACACCAGAAACAACACCCAATGAAAATATAGTTGGAATTGACTGATCTATAAACATTATGTAGCCTCTATAGGGAGACATCACACAAACACATAGACATAAAAACGGCGGGTTTCACGTAAGAAGCTATTAACATTTGTTACATAAAAACAACAGCTGTTTCAAATTCCCTGAAGTTTTGTTATAAACAGGTTTATTTCTGATGGACATGACTAGTGGGACACATTGTATTCCCTTCACACTAGAGGCGAGGCCAAAGAGTGGTTTCTTCTAGCACTTAACTTCAACATTTTTTATAAACATAATAAACAAATTTTAATCAAAATAACTGGAAACTGCAACTTCCGTTTGTACTGTCGTAAAATATCACAAAATTTTATAGTTTTGAATTACCTTTTCATAAATAAATATATATTTTTTAACACGTTTTTAAAAGGAACTAAAAAGAATAAAACAATTTGTCCATTAAAAATTAATATTCATAATCCTATATAATAATTGTCTTTAAACTTGGTGTTGGTCAATTTTAAAAGAAATCAAAATGCTTAAAAATCAAAACAAAAAACTGTGGGGCCCATGCAATAGATAATTTATGAATAAATATTCACCAGTAATTATCTTGCAATGCAATTGATTTGAAATATCATTTGATTTTTCGCTACTAGGTTACTATCTATAATCCTTACTGTTACATACATAAAACAATAATCTATATTATATTGCATGCGTCCCACGTTTTTTGTTTTGATTTCTTTTAAAATTCACCAACATCAAGTTTAAGGACAAATAAGTATATGGGATTATGAATATTAATTTTTAATAATGGAAAAATTATTTTATACTTTTTAGTCATTTTAAAAAAGTGTTTAAAAACAAAATTATTAAAACATTTATTGTTTTATTTTTAGTTTTTTGAGACATTTTTTTATTTCTTCTAGATCTATACATATATAAGGTGGCATCTTTAGTTCTGATATACTGGGGTTATTATAATGTTTTGTTTACCTTGTAAATGTGTGTAATTTGTTTAACAATTTTTTTAATCTGACCCTATAGTATTGCACTCTCATCCAGTTCTGAGCTATCTCCAAAATTTCAAGTTTCTAGACCATCAGTAAGTTACTTTAAAATCTATTCAAAATTTGTGTGTGAAACCGCTAAAGCGAGTTAATAAAAACGTGTTAAAATAGGTTAAGTTACTAATTCCCTATGTTATTATTATCAAATTTGGTGAGAATCTTACAAATATTCCAAGAATTGGAGAATATTAACGCGTAACTATATTTAGAATACGAAAATTAGGTTTTAAGGTGTAAGTAAAAAATTAAAACCAGGATAGATAATGAATACAAGAACATTCGATAATCCAGTGGGTTTTTAGTTTGATATTGATAAGACCACCAATTCTGTTTACACTGTACAACCTCTCGCCCACAACAATTTGTTCCGCAATATCAATTTGTGTATTTTAGATAATGATTGGATAGAATCGACCAAAACAACCCTGCAATTAATTAGGTTTACTGGAAACCAATCCGATTTCCATGAATATAAAATATTATCTAATATTAAGTATAGACAGATTTTCAGTAATATTTTAATTTAGCTGTGCAATAAGAAGCCAAACATTAAAATTTTATTTTTAAATCAGGAAAAAATTGGAAACCGTTTATAGTTATCTCTCGTATCTTTTCTCCCGTAAAAGAAAGTACAGACATGAACAATAGGAAATTAAAGGGCTTTATGTTTGTTTTAATAAAACTCGATGATTCTATGTTATTTGTCACTACAGTTCTTGTTTTATTATACTTACATTCGTATTTGATATTTCTCGATATATTTATTTATTATTTAATTGTCTTTTTTACGTGTAGAGTCGCTTGAAATGCTTTTCTAATTATTTGAGAGTGGTTTATAGTTAAAATACGCGTTTGATTTCACACGGTAGTATGAAACTATTTATTTATATCTTATTAATATAAACTAACGCGTGATAGTCTCCATAGCCCGCCCGAACAGTTTAAGCGTCTTTCTGGAATTTTGTTTTTTAAATAATTTAGTTTTGCAATAAGAAGCCGAATTATGAATGTTTGTCTTTTGAGTGTATAAATTAACATTATTTTATCATTATTACTATTATTTAAAATCCTATATATTTAAAGTGGCTGTCGTTCAATTTTTTTTTTTTTTACGTAAATTTTTTTACAAAAATCACTTTTCTCATGTTTTTGAGAGCTGAAAAGATTTTGCCAAGGGTTATTTAAACACAAACTAAATTTTCAAAAAATGAAGCACCTATAATTCTTGAATTCCAATTGTCTTATTCCTTGCTAAGATTCCAGTTGGTCTAGTGATTAACGCTTACGTTTTGTGTAACAGAAGTTCCGGGTTCAACTCCAGAGAGGGCTCAAAATGATACAGTGTTGGAAAGTAAAATGTGGTAGACAATTCTACTTGTGAATGCAATAATTTCAACAAACTTGCTGTGGTGACTATACATTAATAACTGAAAAGCGAACCAACAGACTGGCTGAGTAAACTATAAATCTGATATTTGATTATAGTAAATCAGAAATAAGATTTGCTAAATATTGAATACTTACATAATGTTCAAGTACTTTAGCAGGTGTAGTGAAGGAAAGAAAAGTTGGATATAATGCTATAAAAATCCAACACTTCAAACTAGCAATAAAATTATATTTGCAGTTATTAAATGTTGTGAAAGGACGACAGTAAACCCAACGCAGAGAGAAAGGGGGTTATTGTTATATAAAGTGGGATAGAGATTTTTCTCCAAATTATTACTGGTTTTGTTTTAATATCTTGTGTTACATTTATAAAGAACTTTACACAGGGTGTAATATAAATACTGCAACACCACAAGGTAGAAATCTAGATAACCTTTATTTGCGATTGAACAAAGAAAACTACATTTTAATATATTATTGCACAATGCACTCCCTCCCAGATTAGGAGCGCTCTTTGGCGAAGAGGTCACATTTTGAAGGATATACTTATAGTTTTTATGACTACATGCAAAAATAAACTATATTACGTAATAGAGAGCTGAAAAACTCCTAATCGAAATATATACAGAATAATTATGTCTTAAAATTGTTAAAATAAACCTATTAGTACATAGTTAGAAACATTATAAAATGAAACTTAGTTTGTGAGAATTATGAGTAAGTTTATCAAATCGCACAAAAACAACAAAAATATATAGCCTGTTATAGCGACTTAATTACTAATTATTGGTTCATATTTGAACTGAAAGAAGCTGTGATTCAAAATAACAAATGATAAACGTTCTTGTAACCTAAACTGTGATATATTTTTCTAAAAGTGATAAGAACTAAATAGTTTTCAAGTATGATTTTCTACTGATTGTAATACTAAAATTTCTATTTGAAACTGTTCACTTAACTGTCATCCTTGTATTCCCTCCCCCTCACTTTATGAAAGGAGGAAGTGGAGTTGTGATTTGCGATGTAGTTTTCCTTGACCAATACATATACTCCAAATCAAAGGACAATAAGAGTTTCGGAACTTTTTACCTGTATTTAATGTTCACGTGGTCTATATGTTGACTTACCTACTGAAATGACTTGTTGAGAAAAAAAAAACACCACAATGATATCCGGCCTCTATAAAAATACATCAATTGGTACAATGTTGATAGATCAGGTTACGTTTTAGTGTGGACAAATTAGTCATCTGTTGTTTTAAACAATTTTGTGATATATTATTTTTCCGAAGTAAACTTTCAAGGATTTGGGAGCGATACATCAATTCGTAAGCTTATACATTACCACTGAAGAAGCTCCTAATTAATATAGATTATATAAGTAACGACATTAAATGTCTGTAGTGACAACCAAAATAGATCAAATTTTCCATTTGAACCAGTTAAAATTTCAAAATGGCTGACATAAAGTTCAGTTGTTTTTTATTATAATTATGGATAAAATCTAACGAATCTCAGTTTCCCATATTTTTATAGATGTTATAGGAGGATTTTGTCACTAGTTACATTGAAGTTTTAAAAAAAATTAAAAATGGAAATGTAACCAAACACAACTTACAGTTGTAAATTATTCTTGAGTTACACAACTGCCTTGTTCAGTTTTCGTGTTTTAAAGATTTACACAAAATCTTGAATTTATTCCTAAACAGAAACTATTTGAAATTCGCTTTCTTTATTTACGTAAGCCGACGACGTCAAGAAATTGTTATTAACATTTTTGTTAGTTTCCTACTTTCCTTCTTCGGCTTGGATCCGTTACATTGATTGATTGAAAACAGTTAGGCCTAGCCCATACATATAAAGGACACGCAATAATTGTTCGCCCTGTTTAAACCAAAAGTTACATAATTTTATAAAAAACACATTAAACGTAATACGATCTGTAATTACAGTGATTACACGCAGAAAACGTCAATACGTAGATCATTAACTTGTAATCTGTATTATAATATTGCTTGGTATAAAAGGAAACATAAATTAACGGCTTAATGACAGAAACCGCAAGTGTTGACCTTATATAGCAAAGCTGGACTTGCTTCAACACTAAGCTGAACACTGATATAGGATTATTGCAAGTATAGGTATGTAATACAATAGATGCTTGTATAACGCCAAAGTAAATAGAAATAGTTAAAATATTGTTTATCACATTTGTACGGTTGTTTTTCCGCGTAAATAAAACGAGAATGTATCGAGTAAAAATCATAGACCCCTATTCAAGTAAAACCTGTCACACTTGCTAAATTTGAATGAAAAATAAATAAAATTTCGGGTACTACAGTTATTACTAGTGATTTAAAAAATGTTGTTTGTATTATAACTATTTTATGTTTTACAGTGGAAAACTCGTTTGGACATTATCGGATGAAAAATGTTAAAGCTGTGAGAATTAGCTATTATAGAGGTTACATACAAATAAAAATCTAAAATCAAAAAAGATAATATCATACTCTGTGTTTTAATATAGAAAAAGTCAAGAAATAAGCACCTAAGTTGGGAGAGCCAAGTCTGTATATTCAGGATTATTTATTGAGTTTTTGTAAAATCATTGTACAGTATTTAAAGAAAATCTGCTCAACAAGCAGTCTGTCGTTGATAGAGTCTGACATGAGGGTTTACTGCTTAAACTAGGGAAAATACTACCATCACACTACAGCGAGATATTGGAATCGTACATTACAGATAGATATTTTAGGGTAAAACAGGAAACTGCATACTCGACAATAAAATAAATCAAAGCTGGAGTACCGCAAGTGGAGTGTACTGGGTCCTCTTGTACACAAGCGACATATCGCAACAAGAAAATACAAAAATTGCAACCTGACACACCTCTTCTAGCAGTAAGCTACAACATAGAGAAGTCACCTACAATCTCCAAAGAGCAATTTGAAATCCACGTATGGACAAAAAAATGGCGCATCAGATTAAATGAAACTAAATCTGTTCAAATCAACTACACAAACAAAAAAGTAAGACAAATGGCCTGTGATACTAAACAGTGTCCCATGCTAAATTGCGCTGGAAGGTACACATCAGAAAGAAATGTGAGGAGTTGTTATAATGCTATATAATATCCTTCCTTAGGAAGATATGATTCGTTTGAAACATTTAGTTGAAAATTTGTTTATTTGATTGAGAATGACATTTAAATAAAACTTTACGGAATTCTAATTTCCCTCTACTTACGTGAATGCGTAGAGGAATATTACCGATCATTATGAATCATTCGATTACTATTAAAATTAAGTTATCTCAAATTTGTATTTATTTGATTCTAATTCTTTTAGTCGTCTTTGACGAGTTTCTTAAACATGAAAACAATTGTGATAATGAAATAAATAACTCTCGTAAGAGACTAGCAAGAAATGCATTGTTAAGATAACTTGGCAATAGTTTATCAGACGAGTTCTTGGCAATAGTAAAGCAAAGGTCACATCACATAGCAAAACTATTCCACGTACTAGTCAAGGATAGTACAGTATTGTTGCTTTCCTACAGCTCTTTCAGTGAATGTTTTAAATTATAAATAGAAGAATGAGTTGTTCTAAAGGTATTCATAGATATTAAATAACGTGGGTTCACGTGGTTATCTATGTAGTGACTACAAATTTGTATTGCATATTTTGATGAATCTATTATTCAAATAAATACGCCAACATGTAAGGACAGAATGTTTTTTAACCTTCATAAGTTACATTAGGCTTAAATAGTACTCGATCACCTGATAGCGAACTCTAGTTGAGAAAATCAGAACAACGGTGACGGGAATTTGAGGCGCTAACCCAAGATTAATTGAATTTACTCTCCTAAGCCACGGAGTTTAGTTAGAACGTGGGTAAAGAAGAACAACTGTTTGAAACGTTTGACATTATGTAACTGCCCTAAATTTTTTCAGTAAAAAACATATTTAAAGAATATTGAAACAACTTACACATGACTAAAAAGCAACTACACTTCAGCATTTATTGGTAATTTTTTCTAGTTTGTTGGAGGGGGGGGGTCTGTTTTATTTTTTAACTGATTTAGTTTAACGATTTATTTTTAACTATATGCCCTAAACATCTTTATATTTTTATTATAGAGAACACGGTTGGATGAATATTTTACAGCTGTAATAAACGAGCCATTGTCATTCGGACGTTGAAAACAAATGCAAAGATACCCTGAAAAAAAAATATTTTAATCAGCTGTCATTTTAACATTTATCGACCAATTTTACAGTTAACGAGTTTGTAACGATTTATAAAATGGATTACATATACCAAATTAGATTGCATTGGTCCAACATTGAGAGCTTTATTAGAAGTGCTTAGTGAATCAAAATAGTTAAAATATACTCTTAATGTATTTGATGAGGACACATGGTGTTGGATGACCTTAAAATGTTTCCACAACGGAGGTCAGAATGTCTACTGCAGAGAGGAGTAATTTTTGTAGGTTGTTTTTGTCTGTTTCTAATACAATAGTGGATTCTATAATAAAATATTTAGTTAAATATTTTAATACATAAAAAATCAAAACAATAAGACAAATTCGTCCCTGTACTCACCTATATTACTTTCTTAGTACTTTTTTCTAGTTTAAACACTAAAAATCATCACTGTTATCGCCTTAACAAAAACAAAAACAAAAAAAATATGCCCAATAAAAAGATTTTTAAACCGTACCCCTAACTCTTAATCGGAATTTTGGTTTTGTCTTACATTTATTTTAATTATTGATATTTTAACCTTAAAATAAGAATACAAAATAGTAATGTGATGTTAAAAATGTTATATATACATTTCTTTTCAACGCCTAGGAATACGTTATCAATGTTATCATTCTGTCAGTAGTTTTATTGACATGCGTAATCTCAAAAACGGTCGATGAAATTGAATTAAAATTTTAACGTTTCATGTGGGAGGTCAGTGTCTCACTGAATGATTTGATTTTAGATCAAATCGCTTATACAAGGATTCTAGTAGAAAGAGTGCAAAAAGTAATTGATGCGAAATAATTACAAGAACGAGTGGTCTGAACAACCCACCACTTTTATGCTAACTTGGAAGAATTATGGTTTGTTTTGAAGGAATGGGAGAGATGGAACATTGGGGAAAGGATTCAAATTATGACTATAGATATTAATTTCAGTTTTGATAAGACTTGTTGTATATTTGTATTTTGGAGCAGTCAGATTGATTTTGACGTATTGGAAAGTCACGTGCTGGCAAAATCCCCTTTTCAATTCAAAATTTAATGTTCCTTCCAAGTATTTTATACGGGAATTATTTTTGGATTGTTTTTAAAACTACGTTTTCATTTTGTAAGGTTTCCTAGTAAATCAACTGATTTTTCTATTGAATATCAATTTTTAAACCGAAACTGAAAAACGAATGAGTGAAAATGAAAATAATTATGATTATAACACCAATTTACTGAATTTAAAGAGATAAAAGACAACAAATTAACTATTTTCCCCTTTTTGAAATAATTATTTTAGAAATGTGACCTCCAGAACTAGATTTGTAGTTCCAAATATAAACGTAAACATTGCACCAATTCACTATCAATGTAATAATTAATTATTAACTTTCAGCAAAATTTTACTTATTCGTCATACTGCTTCAAAAACAGCTGTTTTCAATACATGCATTGAGATGCTCAAGTTGTTCTTTTTAGTCCTAGGATTTAAAAACATCAGCTGAGGTCGAGGTCATCAGCTGTTACTTCGTTTATACGAATTAATTAACGATTGTAAAGCATCTATAAAAACAACCGATACTCTCGATTGTAAATAACCGTTAAAACAGCTGTTACCATCGATCTGAAGGCAATAACATTTTAGTTTTTGTGAAATTGTTTTCTAATATTATTTGCAGTATAAATGAAAAATATAGTTCATTACTTGGAACAAAAGAAGCTTTTCGATCGTCGCTCATTTCAAGTTAAACTTGAGCTTGTATTGAAAATCTTCACTTTTGGTCCTAGTGATGAAATAAACTATTTTGATTGCCGAACGCTTTCAAAAGGCGTTCACTGAGACTTCAATGTTAAGGTGACACTAACAATGAACGTCTTGGAAAGAGCTTGGTAAATAAAAATGTACGATTATTGCTATAAATTTAATGAATGTTATAGTTTTAGAGTAGTGTAACATTTCATTAGTTGCGAAAGAAAATATAGTTGCAATGAGTAAAAAAGTAAAGAAAAATTTTGATTTCCCTCCGAATCACATGTATGGCAGCACTGACTGTTTTACTTTAACTCATAACGTATATCAGCTGTTCATTGAAAGTCTCTATAGTTTCATTGTTAAGCAGATTGTGTTTAAAAGACTGTGGAAATGAGTTCTCTTTTATCTGTTTGCAACAATGAAGAAATGCGAGCAGTGATACGTTTCCTCAATTCAGAAGGTGTGAAACCAGCAGAGATTATTCGTCGAATGCAGCAGCAATATGGGGAGAGTTGTTTAAGTGGAAGCAAGATCTACGAATGGATTGATCGCTTTAAAAGTGGCAGGATTTCTCTGTGTGATGAACAAATGGCCTGGTCGGCCTTTCACTTCAAAAACTAATGATAATATTGAAGCGGTTAAACAAATGATTCTCGATAATCGACGAAATTGCAAGTGAGTTAAATGTAAGTCATGGCTCAACATATTCAATCATTCATGATTCTTTAAACTTTTGAAAAGTCTGTGCTCGCTGGGTTCCACGTTAATTGACCAGCATCCACAAAGACAATCATTTCAAAATTTACCAGAAGCATTTGGAACGTAATGAAGAAGAAGGAGACTCGTTTCTTAAGCGTATAATAACTGTTGATGAAACATGAGTCCATCATTTTGAACCAGAGAGTAAGCGACGAAGTTTGGTGTGGAAACATCCTTCATCTCCCACATCAAAAAGTTCAAAAATCAGATGCCTACAGGAAAGGTTATGATGTCGATATTCTGGAATATGGAAGGTCCAATTTTAGTTGACTTCAAACCTAAAGGTCAAACAATAAATAGTAACAGCTACTGTGAGCTACTGAGTTTTTGAAGCCAAAAATCAAATCCATAGACGTAGTGAACTTTCAATAGGCGTGATTTTGCTTTAGGATAATGCTCGACCCCATCGGCCAAAAACACTGTCCTGTGCCTTAAAATCTTTGGTTTTCAGCTGTTGAACCACACTGCATATAGTCTGGATCTGGCTCCAAGCTATTTTCATCTTTTTGGCCCATTAAAAGAACAGTTGCGAGGGAATCATTATCGATCTGATGAAGAAGCCATTGAAGCGGTGCAAAAATTTCTGAAAACGAAACCAAAAACTTTCTTCCAGGAAGGAATTAAAATTCTTCAAATCATACTATGGAGATGGATGTTCTTAGTATGTAATCAATAGTTCTACTTGCGTTTAGACTTATTTGTTAGTCGATAAAATTAGAAAAACGGCAATGTTATCATTACTGATTTTTTAATGAAATGCTCATTTCCACTACGTAACTTACTTTTTTTAAATCTGAAACAACTTAAAAACATTAAAAATGTAAAGTGTTATCGACTGTTAAAACGTTTTAACAGTTATTTTCTTGTTATGCATAGTACCGTGTGTTCAGTAATGTTTATGACAATTTCTTTTCTTATTACTATATTGCAGATTCTTGTACCACTGAAGTTAATGCATCCGATAGGCTATCCACCCACACACACTTATTGTACAAGTGCAATATGTACTATACACATTAGAGCATTGAACAATACCATTTACGCAATATAAATGAGTCCATAAATTGACTATGTTAATTTAATTGCATCTATAAAAGCTTTCATCAGAACTCAAAGGGAGGAAATGCATCGCCTACTGTCAAGCAGTACTAGGTATCATCTGATACGCGGAAGTAGATTTGGAAGTATAACGGTACGGGGCATTAAGTTTGACAGAGAACGAGTAGGTCATCGCTGTATAAAGTTTTACCTGAGTAGGTCACGCCACGGAGTCCTACTTACTCCAACACGCGGAGTAAATCATAGGTAATTAAATTATACACGGGGCGCTGAAGGATCTGGCGCTCGAGCTTTGAACTTTGTCATTATTTTATTCATAATATGTTTTTACTTCTTCTAAGATTTGTATCGATTTTGAAATCTCTGGAGATAATAATGTTTGTCTGTTTGTATTTCTGTTTGGTGATTGGAAGACAAATACATGTACTGATTTTATAGTTTATTCGTGGTAACTGTATTTTTGAAAATCTAGAACTATTGCCAGTGTTGGCGACAAAGATAATTGAAGTACGTTTTTTGTCTAGTGAATTTTGAATACGAGGGGATGGAAAAATTCATACATAACATTTTGATGACTGAAATACTCGCCAACAGTTCGGAACCAAGTGATGATATTGTACCCACCAATTTGTAACTTATGAATATACTCGTAGTCAGCTAACTTCGAATATGCTTTACAGATCTTGCATTTAATTTTCATTGCAAACAATTAAAACCAAAGGACAATTAAAAAACCAAAACGTTTGAAATTTTATAAATTTAATTTTTCGATATAAAATACCGAATTTAAAATTTTCAAAAATATTTTAAGCTTCTCCCCCACACACAAGAAGAGCTGGACAATTTTTTTTTTTTATTGCGCAGTATTTCTAATCGGTCATAGAGTATATATATATATATATATATATATATATATACACACACTGAAACTCAGAATTGATCGATTTTTCTTGTAGAGGAAAACACGATTTTGGTCATTTTATTTTCAAGCTCTGTAACGTAGCTAATTAATGTAAACAAAAATTGTAAAATAAAATGTAGTTTTCCTTCTCACTCTAGCCTATAGGTTCCACTAGCAAATCTCGCAGTTTCCAAGGATTACATTTTTGAATGAAATTTATTTAAAAAGTGTTTCAATCGATTTAAACAGGGTCAATTGTAATAATGTAATATATATATATATATATATATATATATATATAGGGTGGTTTTAAGTAAGGAAACGACTTTATACTTCATAACTGAGAGGTACTTGAAGGCAGAAACAAATGCGGATCTATAGTCTATAGTTTAAAAAATTATACTTTTAGTTGGTTTGAAATTTTTGCCCGCCATCTTGGATCGGCCAAACTTTATTTTTTACATAAGAAAGTTGCCATGTGATTTTCATGTAAAATTTGACAAGGAAAACGATGGTGAAAGCAGTTTTTTAATAAAGGCCATAGTTTTTAATTTATAAGCATTCTAAGAGGTAGTGACGGAAAAATCGCATTAGTATCTCCAGAAAAATATTAATAGACATTTTCGACAGCACATTTTACCCCGTTTTTTATTCCTATTGCGATTTTTCGTCATTGCAACATTGAATGCTTATAAATTAAAAAGAAGGCATTTACCGAAAAACTTCTTTCACCATCGTTTTCCTTGTCAAATTTTACATGAAAATCATGTAATAAATGTCCACTTTTCTTTTAAAAAAATAATAAAATTTTATTCAATATGGCGATTCTAATAAAGCTGAAAAAATTTCAAACCTACAAAAAACCTTATTTTTTTTAAAACCTTGAAGATCTGCTTTTGTTCTGCCTTGAGTTCTGCCTCAGAATTATTCAGAGTTTTGCTCTAAATGATGATTAGTGTCTTTGAAGTTTCGTGATTTTTGTGTAAATATCGGAAAACTGTTGGAAGTACATAACTTTACTTTATAAAAATTCAACGCCTTGATTTTTTTTTAACATGAATATTTACAGAGTTAGCTGAAAAGTATGATTCTGCAATCCCCCCTCCCTCGGATCACCGAGACGACTATTTTGTCCAAAGTAATGTAAAATTTGTTCTTATTACCACATAAATTATGTTAAACAATTTTTTGGAAAATATCATTTCATATAGCCTAGTGTCTAATCAATGGGTCAAGAACTAATACAGACCTTTAAATTTTAAAACATTGAAATATCTTTGATATTGTAAATTAAATTTCGGATTATCATTTTAATTTCTGTTCCGTACAAATTTTAAATATTTATCAAAACAAACGAGTATTTATTACATAATTACATTAAAAACCCCCGATAATCCGAGATGTAATGAATTCAACACAAGCGATCAATTGCTACGTGATTTAGCAGAAGTTATAAATAAGAATCATATATCTCAGCAACACTTCGCAGATATGTTCGTGCACACAGATTGTAAGAAATACAACTTAAGCCTAATCATATCGTGTACGAAGCGAGATCTCGGATGATATTACTAATAATGTGTGTTAAGCCGCCTAGCTTACAGCAGCCAATCACGCAACAGCTCAACGCAGGCTAATGGAAAAACACGCTCCCTCTATTCACGGCCATATATTTGTGTCAACAAACCCATTTTAAATACTATTTGTGTACCCGCGCATAGCGAGGTGTCTACAAGCAAAGTCAATACTTCTGAGATCGGAAACAAATTTGAAAAAGTATATTTATCAACAAATTATTCCTCAAATTAAATATTTGTAAACAAACAAATTATGAAGTTAAAAACATTAGCTGTAATAAACTACAAAATTATAGAAATTCCTTAAATATATTACAATTGAAAACATTTGAATGAAAATTAATAGTTTAGCTTGCCTTTATTCATTACGATATTTCAAATGAAATTCCTACACAAAGCAGGAATTAATGGTTCCAAATTGAAGTAGAATTTTAAAGTTTTTGAGTTAATTAACACATTTCTACCTTAACAGAGCATTTTACATTCTGGCTCAATATTAAGTATTTTGATGGAGGATCATGTTCGTATATCACTATAGAACTACAGTTTCGAGTCACATACAGTTCATAAAATAGAATAAAACTCGAACACAAGTTCTCACAAAAATTACGTAAACGCGTTTCAACGATATACTCGCCATCCTCGGTGATACATGAGCTACAATTGTAACACTGAGGGTGGCGACTTTGTAGTTGAAACGCGTTTGATTAAGTAAACTTAATTTTTGTGTGAACTTGTGTTCGAGCTTTATTCTATCTAATATTATCTCACAAGTCAAACTCAGCATTTATTTACAGTTCGTAGTTTAAAAAAAGGTCTTGATATCCATCACCATAGATTTATGCCGGAAACTGTTGAGCTAATGGTGATACGACCGGACTTATTCAATTACTACGTCTAGCTTGATGCAACTCTGTCTATTGAATACAAAGATGTGAAGGTTCTAGGCTGTTTATAGACATTGGTTTTTTCAGTGTTAGTAAGTTCACCTTGTATAAAGTATGAGGTTTAAGCAACAAGTAAATAAAAATTAAAGTTTTTGAGCTCTTAAAAATCGTTGTAACTTAAAAATTTCTAACTGCCGTAATACTAACACAATAAATTTCACAAAGTATAATATACCTTAACTGATATTTATATAACATTTCTCTCATACAGAAACAAAATATAGATTTGAAAAATTTAACAGTTATAAATTGAGCACATTTACGAACCCTCACAGATGACAAACTAAATAATATAAATTTTAAATAACTTACAGAATAGATGGCCAGAAATACTCATAATTCATCTTTCGACTCTTACCTGTAGAAAAGAAAATACTGTTATTAGCAATATAATAGTTTTACATATTAAAAATTAATTATTCTATAGTTAACTGCTACAGTATGGTGAGGTAAAAACGTCTGTGTATAGTACTAAATATTTTTCATTTTTAGTTCCCAGTCAATTACTGGACACGATTAAATGAATCAAACTACCAATCTGTTTATCATTAAATATTGCTTAATAACAAGTAAACAAAATATTTGTAGCGGCAATTAAAAGCGAGAATGAATGGTGGGTGTTATACTCGTATATAAATATATGTCATTTATTTATTCTATAATTATGGAAGCTCACTCTGTTATCATTAGCTAAAAACTATGCAAATTTAAACTATTTACCCTGTTTGTCATAAATCTGATATTTGTTTACGACGCGAAACAATTTTCAACTTTCAAAATCTATTAATATGTTAGGAACTTAAATTTTAGATACAGGTATTTAGGGTTTTTGGGTTATGACAAATGACTATGACAACGCGAGTCAATTTTGTGACTGCATTAACAGTCTATGTTTATGTTGTACACTGTACGTTACATTAGTGTAAATTAAAGGACAAAGGTCTGGGAAAGTAACTATATATACCTTTGTGAAAATTGACTGATAATGCAATCTTAAACTTGACTCAAGTTGACATTGTGCACATTCGTCATAACACAAATAAGCTTTAAATCCTTGTGTCAAAAAGTGTCAGTTTCTTCAATATTAATGATTTTTTAGAGTTGAAAATTGTTTCGCGTTGTTGAAAAATATCTGATTAGTGAAAAATAAGGTAAATATTTTACGTTTACATGATTTTTAGCGACTAAAAAATTGGGAGAGCTTCAATGCATAATTACCATTTATTCTTATTACTTCACAAGAAAATCTATCATGTTTTGTTGATTTTTGTCCTTCTCACCAAACTGTTTCAATTTAATAAACTCTTTACTAAAGGCAAGGTCTTTAACAACAATGAATTGATGGGAATAGATTTTTAAACCGTGTTCTGAAAATATGGCGGAAGATTGAAATTCAACATTTCTTTTTGCCCACTACTTTGGGTTAAGTTAAAAAAAATCTAAAGGATTTTATCTTTAATACATTTTAATTCATAGAGAACTCTTCGATATTTTTATTACATTTAGAAAAAATCTTATTTTATATATATAGCGGAAGAGATTGTGTAAAGACAAGGGAGTTGAGCCAAATCTTACTTCAAAATGGTATTGAAAAAAAGAATTGCCGATAAAAAATATTTTCTATTTGAGTTCACAACCAAAGAGCGCTGTCAAGCAAAGTTAAAACTAAAATGTTAAACTCTCTGAGAGATCGGGTCTTAGATTGAGTGTATTGAGAATAAATCGACCTCGATAAACCTCCACAATGTGGAGTCACGCAAATATCACCTTTTTAATTTGCACCTCCCTATAGTGTTTTCTTTCATTTCAAAGTTCTTTCTTCTATCTTTACTTAAACAAAATTTGATAAACAGTTACGGCGAATTTCGACCACCCTGTACACAACAAGTGTTACCACACCAACTAAAGACATCTTGCCATTTAAGGCAAAGTTTTAGCATAGGTGTACCAACAGTACTTGTGTAGGTAGCGGCAGTTTCGAGTTGTGTTGGTGGACCAAACAGGTTTAGCCATACACTGTAGATACATGAACGTGTAAATATAATAATATGTACGTGCAGGCTTTCAACTAGTTTGGGAACATCAGCAACAAGATTGTCCTAATTATTGTTATAAGTGGTATTATTATATATTATCATTATTATTATATTTATACACGTAATGTGAAATGATTTAATACTTACACTCAGTATTCAATGTAACTACAAATCCAATTACTTCTGTTTTAATCGAAAAATTAAGATTGTCCTTATTATTGTTATAAGTGTTTATATATATATATATATATATATATATATATATATATATATATATATATATATATATATAGTTAGTACATTACTACCATAGGCCGATTATACTCGTGTTCACGTATTATTATTATTATTAAGACTGGGAGAGTGTTTTAAAGACGCCTCCTGCACTGCGACCTAGTTAGATCTTTTGTGCCCCCCTCTTGTTGGACTCAGGAGAGATCTATGTCTTTGAAAAATTGATCAAACCCCTGGTCGGGAGGTTTAGTAATTCTTCTTCCGAAATGAAGATAAATTCTAGAAATTTATGTCTTTTTAGGCATAAGGCCGGGCACTCCATGATGATGTGTTCCATCTCGTGTACACTTTAGGTCGTTATTAAGTAAAATACAAGAAATGGAGAATTTGAAGTCGCTATAATTGTGATACTTTTGACAGAGAATTATATTTAAAAAATAATAGTATTTTTATTAATTACAAAATTATTCCTAAAAAGACGATCAAAATACATACGTACTCTAACTTCAAAATGTTTAAATGGACATATTTTTGCGAATTTTTATTGTAAAGGTTATCAAAAACTTAAATTAAAGGTAATTTCAAATACTAAAAATATTCATTACAATATTTAAAAATGTTTAATTGCCATTAGTCATGTTAAAGACAACTAGAGCGTGAATTTCGTTTTAGTAATATAGGGGGTCTGATAACTACCCATCTTTAAATATTTAGATAAATTTTTAACGTACGGCAAAATAATAATAATAATAATTTAAAACACCTAATAACAATGTATAGAAGTAATAAACAAACCTTTGTTTGAATTTTTTCAAAAAAATACATTTTTTAAGATGCTTGCTAAAACCCTAATTTTCCCTGTCCTTGACCTACCTCTCAGTTTAATGATTTCTTAAAATATAAGCTTAAAACAAACCACTAAGCAAACTGTCTTTGACCAAGACATTTCCTCCCTGTAAATTGTTTTTGTTGTCTATTTTTTTCTGTAGCATACTTTTATGGTCTTGCCAGTTGATACTTTTAACTATTAAAGTTATTTACCACATACTATCATCCGGTAATCTACGCTTAACACATTTTGTACTTCACTAACGTTTATTATAATTTGCAACTTGGGAAACTATATCAGTTGGGAAAGCACAAGGACGATATATGTTGAGCTTGAAATTATACGTAAAAATATCAAAATATGATCCAACATTTGTTATATTTACATTCTATTCAAATAATAATACAGAATTCATTATGTATACAATAAAGGACAGATGAGAAAAGAAAGAAACCATGCTAAGTTATTAATAACCGGCAAGGAAGCAATCACCCGTGTCATCAATAAGTCATCAACACGACAACTGCAGAAGATTATCTTCACTCTTCACGAAGTTCAGCATCGCCATCTTCATGTGGTGAGAAAGTCTCCGTTCCGGGAAGTGGAATAACAACACGCACACTCAAACCAACATATAATTAAAGAAAAAAAACAACATGTTCCTTCATCTTCAACACAATACTCATAACAAAGTATATTTTATGTGAAAACTGTACAATTAGCCTTTTATTGTTGTGTAACATTTCCGAGACAAGATCGTTAGGAAACAAGTTTTATTTCATTTGATATTGTATGCATATAAAGCGGATAAAGTCTATTATCTTATATCTTCAACACTTGCGGAAACTGATTTGTGTTGGTAAACAACAATAATATATATATTAAATGTTCAGCTTGACTTATGAGAAAAACTACACAGTATAACAAACACACAGAACACAATTCTCATAAAAAAAATACGCCCTAGTATCAGACGTGTTTCAACGACAAGGTCGTCCTCCTCAGTGATACACCAGCTACACCAACCAAACCACAACTGTGCGTATTTTTTTTTTTATGAGAATTGTG
This sequence comes from Aphrophora alni, assembly GCA_963513935.1. Taxonomy (NCBI): domain Eukaryota; kingdom Metazoa; phylum Arthropoda; class Insecta; order Hemiptera; family Aphrophoridae; genus Aphrophora; species Aphrophora alni. The sequence goes on from OY740775.1 coordinate 11,617,916, forward strand.
TTCTGTGTGTTTGTTATACTGAATATTATATTTATATAAGTTAGGCTTTAAAGCGTTGAATACATTTTAATTACAAACATTAAAATGCAGTTGTAATTTGGTTTCATTGGATGTGCAGTTAATGTCAAAATATATTCTAAGTAAGTCTACATATTTTGTTTTATAAAATAGGTGTTGGACAGACGTCCGTAGGTCGTAGACCTTCAAAGATTTTACGAAAGTAAAGTATTTTTTCCCACAACAATAAAATTTATTTTAAATATAATTTGGACAAAAATATCGAGACAAAGTTGTGTATTAAAATGTGGAAATAACATTTTATTTAGCTCGTTGACGTTTTCTTATTTTTTAAACGTTTTCTTAAAATTTTATGAGATGGAGCTTGATGGATTTTTTTGTTGTTTTTGCTCATTTTTAAATAAAATTATTTTTTAAAAGGAAAAAATGAAAAGACTGACAAAGAATAATCTTTTCTAAAATATTATTACAAATGGTATTGTTGGGTTGTCAGGTTACAAGTTAAAAAAAATTAAAACTTACTATTCTATATTTTTAGCACACATATAAAAAAGAGAAGATATGAAAAGAAACACATTTTGCTCCTTTTTAATCTAAAATTAAAAAACAAACAAAAAAACTGGTAAAGAATAACATTCCTAAAATATAATTATAAAACCGTTTCCGTTATATTATTGTGCTACAGGTTTTTTTAAATCGGATTTTCTTATTACATATTTTTCACAATATTTTTACTTTTTATTTTAATTTTAATTTTTTGGATTTTTTAAGGATTTTTTTCAAAATATGACGACACAGGTTGCTGAAATATTAAATAATGTTTCCTTCATAACTATTTCTTCAAGTTAAGACTGAAACAAAAATCATATAACTTTTTCTATTATTTGAAGAAATTGTTAAAACATTATTATTGCTTTTACTTTTAGGCTATATTTTATTTTTGTTATTATTATGTTAAATTTTCAATAGCCCGTTCTTATTCACGAATTCAGTAAATAAGGAAAGAAATTATGGGTAGGTAGCCTCAATACTCTAAATATGGGCGTAGTGTAACTGCCCCGACATTTTGGGTACTTTTGAAACGATGAAACTGCCCCGCTCATTAAAGAGGATTAGGAAGGGTCGCCTCGCAAGACTAGAAATGCTGAAATTGCCCCCTACGCTACGGGACCTAACCTAACCTAACCTAACCTTACAGGCTTGATTGAGGTTAAATTTAAACACATACTACCGAAATTGCGTTTGGGGCAATTTCAGCATATCTGGTTTTGCGAGGAGACCCTTCTTTTTCGTCTTTAATGAGCGGGGCAGTTTCATCATTTCAAACGTACCTAAAATATGGGGGCAGTTTCATAGTCCTCTTAAATATTCTTTGTACACTGGTTTTAGTTTGTATATTTACTATACTTTATTTCATTTTCTTGTTTAACAGAGAGAAACAATGTTTACAATTTCTTGTAAACAGAGAATATGTTAAATTTTTAAGCATATTTTTTTCATATAATTATTTTACAAATATATTTTGAAGCCGTCTTCAATAATAATTCATAATTAACCCTCTGCGATACCTACAAATTAAAAAAAACCTTCTTACTTATTGTTATTTTAAACCTTGCCTAGATTTGCTAATATACATATATTGTTAACGGGATAAAACAGGAAAAGTAGAATACACTATTCTTCACTAGTAACTTTTATCTTCATTGATTAGAGCAATTGCAAATTATCTTCAAGCAATAAATATTTAATACTGAGTTTTTCTATTATTGGATTACCGAACACTTGTATATCTTGGTTTTAGACCTCAGACTAAAATTAGAATATCGTATGCCCTTTGTTGACGGAATTAAAAAAAACCCACATAATTAATGCTGTTATTTCCACTTTATAAAGTCTGTCATAGTAATGAAAACCAATATTGTAACAAAACTAATATAATAGATACTTACAGAAGGAAATAAGATTACAATCTAGTTATTTATTGACATCCAGTAAATTACAGTAATCAATTCTGATTCTATATCTAAGACAAACCATCACAAAAAAACGTAATTGATGGTCTCGGAAGTGGAACTTCGAAAACCTTTATCATTGTGATAGTGTTGTTCTTATTTAAAAGTAGTGTTTTTGTGTTACAGAAATTTTAGATGTGATTTTACTCAAAGGTACGCTGATCCTTACTTGAAATGACATATATCCCATAAATAGGAATAACATGCCGTCACACATATTTTTTAAATTTTAATTTCAGATTAAAAAGGAGGAAAATTGGTTTCTTTTCATATATTCTCTTTTTTATATGTTTGTTAAAAATATGGAATAGTAAGTTTTAATTTTAACAGGTTTAAACTTGTAACCTGACAACACCAAAATACCAGTTCTAATAATATTTTAGAAAGGATTATTCTTTGCCAGTCTTTCATTTTTTTCCTTTTAAAAATAATTTTATTTAAAAATGAGCAAAAACAACAAAAATCCATTAAGCTCCATCTCATAAAATTTTAAAAAACGTTTAAAAAATAAGAAAACGTCAACGAGATAAATTTATAAATTGTTCTTCATATATAAATTTAAAAAGTATAAAAGATGATTTCGGTACTATCTAATTTATCAAAAACTTATTCGTAGCACAAAAGAAAGCATCAATTTAAGAAAAAATTAAATCATATATAAATTAAAATTTAATTATGGCTGATTTCATATTTTAAAATACAGTAAGTAGGCCAGCACACAACTATAGTAGTAAATCGGTAGGTAGTTAAAATGTTCTTGAAAATTGTAATTATATTTCAATTTGAAGTATAAATAGAACTTGGTAAAACTGCATATTAAGGAAATAAAATTAACAAATACAGTAGTTTACACATAACAGATAGCGAAATTTCAATTCAAAGAATAAATAGAACTTGGTGAAACTGCATATTAAGGAAACAAAATTAACGTATACAGTAGTTTACACAAAATAGATAGAGAAACTTCAATTTAAAGAATAAATGGAACTTGGTGAAACTACATATTAAGAAAACAAAATTAACAAATACAGTAATTTACACAAAATAGACAACAAAACTTCAATTTAAAGAATAAATATAACTTGGTGAAACTGCATATTGAGGAATCAAAATTAACAAATACAGCAGTTTATACAAAATTGATAACGAAACTTCAATTTAAAGAATAAATAGAACTTGGTGAAACTACATATTAAGGAAACAAAATTAACAAATACAGTAGTTTACACAAAATAGATAGTGAAACTTATATGTACCTTAATAAAATTAATTAGGTGCAAACAACTATATTTTTTATTTCATTCCGTCCTTTAGGGGTTTTCTTATAACGGAGAACGGTTATGACAATCCTGAGGTAGCATAGCTGGATTTACACATTTTTCTTGTAGTCCTAGGCTAGAAAACTCTTTTGGTCGCTACCAAATCGTGTTGTCGAAAACCTGACGCTATTAAGAGTGATCGAAAAGGTTTATCGCCTATAATCAGCAGAAAATCAGCCGATAATTTTGTTTTACTTTACAATATTTTACCTGCTAAATTGTACAATCTGTAATTCATAACATGATTTTCATTCTAGTATAATAAATAAGAAAGTTATTACTAAAAAACGTAGTTTAAATTTGCAACTTTCAAATTAGAAAAGGAAAACAATTTAATTATACTTTCGTAGAAGTCAAAATTATCCGCGGTAAGTCAACTTTAGCTCGTAAGTTCAACCTTATAAATATATTCGTAAAACAAGTATTTTATTCAAAAATAAAAGTCGGTATATTACAAAATAGTCGCAGTTTGGAACAATTTTTACGTGGCTAATTCTTACGTATAAGTTCCACAACTTAAAAACGTTCAATTTGCTTAGCTGCTACCAAAGCAGAGGTCGTTAAAGAAGTGAATCTAAGTACAAATAAATTGTGCGAAATCATTGCACAAACATTTTTCCCTGACCTAAAAAATAAAACTCAACCCAAACTATTCGTCACCAAAAATGTCAGTTCGTTTGGACAAAATCTTTAGAGCAGATTTAAAAAAGCCCTTTGGTCGAAGCCAAAAACAGACCAAAGCCCGATTTCTTGTTCCCCCCCCCCTTTTATATCAATAACTCAGCAACCAGCAGTTAAGAAAAGATGGTGCCAATGCATTTTGTTTTGGTCATTAGAGGGTACAATAAAACAAAATTGTTAGATAAATATTCAATAATACAGGTAATTTTGAGAATACCGTAATTATGTTTTAAAATTTTTATTATGGCAGCTATCCCTAAATTTTGAATTATCGAAAAATGAAAAAAAAAATAATAATAATAAAAAAAAAAATAAATAAATAAAAAAGTCACACGATATGACCAAAATATACAAAATTTGATTAAAAACACCTTTAGGATGTTGAGCACTGCATAGATACCAGACGACAGACTTCGCCCCAAAATACTTTTAGGACGCGGGGATTTCAAAACGAATATATCGGGGGTAAAAACTCGGCATCCGTTAACATGACTTACCCCTTGACAAAGTTAAAATACATTCTTTAGTTATTCTCACGTCTTATTGTGATACAAGTTTTTAATTAAAGATTCAGGTTTAAACAATTAGACGCCACTTCGTGGGGCGAAACGTGTTTTCAGGGTTACGGAAGGGTGAGCACCCTTCGTTAAAAATCCAGTTAAGTTTAATTCCGGAAGTCTATGGCTGTAGAGATTTTTCACAGAAAAAAAAGATGGGATAATTTAATTATGTTCGTTATTTATCCCCTCAAGAAGTTGGGAGGGTATAAGAATCGGTATTTGTTAAAAGGGCATTAGTCACTTCAACCAAATTTTCTGAAAACAATTGAAAACTGTTTTTAACTATTTGAAGAACAATTATTTTATTTTTTTGTGTGTCCCAAGACATAATATTTAACAATGTTTTTAAGGGCAATTTAATTCTTTTTGCGAAAGATAATATTGCTATACATTTTAAAACAATACTTTTAAATCAATTAAAATTTTTTAAAAAACGATAAAAAATATCTTTATTTTGAACACATTTTATTAGGAAAAATTACATATTTGTAACGAAAATAACAACATTTGTGTGAAAAGAACAGGGTTTAAAATGAATTTGCTTCTAAATTGCTAGCGAAAGCGTTATTGGACTGAGTTGGCCACTCCAAAATCTCTTTATTAAAGTCCTGATGTCCATCAGGGAAGTACTGTATGGCTTTTCTGATGTCTGTTATTTTCCCTGATTTTTACCCTCGGAGTCACCAAGCTTCTTGGCAGGAGTCGCTGCTTCTTTTGTTGAAGACATAAAAAAGTTATGACAGCTGAGCCCATTGATGGTACTGTAGGCCTTTATGACCCTTTTGAGCCTGATTCATACGAAAAGTGATACATTTTCGAAATTCCACAATAAACTCTTTCATATTAAGTGTAAACATAGTCGGTACTTGGTGAAATTTCATATTAAGGTAAATAATAACTGACATGTAAATTTTGCTAACCATTTATTAGATTCTGGTCATAGTTTTGATCTCACTGAAAATATCAAAGTTTTGCTGCATATTGAACAAAAAAGTAGAAAATTACATTATTTAGAAGTTTTAGAAATCAACTGTTTTCAGCTGACATCCTTCTAACCTCAATGAACAAGTTTAGTATTTAACCTATCTCCTTTGTTAAAACCCATTTTCACAACCGCCAGGTCATTTACCTTCAAGGTAGTCCTGGCTCAGTCCCTTTCCTTGCATTACACCCCCCCCCCACTTTCTTAATATAGACGTTGATACTTAAGTTGGAGTTTGTAAATTTTATGTCATAGTTGTCTGGAGATGCTTAATTGCGAAACAGCTGGCACAATATATGTTGATTTGTGAAATTTTACATGCGAGTTATTATTTACCTTAACTTTTTATTTCTAGTTTTTATTTTATTTAAATTTTTTATTTTTATTTTTAATTTCACCAGAAACAGGCGTGTTTCTGTAGAATGCTTTCAACCCGCCTTTAAAATCTAAAATTTTAGAAGTATTAACTAACTTCAAATGATATTTTCCAGGGTTTTTTACCGTCAGTTCAATTACCTCGTGCAAGCTGAATTTTGTTTCACTTTAACAAAATTGTAAACAACATAATATAACCTTATATTATAGAGCAAAAGAAAGGCTGAATGATGGACTTGAAGGCAGTCCTATATTTGTAGCAACGCAATTTGAGTCCTTTTAACAATTTACGTGATATGGGGTTATTACTTGACTGAAAGACGCCGTTTTAACACAGAATGTGCGTCTATAAGCAAAGATCGAAAATCTGACAAAAAATGAAAATGTCTACACATTGACTGATGTCATTTAATAATATATGATTATAGCATAAGGTGATACTTGTTATAAGGTACTTGAAGTTGTATTTAATTCTCTACTATACGAAACTTGAAGCCAGAAATTGACACTGAATCTATTTTGAGATGATTGTTCCAGTTTTAACCTTGTTAAATAGTACTTGCATATAACGATATAAATAAATTGCTAACTGTCCAAATATTATGAACTAAAATTCAATCTAACCTTCCTAAATTAAATAAAAGTTTGACTAGTAGTATTTTATTTTTATAAGGACAAAACCAGTTATGGTATTTACCCGGCCCCATCATATAATGTAAATACAGTTAAACCTCGATAGCAAGACTCTCAAAGGGATTTGGGAAACCGTCTTGTTATCTAGGGACTCTTCTAGTTGAGGTTATGTTGACTAAAAGTCGTACAATCAAGGTCACTGTTTTAATACTTCGACACTTTTATCACTTTCTGTTTAAACTCCACAATCAATGGCGTAATTTTACATTTTTCAGACATGTCTCGTTTTAATGAACGTTCCAAACAATACAATGCACAGGAAACGAACCAAACACGAATAAACATCACTGAACCGATTTGACAGCGGGCGCACGGGAAGGGGAACAAGCTGGGTTTCATGTTTAGACCTGAGAGTAAGATATCGTTTCCTTCTTCAAAACATCCTTTCCGTTGCGTTACTGATCGTGGGACCTATGCACTAGGAAGTGTGAAGTCGTGCTAGAGGTAATTTGGTATGTAGTGGCGCTTGACCTTCATCGGGAAAATAGGATCCCGTCACTTTTTAGTGGTGAGGGAAGCGAGTGAGTTAGTGTTCCGCCGTCCTTTCGTTGGTGCGATTCTAGACAGTGTATTACGAACAACCTCACCACTCCAAGCGCCACCACAAAACAAACGAGCTATATAAAGGTTCCGACGTGTAAAACGACTTACTATTAAAGTAGAACTCTTGCAAGGTTCGGTTTCGCAGAAAGACGTGTTACAGAGAGTTAGAGCAGCGATCTGTATGGGGGCAAAAATCTGTGCTATTGAGATTTTTAAAATAATAATAGTCGTGCTATAGAGGTATCTTTAACATTAAGTGTTATGGAATCCCAGGGGGATTAGAAAAACGCACTTGTTATCGAGGAAGTCGTGTTAGCGAGTTTGTACTGTACAAGCACATCCTCTAAATGCAAGCCCAAAAGCTTCTAGGGACTTGTAGGTAATGTTAAATTGTATTGGTAGATCAAGGGTCTTATACAGATTACGTAGGATAGGGTAAATGTGTTTAAAACAGTTGTTCCACAGGTTTTCTGAATCTAGTAATTGTACATATCACTACTTTCTTCAATTTCCATGTAACAATCCATCGTCCATTTCAAGAAGAAGAACATAATACAATTTTTGAAAAAAATAATATTGAATATAAAAATGTTCATTAAAATTTCAACGGTTCTTTTTTCAATCGATGTTGATTAAACACTTTCCCCATACTTCAAATTTTGATCTTAAATTTGAGATTAGTTTTTGTAAAGTTTCCAGCAATGAACTAACTTAAGCAAAAACGTCGTTTAAAATCTTACGAACCATTTCATGAAACGTGTACATTTTCTTTGCATATGTAATTTTTCATTTATAATGTAAAATTTAACGCCACAAGAGTACAAAATTACACTGCTGTGTTGTAAATAAAGAATGGAAATATAAGAAACTCCCGGGATCACTTTTAATAACCGCGATTAAAACCATAAAGTTGTTCGGATATAAACGCTGGCGCCCGAAGTGGGACTAAATGTTTATAGTGCTATTTTCAGCTGAGGTTACAACATTGTGCTTCATTTGTCATTGACCGTCAAAACGGTTCCCCGCTATAAAAAAAAAACCGAGCTACATAACTCAAGCCCGCACGGTCTAAATTACTTTTCACACATTTTGTGAATGCCTATTGTCTGTTGAGGATAAAATATTTCCAACAACTTGGGTTATGTCTCATTAGAGAGCATTAATTCATCAAGTGTCATGGAGTTCATTCACAGGATTTATCTTTGTTATTCATTACTCTTCCATGTATAGCTCGACTTTTTATAACGTTTATCCTCAATTTGTTTTGTTTTAAGTGTTTGTTTACTGAATGATTTATTGCTTAGTTCATATGATTTTCGACAGTTTTCTAAACTAAGATTTTAATTCATCTGCATTATCATTGGTGGCCAACAATGTTCGTCATTTTAATTAGCTATTTTACAAACTCGAATATGGTTTTGTTTGAATAATGTTTTCAACACATTTAATTTCAATTTAATAACAGGATCCCTGTCTTTTTATAATCTAATTCTTACCAAAAAATTTAAAATCTCTTTTTTTTTGTGTACCATTTTATACAGTATTTATCTCTATTACAAAAGTTTATGTTGATTGTTCAGACTGTTTCTGTTTTTGTTATTTTACATAAATAAAGAAAAATTGTAGCAAAATCTTGTTTATGTTGTATATTAATGTTTCATACACAAATTTTAATATGAAATATATTAAAACATTTTAAAATATAATTGAAAATGTCAAAATGATTACCACAACAGTTTTTGTTAATGTATCATGATTTATTAAACTTGTAACACACTAAATTAGATAAAAATTTACATATTTTAATTCTGCATATAATGGTACCAACTCCACACATCTACGATGACAAATATACGAAGTTATAATATGGTCAACAATGTAATTTGAACACGAGACGAGCATAGCGAGTGTATACACATATGTATAGCTTTTAGGTTGGAGATACTGAGCGAAGCGAATAGAGACTTTTAATAAGTACACAATACCAGGTCCATTAAGACCTAGCCAACGTCAAAAAAGTAATGATTTACAGCATTACGAGGTTTAAAAAACCTGTGTAACAACTGTTTTAAACAAAATGTACGCTACTGGTAAGACACACTCTATGATGGGGCTGAGTAAGCACCACGATGACCACATCAACTAGTTTTATCTGAACATTACCAATCGATTATTAAAGTAATCGATAGACAGATAAATATTGGAATCTATCGTAAATTCATTGAGGATGATGATGCACAATAAACTATTTAAGAAGTTATCACCATTAAACATAACTTTGAAATTAAATTCAACCAAGTTTACAAACTTCAAAGCAACATTAGCAAGTTTAACTTTATAATGGAATATATGAAGAGATCGCTTGTTGAAGGTTAATTGATGTCTAAATATTAGAAGCAAATACAATGCCAGAGAGATAACACGTATTATGCCATCAGAATAACTTTCAATGGAGTTTGTAGTATTACAATCCACTGTCGATGTCCTCTATTAAACTTATCAGTTACTAACATAAAGCACAGATAAGATCAAATGAGTCTAATCTTTGAACGAAAACAGAAAGGCGTAATTTTATCGTACAACATTTTATTCAGTGCGTAAAACTCGACAGATTTTGGCGTGTTTAATTTCTCACTACAATAATTTTAAAACTAAAATGGTCTACGTGACAAAAAGAGAATTTTTTATATTAACGAAAATTTAAAAAATAAATATTCTCTAAAACAAAATAATATGAAACTACTTTAAAACTTCTACAACATTTTAATCGCTATTAATTTTAGCTGTCATTTGGAAACCTTAAATGTAATTACTGTACCAAGTAAACTAATCTAATAAGGTGCGTTGGAGACATTTAAAAAAAAAAATCTTTAGATTTACAGTAAGTACAAAAATATATTATAACGTCTTTATCCTTTTGTTGTATATTTTTTTTTCAAAAACTAAAAATCGGATAAATTTACTATAAAAAAACTTTCCTGTGTTTTTGTCAAGTACTGACAAAGGCGAAATACTTTTTTTTTCATGTAAAATAACATTTCAGATTCAGGGGTCGTTTTGAAACTTATGGACTGCTATCGCTTATTACCAAGCCTAATTAAGCTCTTTATACGATTTCCATGAAGTTGGAAAGGTCACGAAAATTTCCATAAATATATAAATAGATATATAATTGCTTGCATATAATAATTTTAAAGTAAATTTGAACAATTCCGCGTCCTGAGGTCCTAATAATCTATAGGGCACTTCATTTAAATACAAAAAAGTGATTTTTTTTCCTGAAAATTCCTCCGTGAATTTCTTATAAGTAGTAATTTCACATTGGTCTGAAAAATACATTAATTTTTTTTTTTTTTTTTTACTTTTTCTCTGTAGATTTCTCACGGAACATTATTATTATTATAGAAGGATTCCACTTGCAAACATTTTTTTACATATTAGATTTTTTGAATGTGGGTGGGGGGGGGTTAATAAAAATTAAAAATTTCTTAGTGCAGAACTTGACGACTTCTTTAGGAGTTTAGTGAAAACAGTGAGCATCCTTCACTTGTTTTAATTTATTTGGTTTTTAATAGATATGTATGAAACCAAGTTAAAACGCTAACATTTTTTAACCAATGTAATTTACATACATAGGGACATATTACGCTAACAATTTGCAAATGTCACATCTATAATTAGTAGCCGATATTTATCATCATACAATGAAATATTGATATATAGCTTACATGTGTTCATAACCTTTAAATCATGTAAAAAACAGCTTAAACCTGTCAATTTAAATTGAGGTCAGGTAGACTTATTTTAGTCATTTCTGTTTATTAATAAAAGTAAGGCCGTAGACAGCGAGGAAAGGATATTTTTTATACTAAAGAAGTGATCATAAGTTGTGTATGCGTGCGTGTGCGTGTGTGTGTGTGGGGGGGGGGTGTGTGTTTGTGTACAAAGGACTCGAGGCCCTTTTTATATTTTAAAGTGACGTGTATAGTTGGATTTTATTACATACAGAGTGTAAAATTAGTCGTGATAAACCTCGATATAATTTAAATGACCTCGCTGGCAATTCCTGACCTTATTCCACTGGACTATTTTTTGGGGGGTAACATGAAAAATTTTGTTTATTAAATTAAGCCAACTGACGTCAATGATCTACAAGGTAGAATTTTACAAAAGGCTCAATCCTTTCCAAGTGAATCTTTTGCGAATGCTGTCTTGGTTTTTTAGAAACGGTTAATCTGTTGAACCACCGAAGCTCACCATCCGAACACTTGTTACAGATAAGAGATAAGCAAGTTAGTAATAACTGTTTTTTCATGCAACTTTGCCAGATATGTACTAGAAACCTTTTGGAGGTGCCATTATTGTTCTACTACAAATACCTTTCCAATGATATGACACAAGATAGAGATTGCTAATTAAAAATATTAAAGTTGCTCATTTACCTCCCTTTTAAAATGGGGTATAAATGTTAACCATTTTAAACACCAGAAAAAGTGTTATAATAAATATGGTAGAGGTTTTACGTTGATACAGCAATGCATTTAAGTTGACGATTGACCGCGGCAATGACAACTTGTAGGCCTACCTACAATGTAACATTTTTATACATATTTCCGTATTTTTGGTTTTTAATTGCACTGTACTTAAACAATAATTAAACAATTTTATTATAATGTGCAGTGTGATATTTTATGTTATGATTTGTGTGTGCTTGTACTTTTTATTTTTGTTTGACGTACTCACATGTGAGTAAACATTCACCTGAAGATGAGAACCTGTTCTCGAAACGCGTAGTGTAAACTACAACACAAGTTGCATGACGGAAATCCAGGTATATGTATATACAGGGTGACAATTAAGTCTGGAACCTCTTTTTTAATTTTTAAACCACAATAGAAAAAAATACCAAAGTTCACACGTGTAATAATCTACATTGTTCGAGAGTTTTAAAATTCAAACAGCTATAACTACTGAATGAATCCACCTTTTGAAGTCCGGTTTGCGGCATTGTACTCTGCTAAGTGAGACCTTTAATTTGATACCAAACTCGACCTATGCTGTTATTTAAGAATTTTGTCCAACTCCTTGTGGACCGTCCCCCAAAGGGGTTATCCGGTCGGTAATTGGGCAGATTTGTGCGTTACTATCATCAGTAAGCACGTGTGAACTTTGGTATTTTTTTCTATTGTGGTTTAAAAATTAAAAAAGAGGTTCCAGACTTAATTGTCACCCTGTATGTTTATATAGGTATACTATAATTAGTTTCAATGCATTTAAATTGAATCGAGCTGTACCACGACTTATTTTACATTCTGTACATTACTAAACAATAAAAAACAACAACAAAAAACACTAAAAATAAATATATAGGCCTATGTATACATTTAGAAACGTAACTTAAATGAGAGATTAAAAAAGTTTATATTTTCAGTTTTTAAAACAATAAAAAAGTCAAGAATTTGGTCAAAAATGTTTTGAGGTTATAGTTATCCCAACAAACCACGCCCTAACTTACGATTGTGAGAATTATTTTTTATTGATATATATTATGCATATTGAAAAAGGTACAATGAAGTTAATACCATAAATTCCTAACAGTAAATTTAAACTTCCAAATATTCTTACGTAGCACTAAAAAATAAAAGTAAAACTGTCTTCGTACAAAAACTCAAAACACACTTCAATCAATCTGAAGAATTGCTTTACGCGCTCCCTTTTAAATGGGACAAGAAAGCGTACATAAACGTCCAATTTTTTTTTTGTAAACAGTTCATACTTGTTCACTTTCCACAAACAATGCACAACACTTGTTGAAGACAATGGGATATTTATAAGCTCAGGTTGTCCAATATTAGCCGCTTGAGTCAGAGCCGCTTCGTTGTCAATGGAATTCAGCCTTCAGCGATGTTTTTGCGTACGCCAGACGACCTTCTCGACGGCAAAAACCGACACACACCTTGTTGGCTACTGGTAGTTTAGCACACCTGTCCGGTAGAACGAAGATTTATCATGTATCTCAACCGTTTAGGTTTGGAAAGTGAGAACTTTTACTGTTTCTGTTATTTAAATTAGTTATTGTTATATATACATTTTAAGAATCAATCACGCGTATACTTATGTCCAATGAATAAATGGTTGGTTTCCAAGAATAATGCATTACGTATGCTTGATGTAAAGAATATTTTTAAAGAAAATTAATGTTTGTAACGTTTTGAAAATAGCAGCGGTATACAATACATACCTCAATAAAATGATCATAATGCTTCCTCAAATAATACTGTGTTATGAAATCTACATGGTTAAAATTTATTTTGTTTAATTTATAGAGTAGATTGTATGTCTTACCCAAAACGTCCATATTTATTGTCACAGATGGTGACTGATAGTATCAGTCAAAATTTCAATCTAAATAAAAATGCGCTACAGAAGGTTAATTTAAGATCTGTGGGTAAACGGTTATTTAAACAGTGTCCAATTTTATATAGGTAGGAATTTTTAATTTTGAACTAATTTGTGTGCTATTGACGTTGGAATACATGAGTATCAGTCAAATTGTTTTGGTACTTTCAAAGGAAATGGATCACACAAGGATTAGAGAGACGAAGATAACTATATTTAACTAGGGCATATAATTTTCTCATATATTTCTTTAATCTGTCTATGATTTTTTTTTTTGATTTTATTTTATTTATTTATTTATTTTATTCACGGAAAATGAGCAAGAAAAAAGTAATATATATTTACACATTCAGCATCATACATTTTTAAGGGGGTCATTTTAAAAGGGTTAAATGAAACAATTCTTTTTTACGGGAACACTAGTAATCATCATGACTGAACCTGTTTAGGAAACATCGGCTCAATATTCCACCTGTTCTTCGGCTATTTAAAAAAAATGAAAAACATAGTCCGAATAATTATAAGGAATTATTCTAATTTTATATTACATTTGGTCGTCAGTTTCGTAAATCGTTAAAAAAAGTCGTAAGAAATTTTTTTTTAAAGAATTTTAATTATCGAATTATTTTTAAATTCCCGTCCTGGACAACTATAGAAAGAAAGGTAAGATCGAAACCAGAAGTTGTGTGGGAGAGTCATGACCTGCTACAGGAGACCTCTTCAACACTTTCTGCCTGTTGAAACCGTCCTCCAGTTACAGATCCCGCATCTCAGCTTTGATTTTTCTACTATTAAAGATAACTTTTCTTCTAGGATGTACATAAAGATCTGTTCTACAAAGTCTGTAAAGTTTGTCTTAAATATTATTGACAGTTTTAAACTTTTGAATTGTCGCCATGTCCTGCAGTCATGTGTAGAATTCTTCGTTGTAACTCTTTAGATATATTAATGCGACTTACCGTCACAATAGTCTATATTTGTAGGTAGTTATAACACTACGGCCGTTTCGGCTATTCAGCCATTTTCGAGTGTTTCGTGCTGGGTTTTCCCGTTGTCTTAGTTTAAAAATCACAATCACGAACGCACGACACATAACAAACACACAAGTTCTTTAAACATTTAATACACGATGCAGTAGGCCCACTGTCACAACGCGTACTGAATAGCCGAAACGGCCGTGGTGATATAATTACCTACAAATATAGACTATTGTGACGGTAAGTCTCATTAATATATCTAATTATTAATCAGTAGTCGGAATGGCGAAAACAAATATGTATGTAACTCTTTACACTCATTTATTTATCGTTCTTAATATTTTCCTAACTAATGTTTCTTGTAGTAGTCTACATGTTCCAAACCAATGTTGTGTTGCAATAAAACCATTGGAACAATTAAAGCTTTGCACAGGATGATGATTGGTTCCTTAGATAGCAGCTGAGGATTCACTTTCTTTACAGCCCAAAGTAAACTCTGTTACAAATGACAAATTTTCTTTTTTATTTCCTCCTTTGCGAGTTCATGTTATACGTGAATTTAATACACAAATGGTGACTTACTTGTCTACATTTCGCACAAATATAGTATTATATAAAAATGTTATAAAATTGGGACTGGAAAACCAAAAACGAGATAAAAATTAAACATTTCAAAACTAATAAGTAGGGGTAAAACAAAAGTCCACTAATGGATAATAATAACTTCGGAGAAAAAAAAGTGCTAAAAATCGGTCAAGAAATTATAAAATACTTTAAAAAGTGTCAAAAATACACACGCACGCAGACAGACAAACTGTTCAATTTGGTTTCTAAACTACCGATCAAATTTATTAAAAATACAATCATTATTTTTATATAACACTCGACGATGTTGGACAAATTTTTGTTACGTTTTAACCTACTCGTTTACTTAGTTTTTATTTACCAAAAATGTTAAGTTTATCTGTGAATAGTAAGCTCTAGAATGGTCGATGGTAAACAATACTTTTAAAGAGCTTTCTCCTTCTCCAAGTCGTTAATGATTGTAATCATGTTCTCCAGCCAGGAACTAATAAAGACCAGTCAGACTTGGTAGCAAGACCATTAAATACAATGTTTATCAATAACAATAAATACTAGAGATACATAACTTCATGTAGCTTTAACTATCTTTATTAACGTTGTTAAATGATCTACCGCAAAGGTGTGAAAAGATATTATAAAACAATAATAAATATATAAAATCAAAAACAAATTCATTATTAAATAAATGTTGAGCTTGACTTGTGAGATAATATTAGATAAAATAAAACTCGAACACAAGTTCTCACAAAAATTACGTTTACTAAATCAAACACACTTCAACGATGGTTTCACTTTTTGACAGATAACTCACGAAATTATGAAGGAGACAGTAATCAATACAATTTTTACATTTAATGTAACAGCAGATATTTCTTATTGAAACTCCATATTAAAGGATTAGTTAAAGCAATAAAGCTTAAGTTTCAAAATTATTTTAATAATACAAACGAGTTACAATTGTTTCGCCTTGCGGCATCATCGGGCTACTGATGAGGTTGCCAGATGATGCCGCAAGGCGAAACAATACAATTTTTTGTGTACCTAACGCATTTTACATTTTAATTTGTTAGACAAGATTTAAAATGCAAATTTTAAGTTATATATAAAACGAAAAACAAAGACTGAAGACAAAATTAGAAAAATCAGGACAATCGTTTAGGCTATATTCCATAGGTGAAAGTTAGATCATTATACAAATCACGTTTTGTATCTCCAACCATCAAACAGATATATATATCAGCAAAAATTTAAAAGTATATTTTATTTTTACAAGCAGAATACTTTCAAAACAACGTATATGTGAGAGAGTAAAAGGAGAATCCAAATCACACGCATTATTTGTGATTACGTGGCTAAGTCAATCTCCGAGTGGTTGTCAATCAACAAGTGATCCCACAAGACAATAATGCAAAATACTTGGGCATGACACTAGACGCAAGATTGCGATGGAAGGTACATGTTAAAAAGAAACGTAATGAACTAAATCTCAAACTAAGGAAAATGCATTGGCTTCTTGGGCGGCATTCAGAGCTGTCAGTGCACAATAAACTATTACTTTATAAACAAATCCTAAAACCTATCTGGACATATGGTGTGCAGCTTTGGGGCTGTGCAAAAAGAAGCAACATCAAAATCATTCAAACATATCAAAATAAAGTACTGAGGGGCATTGTTAATGCCCCATGGTACATACGCAATGATGATCTCCATAAGGATTTACAAATTGCTAAAGTTTATTAAGAGGTTCGGCGATTTGCTAGGAAGCATGAAGAAAGATTGCAAACGCACCATAACATCGAGATGCTACAAGTTCTCGACAATTCAGTTCAAGTTCGGCGGTTGGACAGGATAAAACCGTTTGATTTGGCCTAAGACAAGACTAATATGTGAATAACACAAGAACAAGTGATTTTGTGTATTGGAGTGCGTCGTAGGATGTGCAGTCAACAAACGCTTTCATTTTATAGAAATATTGATAGATGGACTAAGTTCAGTTTCAATTGTTAAAAGAAAAAGAAAAAAAAGAAAAAAGAAACAAAAAAAAGAAGAAAAAAACGTGGCTAAGAAAGATAATAATAATAAATAAACTTTATTATAAAGGGGCGTAGTTGGGACTAATGGGTCCATCCTCAACCTCAGAACAGAATGGCATTACAAAAGTAAATTTTAAACTTGATTAAAAAAACAGAAATCATATAATAAACAGCAAAATAACATTAAATAATGTCCTCTAAAACAATCTACATATTGAGAAATTACTCTCAATAGAAAGATCGCTTAATAAAATAATAATAATAATTATTATTAATAAATCATAAAAAACTTATAAATATAACAAAAAAGAACAGAATTTCAATCCATTACCTCAAAACCGTCCGAACGCCTGAGCTATTTAATATAACTGCAAAATCAACGTCTTAGTCTTTTTGAATGGTAAGGTTGATTAAAAAAGAAATTGTGTATTCCTGTATTTATTAGGTACAATATTCTCGATTCCATATTATAAAGAAACTTCCACGTTTCATAGAAAACTCTTTTTAACGTGAGAATGGGACGTAGGGAATGAAAACATTGGCCTTACCAGCAATTAATTATATTTTAATAGAAAGTTGTTTTAACATGGGAGGTTAGTTTAATAAACATGCAATAACAAAGCACAAAGCCGTGGTTTATGTTGATAGGAGTCTATGTTTTTACAAATACGTTTTCTACTTTATACTAAACTTTAGTGTCAAGATTGCATTATATGAGTTCTGCTTTCATTATAAATAAATATATAAACACATTACTAAACATTTTTGAAAAGTCCTACTGTATGTTAACGCTTATCAGGTACAGTACTTTGATTTTGGTATTACCTAAAATTCGCATATCTGAATTTTCTTTCATGACATACCCCCTCATAATATAAAATTAGGCAACCAACTGCATATCATCCTTATGGCGTCAGAATTCCGAA
This sequence comes from Aphrophora alni, assembly GCA_963513935.1. Taxonomy (NCBI): domain Eukaryota; kingdom Metazoa; phylum Arthropoda; class Insecta; order Hemiptera; family Aphrophoridae; genus Aphrophora; species Aphrophora alni. Next base: position 11,636,019 of record OY740775.1, read on the forward strand.
AATAATTTCGTTAACAATTGTATGGGCATATATTTGTATGTACGTATGTATATACGGAAAATATTGCGTCCTTTATAGCTTCTCGAACCAATTATCATAAAATTCTATTTTTAAAACATTTCCGTTTACAAATTTCAAAATGGCAAACGTTCCTAATCTTTCATATCTCATTTACCTCCAACGTTATAAAATATTTTATTTCACCTCCAAAATCACATGAAAATAAATTTTACTGATTTTTTCTTGGAGAAACCTGTTATGGATTATTTGTAATGCTTAAATACAATTTCAAATAGCTTACAAACATTTATTTTGTAGACAACCTTCCTAATATATTAACTGACCTGCAAATTCAGTTTACAGTTTTCAAAATGGCGACCGATTAAAAGATTCTAAAAATGAACAAGTAGTTTTCTGATCATTGGGTTTCTTTAGTTTCAAAGTTATTATTTACCTTTTCGCAAAGTATTAGATTTTTTTCTCGCCGTGATTTAAAAATAAATTACTTTCTGACGATGAATAGGTACCAGAATACAAAAAACCACAAAAAATCAATTCCGAAGAATTTACTATTATTTGTCAGTCTCACAGGATTATAATATTAAAATGTGATTTAAAATACTAATTGTAATTAACGCCCTTAACTTTGTTAATTAACATGATTAGAAGAATAAATTAACTTAGAAAAAATAAGCAACCTCAGACTGAAAAACAAGTTTGCAAGCCAACAAATTATAATATGATTTATTCTTTAAAAGGAAACTATTAAAATTGTAAAAGAATTATAGTGATTTGCGATGCGTTTTTTCTTGGTTTACGATAACTTAAAAACGGATTTGACCATAGTATTTAACGTCAAATTGTACATTAAAGTCATGTATCACACGACTACATTCCCATTTATAAAAATGAAGTTCATTACAAGATGGCGATAAAAAATTAAAATTGACCAAAAAGTGGTTCTTTAATGGCTGTCAATAACTGCATTTATTTCTATCTCAAGACTCGTACTTTTTGAGATATTAAGCCGTTTCCAGACTTTTCAAAAACCCTGTATAAAAAACAGAATTTTTCGAAATACATTTAAGGCAAATGTAAAACATAACCCAAAACCTCGACATAAACTTTATTACTTTTGTAAATTGTAGCTTTTTAAAAGTACTTTGTTTTGTTCATAATTTAAGAGCTACAAAAATGGATATATTTTCTAAAAGAAATACCAGAAAGTTAATGCCAAATTATCCTCACCTCCACATAGTAGCCTACACCTCACCTCAAGGGCGTGACAAGATTAGTGAGTATTCGCGTGACAATCACAAGGTTCCCTAATTACATATTTTGTTATGGTAGTCTTGGATTAGATCTTTCCTATCAGGTCTCTATTGACCAGGTGTTGAAGTTATCAGGGTATTCGAGGGTTAAAGTTATTTATATGTTCTCCTTCTTTTTATAGGCGTTGATGACCGAGAGGTTTTTTGCTTTTAAAGGACAACATTTTACTAGAATTAATTTAAGCAATAGATTGCCCCCCCCCTCCAGAGAAAAAATATTTGTCTTATTTTACTCGCCTAGCGATCACCATAAATCCTTGTATTCAAAAACATAATCATAAATATAATAATTTTAAAAAATAATTACATTAGCACAAAAATTTACTTTTATGAGAATATTGTTGAGATCCTAGGACAAACCGATGTCAAATTCAAACTCAAATATTCAAACGTATCTTAATTCCACTTAATCTTTATTCAATTTATACTCAAATATATTGTCACAAAGGTTTTCCACACAAATCAAGGTTAACTATTTTCAATCAGTCGAACGCCCGATTCTGTAAACTTTTCCAACAACAAAATATACAGACAAATAAACAGGCAGTAAATATTCAAAAAATGGTTTGAATTTATTCGTGACGGCTGGAAACGACGAGAACCATCAAGAAATCGACATTTTCGCGCAATCATAATTTCCTTTTTTATTCGTAATTTTAACATTATAAAATAATTAAATATAAAAAGTTTAGAATATTTACTATTATTAACTTTCCATCATAAAATTAATTAATATAGTTTTCGATTAATCATTTCTTATATTGAACATATACAAAAGTTCCATCAGTCCTGGAATAGACTTTTACAATATTATCCCAACTTTTTTGAGTATTATTTTTAAACGAACAAATATCATTTTAAATTTTAAAATTCCATTAATGTAGACACGCAAGTCTATATGATTATACTTGTAAAATGTCCTTAATTCTCGCATTTATGTTTAGTCAGAAAAGTATATAATTACTATCAGACTTGAAGACTTTAATCAACTAATGATGCGTTTGCAAGATTGCATTAAACACGTTAGTTTTACGTCATGAAGAAGACCTACAGTGAAAATCAACAAAAGCTAGAAAATAGAGAGGAGAAAGAGAAAGAGAGATATGGGGGAGGAAGAGAACTCGGCCTCCACAACAGAGGCCGCAGATGGTAATTCTGTTGAGATTTATGAGGCGCCTGAGACAACATTAACAAATTGAAACGTTTCGCTTAGATATAAAGCGCTCCAATCAGACTTTGAGTCGATTCGTCACCGAGTGTGACCATATGACAATGATATAATCCTTGAATATTAATAAACTGTAAGGTTGCAGTTAGTTTAAAGCCACAGTACTTGAATTTTGATCAGATAAATGCCACATTAGGCTACGTGTCAAATCGTCATAGTGTGCGACTATATGACAATGATATAATCCCTGAATATTAATAAACTGTAAGCTTAGAGTTAGTTAAAAGGCACAGTACTTGAACTTCGATCAGATGAATGTCACAAAGAGCTACGAGTCAAATTCGTATCGGAGTGGTGTGTGATTACAGCCCAACCTTTTTTTTTTTTTTTTTTTTTTTTTTTTTCGCTGTACATAAGCGAAAGACCTTAATTTAAAAAATAATAAAATTAATTAGAAATCCTTTAGCCCTCGAATAATTAAATAGTGTTAGAATCAGAAGGAGAGATAGGAAAGACTATACGAAGAAAGGCGTAGAGTCAGTTAGGGAATCTCGGAATTGCAATAACTTTACTATAAGTAAACTCGAATCTATCTTGGACATTAATAAATTGAAATTTTCCTTTTAAATATAAAGTGAATTGCGACATTTAGATTTTATTCATCTAGAAAAATGAGTTCAATCATCGTAAAACCAGTTCAATGGTATATTATGGTATATTCCGTGGAAATAAATATATTGAAAGTTTTCAGTTTAAGTAGAAAGAACTGTGCTACACTTGGACTTTGATCAGACCAATGTCACAGGAACGATTCAACTTGGCACAGTACGCTTAATGTTCAGAGAGACATCTAAGTTGAACATTAATCAATTGAAACGTTCCACTTAAATATCGAACGACATTTGGACTTTCCTTCATTATTTACCAGTAGGAATAAGGATGTTTATTTCTTCTATAGGTATTTATATATATTGGTATAGAAAAAAACCACAATAAACACCTGGACTGATAATGTTTTCATTAAGTTCCGTAATAGTTTTATATAAAATATTGGATTTTGAAAAGCTTAAATTAAATTAGAATTAGTAATTATTTTGAAGAACTTTATAACAAAAGCTTCAGGAAAATAGTAACAAACGGTTGCAAAAAAGTTCAAAAAATGTCTCTATCGTAGTTCGATACAATTAATTGTGCTAATAAATCCGATATTCTTCACAAGTCTTCCAATATATGTTTTTTAAAGCTGGTAACAATAATAGGATTTTTTTTTTAGTAAAACGATATTTGCGGTTATCGTAAAATAATTAGTAATGTATCACCTTTGTATTTTTTATTTATTTATTTATTTTTTTTTTTATATATTTTTTTTTATCCATTGGAGACATTTTACGTGTTTGTTTCAAACGATGACAACTAAAACGAAATTCTAGTTTGCATTCCATTTTCTGAATCAATCGTATTTGTTCAACCGATGCCAACTAAAACGAAATTCTAGTTTGCATTCCATTTTCTGAATCAATCGTGTTTGTTCAACCGATGCCAACTAAAACGAAATTCTAGTTTGCATTCCATTTTCTGAATCAATCGTATTTGTTCAACCGATGCCAACTAAAACGAAATTCTAGTTTGCATTCCATTTTCTGAATCAATCGTGTTTGTTCAACCGATGCCAACTAAAACGAAATTCTAGTTTGCATTCCATTTTCTGAATCAATCGTGTTTGTTCAACCGATGCCAACTAAAACGAAATTCTAGTTTGCATTCCATTTTCTGAATCAATCGTGTTTGTTCAACGGATAACAACTCAAAACGAAATTCTAGTCTGAATTCCATTTTCTGAATCAATCGTGTTTGTTCAACCGATGCCAACTAAAACGAAATTCTAGTTTGAATTCCATTTTCTGAATCAATCGTGTTTGTTCAACCGATGCCAACTAAAACGAAATTCTAGTTTGCATTCCATTTTCTGAATCAATCTTGTTTGTTCAACGGATAACAACTCAAAACGAAATTCTAGTCTGAATTCCATTTTCTGAATCAATCGTGTTTTTCAACCGATGCCAACTAAAACCAAATTCGAGTTTGAATTCCATTTTCTGAATCTATCGTGTTTGTTTAACCGATGACAACTCAAACGTAATTCAAGTCTGAATTCCATTTTCTGAATCAATCTTCCAAGCAATACTAAAAGCTCGCTGTTGCTAAATAGTGCACTGTAGTAAACGATTTTAAACCTTACTTCGCGAAACCAGCACCTTAAGTGAAATAAATCAGCGTAAACACGCCCAACGGCCCAACCGCACTATTTAGTGAATTTTACTATTGATGTATCATCACAGTTCAATGTTAAACTGAAATGTTCCACTTAGTTATAAGGAACTGTCCGACACTAACTTTGATCAAACCAAAGCCAACAAATCAATCACGTAGAGTACGCTCAATATCCACATGATCATACACAAATAGGACCTTTCTTGTTTAACAAATTAAAACGTTGTACTCAGTTATAGAGTCCTGAACGAAACTTACTCTCAGAACTAATGAGACCTAGTACAGTAATGATACAGTAAGTTCAATATCCTCAAGACAATAGATCTTCTCTGGACATATATCAAATTAAAACTTTTCATTAATAAGGGCGATGTGCGAAAGTTGGACTTTGACTACAACAATATTAACTAAAGCAACGCGTGAATCATCACAGAGTGCGCTCAAATCAACAGCAATAGGTTTTTTATTTGATATTAATAAATTGGAACGTTCCACTCAGTTATAGTGACATTGACTTTCATTAGTCCAATGCCACCTAGAGCACCGAGTCGTAACATCGTAGAATGAGTTCATTGCCCACTGGACCATACACAATGAGATCTTCCTTGGATGTTAGTCCTGAAAATTCTGTCGCCAGACATCAAATGTCCTTGCAAACTGTCTCTCACGTTGTGGACCTTGTAGGCTTTCATTATCGAAACACTCAATAATAATGTAGTTCTGTAGTCGCACCTAGAATATATAACCAACTTCCAGAAAATATTAAAGCCTGCACAAACCTAAACAAATATCTAATTCTTTTGAAAAGCTGGCTTTTGGGCATGGACTGTGTTGAAGGTCTGTTGGAGGTTGTGATATAGGAATGCATTACCATTCTAATTTTGTTTTGATGAGTGGATGAGTGTAAGAGATGTGATAGGGGTGTGGAAGTGTTTTTTTATCTTAATAGTTTTGTTTATTTTTGTATTTATTTTTATCATGTTAAACTTTGAGATAGAGATGTGTATATATTGGTATGAGAGAGAATATGTATGGACTATTATGGTATGTGAGTGTTTGTATGTTACGTAGTGTAAGTTTTTTACCACTTTATATTTATGTATTAGATCCAAATAGATGTTCATAATTAATTATCTAAGATCAAATTATTACTTAACAAATTATAATATTTGTAATAAATATTAAATTAAATTTAAATTTATTAATAGTTTAACTGCTCCCGATGGTCTCTTGAATTCTGTTATTTCTTCTTTTTTTCTATTTTTACTTCAGATATGCAGCCTCAAAACGGGTAGACCCATGGAGGCTACTTTATTCCATACAGTATATTTTTTGTTTATCTTAAATTATTTATCTTTCTTTATGTTTAGGATTTAGAAGTAATATTGTTTTGGTTTTTCTTTCCTGTTGTGTATTTTAATTTAAAGTAATGTATTATTATGTCATATGTCAATTTATTTGTTTTGTTTTAGTTTGTTGTTAAGGAAAGCTTTATTTTTTATCTTAATGTCTTTTTCTGAATCTAAATCATGTTTTGTTTATTTAAATACAATAAAAGGAATGGAAAATAAATAAAATTAAAAAATGTAATATTAAGAAGCTTATTTTCCTAATAATACAAACACATTATTCAAAATTATCCGAAAAAGTTGTCTTTACTTTTTTTCCGAGTTTAAAATAGGCGATCTCTATCGGCTCATTCACAAACTTCGTTCATTCCTCCATGATATATTATTCCAATGTATGTCCTCTTTTAAATAAAACTTCTGTTCTTCAGTTTGCGAACCAAAGCCTTCATCACTACTACCGTCTTGTTAACGTTTATAAATGAGCCGTGTTCAAACTTCGCTCTACGATATTGATTATCTCTACTTATACACAACTTCTGTAACCGGTTGTAAGTTTGTTTTACGTTTTCTGTCCTATGTAGATACGACATTTCATCAGTTTAGTCCATGTTTCATTCAAATTGATTTAGTAATTCACATTTTATAATAATATTTCTCTGTAATACATAAATCAGAATTATCGAACAATTTTATGAATTTTCTTGAAATTTTCAACAGCAATATTTTTTGTCATTAACGAAGTTTGTTACATGACGTGAACGATAACTGCAACTGAAAATATGGTTGAAATATAACCATTTTGTGTGCTAAAAATAATATAAAATACCGATTTTACAACCTGTTTAGATCATATCTTAAAATTTTCAGCAACAACATATATTAGTCAGTGACGAGGTTTGTAGCTATATGATGTGACCGATAATTGGAACAATAAATATGGTTGAAATCCGAGTTATAATTATTTTTTCCTGCTGAGAAATAAGAAAACACGATTTAAAAAAATATATTATGCTTATTTCTTAAAATTTTCAGCAACTAAATTTTTATATAATTTAAAAGCTAATTGAATCTGAAAACTTTCTTTAATTGGTACCATAGTTCCCAAGTTTTAACAATTTTTTGTTAGCAATTATGAGGAAATCTATATTCTCTTGTATATGTTTGACATTTGAATAAGAACATATATTTTAACTATAACAAAGTTAGTACATAATTAAAGCGTTATTTAGAATTGATAGAATTATTAAAATGGCTTGGTGGCAGTTCACGAGAGTACACTACGTGAGATGTTACTTGAACTGCGTACGAGGTGATTGCATTGATAAGGGGAAAACAGTTCGGTTTGGAGACATATCGTTCTGTTTTATAAACGTAAATTATGTATCAAGACAAACTCTCAACAATAAACTGCTGACTAACCTCTCATCTTTCTTTTGTCTTGGACAGTACTAAATTCAAATATATAATTCCCAATTACATTAAATTATATTTTATCCAATAACAGTCTACGTAAAAGTTGTATAAATAATTATAATTTTTTTTTATTTCAGTTAGCCTTTCGTTAATTCATTTGTTGTGTACCAGCTGCGTAAAGACAGATGTTAACTTCTAATATTAGTTGTTATGTATTTAAGAGTTTTGAAACACTTGTTTGAGCAAAGCGATGAATTGATAATGTAGAAATAATCAATTTGCGTCTTTTACAATTCAGCTTCTGAAATATTAAGCAAGGCTTCTCGGGATATAGTAGATCTACACAACGAAAACTAACCTTTTACAATTCAGTTTCTGAGATATTAAGAAAGGGTTCTCGGGATATAGTAGATCTACACAAAGAAAATTAACCTTTTACAATTCAGTTTCTGAGATATTAAGAAAGGGTTCTCGGGATATAGTAGATCTACACAACGAAAATTAACCTTTTACAATTCAGTTTCTGAGATATTAAGAAAGGGTTCTCGGGATATAGTAGATCTACACATCGAAAATTAACCTTTTACAATTCAGTTTCTGAGATATTAGGAAGGGTTCTTGGGAAATAGTAGGCCTACACAACGACATTCAACCTTTTACAATTCAGTTTCTGAGATATTAAGAAAGGGTTCTCGGGATATAGTAGATCTTCACAACGAAAATTAACCTTTTACAATTCAGTTTCTGAGATATTAAGAAAGGGTTCTCGGGATATAGTAGATCTACACAACGAAAATTAACCTTTTACAATTCAGTTTCTGAGATATTAAGAAAGGGTTCTCGGGATATAGTAGATCTACACAACGAAAATTAACCTTTTACAATTCAGTTTCTGAGATATTAAGAAAGGGTTCTCGGGATATAGTAGATCTACACATCGAAAATTAACCTTTTACAATTCAGTTTCTGAGATATTAGGAAGGGTTCTTGGGAAATAGTAGGCCTACACAACGACATTCAACCTTTTACAATTCAGTTTCTGAGATATTAAGAAAGGGTTCTCGGGATATAGTAGATCTTCACAACGAAAATTAACCTTTTACAATTCAGTTTCTGAGATATTAAGAAAGGGTTCTCGGGATATAGTAGATCTACACAACGAAAATTAACCTTTTACAATTCAGTTTCTGAGATATTAAGAAAGGGTTCTCGGGATATAGTAGATCTACACAACGAAAATTAACCTTTTACAATTCAGTTTCTGAGATATTAAGAAAGGGTTCTCGGGATATAGTAAATCTACATATCGAAAATTAACCTTTTACAATTCAGTTTCTGAGATATTAAGGAAGGGTTCTCGGGATATAGTAGATCTTCACAACGAAAATTAAACTTTTACAATTCAGTTTCTGAGATATTAAGAAAGGGTTTTTGGGAAGTAGTAGGGCTAAACAACGTCAATATGAACAAAAGTTGTGTATCTAGACTGGAAGAAAGTAAAAAACTTAATAATAATTGATTTCAATAGAGAGGAAACAAATAATGACCATTTAGGATAACAACAAGCTGATACTGTTAATGTTGACTTTTGATTGACGTAATGATTTAACATGTGCATTAGTTTTAATTTAATTTCAATATTATATTTTAAACGTAACGACAACAAAGCTTTCAAACTTAATGTCGCAGATTAATAGATTGCATTAAAATCACAATAATCTTTCATTGACGTTTTTCTAACACTCATGAAAACTGCAGTCACTTTGTTTACAAAACTTATAAGTTACTACGTAAACCCATTCTCACTCTCACACATTCAAACGTAGTAAGTATTGAAGTGTCGTAAAGTAGAATAGTAAAATTAATTTTATGGAGATTTATGCATGGTATCTCATTTCTAGTTCTTATAACGGAATTGTGTCTGTTCACGTTGAACTTTCAAAATTGAAATTTTCATTTTGTATTTATACAACAATTATAACAAAGTTAACAACCTTTTGTTATTTCTTGTTGTTTTACAAGTCATTTCTGTCTTGTATTAACACAACAGTCATTTTTAATAACTAGGTATCATTCAGTCTAATACTTAAACTAGATAATAATTCAATACTTCTCATTTCGTACGATTTCTTTGTTTTGGTGGGCTTTCCAAGGCTTATTGTACTTTCTTTGTCAAAATGCTAATACTATATAAACGTTTGATATACAGGAATAATAATAATAATAACATATACAAGATTCCCGGAACGGTTATGTAACTTTTAAACTTTAAAAGAGTAGAAAGCTCAAATTGTATAAATATTTGAGTGCGTTAAATCACTATATTTTAGCATTTTAAGATAAACTCAATTACAAATGGTTTTGAGAGGCCACTCGATATTTTCAAATGTTTAGTCCAATCGAGTAATATATCAATTTAAAAGTCTTTTTTAATAGAAAATAGCTGCTGAAATTAAAGGCCGCTATTTTACTTATAATGCAAAAAATATAATGATTTTACACCAAAACACAATTATAAAATCTGAGCTTTCAAAGTTTAAAAGTTACTTAAGAGTCCCGGGTAAATGTGCATACTTATACTTAACTCAGTAAAGACTTCAGATTCGATATTTTATGTATTTTGCAACAAAATACTGAAAAACTTTCAAATTTACCACCTTACATATTAACCTATAAATAAAATGTTAAATATTTTGAGGTGGTAATGAGGACGTGTGCAATTTTATAATCAAAATATAACAATCGAAGTCAAATTTAAACCTCTTCAATAAAATATATTTAAGACATTTTATTAAAATCAACCAATAAATAATAATTTCCCAAAATTGTGAGATCATTATATTTTTTGAGCTATATCTGAAAAACTATTCGCCTTAGTTTTGGACAAACAAACCCTTCAGAAAGACAACAAATATATTACATTAAGCAAACAAAATGCTTATAAAAGCAAACCTATTTAATGGTGTAACCATTAAATTAAAAAACTAAATAGATAGGCCATCTCCATTGTTTCCACATATCCTGCGAAATAATAAAAAAAAAACTTCTACGTGACTAATGCGACTTCTTAAATATAAAAAAATCAATAAGTTTAGGTTAGGTTTTGAGTAAGGTTAGGTTCTAATAGGGAACTTTTTCTTTGTATCCTTGTCTCATAATTAATTAGCACACTTATTGTAGAGATAATAAAACACAAAAGAAAGCCACATCCCGGTTCTAACTACAAAGAAATACACCCTTGAAGGGAAGGACTTAAAATAGCCTATAACTCTTAATTTATAAATTTAGTTAACTTCATTAGTTTAAAAATGTGTTTTATTACTTTTATTTATTTTAAACTTGAATTTCACGGTAGTAGCCTACCTACAACGTCCAGTCGACCGTGATATTATGACTCATGGTAATTATGTTTCATTTAACACAGGTAAAAGGCTTGTTTATTATTAGGTCAAACAATTTCAGAATCGTTTTAGTTAATATTACTATAATCTTCCTTGTTTCTGCTAGGACAAGAAATTACTTTATAGTAAAGGGAAGTTAGTCCATAAAATTGATGGGAAGTGATGTAACTGAGTGGGAAATCGAAACAAATTGCAAAATCGGACTGGAACTTCGATAGAAAAGTGCATAAAAGTGCATTTAGAGAAATGGTGGATTGCTACACTATTTTTTAAATATCTCCGGCTTTAGTTTATGGGTCGTAGAAAAATTCGGAAATTAAGGGATTAACAAAATGGTAGAATATAGTAACTTAAGAGTTCTTTATAACGTCAAAAAATTCGAATTTCTAGATTTAAGATTTTTTTCACTAATAACGCAATAAATGGGGTAAAAATCATCAGATCTTCTCCGAAAATTGCACAAATTATGTATCTTTAGACTAGAAATCAGTGGTCAAATTTGGAAGAAAAAAATCTTTTTTTACGCCCACGATTGGTCGTTTCGAAAAAATTAAAGCATTGTAATTTAATGAAAAGTGATAGTAAACTTATTTTTTTAATTGTCAATATTTTACCTACTTTCTAGTGAACATATGCAAGAATTTGTTTAGATTCCTAAACCTACTAGAAAGAAGATAAAAAAAAACAGAAAATTAAAAAAAGTTTACTCAACTCTCCCTACTATTCCAGAGATAAAGCTCCAAATTCATCTTCCACCAAAGCAACAATCAATGATTAAGTGGCTGCAGGAAATAAAGATTTCGTTCAGGGAGGATCTGTGCAAACCTGAGCTATATAAACTTGTCCGACTACACAAACCACCGCAACCAAATTACGTCAACGATGTAGAAACAGTGAAAGGTGATTCAAAATCATCCGCCTACTACCATACCACTGTCATTATAACCCCGTTGAAATGGTGCGGTCAAACCTGAAGGACTATGTCAAGAAACGAAATACAACGTTCAAGCTCAAAGATATCCTGAATCTATTCATGGAACCCATGGGCAATTTTATGAGAAAAGTAGGCCAAATACGTGGTACATGTGGAAAAATCATGAAAAAAGACTGGAAGAGCCTTGATAGGTCGAGTGTACAACAATGCATCATCAACTTGGCACCTGGTGACGACTGGAGCATAGACGGAGATGAGGACATCGGCTGTGCCCCGTTGAAATAAACAGTCTGACCTTTTCAAAAAGAAGTGAAACATGAAAATACACTATTTAAAATATTTTGTAAATATTGTAAATAGCTCTTGTTCTGACAAAGTAACTCCAACAAAAACACACAAAAAAACTTTTAATGCGTCTTTCTGCAGTCTCAAGCTTGCAAAACAAGCTTTAGATAAGCTTAGAAACGCATAGAGGAAGTTTTAAAGATATTTATAAGTATTCCTTACTTTGCAGTAATATTCTCGAGTTCGGACTTAATTTCTTGTCATTTCATGTACATGCCAATAATATAATCGTAACAAAACCATTCTAAAATTTGTAAAAAATCGTAGTAGCATACTAGGAGTCTTGCTATAAATGACAGGTTCGCCCAGCTACTATCTGGCGGTCAGTCCCTGCGCGTGCGGGAGCGAAGAGTCTACTAATCCGATACACGCCATCCGAGAATGGCCAGACTATAGTGCTGCCATCTAACAGCCCACTTCAAGGACAGCATGCCGTAATGCTTTCTTACACTCCTTCCACACCAGCGCATTCTGAACCTAAACCCACAAAACTGCAACTGTTCAGACCACATTATGACGTCATATTAGGGTACGCTATGGGATTATCTATACGATTTACAAATGAAGCGGCAAGGAACTCGGACAACAGAAGTGCTGAGATTATCAAATTTTAATTCAAAATACATAAATATTACGACCTAACAAAATCAGAACACATTAACAATTTTCATAAAGTTTGAAGTTAACAATTATTTTCGCCCTCCCTCTCCCCTCATAAAGGCTACATACATTGAATCATTCCACTAAATACCAACTTTGCACAAAACCACAAAATTTTAAGAAATTCATATCACTCAAAAATTGTCACTGATTGACATATCAACACGATTCATAAAATATTCTGAAATAGCACACCATAAAAAAGAACAATATTTAAAGTTTCCATCATTACAATTAACCCAGTAAAAACAACAAACGATCCAGCCCTGATGTAAAACTATATAAACATATAATTTAATAATATATTGTACACACAATGAGTAATATATCATTATTTGAAGGCATGAGAATAAAAACATGGCAAGCTGTTACAAGATAAGATAAAGAATGTTATCTCGTTCTATGATTGGTTGACAACTTGGTGTTAGCCCAAGTTTGTATTAACTGTAGATTCACTGACGCAAACAATATTTCGTTCTAGTTTTGAAAATGTATATATAGATTATCTCGTAGTAGGCCTATCTAGAACATTTTTTTCCTATTTTTTTTCCATCATATATTAAATCTGTTCTTCAAGCTTAGAGTTTCAAATATTATGATAAAATGTACCATATATTGTCATGATTACTATAAACTTTATTTGTTGCTAGTTACTGTTTTTTTCCCCTTCTAAATATAAAAAAAACTATAAAGAAATTCCTCTTTGCAGAAAATAAGGCAACCCACATATATTGGATCATTATCATTATTAAATCTCAGTAATCTTAAAACATTAGTTTAAAATCGTAAACATCGAAAAACTAGTCCGTGATTTCAATTGTAAATCAATCAATCTTCTTGATTTCAATTACAAACTATTAACAACCATTGGGAGTTTTGTTATTTGAAAATGTGTTGCGTGCATACGCAGAAGCTATTGCGCCCAGCAGTAGTCATTTTAATAATAGCGACAGTGCAAAAGACATATGAACGTATTTTATGGTTTGCTCAATTTCAATCGGTATATACAGTGCAACATTATCCTGACGTACTTATGGAGAAGATCCACCTACAGACAAGACTATTTGCACATCAAGAAATCCCCAGGTTGACCACACACATCGGAGGATCATGTGGAGCGTTCGAAACAATCCTATGTGTGTCGTCCTAAAGAGTCTATCGATCAACATAGTTTGGAGTTTCACATGTCTAAAACAACTGTTCAGAACGTGTTCATAAATGTTTTCAAAATCCAATTAAACGTCAAATTAAAGAAGTAGACAACCTTAAACAAGTTGATTTCGCTTAATGCAGCAGGAGATGAAGCAACTTTACACATAAATGGACGTGTTAACTTCCACAACTGTAGAATCTGGGTGGCTTAGCAATCAAATGAAATTTTTTAGGATGTTCATGATTCTCGTAAAGATAAACGTATATTGTTGTCAACAAGTTGTGGGTCAGTTCATGTTTTCTGACAAAACGATTACTGGTGTCACTTGTACATACGCGAACTTTATGTTCTCTCACAAATTGATGACATAGAAAGTGAAAAAAGTGTAATTTTTCACCAAGATGCGCCTCAACCTGTTACAGTCTCAATGTAAGAAAAGCTTTCAATGCCAAGTTTCCTGGCTGTTGATTTGGAAGGAATTATCGTGTTTTATGGCCACTAAGGATCTGACCTCTAAGAACTTTGGGTTATGCTAAGAACATTGTCTGTCTGAAAATTCCGGAAATACCCCCCCCCCCCCCATTCAAAGAAAGAGCGACTATTACCTCTGGTATACTCAAAACTTATTAGTTTTGTACATTTTGTTTTGGTATAAAAATAAATCACTTATCTGGACTATAAGTTTAGATAGTTTACCTCGAAATCCAAGATACTTTTAACCACGACTTTAAATAATAAATGAATAGGCTTTAAAAATCTTTACTTCTGAGCTCCTCGAAAAACTTTCCAATTTTGTGCCAAAATCATTTCATAAAATTTCACAAATCTCCGTTTCATAAAAAATTTCATAAATTTCTGTTAGATCCGTTTTAAAGTCATTTATTTTCAAATGTTCCAAAATGACGATCGTTCTAAATCTTTAAAAATCACACTTTTGTCAAAAATTACCTGAAAAAAACAATGCACAGTCTAGAAACGTCATTAAGAAGTAAACATATTCAATATTTATATCGTTTTGGGGAAAATAAAAGTTGTTAATTGGGATAGGTTTGTTTCAGCTTAAATTTATATATTTCATACTTTGGAATCAATTGAAAACTCATATACCAAGGTTGATGAATCATTTGATATTGCAATTAAAGTAATCGAATGTAGCAAAGGCTCATTCGAATGTAATCGAACTACTGAGTGTTTATATTTGAGCTCTACACTTTCAGATGTAATATAAAATCGATATGTTTGAATCTGTAAATGTATTTTATACCCGCTTAGCACGTACGGATTAGACAAGGATCACACATTTAGAAAATAATATTAAGGTTCAATTGTTTTTTTTTACACATTTACAAATATTTTCGAGATGTATTGTTTGATTTTAGAAGAGGATGGAGGAAGGGGCTGTGTAGGAATCACTTTTTTTATACGATTGACAGTTTAAATCTGCAGATTATGATGAATCTGTCAGTGGATGAGTAAATGTTACACGAGTAAAGTATTTAGTGTGACAAGTTTGGTTCGCTGGGAGTTATCAATCAATTTGTAAAACAAACTAAACATTTTGTTTTTTATAACTTTAACGACGTTTGTTCATTTTTATATTTTACAAATTACTGATCATTCTTGTGACACATTAGTTAGATCACAAACCTTCTCTATGCGATCAAAGTTGATTGAAGTAATTTTGGGTGATTTTACAAATCTTATACAATTGTATTCTTTGTTTTATTTTTGTTTTATCTCTGAACTACTGACTAAAATAAATAATAGGTTTTGTTTGCTTAAGTACTATTTACGAAAATAATATATAAAATGTTTGTATTAGATTGTGCACCATTTTAAACTTTTAGAACTGAATTTTTTAAACCTATTTCATATTGGAAAAGTTGTAATTTTAACATAGAGTACATAATAATACGACTTTTTGATGCTTTTCTGTACAAAGCTGCCTTGCTATATTGAAAAAATATATATTTGTCACAATACGACAAAGTATTACAGACCTACAAAAGAAAGAAATGTAAACCGTTGTTAAATGATTACAAATCAATAAGAAATTATACAAATATTACTTCGTTTTAATGTTCTTACTAAACTGTTTCAGTGAAATCCACAGATTAAAGTGTTTGAAAGAAATTATTCAGATCACAGGTTTCCATTAAACACGTATGACAAAACCAACGTCGATTGGTATGTAAATTATTTAAGCCAAAGCTAATGTAGTCTCGTTGATAGCGATTAACATCAAAACGTAGGGTCAATAAATCACAGTTATAAACATTTCATAAAACAGAACGATCAAATAATCACTCACAGTTCACAATTAGAAGTTGCAGTACACATAAAGTTGCATACAGTAAATAAAAACATTTCAGAAGTAACGTTTCACAAACCTGATTTACATTAAAGGGTCAAACGTGAGACCAGCTCAGGTAGATGAACTTCCGCCGGAAAATAGCTTTGAATATGAACTCGAACCTCATAACTGTTTAGCATAACCTAATCAGTGAGGTTTAATGTGTTAATCGTTTACACACTACATACGAAGGGACACGCAAAAGTATTTAAGACAGTTTTAGAAAACCTGTGCGTGTCTCAGGGAAAGGAAAAGATTATCCAACGTAAATTAACGACTTCTACATTGTAATCTACCGGTTTAATTGTTAGTTTATAAGCAGTTATTATGTGAAAGTTTATTACTACAAGAGTATCTCTTTAACAATTACAACATGATTACTGTATCTAATAAAATGTTATTTAATAATCGTCGTATAAAGGTAGGTTAAAAATAATAATGTAGCAAACTTAGAGTAAACTCTCGTAGTCAGAACGCAGAGATCAGTTCTTGCCAGATATTGGAACGCTGCCACGCCGCGTTGGATTTATTTTCTTCACTTCCAAATTCAAGTTAGCCGGTAGCAATGTAGGCTATTTAAAATGTAATAAAGTGTTCAATATAGTAGACAATATATCCTTTTGTATGTAATATTTGTCGTTATTTATACCAGTTATATCTTCTTCTCTTCTTGTGTACATGGTATGTAGACTTCTCTCTTCGTCCACTAAACGTACGAAATCTATTTCGTCTTCTTCTTCTGCCAACAGGAAGCTTACAACAACTATCTTGAGTGACCATCCGAAGCAGATGGAAAGAAACTTTTATATTAAATAAAATAAACGCCACGCTTGCTAAGGTTACTCCCAGCGTACTCACGCCAAGCCGAGCGTGGGTACTCGGCGCACGTTAGCTCTATAAGGTTACCCTTAACTCAAATTCCTTCTCCGCTACAATGAAAAAAAAATTTTTTAAATTTAAATAATAAAATAATAAAGTCACTCCAACCAAATATTCTCATTAAAAGTACACAGTCGTTATATAGGAGTTCGATTGCCACAAATAAGATTTCTGCTTCACGTTGATAATTGCCTAATGTATATGTCATATTTTAACAATATAAAAGTAATTTTCAGGTTATTGAACCCTGTGTAATGTTTTAACGAATAGTTATGTAGCTAAACCCAAGATGGCAGAAAAGAAACTACCCTCTTACTTTTTTTTTTTTTTTTTTTTTTTTTTTTTTTTTTTTTTTTTTTTTTAATATTTGAAATATTTGAATTCGGTTTACAGCAATTCAAAAAGCTAACAAGCTAGGTCATTTTAATTATTTGGATTGGGGATGAGGGTTGCTCGAAAATTTGAAATGGAAAGTACAGACTTTGTGAAACCTTATTTCAAACGTCTCTGAGACCAGACAAATGACATAAATAAAAATTCAGACCCCAAAACAAAGTGGTGGCTGAAAGATTCACGCTTCAAACACAATACCTCCTCGTTTTGTGGAAATCATCACCTAACCTAACCTACCTTCCTTACTAAACTTTTGAAAACGTGTTTGAACAAAGACTGTACACGAACAAAGATATTATATCCATGTAGGTACAGGGAAAACAATTTGAACGTTTAATATGAGGTAAAAACTGTTGATGTCATACAAGGGGGATATCTTACGTTCTAGCATCGTAAATAAATTAACTATTTGGCCGCCATTTTGTTTTGAGCGGTCAGAATTTAATTTTCTTTGCATCATTTTTTATGCCTCACAGAGACGATTAAAATGAGGTAACACAACCATATACGTGCTTTTTAAATTGTTTGGGCAACCTGGATCCTCCATCCCACAATTAAAACAACCTTACACTTTGCATTTTAGGTTAACCCTCTCACCTAAAGATATTGATGCAAATATCTTAAATATTTAAAAATAAAAAAACGATTTCAGCCACTCTAAACTAAATATACAATGCTTGAACTAAGAATATAGATTGCTAGGAAAACCAAAATATGTGTATATTTGTACACTAGGTACATTCTAAGAAATAATCATGTGTATTTATGTTTGCAACTTCTAATGAGAAAAGCTGATGAAAAGTCAGTTCCTAAATTTAATATATTTTTAAAATTTTACATATAAGCAGTATAGGAAAAATTATGTGATGGGTATAAAAAATGTCGATAAAACCGTTTTGAAATTCCAAGAGTAATTAAAAACCCCTCTGGGAATGATTTGTGATGTTTATACCGTTAAAAACGGCTGGACCGATTAAAATAAAATTTGGAATATGAGCATATTTCGAACATATCTGGGAAGGTTTATTTTCCATTTTTCTCATACACAACATTGAGGAGTAGCGGTCGTGAGAAAAAACATAATAATACTAAGTGTAAGTCCTTAGTATCCAAACAAAACGTATTGACCGCCATCCCCAAAATATTCTGGGGTACATTATCGATTATTAAACAACCCTATAATTGGATAGGGGGACTTTTATAAAAGACGTAATTTATCTAAATCTGTTCTAAAGGTTTCTTTCAAATTTTAGTGAAACGCCAAGATTAAAATACAAAACTCTTTTCTCATAATTGTAAATTACCGTTAAGGAAAAAAATCGAAAAAATAAAAACACATTTTGAGGGCTGACACTTAAATTTCATCTAATATTTTTATAATATTGGTTTAAATATACCCCTAACCACAATCATTAGGAACAATAAATAAAACACAATTATTTTACTAATTGTACTTTAATTAGTTTATTCCTCTAAATGTCTCCAATAAATGAAGGGCATTTAGAGGAATAAACTAACTAAAGTACAATTAGTACAATAATTGTGTTTTATTTATTAACTTTAATTAGTTTTTCCTCTAAATGTCTCCAATAAATGAAGGACATTTAGAGGAATTAACTAACTAAAGTACTATTAGTACAATAATTGTGTTTTATTTATTAACTTTAATTAGTTTTTCCTCTAAATGTCTCAAATAAATGAAGGACATTTAGAGGAATAAACTAACTAAAGTACAATTAGTACAATAATTGTGTTTTATTTATTAACTTTAATTAGTTTTTCCTCTAAATGTCTCCAATAAATGAAGGACATTTAGAGGAATAAACTAACTAAAGTACAATTAGTACAATAATTGTGTTTTATTTATTAACTTTAATTAGTTTTTCCTCTAAATGTCTCCAATAAATGAAGGACATTTAGAGGAATTAACTAACTAAAGTACTATTAGTACAATAATTGTGTTTTATTTATTAACTTTAATTAGTTTTTCCTCTAAATGTCTCAAATAAATGAAGGACATTTAGAGGAATAAACTAACTAAAGTACAATTAGTACAATAATTGTGTTTTATTTATTAACTTTAATTAGTTTTTCCTCTAAATGTCTCCAATAAATGAAGGACATTTAGAGGAATAAACTAACTAAAGTACAATTAGTACAATAATTGTGTTTTATTTATTAACTTTAATTAGTTTTTCCTCTAAATGTCTCCAATAAATGAAGGACATTTAGAGGAATAAACTAACTAAAGTACAATTAGTACAATAATTGTGTTTTATTTATTAACTTTAATTAGTTTTTCCTCTAAATGTCTCCAATAAATGAAGGACATTTAGAGGAATAAACTAACTAAAGTACAATTAGTACAATAATTGT
Organism: Aphrophora alni; assembly: GCA_963513935.1. Taxonomy (NCBI): domain Eukaryota; kingdom Metazoa; phylum Arthropoda; class Insecta; order Hemiptera; family Aphrophoridae; genus Aphrophora; species Aphrophora alni. Next base: position 11,656,045 of record OY740775.1, read on the forward strand.
GTTTTATTTATTAACTTTAATTAGTTTTTCCTCTAAATGTCTCCAATAAATGAAGGACATTTAGAGGAATAAACTAACTAAAGTACAATTAGTACAATAATTGTGATTTATTTATTAACTTTAATTAGTTTTTCCTCTAAATGTCTCCAATAAATGAAGGACATTTAGAGGAATAAACTAACTAAAGTACAATTAGTACAATAATTGTGATTTATTTATTAACTTTAATTAGTTTTTCCTCTAAATGTCTCAAATAAATGAAGGACATTTAGAGGAATAAACTAACTAAAGTACAATTAGTACAATAATTGTGATTTATTTATTAACTTTAATTAGTTTTTCCTCTAAATGTCTCCAATAAATGAAGGACATTTAGAGGAATAAACTAACTAAAGTACAATTAGTACAATAATTGTGATTTATTTATTAACTTTAATTAGTTTTTCCTCTAAATGTCTCCAATAAATGAAGGACATTTAGAGGAATAAACTAACTAAAGTACAATTAGTACAATAATTGTGTTTTATTTATTAACTTTAATTAGTTTATTCCTCTAAATGTCTCCAATAAATGAAGGACATTTAGAGGAATAAACTAACTAAAGTACAATTAGTACAATAATTGTGTTTTATTTATTAACTTTAATTAGTTTTTCCTCTAAATGTCTCCAATAAATGAAGGACATTTAGAGGAATAAACTAACTAAAGTACAATTAGTACAATAATTGTGTTTTATTTATTAACTTTAATTAGTTTTTCCTCTAAATGTCTCCAATAAATGAAGGACATTTAGAGGAATAAACTAACTAAAGTACAATTAGTACAATAATTGTGTTTTATTTATTAACTTTAATTAGTTTTTCCTCTAAATGTCTCCAATAAATGAAGGACATTTAGAGGAATAAACTAACTAAAGTACAATTAGTACAATAATTGTGTTTTATTTTTTCTTCCTAGTGAATATTGTGAATTCTTATTCTTCCTACTCAAACTATTATTGTGAATTCATTACAGTACTCGAAAAGATTGTATCTCAATATATTGATATTTAATACTAGTTTACGACAAAAACCAGACCTGAAGATGATTTTCGCTCTTATTGACAACTATCGGAACTGATGTTAATTAAATATTTCGATTGTGTTTGGCGTGTAAGAAAGTTTATTTAACTTTAATAATTTAAACAAAACACAAATGTTATTCTGCATATTGTTTATCTCTTAATACATTAATTACAAAGTGTGTATTAATAATTAAAATCCGAGCGTATTTTAATGAAACCATAACTCGGCAGTGATAGCTAATTGGGGAGATATTTCAAGAATACAAATATAAATCATTCCAGAGCAAGAAGAGTTTCGGCGAAGACATAACAAACAAGGAAGTGTCCTGTATTGTAGCTATTAAATATAATTTCAATCTGATAGATATAATCTTACGTAATTACAGCCTAACTAATGAGATAGTAGGCTTGTATAATTAGGCTTAATTCGGGACTGTTGATTGGTCACTCGCCGCGGGTAGGCTAGCAGCTGCGTATTAGGTCTAGGGTTATTACATTTCCGCATAACTTGAGAACATGATCGCCACAAGCGCATTCATAATTCATTCTTTTGAACTACTTACTTTTATTTTAGAATGCACAGTCATGTACGTATACTATATTCGTTCGCTGGAGGGGTGTTGTTCGTATTGGAAATATGGCTGAGAGCAAACCGCGAGTTCAGAGATCATAAAAGAGATTTATTATTATTGGCATTAAATTTTTATTTTTGTACTATTTTCATCAAATATTTTATTTTAAATATTCACAATTTTAAAACAGCTTGAACAAATTAACAAAAACGTGGATTTTATGACAAGACTTACAAAGATTTGTTAGCATACCGTTACAAAACGTTGTACATTTCGAGATATTTTGAAAAAAAAAAACTATCAAAGTTGTATTATAGTGAGTACGGACCTGGTAATTCCAAAGAACCCTATCTCTATCTACACATTTTTTATGTAGTTTTTGGGTCGATCCCTCTCATTCATCTCTACTATCAGGTCTCCCTTGACTAACTTTTGTTCTCTTCCAACCCCGACATAATGAGAGTATTCGAGAGTGATGGAGCTTTTTATTTTCTGTTCATCTCAAAGGATCCTTTTATGTAGCCTTTTTTAAATACCTTTTAATGTAGTCTGGTGTCGATGCTTCTCCTTCATCTTTCAAATATTTCTCTCTTGACCAACTCTTGTTCTTTTCCTACCCCAACTTTATGAGAGTATTCAAGAAGTCTAGATCTCTTTATTTTCTGTTATTCCCAACGAACCCTACTTGTATCTACACCTTTTTCATGTAATCTTGGGTTGATCTATTTCTTTCATCTTTCAAATATGTCTTTCTTGACCAACTCTTGTTCTGCTCCGACCCCTACTCTATGACAGTATTCTAGAGTGCTATGATCTTTATTTATGTTAATCTCAAAGGACCCTATCTGGATCTACATTTTTTCCATATAACCTTGGGTCGATCCTAACCTTGACCTACTTTTGTTCTCTTCCGACCTCGACTCAAGGAGAGTATTCGAGAGTGCTGGAGTTCTTTAACTTTTGAATTTACATCTGGATCTACACCTTTCATGTAGTCTTGGGTCAATCCCTCCCTTTCATCTTTCAAAAACGTCGCTCTTGATCAACTCTTGTTCACTTCCGATCCCAACTCTATAAGAGTATTTGAGGGGATCTTCATTATATTATGTTCTTTTCTTCGCTGTTTTCAATAACACGATGATAATCGAGAAGTTTAATAAACAAGATTTCTTTTTTTTAATTTCAAAGAGTAGAGGGGGTCTGCCAAAATCGAAAAGTAGTCGAATATACCTAAATTTAAACACCTTTTGAAAGAATAAATTTGGTTAAACTCGGTTTTTCCTTGATGACATTATTCTAAAACGGTGGCCTGACAAAGATTGGAATATTTTTTATTTTAGCTGACTACCATTTTGGATTAAAAGAGCAATCAAAGAGAGCCTATACAGCAATAGTTTTTAATATTTTAAACAAGCAATTTTAAACAAGGTTTCACAACCTTGTTATATCTTTACTTTAAATCTTACATGTTATTGAGATGTGGCAAGGGCGTATATATTAAATGATAAGGAAACAATGGCACTTAGTTGTCGGCTAGTTGTTATCATCTTTTTTTTATGTGTGTAAACCATTATATTTTGTAACATGTAATAAATTTGTGAATGTGTTTAATTATTAATATAAACTTGTTAATAATAATAAATCTATCATTATTTCAGGAATACACTTATGAAAATTAGTTTAACGTCACTACAACTTGGATTTATTTATTTTCTGGAGTCGACTCACGATTTGTTGAAGGAAGCACATTTTCCCGAGTAAAAGTTTACGGTTAAAAATTATGACAAATCAAGTCGTAGAAACTTGTGAGCGTTAATATCGTACGTAATATTATATAAATGTTCAAATATTTAAAGAATTTATAAAAGTAGTTAGATATATGATTCCTTAGTGTTTAAGTGGAGGGGAGAAGTGAATCAAACAACCTGTTTGTAATCTTCACGTTTAGACAACATCACTTTGTGGTTGTGAAACCAAACAACTAAATTATTCACAAAATCTATTAATTATTAAACAAGACAAATCGATATTTGAAACAAACAAAAATAAAAGACGTACACAATAATTAACAAAAACTTAAGTCAATTACCACTTCCTTTTTTATAAAAAATAATAACAATCAAAATTATTACTAAACTGTTACAGCTACAACTACAACAACAACAACAATAATAATATAAGGACATTCCTACGAATTCTAGCTAACATATTCAAATTGTAGGCCTTTAGCGATTTTGTAAATTAGGCTCTTCTATCCACAGATTTGAGATAATATGGCAGTGAACTCCATAAGAAACTTTATCATACTGTGAAAGATCTATTGTACAATGTGTTCTGTGCTTTATCATGAGTATTTTGATTCCTTGAAAGGGGAAAAAAAACTTTTTACAAAGTTAATTGACACTACAGTGAAAAGTATAGAAAATAATATTTCAACTAAATTTTGGAAGAGCTATTTCAAAAATATGGACTACATTACAATCGAACACAGCATTTATAAATAAACATTGAGCTACACTTATGGGATTTTATAAAATAAGAATAAAACCTGATCACAATTTCTCACAATAAGTTTATGAAAATCAAACGCTTTTTATTTATAGTTTATTGTAGCTCATGCATCTCTGAAGATGGCGACATTGTCGTTGAAACGCGTTTGATTTAACATATTACTTGTGAGAAATGGTACTAAAATTTTATATTAACTTTAAAAAACAGTATTTAATGTCAAAAGTAAGAGGCAATATATATACAATCATCAGACATTGTTATTTTCAGGGTTTTTACACGTAATTAGGAATGTCAGTCTAGAATTCCCTGTCGAGTTTTAACAATGTAACGCCAATAACAGTCCCAGATTATCGTTAGGTATATGTAAATCATAGTTATTATTCACAAAGGAATTTTCTGAGAATGTTAAGTCAAACTAAATCAGGTCTTAATTACTTTTTACGCTTTGAAATTGATAAGATTGTTTGCTACAACAAAACTTGGCATAGACTGAACGATTTGGCAACACCGTACTGCATCATTAACACACATGTTAATGTTTCTTTTCATAGATTAACAGCCTCGATGACAATCTATGGTAATATCATAGGTTCAGTCCCACATAGACCTACTAACTACTTGTAACTTTAACCCTTTAATCCTACAGTTCATTTGACCAAGTTAGTTTTATTAACTAGTTGAGTAATATCATGATATCGTATCCAGCCAAACATTTTTTAAAGGAAATCTTAATATAACCTAACACTACCCTGTTGTCGGTAACAACTCTATAGGTGTTTCTATAACAGAACATATCTATAGTTTCTAGAGATTAGACTGCATAATGTGCAATTTTTCCTCGGGGACTAGAATAGAATATGGAGTACCTCAGGGTTCGGTCCTTGGTCCCTTCCTCTTTCTGGTTATGATTAATGATCTGGAGGCAAATGTCTGCTTCCCGGGTGGCTATGGTTGTCACAAATACTAATAGAGTCTTGGAGGAATAAGTGCTACCAAATTTTTATTAAATGTCGACAAGACGCAACAAATTTTGTTTACCCTAAACAGGGCTATGTATGGGGATAATGACAAACCTGTTAAAATGCTTGGCATGTATCTAGATGTAAGACACTAAGAAATTGTTTACCCAAAAGCTATCTAAGAAATATCTATTTTCATAGTATAGTATACTATAGTATAGTATTGTATGGTCTCTTATTTTGTGGTAATTCAGTCAAAATTGACAGAGTATTGCTATTGCAGAAGAAAGCTATCAGATTGATCAGTTTAAAAACCTATGGCGAGCATTATAGGACACCATTTAAGCAAGAAAAATACCAAGAGTCATTAATCAATATATTTTGTAATGGCTAATGCACACAAAAGGTAAACTAGGTACTTTAAGGACTAACTACGATATTCATGTCTACAATACCCGAAAAGGCATGCACATAAGCCTTTTGCTAGACTAAGTATAACCCAGACATCTTACCATTATTTAGGGATGTTTAATCTGCTCATTCTGTGGGCTTATACAATTAAAAATAAAATTTGTGTCTGCATTTTAAACAATTCTTTTAATTCTTTAAGTGGGTTTTTTCTAGCAGATGTCATGACATTGTTTTTTAGCATAATATTGCCTTGATATTGTATACAATATAGTAACTGTGAAAGTATATGTGAAAGAAGAATTAAATATTTAAAATGGCATAAGGGAACATAATACATATAAAACCCCACTAAAACAACTGTGTCATGTTCAACATTGATATAGTATAGTAAATATGAAAGTTTTATAACTCCACAAAGAAGAATTAAATGTTTACAATGGCGTTAGGGAACATAATGCATATAAAACCCCACTAAAACAACTGTGTCATGTTCAACATTGACATAGTATAGTAAATATGAAAGTTTTATAACTCCACAAAGAAGAATTAAATGTTTACAACGGCATTAGGGAACATAATACACTAAAACAACTGACACAGGGTAATTAAGTCATCGCAAAACGTTGTTCTCCTATTGTTTAAGAAAGGAAACAAGCTAAATTTCAAGATACCCTTGACAGCATCTTTGTTCCGTTTTGTGATTTTAGTTGAAGCCTGAAACTGAAAGACCGATCTTTTGTTGAACATTGTACGATACGAGAGTATTAAGATTTCGAGAATAATTGAAGATAAAGCCTTTGTTATTGAAAGTACGTATTGTTTCAAATAAAAGACATCAATTTATATCTTTCCTTCATTGACATTTACTTATTACTGTATCGTTAAAAACTATTTTATAATTATTCAGAGCATTAATAAAGGAAGATATTTTAAATTTAATTAAAAACTTACAATACACAGATGTTACGAATAGCTGAGTTTTGGTCGGGTTTCTTACCTGTAAACAAACAAAATGAATACTTGTTTATAAATAAACATATTAATAAATAAACAGTGGAAATAGAGCTCAAACTTTTTCATACACTCATTCACAATCGAAATACTAACGTAACAAAACTATAGTTCGTTACGGGTCGAGAGGCGACAAGAAACCCCCTTTAAATAGCTGCTCAAATGGTTGTGGATTGAACTAGCATCATCTAGCTTGCGATGCAAAAGTGGTAAAGACTACCAATTAGAGGTCTTCAGCTCTATAATATCGAACTAGTTTTATCAAAATCAAACTAGACTATTAATACAAATATTCATTTTCTTGCTAGTATGCATATTCTCTCTATTCGTTAATGAACAGCCGAAGTAAAACGGAATTGAATACTTTTAACATAACTCTCACAGATGACGCGAGCTGACCCATCTACAGACAAATATCAAACTGATATAGTTTGCACTATAAAGCATATCTTGGAATTATTATCACTTTAAACTTAATTCACTAAAGTCCAAGTTTTTTACATTTTAAATATTTCAACATTTAAAATACACAATATAGAAAAATTTCCTAAATAAACGACCTTTTTAAAAAATATTAAAAAGATCCCTAGAATTTAATTGTATTGCTCTCATTAATTCATGTCTTTAAAATGACATATATGCTTAACCCATTGTCTACCTAATATCATGGTAGGAGTGGTTTCTAGGAACACTAATCTAAATTAATATTGACCAAATACAGAATCTTTCTGTAAAATTATCATAAAATATATTCTTGCTTTTTTTGGCAGTAAAAGTTGTATTTTTCTGGTTCAGTATGAAATAACCTTTAACTCTGTGCAGCGTTTATTAAAAAATTAGTAAAATGTTACATTTTATCACCTAACTTTTGTGAAAACTGCACATTGAAACATTTATTACTACCAACGTTCTTAGCTTATATAATATACTATTTTTATTTAGGTACAAACTATTAGGTTGGAATTTAATAATAAATTAAGATATGTAATAAAGAAAAAAATTGAAATGTTTTACTTAACGTACTTTTTCTAAACACTTATTATGAAACCGGGCAGAATTTTTTTTTTTTTAATTGAAAATTTCACTTCACAATATTTAGTTCTTAGTTCGACGATACAATTTACACAAAATACTATTTACAGCACATTATTTACAATTTGTTTACTTTTAGGTTTATTCTAGTAATCGTTTTTATCAGATTGGTTTCAAAACACCCATAAAGGTTGTAGCGCCATCTCACATTTTTTAAACAACCGTCTACTTTTGTTTTTGTAACAAACTTCCAATTCCTGGATGGTTTAAAAAAATGATTTGGATAGCAAATTTCGTATCTGTCGCACAGGGTGAAGAAATATCGTCTATTTCCACAACAAGATCTATTCCTTCTTCACTAATTTCACAAACATAACTATTTGCATCTAATTCATCATAATATAATACATTACAATAAAAAATGTGTAGACCTATAACCTTTAAATCAGCATTTACATCTCTTCTGCTTTTGGCATTCACTCATCACTTGAATTGACTGCCTGAATCACTATTAACTAACATTTTGTCAATTGCACTGGAAAACACTTCATCAAATCAAAGTTTTAATACAATGAACCTATTTAAAACTGCAGTACAGCAAAACCAAACAATCATATTTCCAAACAATGAGCGATGTCAGTGTCTATAACAGCTGATATTTACCGTTTAAATTTTTAACACCACCTTCTGTACCACACTATTATAGACAAGCCACAAAAATTATAAAAGTCCGCTTATAAACGTAAAGGCAGCGACATGACTAAAATTTCATTGACAAATAAATAACTACTATACATTTTGTAGTGCTTAAAATTATATGACAACAAATTTGATGATTGGATTGAAATAATACCAAGCTATGATATCATTACGAAACTCTTCCGGGATGGATGTTTTGGGCTGCGTCTACGTATAATGGAACTGTTCTGGGAAAAGTCGCTAATGGGTTTTTCGATCATTATTACTTTCAGGGTCACAGGTTTGGCAATTCCGAGTGTCCCAGCTGGTTCTACAATTTTTTATGTAGTTTTGGGTTTTAGATCTCTCTCTTTCATCTTTCCTATCTGATCATTCTTGACAATCTTTTGTTCTTTTCTGTCCCTGACGATATTAGAGTATTCGAGGGGCATAATAAGGGATAATGTTCTTTTCTTCCTTTCTTTATAAGGCTATGATGACACAATATTTCAAAATTTAAAATTAAATAAATCCGTGTTCATACTTGTGGAAGCTGAAACCATTGTAAAGGAATAAAAATTAAAATAAAGTTTCTAAAACTAAGAAATAAAATAACATAGGCCTACATTTTGTTTTAGTACTGAATGCGAGTGCATGAATAGTTTGGAATATTAGTAGCCTACATTTTATCCGTATTGACTTGTTTTATCTACGTGACTATGACGCTTTTGAGCATGTGTTCCATCTTAATAAATTATCAATTTGCCTATTCCACGATACACGTTAAAATTCACAAGAAGAACAAGACGTAATAATATTCTACATAAAATTAATAAAAAATTTAAATAATTACCCCCCCCCCCCTACTTATCAGTTTTTTCTCTATGTAGTTTCATCAACGATTAGTTTAAAAAAAAATTTGGTATAATATAATACAGTCAGAAAAGAACATACAATAAAGACTCCTAGCCCTCAAATACTCTTATACAATCAGGGTCGGAAAAGAATAAGTGTTGGTCAAGAGAGGCCTGAGAGGAAAGATGAAAGTGGAGGATCTACGTAAGACAATATGAAATAAAATGTGTAGATACAATTAGGGCCCCTCTAGATTGTCTCAGTTATACCCACTATAGGGTGACCCAGTGAGGGCATTTTTGGTTTTCTTTTCGAAATCAAACAACACAAGGTACTCTACTAAAATTCAAAATTTAGATGATAATTCGAAACAATAAATAGCGATGTAAATTATAAAGAAGTTTCCTTACTCTTAAATTAACATTAACCTACCCATCGCAATATCTTAAACAGAGTTGATCTTCTCCCCATCAATAATTTTAATCTTAATAAATTTATTACCCTCCCTGACATACGTTCAACGAAAAATACAAAGTATACAACATTAGCTCACAGAAACCAGTAAACGGGTAAAAAAGCGAGATCTCAACATGAAAGCTGAATTAGCCAATGGGGTTCTTGCCAACTCTTTAACTGCAGCGATATTTAAAACGCAAACAAATTATTTACTGGTTATTTGTTTTGCCGCTTGTTTCTAGTCTTGTTCCGCCATAAATAACCGCGGCGCAGACTCGAGGCGCATCCATGTCCACACGCACGCTTAATACAGCTTTTACTTCAACAAACTACTTGAGAAATGAGAATAAATTTCAAATCTTTTAGTATGTGTTTTGAAGGTGACGTTTATGAACGGTGACTTGTTATTTTAACGGCAGAACTTTAAGTATGTAGTCAAGACACTGCTATCTGTTGACAGGGGTTGATTTCCTTTTAAAATATAGGATAAGTTTACTTCTACTACAGTACCGGCTATAAAGATATGTAATTTTAAAAGCAATATGTCGACATATACTGTTTATAAACTCTCGTTGTCCTAAAGTCGCAGAATGGTTAATTAACTTTAGAACGGAGAGAATATCAGCAGAAATCAAAACTTGAATTAGTTACAGAACTACAATTATGTATACAGCCCGTGTATACTAGCTAATGGGCAGCCTAGAAAAGTGACATCAAAAGATGTAAATTAAAACTTTCAAATGTAAACCTATATTTTTGTATTACATGCTTCCTAGTAAAATCATATTAATTTTCGGTACTTTAAAAAAAAATTCAATAAATGAGATAGTGACACGTAATTAAAAAACTAATCAAACAAAACTATACCTTGCAAAAATCTCACTTGTCAGTAAAAAAGATAAAATTAACCTGGATCACATTTTCAATATATATATATATATATATATATATATATATATATATATATACAGAGCTTAAACTTGCTTAGTTTCTACTATAAACGGTTTCTTAGTTTAAATTTTATTTAATTAAAATGGAGCTTTTAATTACGGTGGTAGTTTATTTAAATTTTTTGCCAATTATTCCTAAATCGTAAAATTGTTTTATCTTGTAATTATGCAAATGGGGTTGGATCATTAATCATTTTACTCAAATTTAAACGAAATTTGTAGAGCGGATTATGAAATATTACCAATTTTATAACACTCTCATGTCCGATATTTGGTTTTTACCGATAACTCAAAATCCGGCATTTTTGGAAAGATGGAATTAATACGAATTGTTTAGGTCCTTAGAGGCCACACATGAACAAAATTTTATCAAAATCGGTAGAGCAGTGGATTTAATTTTTGCTTCCTTATGGTAGCTTCTAAATTTTTAGTTATCAAAAAAGGAGTACAAAGTTTCCAGACGGCCAAAATATGCTGACATACAGAAATTTACATATTAAATGTTGAGCTTGACTTATGAGAAAAATTATACAGTATAACAAACACGCAGAACACAATTCTCATAAAAAATACGCCCAAGTATCAGACGCGTTTCGACGACAAGGTCGTCCTCTTTAGTGATACACCAGCCACACCAACCAAATATTTTATATTTTAAATATATGGTACAGAAATTTGATTAACATAGGTCCAGACATTCAGACTGTAGAGTACAGCAGTTGTGGCAAACAGACAGACATTCTCAATCCAGCTTGATTTGAACTCAAAACTAATATATATCTGTAAATCACTCTAAATTACTTTTTGACAAATCCCATAACTTTCTCTATACTACATATAACAACAAACTAACAAAAACACTTTTCTGTAAACTCGGCATAGATTTTTTTTCACATACAAAAACCTCCTTTTCGTTACTTACATGTGAGAAGGAATAAGTCAGAACTCCATGTGACAAACTACACTGGCAATTCAATTTAGAAGAATCGTACAACATTATAACTTTGTATCTCAAATTAACAATCCCAAGCTTGGTTGCTTAAATTGGAACCTCTCCAAAACGTTTAAATTAGCCGGACTAGTTATAATGTTTGGAGCCTGGAACCGCAACCTGACCGGCGTACATTATAAATACAAAGAGAAAAAAAACAATTGGGTTTTACATACTCGACTGAAACCGAGATGTACTCTCTCTCTCTCTCTCTCTCTCTCTCTCTCTCTCTCTCTCTCTCTCTCTCTCTCTCTCTCTCTCTCTCTCTCTCTCTCTCTCTCTCTCTCTCTCCTCTCTCTCTCTCTCTATCTCTCTCTCCCTCTCTCTCTCTCTGACTCTTTCTCTCCCCCCTCCTACGTAATTCGTATTAATTACTGTAAAATTCAGTCAGTCATTGTATAAATGAGTGGTCAACTTGACATACAAATGCCATTAGGGAAAGCTTCCTTAAAGCAACAATAATAATTTTTTAAAACGCTAAAGAATTTAAATATAGTGCAAAAACACTACACAAAGTTTCTAACTTACACATTCCCAAAACAAATCATCACCAAAAATCCTTTTCTAGGTAGCTGTTAATCAAAGAGTGAACATAAAACACTGTTATATAATTAAATTAGGCCCACCCTTAAATCTTATTTTATCAAAATCGATCTTTTAACAGCGGTTATGGTGGAAATTATTATTCCTGAACCCTAATATTTTTCCAGTTTCGCAAAACTAAATTTGCACGAAATCTGTAGCACCACATGGCACATTCTTTTACTTTATACACATAACTAAAGAAACAGTATTTATTGAAAGATAACTTTTGTTTTCGTAAACTTAGAGGCTACATAAAATTCATAAATATTGTTCGAGCTATTTTGAGAAAATTAAAGTTTGGTATTATTTTTTTGTTATGTCATCGAACTCGATATTTTCAGTTATCAACAAAATAAAAAAAGTATCGGTTTATGGCCAAAATATATTCACATACCATAAAATTGGTCCAGGGGTTTGATGTGCACAGATATCTTTCCAAAAAGCTCACTATTGTTCTTAGGGGGGGGGGTTCAAAAAATGATACAGCGGAATAAACTTGACCTCGAGTTTTACATCCATCCTATAGCTTTCTCTATACTGCATAAATGTAAGAAAGTAAAAACTGAGAAACGGAGTGAAAAATATGCATACACTGCGCGCTGTACAGAAATAGGATTTACTCCATTAGTTCTTGACCTCCATTGTGAATTTTGAGAGTTTTCTCAACGACAGCTGCTTTCTCGTTTTAAATCTTACATTCATAGCTATTCAAAATTCACAATCACAAATTGTCAGGACATTCTGTATGGAGTTAGATATCTAGATGGGGCTACAAGAAATTATTTTAAACTTTATGTCCTTTGAAAAAAAAAGAAGTTTTTATTATTTCATGCTTCTTAATCTCTTATGTGTGAGATTTTGTAATCGATTTTAAACATCTTGATAAGATTAACAAATCTCCAAAAACCATAATGTTGATGCCACCGAATGGTCGATTTTCCTTCTTTTTTCAGTTATCGCAATCTAAAATCTATCATGCAAAACATTTCGTATGGAACCATGGAAATCTCATCGACGAACAGAAATTCGATGTCCTTCCACTGATTTCGCAAGACCTTCAAATAGTTACCCGTGAGTGGTCCCAAATTTCCTACCATTTTTCCATTCTTTTCAACTGGTAATTTAAATAATGTGTTCCACCAAGAAGTCGTGCCGCTACACTGGTCAATGAACCAACTTTGACTGTTTTCTGATCATAGCAGCGATTGACGGACACACAAGAAAACGAGTTCATATTGCATTGTCATCCAGTTCTGAGATACGTTTAAAGTTTCAAGAATCTAGCTCGTCGGGAAGTTAGTTTAAAATCTATTGCGAAATTTGTACTAAACAGGTAAACACAGACAAGCGAGTAACAAAACTAGAAAAGCGTCTGCTTTACGTATTGTATATCCTATGTGAGAAAATTGAAAGGATACACTTTCTTGACAACATTTTAATTATATTTTGACTTCGAACAAAACAATTTTAAAATCAGCCTTTAAAGTGTACAAGTAGATCATCCAAAGAAGAATTTATTGAAATTGGTTCGTCTGTAGAAGCGACATAGCAGGACGTCTCCAGGCAAACACGATTCTATATTGTCGCATCTAATAATTAATACAGGAAGACTTTCAATAAAACATAATGCACGGTGTCACAAATATGTAGACTCACATATTGATGTAGAATTACAATTAAAGTTGGCGCATTAACCGATATAGCGGCCCGACTTGGTTGGTTGATAAATGTTGCACACATTATTTAAATTACCAGTTGAGAAGGATGGAAAAATGGAAGGAAATTTGGGACCACTCACGGGTAACTATTTGAAGGTCTTGCAAAATGAGCGGAAGGACATCGAATTCCTGTTCATCGATGAGATTTCCATGTTTCTATACAAAATGTTTTGCATGATCGATTTTTGATTACGACAAGTGAAAAAGAAGGAAAATGTACCATTCGGTGACAATAACATAATGGTTTTTGGAAATTTGTTAATCTCATCAAGATGTTTAAAATTGATTGGAAAAATTTGACACACATTAGATTAAAAACAGAATATAATTATTTAAAATTAAAAAAAAAAAAATTAACCACGTTTTTTAAAACGCCCTAAAAAGTATAAAATAATTTCTCGTACAGATTTATAACCCCATACAGATTCCTAACCCCATACAGATCATCCTGAAAATTTGTGATTGTGAATTAAATAGCTGTGAAAACACTTTTAAGATTTAAAACGAAAAACGTGAATCGTATAGTAAGGAATATAGGGTGTAGCTGTCGTTGTAGAGAAAACTCTGAAAATTCCTAATAGAGGTCAAGTAGCTCCTAAATTATCATATTAACCCCCCCCCCCCATCATTCTAAATTCTATATAGTTAAAAACTAAAAACAGTCTGGATTTGTTTCTCTCGAGATGACAAAAAGTTGCTGTATTATGGCCATCTGCGGCAACATAATTTACCATTAAAATAACAATCTCCTTGGTGAACAATGATCTACAAATAATACATAAATAAAATTAGCAATAAACTTTCCAAGGTATATACCGTCCGAAGGGTTGGAAATTCGCCCTCAAAACTAAAACACTCCCCCTCTCAGAAATAGAACTAGAAAAAAGTTAACATCCATTCACAAAAAAGAAAACGATAGTCATTGCCTCTAGTCCTTAAAAACAAAAACGATTGTTTAAGCACAAATGCACTTCCTTAATTAACTTCATAATTAAACTCGTTAATCATCTTGTGTTTATAATTTCAAGAAGCTTCGCAAAACATACTTGATGACATCTCTTACTTAGATATTTTATTCTGTAAGCACTCCGTATTGGACAAACAGCTAGGAAATGAACTGTGTTTTCTTCCAACATTATATTACAAAGAGAAGACAATTTTGAACTACCGCTATAAAAGTAATATAAAGATTAATTCACTTCCAACATTATACAATAAAGATACGTAACCCGCTCTTCCAAATAATCCAGATCTAACTCTTTGTATAATCTGCACCGACCATTGTTTAATAGTCGCTGTCTGAAATTAACTTCAAAACTGTTTCTAACTCTTCTCATATTTCATCAGTCTTAATGATAACTATTAAACTCGGCATATTGTCTACTAAGCTACTCCCACTCGCTATAAAAAATAAAAAAATTCTCCCATCATTTCATGAAACGGAAAATTGGTAAATCTCTTTTGAGTTAAAAACTTTATTACAAAATTTTAATTTATTTTTGGAATATTCAAGAACGCCGGACAAATTATAGATTTCCAATATATACAGTACTAGCTGATGGCCCCAGTTTCACCTGGGGATAGTTGAGATAGTTTTAAAAAGAATTTATTATTTTTTTTAGCACAACCCTAATAGTGGTTCTATGGAAATAAATTAATCACAAATACAGTACCAGTAACAGATCAATTTTGATCAAAATCGACCCATAAATAACAAAAATATGATACGATTTTTCAGGGTTAAAAAACAGCCTTGGAGTGGAACAGTTTCAAAATGCTTTTTTAGTACGCGTCTACAGACCAACCCCAAACCATGTTAAAAAATTCATAGCTCTAAGCTTCTTGGATCCAAAGATATGCTTTAGGGGTAAAAAACACCCTTGGAGTGGAACATTTTAAAAAGCGTTTCTTAGTACGCGTCTAGAGACCTACCCCAAACCATGTTACAAAATTCTAAGCTCTAGGCTTCTTGGATCCAGAGATATGCTGTAGGAGTAAAAAAACACCTTTGTAGTGAAATATTTTCAGAACCCTTTCTTATTACGCGTCTACAGGCCTACTCCAAACCATGTTAAAAAATTCAAAGCTTTAGGGTTCTTGGACCCAGATATTTCGTGATCAGTCAGTGGGTTTTGACTTTGGTATATATGAGAATTATTCGGCAGGTATATAATTTTTTTATAAAAAAAAATCGTTGAACTTTTTAACGTGTTAAACATTATTGAACCCCAGATTTGCGTTCTATAACATAGTGTTATTTTTAAATAATTTGTAAAAAATTTTAAGGAAGTTGTGTTTAAATATAAGGGATGAAAGAATCAAATCTGTGATGATATCGTCCTTTTAGCAACAACTGTACTGTCTCTGCAAATAATGATTAACGAGTTCGAAAATTACTGACTAAAATGGAATCTAGAAGTTTATTTCAGTTATTAGAAAGGGGGAAGAACTGTCAAAGAGTAAATATGATATTACACGAAGTCATTCACTGTGATGAAGAGTTACAAGTATCTTGCCCAGTTCGCTAACATGGAGAAACACTATAGAGAGAAAGGTTCTGTATTTTAAATAACAAAGTATCTTTTGTTAAAAAATAACATACTTCTAATTGGGTAGTTTGTAGTCTATCTTGTGGCATATCGTTTACAAGCATATAAAAACATCTGAAATTTAAATATGGACTGTGATAAAGTGGTTCAGCCGGACATGTGCGGCTATACTCGCAATTCCTAATCCTTCGCTGACAAGGGAACTGGGAATAAGACGGGAAAACATCACTTAATTTTAGTAATTTACAAAGATGCACTTTTAAGTGTTCAATTTATTACTTGAGTTAAAAACACACAGTATAATTAATATGAAAATAATGTAAAATTTGTTAAATAATATAATTGTTTGGTGTTTAAAATACTAATCACTCGTGATCGTTTTGTTGTTTTTCTTCGTTAAAACTACAATTAATAACAATAATTATTGCATAAATTTGATAATTAATAGGTTATTTTGTGCTTATAATTAATTCATAAAGGTTTTATTAACATATTGGCATCTATAGTTGACAACGAAGTGGATAGTTATTACTGTAAAATTTCACGTCCATGGGGATAAAGGGATAAAGAAACGTAATATAGTATTACGTATACACAACCAAATTGAGCTATTACGTTTTTAATATACTCAATAACAAACTATGAACATTTAGATATTTCAGTGATTTATTTATTTTTTTATTTTTTCTAAAGAAAACTCAAATAATGATACCAATTACAATCATTTTTATATTGCGTTTAAAACAATGCATACAACGTGCATATTTTAATGTAATTTATCGTTATTTTTAACATTTTCACAATATACAACAAACATAAAAATGAGACAAATTGTGTAATCGGTAAAATATATTGCACAAACTCATCCCCAAAGTTCAATAAAACGAATAAAAATTAATAGTTAATCATTAAAAATGAAAATTAAATATAGACGCCATCTTAAATATATATATATTTAAATACGGGCCTAAACTTGGATCGCTTGTGGTAATAAACACGTTCTCATGTTAAATCGTATTTGATTAAAATCGAACTTTTAATAGTTAAATTTTATTTATTTTCTTATATATTTTAGAAAATCGTATTGTGTGTTTTCCTTACGGCTGCTTGCTACCCGCCAAATGTTAAGCTATCAAAAAATGAAAAAAAATTCCTAAGGCCAAAATATGCTTATATGAACATACCAAATTTGATTATAATCGTTAGTCGATTTTTAGAAAATCTTATGTTGTGTTTTCCTTATGGCTGCTACTCACCAAATTTTGAGCTGTCAAAAAATGAATAAACTTACTGTACATACCAAAATTGATGAAAACCGTCAGCAGATAATTTTTAGAAAATCAGATTTTGTTTTTTTATGGACTGCTACCCACCAAATTTTGAGCTATCAAAATATGAAAAAAATCCCATACATAGCTAAAATATGCTTGTAGGCCTATGTACCAAATTTAATTAATATTGTTAGTAAATCGTATTTTGTGTTTTATGGACTGCTACCCACCAAATTTTGAGAATAATTCCTATGGCCAAATATGCTTACATATACATACCAATTTTGTTTTAAATCCTTAGATTTTTAGAAAATCGTATTTTGTGTCTTATGGACTGCTATCAACAAAATTTTGAGCCATAAAAAATTCCAATATATAGCCAAAATATGCTTACATATACTAAATTTGATTAAAATCTGTCCATGCGACAAGCAACACACAGACATCATTCCGTAAATCACTTTTTAGGACTCTTGGAGCTCAAAACGGATATTTATAGCAAATTTATAGCAAGTATAAGTGAGAAAGTAAACATGAGAGATGTCAGTATCATGCACATGTCTGTAGCTAGTGCTAATGGTAACCGACACTGAATTATTAAATACAATGTAATAGGTATGAGCAAGGTGCTGAAGTCATATTTGCCGCACCCTACGTGTTAAAAGCTTTAAAATAACAATAAAATCTAAGAATCCCCAGTATTAAATACACTACTACATCTTTATATTATTATGTTACGCGGCTAACAGCCTTATACTGTGGAGTTTTACAGCTCATTACTTTTCGTTTAGTTGCATTAATAAATACATTTTATTTATACAAACGTATGATCTTAAAGAAACACTCACGTCAGAAAATTTATTTACACATAAATCACTCACTTTTGTTTGTTTGTCACACTATGAATTAAACATAATAAACCTAATAATACACGGGAAAACCCATGCGAGAAAAATCTGATGTTTGGGAATATCTAAATAATTTTATTCACACTCTGATGAAACAGGATGGTTTATAAATAGGTTTGGGTAGGATGCGGTATATTGGGGGGGGGGGGATATGACCAATATATTATCTTCAGCCTTTTAAGAGCTATATTTAACTATTATACAATTTAAATAAGTAGATAAAATTATGTAATTAAAAATACTAAATTAATACAGCTGCAATTATTTCAAATGATTGTTTACCTTTTTGAGGGTTTGGTGTCAAAATTTTCAAATAACATTATCTTTTCACAACTTTTTAACTAGATTCTCAAAATGTACGAGTATATAATAATATTAGTTGTAATAATATTTTTTTTTATTTCTATTGTCTCAATTAGAAGTGTAGTAGTTCAAGGGGTGAATATTGTATAATTTAAAATTTTGTTAAGTCAATACAGAATATCTTTAAAAGTTTGCATATTTTTATTAAAGTACTGATTACAAAATCATCTTATACTACGACTTTTATATTAGGAAAACCCTCAAGGGCTAATTTTAGCGAGTACAGGATTGAGGATTCCAAGCGTACCTAGGTAGATGTACCGTATCCTCAAGGTAGGAATGTGCCTGGGGTGGAGAGAAAAAGAGGGGCCTTCACACTTCGTTTGTTGCGTTTGATTTCAGCGGTACAACCACAATAAAAAAATATATAGAACTCAAATGCTTCTGTGTAAACGCCTACCCTACTTTCGTTTCTTTTATCGGTGTAAATAAGAATAAAACGTTTGCAAAATTAAACTTTTAAGAATTAACTTGTAATTAAACTTTAAGAATTAAATATAGCTAAGCAGTAATTTGTGTACCTAGTTTTCTTGGAATGGGTTGTACCGTCAAGTCAGGTTAGGGAGGCATGTAGAAGAGAGAGAACACGCCTATTACACCAGACACATTCCTAGTCTGAGGGTACTATACATCTTCTTTCATGTAGTCTTGGGTTAGATCAGTTTCTTTTATCTTTCTTATCTCAAATCTTATTCTTATCAGACTCTGACTCTATTAGAGTATTCAATTTATTTTATTTTTTTATTTATATTTTTATATATATATATTTTTTTAAGGCGATGATGAACAAAAGGTTTTTTATCTTTAAACAACAAAAGAAAAAATTGAAGGAAAAGTATATAGGTTTACATTCTCCCTGGTCTCTTTTTAAAATCTAAACTATACTCCTGAAGGACCGAAGCGTGCTAGATGGCTTTTCACTCGGATAATGTGTAGTTAGCACATCGAATTCCCGTCACCATCGTTCCAACATTTTCAACCAGAGTTCGATGTAGCTTCCCAATTTCAATCACGAAGCCGGGAACCCCCCCCCTTCAGGGATTGAACCGGAACTCCTCACTCGTGGAGTGAGAACACTAAACCAGCAAGTGGGCCTTTTTTACTCTTACAAAATTAAACTCATTACAGAAAGATATTTAACCAATAGTTAATATTATTCGTTCATGGAATTATTGTATATCCTGTATATAATGAAAGCGATTATACTAGAATTTCGAACATCGCCAGAACATGTTCGTGCAAGTTATAACAACAGCCGAACATAAATTTCATTCAACTACAGAACATTGATTTATCCCATCCACCCACCTGTAAAGCAAAGTCATCGGTAATACGAGAAACATATATTAATACAAAACACAGTAAACTGATATCTCGCTACACAATTAAAATAATAAATTCTAAAAATAAACCTTCCAGCAAGTGTACAATCTAACAAATAATGATGGTAATCAATATAATTACTTCGCACACGCGCGTCTTTTCCTATTATTTAAACCTATTGTTCCTCGATTGTATCTGCGAGTAAGATTGTTTTTGTTTTCTTTCTTTAATTGGTTTCAGTTGATATATCACTGGACAATGAAATTGTTTGTTTTTAATTTTATTTACAAAGTTTATAGTCAATTAGAAAATCCGTAGCTTTTCAAAGGAAAGTAACATAATGTTAGAAGTATACAAAACGTCTTAACAAACATTCTATTGTTAAAGTTTTATGATATGATGGATTGTTCATATTATTGATAATTTATTTGGATAAAAAAGCCAATATAGCCTCTGGCGCCATAAAACTAAAAAATAACACGACGTGTATTAGTTTTTATATAATCAGTGATTATTTTGTAACGCAGTCACACTTGTGGTGCGTGCGTGAGTGAAAAACCATGAGTCAACAAATCATCATTTATTTTAATTAATGAAATATTTTCGAAGGCCCCGAATTCAAGAAGTGCTTATTTCGTAATATTTTCTCTTAACTATAATATGGGGGGGGGGTATATTATAGTTGGACATAAAGGAATTTTATTATTATTTTAATTGAAACCGACACACAAAATTTCAGGACCAAAAATTGATATTCTCAAAATGGGATGTAACTAATTTTTATATAGGTTACCGGGAGGCTAATCATTACAAACAATAATAATAATCAAGGATAAAATAAAGCAAAAGCTTAAAGTTTCAAATATTTAATAGTATCAAATATTTATTCAAATATTAAATATTCAAATATTTAATTAGCTCAATTATACTATTAAATATTTGAAACTTTTAGCTTTTGCTTTATTTTATCCTTGAATATGGAGTTTCAACAAGAAATATCTGCTATTACATTAAAGTTAATAATAATAATAATAATAAAATATCGGTATGGAAAACGAAACGTGGGCGATGTCTAGCAAAATGAATATCTCAAAATTCCTAAACCAAAGGAAATAAATCAGGACAACCAAAATGAACCCCGACTTACAAATATTATAATACGGAGTTGGCATCACAACGAATGTCGCAGTTAAATGGAACAAAACAAGAGTTTTTTCAAGTAGAAATATTGGCATTTAATTAATAGCAGCTTGACGAAGTTGGAGTGCTGCCAAACGGAATGTTTTTATTACTTAATTATATATACAACAACAAACCTAATCCTGCGTCAAAATATTGACACTGATATTAACATGCATTCTTTTCCTCGCAGGCTACTTGTAGACAACAAAATATTCAGTATTAAGTTTAAATATTTATTTCAATACTGAATTGGAGGTATAATATAAAAATAAACAGATCCATCGCGTTGTATACAATTGTACACGATACATAAAATATTATTTACACGAGAAAAACGTTTTCATTTATTGCAAGGCAAAATTTCATGAAAATATTTACATCTCTTTCTTCTGCGAAAATGATAGTATTTTAAATTAAGATGTGAAACATATTAAATACATGTGTTAGTAACGTTTTAATATTGTATAGTGTGACAAAGGTTAAGCCTTTATCAGCTCGCAAGAAACCAGATTACTGCAATTTGTACTCTGATTGCTTCAGTCGAAATATTGCCAATGAAGAAAACTGTAAATTACTATTCACGTTCCTTGTAAAGCAGGATAGTTTGACTCAGGACAATTCTATTTTAATAACAACATAGAAAAAAATTAGAAGCTTTAAAGACAAATTTTTTATACAAAGATATTTGATATGAGGTATTTTTGGCATAATTCTTGTTTAAGTTCTGATTTCTTAAATCATTTTTTTTTAATGGAAACCCGTCTATATTTCTTGTGTGTCTTTTACATCAGTTATAAGCAAAAGTTCGAGAGACAAACGTGTTTTTCTTTTAAATCTGATAAGGATTATAAACTTCTTTTTGAAAATCTTTTATTGATATTGATAATTATTTTTTTACTGCAACTAAATAATTGATAAAATGTTTGCGCTTAACTTTGTTTATGTTATTGTTTAAAGGTAATAAACTCCTTTATCATCCCCTTATATAAAAAAGAAATAAAGGACATAAAATAAAGACTCCTAAACCTTATAGTTATACTATAAAAGTTGGAAAACAACAAGACATTATCGAGAAAGTGCGTAGAATAAGAATGTTGAAAAAAAGTTTGTGGTTTATATTTTAAAAATAGAGTACACTTTCAAATTCCTTGGAAACACATAGAAAATAAAATTAATAATGTCATTCACTTATCAAAATATAAATAACTAATCCCTATATTATTCAAATCGACTCCCAATAATTCATCAAAAATTACGGTCATAATTTTCAAAGAAATTAAAATTTACAATTAAATTTTTTGTTGTCATTATTATAGATTTTGTTAATTTGAATCGATTAAAAAAAAAACAAACTACGACAAACTGCTTTTCATATAAATTAAAAAATGCTAAAATAACCATACAATTTTAAACATTTATATTTATTGGCAGAATTGACTAAAATGCATAACTTGTAAATTTCTTATATGGACAGAGTTCACATTTGGCATAGGTTTTTCTAGTTAGTTAAAAAGTTCTCAATTTCCCAACATAACCTTAAAACAAATTGACATCGTTTGTGCTCCGTTCACAAAATCCCCTCCATTTCTAAATAAAGTTTTGTTTTTTTTAAACAGAGTTTAAAGCAGTAAGGATCAGGATTTGAAAAGGATTTCAAGTAACGAATCTCTTAACCCCCCCCCCACAGCCACCTTTATAAATATTAACTATATTTACAAGGCGAATCGCTTTTGTAATTCTCCCTTAATTTCACTTTATTTGAAAAATATTTACGTTATAATTTAACCAAATGAAACAAGAAGAAAAAAATCCCCTAGTTAACTTGTATCTGCATGTATCGGCTAGCTAAAATCAATCCACTTACAAACATGAAAATATGATTATTTGCAGGACTCAAACCTCAATACAAAAGATGATTGTCCGAGTAGCCGCAACAGGTTAAAGTACAACCAAGCAATCAGACACACAGATACAAAGATAATAAGAACAATAGTTTAAAGTAATTGGAACTGTGAGTCTGCTTGGCAACACAGTACGTGCACTGGAAACAAATAGAGGCGGTATAGATTTTGATATAGTTTATCGTTAAACATATTCGTTAAAATAGATAAATTATACTACAATTCTATTTTAAACATGTCAGCAGTACTAATATGATATAGTTAAGAAAGTTGATGTGATTTACACGCTTCATTAAAATTGTATTTCATACAAAAAATCTTCGAATACTTTTTTTTATAGGGGGAGGGGACAATTTCGTAAAATTTGTACTCATTGCACTAAAATACATGAGCTTACTAAAATACCTAACCTAACCTAACCTAATCTGTTCCAAGATTACGCTCTCACTAAATGGATATATGTTGAGATATTTGGAAATCAATTTTTTTAGATAGGCTAAAAACCAACGCCCTACCTTCACCCCTAAAATTTCTGATTATGCAATAAATCTTATTTTTACAAAACTATATAACTAATTTACGAAACGTTAGGGTAATGTATTTAGGGAATTCCCTATAATATTATCAAAAGAGGCAATGTAAAAAAATTCGTAAGTCATAATTAATACCATAATATCTAAAGGGATCTTAATTTCGACTTACTCTTTATAATTCGCTATTATAATTTAAATGTTTTTAAATGACATCCGCAATTTTAACATTACAATAATGGGTTGATTGGGTTTGAAAAACTTATTCAAAAACATTAAGGTTCTTGCAGGTTTTATAAAAGCAAGTGTTCTACAAGTGTTCTCAAAACAATAAAATAAAATAAACGAGACAGAAAAAGTCAGTATCAATTTTCTTTATATGTTCATAAACTGTGATAGTAAAGCAAGATTCGTATCTGCCCTAACCTATTCTAAGGTTACAAAGTCAAAACTTTATATGGAAAGATAAAATGATTTGTCCATCAAGTCACGTTGTAGTCTGGGGTGAATAAAAATATGTTCCTTCGTTGCTGAGAAGACTAAAAAACAAATTTAAAAAGGAAAGAATAATAATACGTAATATTTGTAGACGATTGTGTCTAAAGATCAGAAAATTCTAAGAAACTAAACCAAAGCCATCACGATTTCATTTTCCGAGTTTATTAACAACTGAAGATGACAACTTTATCGTTGAAAAGTACCTTTCGTTAATTTTTTTATATGCAAATAAACTTTCTTATTAAATTAATTTATAGGTACATTTGTTTTGCAGTACAGTATACACACATAATAAAGATAACAGAAATAGAAGGCTGAAGTCAATGTTGCCTTAGTTGTTTTATCTATATGTTATGACCGATCTACAACCAAACATAAGTTTATTTATAAACAAAATATTTGTCAGGTTTTACGAAACGGTTTTTTATTAATAGACCTAAGTTTTTTTCTTCTAAAATTGAATTTTTAAATATAATATAAAGAACAACAGTATATAAATGTTTTGTGTTTAGTCGTTCGATCAGCCAAATTTTATGAAACTAAACCAAAACCAGTAAAAGAGATCCGGAACAATTTCTTTGAGTTTACTTTCAACTGATGATGACGACTTGGTAATTGAAACACGTCTTTAAAAACCTTTTGTCTGCAAATAAACTAGTTTCTCTAGTATTAAATGAAACTTTATCAGTTCAGCAGTTTATGTGATTTAATGATGAATCTAATGAATCTGCATCCAAAGAAATTGAAGGACTAACCTAAAAATGTTATGTTCCACCTTTAATCAAACAGTTTGAATTCGTAACCAATATTTTTAATTTTCATTATATAAAGCTTTCTTATTCGAATACCCAGATACATTTGTTTGTTTCCAAGTGGGAAGAGACATTCAATTTTATTACAAATTCCACGTTAATTGAGAATGAATAAACATTGTGTAAAAAAACGGTCAAGCTTGTGTTAAAACCAAACGACAGTAGGCATATAGAGAGTTATTTTAATAAATTGAAGTCTTTCAAGCGGCCTAGCGCCAACGTATTAATTTTGTCGTCAAATAAACATACATTATAAAATCAGAAAACTTCTACTTTTTATTTGATACCCCGCACATATTTCAAAAAAACACACCAAGGTAATATTTTTTTGTTACCACTATATTTTTCCTATATGTGGGACAATATAAAGAATATAAATCCAAAGTTTGAAATATATAGAATCTATAGTATTGTCTAAGTAGACAGGTTATAAGTCTTTGGTTTTAACTGCGGACCCCTAAAAGTAAGGGTTGAATTGGTCTTGTATAAATAAAAGTTAAAATTGGCTGTTTAAATAATCTTTGGATTTCGAAATAAACGTTGCCGACTTGCCTACTATACTGATAAAATAGTACATGTTACAGTGTCAACTCGTAGAAACTAGTTTGATCTTGCTTGACAGTGTCACTTAGAATCATAGATAACAGAAAACCATATACATTTTTTTAGTTGCAATCCTGGTTCTACACAAAGTTCTTCTTTAAACTGTTTCTAAGAAAAATACTACAACTGATAAGTACAAATGGAAACAGTTGTATATTAGATATTTGATACTTAAAAAAAAGTTTTAGTGTTAAGTATGTTTTATATGAAAAGAGTATTTTCAATAATAGTCTGTTTAGATGCTGGTAATAACATTATGTTTCGTACCTCACATACATGCTTTCATGTGTTCAGGTTTATGCTCCATCCCAACATTTAAGAATTATTTTTTTCTAAAACAAATTCCTAAAAAATCGACGAATGTCCCAATGTTAGTATGACTTTACAAATAAACGTCAGTCTCTCTCTACAAGCCATCTTCACTCAACTGTTTATTCGGAGGCTCTTATTATGAACCTCGTATATAGACGAAACCAATACAGTCGACTCTCGCTAACTCGAAATTCATGGGACTACAATTTTTCTTCGAGATACGTGTAGTTCGACTTAGGCATAGTTCGAGTTATAGAGGTCATTCTTGACTAAATTAGACTTACAGAGGTAACGAGATATAGAGGTCAATCTTGACTAAATTCGACTTACAGAGGTAACGAGATATAGAGGTAAACCAAATTAAAATTTGAGTTACAGAGGTAAAGAATAGTGTACTGTACTGTACTTTATCAATAGAAAATATGTGTATTTAGTATACATAATAAAATACGTGTACATACTGCGACGGTTTGGAAAAAACCAAACGTCTCAAGTCAATTTAAAACAAGTTAAATTCCCGCGATAAAGCCTAGTAGATGAGGGACGAGGGGGAGCGATGACGTCACGGCAACAGGTGTCGAACACTGCATGTTGAATCGTGTACAATCGTTCTGTCTGGTTTCTTATTTTATTAAAATATTAAATTATTAAAATAAATTAATATACAGTAGAATCAACCGATTAAGAATATCGAAGAATAAATTTAAAAGTATTTAAAATAAAAAAGTTATTCAAGTTTTTATAGGGGCTCAAAAACCTAAAATTTGGAAAAAACGTAAATTCAAAATTCAAAAAACGTAGAGTCATAACTCAGAGGGGAACTAATAATAATCATAAATAAGAAATATGAATTTATAATAATTAACAGGTGAGAATGGACTTAGAAAGTCATTCTTGGGGAGTTTTTTGGAATTTTTGAGTTGAAGGGGGGATTATTTAAAAAATAATAATAAGTACTATTGTAGAGACCACAATAGGGCACAATAATAAGTACTTAGAATCAAATTTGAGAATAAAATAAGGGAGATATAATAATTACAAAACGTAAAACTTCAAAGCCCAAAAGCGGGTAAATTAAACGTTAAAGGGGCAAAGTAACATGATAATTATATGTATCTAGTATATAAAATTGTAAAACATCAAAGCAGAAGTAATAATATATAATGGGGGGGTTTTTATGAACATAAACTCATACGACACAAACTTAAGGACTTCAAAGGCGAATAACTCGACAACCAAACGAGTTATGTAAAAAGTAAAAACATAGTTTTTCGTCGTAGTAGAAGAGGAACAAGATTTCGTCAAAAGAATTTTGAGAAAGGACTTATCTCAAAATTTGAAAAGGAGAAAAATCAGATTTCGGGAAAAGGGCGATAACTCGCGAACGAAGCGTAGTAGAGCGATGAATCAAGTTCCACAAGACCCACAAGATGGAAAGGAAGAAGAATCCGAAGGGAACTTTAAAATCGGTTCGAGCGTTCGAAAGTTATAGCGAGTTGAACGAAAAAACGTCAAAAGTAGAGATTTTCATGCAAAAACATGAAAAGTTGCGCGCGCATCTTCAAGCGGAGTCTAAAGTCAGAAACATCATGTTGCCAACATGGATCAAAGATAACGTTAAAGAAAAAATACTATAAATTATTAATTAAAAGGTGTTTTAATTAATAATAAAGGAAGAAAACTATTCATTAGTCAAGAAATAGGACTAATAAAATATATAGTGTAATTATTTCAGACCAAAAGGGCCTGAAAACACATAATATATGGAAAATACCTTTTTCCCAAAAAGGGAGGAAAATTGGCTCCAGAAAAGTGGATTAATTCCCACTGACAGGGAGACCGAGATTTAACCGTCGAAAGACGGTTACTTTTGATTTGGAATCGACGCTGAATGGACGTTTCTTCTGCAACCGACTCTGAGCTGAGAGGAAGATTCAACTGTCACTCTACTAATTGGACTTAGAATAATTTCAACTTTAATCGATCTTCAAGGCGACTTAGAAGAATTCGAGACCAGCGTTCAACTACATAGCAGCATACAGACTCTGGATAGAAAACATCACATCACCATCATCCTCATTATACAACAAATTCCAAATCCAACTAGAACTTCTATTAAAGTGTGAAGGTATCTTATACTTAAGGAATAATTCGCAAATATTAACTTCTTTTCAAATATAACGTCATTAGGGGAATTATTAAAAATTAAATTCATTTTAAACCTCTGCTTTGGTGTTGAAAAATTATTAATAATTTAAATACGACTTTTTCAGTACAGGAAAAACTGTTTGTGGTTCTGTCTGAAAAGTCAAGCGTTTTTATTTTGTTTAAGATATAGAAAATATTACATTAATTAATTTTGTCAAATAAATAAATAGTTGTGTTATTGTTCAATTAAAATTGTTTGGTGTGATTAAAAAAGTTTTGAATATAAAATTTTTCTGTGCAAAAGAGAAAAGAATATACAAATAATTCATTTCTAAATTTTGTTGTGTTTTTAATATATATCCATTCTGTGTATGCTATTAACCTTGTTTTAACATAAATTTTATATATGTGCTCTGGTAATATAATTTGAAAATTTTAAAAGTTATCATCAGAACTTAAGAGCCGATTTCTCCCAAAAGGCACGACCTTGGAGAGAGAGAGAGAGAGTTAATCTTAAAAGAGTTAAATATTCGAGCATTGAGATAAAATTCAGGGAATTTTGCGTTAATTAAAATTTAGTAAGTTTATGAGGACAAGCTCATACTTATTAGAGCCAAGAGTTGCAAAATCTTTGATTTAAAAAAGTAAAAGTGAGCACCTTGCCCGCGCTTGCTCTGAAAAGAAAGGTGGTTCGCCCAGTCGGTGGTGATCGTACAGCGAGTTTAAGAGTTCGTGATAATAGTGTTCCAAAAAAGGGAACAAGAATCTTAAATTCGTGAAGTCGAAGCGAGTCGCAGCGCGGCAAGTGGCGTTCCAAAGTGGGGCAAGAAGAACCCTACTCGAACCCACCACCGAACAGACTCGCAGCGTGGCAATACACAGTAAACAGTACAGTCCTTATATTAATTTCACTGATTAAAAAAGTCCGTAATCTTCTTCTGATTAAGACTGTTGGCAGCACGTTTGTCAATCATATTTTCGATTGAAACAATCGAAGTAAACACACTGTCTGGTGCGTCACTGGTTTTTTTCTAAAAACATACGTAAAGTACGTACTGCAGCTTTGGTTTCTTTAGGTGTAATGTCTGCTGGCTCCTCTTCCTCGTTTTCTTCGTCAGAAGGAGCATCCTCATCGTTGCTCGAGATATAGAGGTAAACTTCGACTTGTGGAGGTAAAGGTGCAAATTGAATTCGACTTATCTACTGAACTTCGAGTTGTAGAGGTAATTTTTGTGTCTCTTCGACTTATAGAGGTAAAATATAACCGTAAAATTATTTCGAGTTATGTATTGTTAATTTTTCGACTTAGACAGGTTTTTCCAAGGGGATTGAAAATAATTCAAGATATCGAAGATTTCGAGTTATCGAGGTTCGAGTTAGCGAGAGTCGACTGTATATATATATATATAATCTCTATTATAAAAAAGAAAAGTAAAATTCATTAAAAAAAAAAAAAAAAAAAAAAAAAAAAAAAAAAAAAAAAAAAAGTGTATTAAAGTTGGTTGAATCATGTGGTCCGCCTCAATAGTCCGAGCTGAACCTTCAGCGTGGATACACTTACTTAAAAAACGGTAATTATTTCTTTAAATAATAAATTCAAATCTTTAGAAAATAAGTGACTAACACGTCGGCATTTAGAACTTGGGTTGTTTTATGAAGGTGAAATGTAATAAACAAATTCTACAGAAAGTATTCCCCCAAATTCATGTCTTGGTGTGACTTTAGCGTGTTTACAATTTTGGTTCCTGATCAAATAGTTATAAAGAAAAACTAATTTCACCATCGTTTTCCTCGTAAAATTTTACATGAAAATCACATATCTATGTGCTATTAAAAAAAAAAAAGTAAGTTTCAAGAAGGTTGTCAGAATATTAGGGTAAAATAATATTTTGTAATATTAACGGTTTCCTGTAAGATAATACATATTGTTATATCTATACTGGGAGAAATATCTGATAGATTAAGAAACCTACATTGGGTTACCAATTGTATAACTATCAGGGCTATTCATATTTCTCTTTAGTTCCAAAAAACTGACAAAGCTATATTCTTCAATTTGGTATTTAGCCATAAGGCAAAAAAATAATATCACAATATGTCCCAAAATATTTAATATAAAATATCTTAGTGAATGAAGACATTTAAAACCCAAATCACTAAGAAGCTCGACAGAGCAGCGACACCGATATCAGCATAATTAAAACCTGGCGATTTACTCCTACATTTATTCCCAATCCAAACGGAATTAACACGTGAGTAATGTAAAAACCTACTAATAACAAGTTATTGACATATGTCAGTATATTTTGGTTTCCGTCAAACAGAGTTAGTAAATATTAGTAACACAAAGCAATATTTTATTCTAACTGATCACAAAATATAAATATTTATGGTGAAGTCTTCACACGGATTTGCCTAATCTAAAACTGGTGTGCTAAGCTGTATTCCTATTCATGACCTTCTGTTATGCTAAGTGTCTTCACAAAGCCAGTACTGTAATACTTGTATGAAACCGGATTTTTTAACCCCTTCTCCAAAGCTTGTCTCAACAATCGTATAATTTATGTTGCTTTTTATTTCAATCCCAGGGAACTAAAGATATATTAGTCAAGATGAAGACCGAGTAAAAACTTCATTTTCAATTGGGGGGAGTACATTCCAATACATAAAGCATACAGGTACAGATCAAATATAAACTGTTTGTATTTTAAAATAATTGATCAATAAAGAAGCTACTCTTAAAGCAAACAGCTTCAACAATTTTATATAAAACTATAATCTAAAATAATTTGCACAATAAAATATCTCGCTGGTTCACCTTAGTAATTGAGCAACATTAACATATAACGTGAGCTACCTAAGGCTGAGCTGAAATTTGTTCAATGAAAATTATGTTTATTACGTTTCCAGGGAACACAATAATCTACTTAAAGTCAAGTTATTTTGTATTATTAGATACAATAGGTTTATTTAATTTAGATTTATATATTATAATACATATATTTTAAACGTACTTCGAGTAGAACTTACTTATCTGTGAAATTTGTAATTTGCAATTTTAATTAAAAATGTAAACAAAATTTTAACCTGATTTATTTGAATATTAATGAAATAATAGATAATAAACACAAATCATTGAAAAAATCATAAAAGAAAATTATGCAAACATTTTTTTTTTAAAGTCACTACAATTCTATATAATTGTTGAAATGTGCATCTCTGAATCTATTTCTGTATTTGTTTCAGAGTCACTGACATTAGCCCTGGTGACTACTGGTAGCCCGTCTCAAGGTAAGTTGAGGCAGGGTACCAGGCTGGAGGGTTAGGG
Organism: Aphrophora alni; assembly: GCA_963513935.1. Lineage (NCBI taxonomy): Eukaryota > Metazoa > Arthropoda > Insecta > Hemiptera > Aphrophoridae > Aphrophora > Aphrophora alni. Next base: position 11,687,565 of record OY740775.1, read on the forward strand.
CGATGAATAGCTGGGGTGGCCCGGCCAGTAAATCCCATTAGTCACGCCTCACCGAATACTCCACTTAAGAGCGGAAATGTAATAAATAATCATTATTTAAGAAAATACTTGATACTGTATTGTTAGTTATCATAATACAAACAATTGTGTGTTTGTCCCGTGCTAATCGGCCGACTTAAAGTATTGTAACATACTGTTTTGTTATATATTTTATTTATGTATATTTTGATTGCGTTATTAACACAACATAATAATAATAAGTAACTCGCCACGCAGCTATTACGCTGAAGTGAATGAAACGAATTTCAAATTTTATTTATGTGCGATCTTATAAAAACTTGATATAATAATAATAACAAAAATATTCCAATGTTTTAATCGTTATTTGTATATCCTGATTTAGAATTGATGAATTAGTCTGGTATTATTATCCTAAATGTGTATATAAAGTCCGGCACAAATTGGAGCATTAATGTAGGATTTATAGTAAAAAATCGTGTAAATAAATGACATTCTGGGATAAACACGTATATTTTTTCCTTAATACCTAAGGAACCAGTTGAGCTACAGACTCAAGTAAGGGTTCAACATTTTCGTCTTGATGTAAGCGTTTATAATCTTATAATATATAACAAAACAGTATGTTACAATACTTTAAGTCGGCCGATTAGCACGGGACAAACACACAATTGTTTGTATTATGATAACTAACAATACAGTATCAAGTATTTTCTTAAATAATGATTATTTATTACATTTCCGCTCTTAAGTGGAGTATTCGGTGAGGCGTGACTAATGGGATTTACTGGCCGGGCCACCCCAGCTATTCATCGCCCTAACCCTCCAGCCAGGTACCCTGCCTCAACTTACCTTGAGACGGGCTAGCTCCTCGACTACTGTACTTCGATAGTTCAAGACCAAGAGTTGTCCATACC